>OX638313.1:16374050-17030470 GCA_951812415.1 Beris morrisii | reverse complement strand
ATTATGAAAACGCTGTTCTCATAAAATAAATGCATATACGCTCAAAAGACTCTGGTAGCGTTTTATGAAACCTAAATTTTAAGTTGGCGTATTGTTCGACTGCACAAGACTCACTTCGACTAGTTTCATTTGAGTTTAACGAGTGAAAAACTTTCAATGGAAGGTAGTTTTTATAAGATCGACCAAACAGGATTTTTTGAACCAACAACAGAAACAATACAATTGCCTTAATCGCTGCAAAAGTGTTTTGCGAAAAAAAATGTCCTTCTATCGTATAACATCGTAGTGAAATTTCTCAATAACTTATTACTGTTTTGTACTGAAACAACTCGCTTTTGAGAGCTATTCAATGGTAATATATTTTCCTCAATAATGAAGTTGTTTAACTTTGAAGAATACGTAGTAAAACTTTGAAATATATTCGTATACACATTTCTAAAGGGGTACTATACTGTATATCACTTAATAAAACCGTATTGAAGACAGTAATGAAAAAACATAAAAAATCTCGTAAATTGTAGGTACTCTCAAGAGCTGAGTATCCTGTAAAATATCTTTCCTTGTTTAACGCCTTTGAAAAATCCATAAACAGGATTTATGAGCACTCAACAAATAATAAATCAGTCAACAGTTTCCTAAACTTTAACTTGATTACAAGCCTCAGTAACCTCCCCCACGTTGATATCTCTTCGGTATCAATCCGAAATCCTTTCACACACCCCAAGACCACTCCTTTTCTTTCATAATTACATTATACTCAAACTATTATCAGGATAACAAAATCAGTGCAAAAGCTGGTAACTATCAGGTCTAGCCGAGATAATGAACACTTAACAGCCATATTATCCTCGACAACAAGAAAAAGGACATCGGGACCATTTATCAGTGTTTGATATTCTCCTAGCGGAATATAAAGTCTTAATTAAAAGCAAAATGACCAGACTATGTCATGTTATTACCATAATTTATGTTTGCTATGAAGAAAATATGATGGAGTCTTGGTAGTAAATTGGACGACAGCTTTCAATGGAATACGCGCCTGATTGGCGCCAATGCCTGTTGAGTGTTGTGTCTTCGTATGAAAATTAAGGACACTTACATGACCTCGTCGGACGCTTCGAATAAATCAGAAGAACCGACAGCAAAAAATTGCACAATTCAATTTGTGAAAATTTGAAAAATTTCAACAGCACATGTTGCCTCTTCGTTTGTACCTTACTTCGTTTTTCATTTAGCTCGAGGAACATGTTGAAATTTCTTAATTTCCGTCATTAATTAGCTGCCATTAATAAATTTCTTGGCATTCGTCATGCAGTGAAGTGATTTATCACGACAGCAGAACACCGGGAAAATTTCGGCGAATAAAGAAAATTGCAATTCTGCGAATTTTAAATCGTTTTTCAAAATTAATTACGCATTTTGGTTGGCTTGGATTCAGTCAGTCGGACACCGAACGTACCACGTCTGTAAAGTTAATCAAAGTTGTATAAAATTTTTTAAAAAAAATACTAAAGTTCAAATTGCTTTTAATTTTTTTTGTGGCCTAGATCAATTTCAATAAAAGGATTTCAGTTATAAAAACAGGAAAACATCCGATGAATTTCATAGAAAAATCCTCAAATTTTTGAGATAAAATTTATAAGGATAACGCAGTTTATGGTGTAGAGCTACGGAAAGTTAAGGCAGTCGACATCTATAACTCTTCCCTTGACTATCTGAACTCTACCCTGTAGGACCTCCGTATCGTACTGAAAAAATAAAAAATCTACCAACGGTTTATGCAACTTTATTATTTTTCGGGAATAGTTTGAAAATTGGCTAGGAAGGACTTACCTTTTTCAATTTCTTCGTAATATTCGGTCAGATAAACGTGCTCACGAGTATATGGTTAAGCCACATAAAAATTTCGTACAGTAAAATATAGGCAGACGTTTAAATAAATGTTTTTCTTCCAAAAAAAAATTTTGTTCGTCTAACCGACGATTTCAGTACGCCAAAACGTTTAAAGGCTTAGAACCCCTAAGCGCTTTGTATACGTACCATTAAGTTAAAAAAAATTTTAGTGGGAAGATTGAATGGTTCCATTTGATTGAATTGATCTTTTTTATGGGGTGGAAATGTGAAGACGAACAAATTGGTTTCTATGTCACAGAAACCTCTAATGCTAGGAAGTTGAAACTTGAAATTTATATAGAGCTATGATAGTGTAGAGCCATTTGCATAAAATACGGTAGACAAGCAAACAATTATTAAAGAAAACCGTGTCCTAAAGGCCTAAAGGCCTTTTGAATTTATATAACAGCTACGACTAATGAACCTCTACTAGGGAAAATTTTGAGGTATTGGTAGGGTAGACGATACGGAAGTGAGGGTGTTTCATCTATCTCAAGAATGACTTCTACAAAAAGGTTGAAAATTAGTACCTATGTGGAAATAAATCCAGACTGGCATTATAGTATGAAGTAGGAGCAAAATAAAACTATTCGATGCCTAAATTTTTACGAATTTCGTCTCTTCTATTGGGTCTTCTGGGATATCAAAAAAATGTATTCCCACGAACTCCACAGATAAAGGCAATAGAACCTTGTTTATTATTTTTCGATATTCAACCGACTAAAGGATTGTTTTCTATACTTTCGCCTAAAAAACAATTTCAGGATTTCAGAAGGATGCAAAAATCAATTTCCGGATGTCTTGATATTCCACTCTCACACCGAGAGGGTTGTATTTAGTTTCATATATAATAGTATCTATAAGATTCTTACAAATCCTTTAGGTCTTATGAGTTATCGAATACGTTTTTTACTTCCACGTGTTGTCTAAATAATCGGCTAAAAATCTCTCTCAGGACTCTTTGACAGTAGCGCCGGTACTTTAGACCTTAACCGCTTCCCGGACTTGATCAATTTTCGACCTATAAAAAAATCTACTTTTAAAGTATTTGGCACCATTCATTCAGGGGATATTGAATTCTACTGTTTTTTTATCTTTTGTCCCGATACTTCACATCTACATATCTGGACACTTCTGTACGCTACTGGATCCTTCAAGAAATTTCGTTTTTAAATAATCGTCTAGTACATCTACATGTAGCTTTTAATTTCCAACTTTCTAGCATGAGCCATTCCAGAGATTTTTTTTTATATCTCCCTTGCTACGACATTCCTAAAAGTTTATATTTAGCTAATAAGGGTTCACTTATTCTGTTATCGAGAAATAAAAAAAAAACGGTTTTCATAGAAAATTTTAATAGAAAAAAAACATATTTTTTTTTTAAAAATCAGAGTTTTCAAAATGCATTATTTCCAAACATAAGTCAAAATCGAAAATTCTAATTCCACCAAAAACTAGATTGAATCGTTCCTAATTGAATGAAAATAAAAATAATGAAAGTTACTTCAGAAATGTTTGCAAAATCGCAATTACCAAATGTGTGTTTTCAATAGTTTCGAAAACTTACTTCACGTATCGCTTATAATTTTTCTTATTATCAAAATTTCAAAAAACTAATCTCACCAAAAACTTGAAAACGTATTGTTAATTATAATTGTCCAAGCAGAAAAGACCTATCTTTTGCTGCTTTAGAGATTTCGCGAATCCCGTTTGCCTTATTTTCAACAAAAATGCTGTTTTGGTATACACGGGGCCTTAAGCACCTTTTGTATGGAGGCTTTGCAATAAATTTTTTTCATAATTTAAGAAGTCAGCAATAAAAATTTACATGTCGTATTAGCAGGCTAAAGGTGTTCTCATGTTATCGGCCTTTAATCGTGGACACATATTTCAACTTTTTTATGGGTTCAACCCACAGAAGCATAGATATATCGCTCACTAACGAACTCATCCTACAAACAAATTCCAGTAAAATTTCATCTTCCTGGCTTAACGATTTCTTGAACATTTCAGCAAGTTGAGTGCAAATATATTTCACCGAATTTTTTAAGTAGGACTCACTTGACTTCATATTCATTCTTCTATCCCGAGAAAAACACTATTTCCCAAATTTCAAGTAACTTGCTTGAACTGTTCAAAAGGTACCTCCATTACTCAAGAACATAAGTTTTTCCGTATGGATGCTACCCCAAGGACCACAAAAATAGTGACCGTCATAATTAACCGATATGCATACATACAACTGACGACATTGGGGCAATACTTAAGTGACTTCGTAGGGAAAATTTTGGAAGTCGCCACGACTCATTGACGACGTCCTACCAACGTCGTATATAAGTGATAATTGTGACTTCCAGCCCGTCTCTCTGTTATTTGTGTGGTGTACAAACAATTTTCCTTGCGTATTTGTATAGCGATACTTAATGTGTGTGAACTATTATATATTTATTATACTATACGACTAATGACTTCTAACTCTATTTCAGTCATATATCGGTAATAATGTCATCTATTTAAACTAATATAAGTTATATACTCGTATATTACCGAATGTGTATAAGTGGTCACTTGACATTTCTTCATATATGGCGGCACCGGTTATATTTGTGATCGTATGACTACTTAACTGAACATTTCGAACTTGAAGCGATTTCATACATGATTTAAAATTTTAATATTTTTGCTTATACGTCGTTTTGTTTTTAAAATTTCTTTCGAATCTTCTTGTAGTTATCTCTTGAGTCGCCATGCCTAGTTTATGCGAAAGAAGTTTTTTCGACGTTCTTAACACCTTAACTACCGACGATGACTTTAAAATCATATACACAGTTACCATGTAGTCACTTTTACTCGATATAGGACGATAAACTCAGAGGACGGATGTTAGTTAGTATAAGTAGCATAGCATCTAAGGTCGGTAAAGAGACGTAAAAAAAGTTTTTATGACTTCAAAATATAGCTAGTAACTACATACCAACTAATCGCTATTACATGAATACTCCGTATTTACTATAATACTTCTCCGCGTCTTCTGACTTTATAGTTGTAGAACGGACGTCGTAACGACTACGTCAATACTTTACTTAGACTTTGTACTCCTTTGGTCCCGAAGAAGTTTTCATAATGGTATTTCGCTGCACTTTAATAAGTGGAAATCTTTCCGGAAATCGATCAAGTAGTCTAAAACAATTTAGGGGGCAAGCAAAACCCTGACAACTTGAACGTCAGAGACATGAAAATACAAACGATTTATGCCGATGTGGTGATTCGAATTTTAAACCCGAATTTCCCTGAACTTCATTACGACAAAAAAGTCCAGCTAAGCGCATTGCAGGGATTTGCACTGTATATGGCAGAATGATTACGGAAATTTAATTCCATTTGTCTATGACAGGGATTTGTGTTTGGGATGATCCAACAGGTTGCTATCTCCGCTTATATAGTGGTCTGGAAAAATGGCATTCTGGTCCGCGCTGTGTGTTTGAGATTTGATGTCGACCTCATTCTGGCTTTCCGTTTATAACTCTATTACGTTGCAGCTTTTTTCACAGTTTTTGCAGCGCAAGGTTATCTGATGTTCTCACGTCCTTAAAATTTTCCAGGTCAATTACGGCTGGTCCAGAATCGAATCTGCAACGAATTTTGAATTTCGTAGTTTTTTTTATTCCTTCAGGACTTCTACGTGATTCGTTTGCCGGAGAAATGCTTGATTTGTCACATCAGGAAACCCTATCAATTTCATAGTAGTAAACAGTGTGCTAAGTAGGTAACTATACATTTCCGGCTGAAATCCTATGTATGTTCATTTGCGTTAATGGAAAGGACATTTGTGTGAATAAAATCGATTATTTTGGGAGGTAATACAATTTATAGCTACGGAAGATAACAATTTCCCAAACGAATATTTGATTAGGGTGAAAGCCAAACCCAACCCCTGTCTTGTATAATTGTGTGTATCTACCTACACCGCATGAGTAGAAGCAACTATGACAACAAATTTGTGAAATTGAGAATTTGTCATCGATTACAATAAATTGATTACAAAATTAATCCGCTTGATCAGCTTAAGCTCCAATTGAGTTTATTTGCCGAACTATTTCAAATAAACTAGTGTTTATATTCGCCATAAATAAATTTCGTGTTTACATCATATTAAAACAATCGTTTGCATTGGTTGAAACCATTATGATTTTCTCCTTCATTTTCTTTTTAACTAAATTTGTATCAATACCAGACATTTTCGAATAATTCTTATAGAAGAAATCGTGTGCTAGGATTGAGGAGACCAATTTTTTTTTTAAGAATAAGGTTAAGGAATATCTAACATTAATTTATAAAATTTACTTTCTTACTGAATGTGGTTTAAAGTGAAAGCGACGCGAGAGTCACGCGCGCGCATAATTGCATCGCACGCGTCGCATCGCGAAACCAGCGCGTCAAATCGCTTGCCGCGACTGTCAAATAATATTCACAATCACCAAAATATTTCGCACGCTTCAAATGTTTTCCTCCCACATTTTTAATTGTGCAGGCATTCATTCCCGATATTTATTAATGGTTCATCTATTGTTGTAAAAAATCCGAAACAAAATCGAGTTACGCTTACTCGAAATTAGTAAATTTTCAAACAAAGCGACGCACGCGAAGCGGTGCGATATTACTATAACAGGAAACATCTACTGTCTTACGTTCTAGTCAGCTGCCAACGCAATGCATCGGAATAATATAGAATTAACAATTGTAAACAATTAAAAAAATAATAAAAGGTAATTAATCTGAACATATCAAACAAATCCTGGAATATATATAAATGAACGTCATATTTCTAAGATAAATTTATCAGGAACTCTTCGAAATAACTTCCTTTTGCAAAAATATATGACCAAATAGTCACCCAAATATATATCTTACCAAAAAGTTACTACAATACTTTTTTCAGTCATATTTATAACCACGAAGTCGTTCAAATTACTATTTAGTCAAATTTTAAACCAAAAAGTTTTCCAATTAATAAACAACTAAATTGACCAGTTGCCTAAATAACTCTGTGATTAATCTCTGAAAATGCTGGGAATGTCTTATAGTAATTTTTAACATCGCCATAATAAGTCGATTATGCCCACTCGTTCTAAAATAGAAGAATGTTAGCTTATAGAACGGAATTTTCATAACCAAAAAGTAACGAGATGTGAGAATTAAAACCAAACAGTTTTTTTTAGTCATTTAATGCCGAGCATGTGGTTTTGGTCAATAGGAGGTCATTTGCGCGACCATAAAGCCAAAATTGAGTTATAATAAAACTCAGTTACGACTTTATAGCTAAAAGGTTGTACCGACGTCGTACCGTAGTTTGTTGGTCACAATATAAATCTTCAATCATATGGAAAAAAAATTTCCCAACTTACGATTCCAATAATATATATACTACACAGTCGTTCCATGATAGAAGAATATAAGCCGAGAGAACGGCATTTTCATAACCAGAAGTAATGGGATTTCAAGGAAATAACTAAAAATTTATTGTTTAGTCGCTTAATGCTGAGCACGTATTTTTGGTCAATATGTGGTCATATGCGCGACCATAGAGCCAAAAGTGAGATACAATAAAATTCAGTTACGACTTTATAACTACAATGTCGTAACGACATCGTATCGAATTACCATTTATAGCACTAAAATTAAATTAGTAATATTTAAAGGACGATGTCGGCTCTAGTGATTATAACTTTAGCTTAAAATTGCCTTTTCAATTACTTCCTATACTCGACATCAAATGTGGTCTCTTTTATCTCTCCAAAAGATAACTTCTCGCGAAAGATGGAAGTACATTACCATAGTATTATTAGACTTTCACGTCTATACCTACGCTATTTCGCCGTTTAACTATACATCAATTCCTTCTACATGTAGGGATTACTAAACCAATAAACTAATGGTTCCAGAAGTCGTAGATAGCCGTATGTCGTTACCACTAAATCCGGTCGTATCCTAGGAATTGTTTCTATTTTAAGTATCGATTAATTCCTTAGGCCACGACTGATAAGACCATAACCTGAAGTCCATTTTCCATTTTCATGGCAAGCAGGAAAGCCTGTGGATAAAATCTACAGCTTCCATCCAGTAGAGAAGGTCGAATTGTCCGTGGAATACATTTCTGAGGACAAATCGTCCGAAACGAATAGTCGGTACACCAGTAGTGCATGGAAGTCGATAACAAAATTAGAGCGTGGGTTTTCAAAAATTCAACATACCGGAAAGAAATTTTGCTTCCAAAGCGACATTGTACTTTTCATGTGAATTCTGGATTTAAAACCCACAGATAAAATCCTAAACAACATTTGCTCCTTTAGGAAAAAAAAAATTATTAAAGTGAAAATCGAATTTTATATTTATTTTGTCTCACGAATAGTTTGGGCTAGAAAGTTAAAAGTTCTTAGATAACATACAGAAGAAACCATAAGTGTTAAAAAGTATCCACTTGATTGGTCCGGTCTATTGGCAAATTTTGATTACTCCCACGACTGGAGAAAATCTAAATTTCACCCACCTAACGAAAGTTTCGCTTATCCCGTATTCTATTTAATTTCGTAAGAAAGTTGTACGTTATTGTCCGCAGTTGTTTCTTGATGTTCTAAACACTTCAAACGGAATTTCATTACGAAAAACACCTTCATACTCTTATCATTCGTATGTTTACACAATATGCATACTATACAGTGTCGTCCATCATGATCTTATGGTACACCTGAGTAAGCAGTTTTCAAGATGGTATATTTCTGCTTGAGAAGATAAAAGCTAATTAGGACAAACACATGCGTTCAAGGTTAAGAAGAAAGAAATGTTGCTGAAGGTGGAGCTTCTAAGATATGTAGGCTGAAGTAGAAATGTCCCTCGATTGTACATTTGGGATCAAAATTAACGAGGTATGATGTGATGCGAGGGTCAAGATAGGTCTGCAAATAAATTCTACCATAAAGGTAAATGTTTATGGCTTAAGAAATAAAATGATTAAGTAATGTATTTTCTACGGTGTCCAGAAATTTCTTGGAATCTAGAATGAAACAGTAATTGCTCGTATGTGGCTTAAGATAGATAAAAATTAGTTCTCTTTAAGCCTAGGCTAAAAACTATGGAAACCACACCACTCTTCTTGCTAATTTTGTTCAAAAAGTGCATTTCTCTTCTACTTTATTATTTCAATACAGTATTGTGGTCGATTTAAAAAAAAATGTGTTACCTAGAATTTTTTTTTAGAATTTAGGACTTTGAGGTCCGTTCCTACGATGTTCAGTTACGTTCTAACTGGGACTTTAACTGACAAATTTTCATACAAAACTTCCAGTTAAAGTTCCGGTTAGAGTTTAACTGAAGATTGTAATAATGGCCCTTAAACACCAAAAAAATTCAGTACGTCTATTCGTCATATGAGTGTGGTGAGGGTGCAAAAAATTATCAGTGAAAATGCATGTATTTTCACGAATTTCATCATATCTTTTCTGTCTTCTAAAATATTCAATAAATTTTTTTTCTTCCGGTTCTTTAAATAAATGCCTAGGAAGTATTTTCAGGATTTTATTAAATTCGACCCCTAAGGAGTGTAAAGGGGTTGTATACATTTTCACGAATTCAGCCATATCCTTCAGGTCTGATTATATATTGAATAACTTTTACTTTCATTGGCTTTTCATATATTCGTCTAAAAACCATTTTCATGACTCTCTTTTTCAACCCCTAAGAGGGTATAAAAGGGTTGAACACGTTTTCGCGAATTCCTTCATATCTCTTTGGAGTGATACGACATCGAATTGGTTTTGACCTCATCGGGCTATCTTTATATTCATCTGAAAACCTTTTATAAAACCTTTTTAAATTATTACCCTGTATGGGGGTTGCATATACGTTTTCATAATTTTCGCCATATCTTTTAAATTTAATAAGATATCTTTGGCTTTTAGTTAAACAGTTTTTTATAGTCGCCTACAAACCAATTAAATTTTTTTTTGGATATTCAAACTCCAAATATTTTCACGAATTTCGTCATATCTCTTAGGTCTGATGAGGTAGTCAATTGGTTCTTACTTCTATGGGCTTTTAATGTTAGCGCGTAAAAATTTATTACAAGATTTTTTGATATTCAACTCCGAAGGGAGTGTAGAGGCGTTACATACGTTTTAGGTCTACAATGGCTGTTTATATGTAGGTATAAATAATAATCTTTTGTTTTGCTTTTTATTGCTACCCTTACGATGGCGCTATAGCCAAAAATACGTCTTGCTCTTATCGATGACGAGATATTTGCGACCGTTCTTATATTTCTTAAAATAAAAAACCTTAAAAGTTCAAATTATTTGATTGAAAGTATCCTAAAAACTCGGCACACTTCTTACTTGATGGAGGTGATGTTGAGCACATTTAACCTACACTAAATTTAATTCTCAAAACTTCACACTCATTAAAACTGATATTTTTGGCCATTGTATGAACGGAACAATTGCTGACAAAATTGTGGTATTCTTAGTGCCCCTCTTGCTTGCCTTCAAGTCGGACAGGATGTTGGTTCATCTTTGTCTTTTTTTAATAGTTTATACATTACAGGTAACTTGTAATTCCAACATATGTTCTTCAAATCTGACTACAATAAGTAAAATTTGGGTCTACTAGATGCTCCTAAAACTTATTCACCCCAAAAAGATTTAAGGATCTATAAGTTCAAAGAATAGTACAGTAAGTTCTTCAATGGTTCCAGTACGGACATAAATCTCTCCACTTTCTTTTAAAATCAAAACAAACCACTTGACAAATATTTTCCTTCGTTTATCCTTATTTTCTCCTTGAGTCACATTTTCATCAAGATGTTTCATACGATCGCAGATATCCAATTAATGGAAAACACAATGTATATATTCTGTCACAGTATTGAAACGACGAGATTCTCAAATAACATTTTGCCCTTCGTTTGCTTTTCCGGCTAATTTATTTGATTTTCCACTCGACTCGATCCAGTTGAAAGATTTTCCTTATCGAGTCTAGTCGAGTACAACGACTACGACTACGGCGACCGGATAGGATACTACAAAAGCAAATGATTATAGTAAGGATACTATAGTGCGACTATGACTATGATGAGAAAAGTATCTTCTTTCAGACACTTGTCGCTTTAAGATACGACTTGAGTTCTTTATGGCGGATTTTCATAGCAGATTGATTGCAGACAACATTAAATTTTAAATGACCATAAAAAGCCGGATTTCGCAACAGGATGCGAATAAAGGATGACATATTTTTATAGATGATTCTTTCCATACCGTCGAACATTAAATAAAGCTGAACGAAACTTGTTGAATATTTTTGAAAATTAATTCAGCTCGGTTGGAATTGTTTTTCAACGGAATGCTTTCGGATGTTATTAAATTTAAATTTTACATCAAGCAGAATACTACTAAAAAGCCGTTGACGGTAAATTAACTTTTGGAATTGTTTAATATTCTGCTAGTTTTATGAATATCAGTTCTTTTCCGTTATATGCGTTATATGACCATATTATAATATTCTGCATCCGAACGTGGACGGGAGTCGAGATGATAATTTTATTTTAATATTTGAATATTTTTATATTTATTTGAATTTATTTGAAGTATTGTCACAGAATTTTAAAAAAAAGCACACCCTAATATTATGTATTTTGACGTTTTACAAATAGTAGACAAGAAACCAGCGAAAAAAATTTGGAAGTGAACACGGAACCGGCTTTTATATTTCGGGAATCGCTGAAGTTTACGTAGAGCTTCATAGGGCATGTTCCAAAAATATAATTTTTATATGGATAGTAAGACACTGGTTGGGGATGTTTTTTCTATCCAATGAATGGCTTATATTAGGTAAGAAAAAATCATGTATTCATTGGCGTACGGAGGATCGGCAAAAAAAATTGTCAGTGAAAATAGGGCGCATATAATTTCACGAATTTCGTCATATGCCTTAGGTTTTTCTGAAATATTGAATTTCTTATCTAAACACAGATATATAGGTTTTCAGGATTTTAAATCTAAATCCTAACGGGCTATTAAGGGGTTGTATAAATTTTCACGAATTCCGCTATATCCCTTAAGTCTGATTAGAGTGATTTTTTGCAATTCAACCCATAAATGGGTGTAAAATGTTTTTTTTTCAAGGATACCGAACTGGACTTAGGCTCTTAACCTTTAATACACTGTAGTGTACATTCCAGTCAGCTTAGGGATGGGAGGTCAGAAATCGGGCCGGGTATGGCAGTGTACTAGTAGGTGTTAATAATTTTCTTTTTGTGCTCTTTGGCTGTGATATGATCTACCAGAACAACACGAATTCCAAAATATCTCTTTGATCTAATAAGATATTGAATTGGTTTCTTCTTCCAAAAACCTTTTATATAGTCGCCCAAACCATATTTCAGGATTACTTGATTTTCAAGGTAGCATGCGTTTTCACAAATTTGGCAATATATCTTAGCTTTAATGCGATATCAAATTGGTTTTCACTTTTATACCCTGTATAGACTATCGTTTTAAACGCGTTTAAGTAGGCTAAATGAACGAGTTAAAAAAGTAGTGTTCACACTAGGCAACTCGTTTTATTTTGATATATGATAGCTTGACGTGATTTGTTTTGACAAATAAATATTCAGCTGTTTTTCATTACCAAATTTATTCTTTCTAAATCATTTGAAACTAAAATGTTTGTATAGCAGTAATGGATAGTGAATTTATTAGCTAATGCTGTCGTTCCACAAGCACACAATTGAGTTTCTACACCATTAAATAGTTTCTTCCAAAGTTTACTTCAATTTCCGCGAGGGTCGCAGTACATGTTTTCGGTTAAACGCGTTGAAGCTACGTGTTTTCGTAAACGCGTTCGGGAAGTGTTTTCAACGCGTTTATCTCGATTTAAACGCGTTAATCTCGTAGTCTGAACATAGTATTACGGGCTTTTTATAAAAACGCAAAAAAAAAACAATTTAACGATTTTTCGAAATTGAACCCTCAAGGAGTCGTAAACGGGGTGTCATGGAGTTTTTTACGGTATGACAAATTTATTCATTTATATTAGGTTTCATGAGATAGCAAATTGGTTTTAACTTCTATGAGATGGAGTGCACAGTGAATCGGGATTTTATACCATCCTGCATCTACAATCTACGAGATTAATCGCTAAAAAAAATTTATTTAGTTTTTTTTATATTCTACTCTCAAAGAGAGGGGTTTTATACGTTCTCACGAATAACGAAAAATCTCTTAGATCTGATGAGATATCGAATTGATTCTATTTTCATGAGCTTTTTAGCTAAATTTACCATATTATTTGATTTTTTTTTTTAAGTTACTTTAATATTTTAATAATAAATTACTTTATTATTTTAATAATAAAGTATTGCTTTCGATTTAAAAAAACCAATTTGCTACCGTGAATTTTTTTTAATTACCACAATGTTTATGTAAAGAACCAGCAATGTACATATGTTAAAGTTGTTTCTTATGCGGAGCTATTCTAGTGACAAAATTTATTTCTTAAAAAAATACCAGAGGGTAAAAGGAGGTGTAATTAATAAATGGAAAGGTTTCTCGAATGAAGAATGCTCGGTCCTTGAAATTTTAAAATGAATTGTCATTCTTGATTTTATTTATATATTTTATTTTCACCACTTTGGATTTTTCAATAATATCCCTTCAAATTTTCAAAATTTTTTCTACTCTGAATTTTGATGCTCGGAACTTAAAAACGGGCGATACTTTCACTTGAAAAATAAGAAACTTAAACCCAGATTGTGAGATGATTTTGTTGCTATTGATAATGTTGAAATTTTGAAATGTGATTAAGTTCGCGTGCCTAGAATATCTTACCGAAATACTCGAACTTGAATTTTATCTTTATCAAAAAATGTTGATGGAAAAAAAATCTATAATAAATTTCTAATGGTGTTTGATGATTTTAAGTGCCATTCAGGAAGAGTTATTCAATATAATGTGCATATTTACATCAATCCAGATAGAACCACAGTAACACATAAATTCAATATAGTCGAAAATATTTCTCGGTGGGAAAAAAATTTCTATTTATTCAGTAAAATAAATTGGTAAAAAATTTATTATAAATTTCAAAAATGTAAATTTGAACAAGTTAATTTCGCTATCGTTGAAGAAATGCATCGACACTGAACAAATGTTTTTACAGAAGTCAATAGAAAACTCTATTTAGTTTTTCAACAATTAGCTTTTGATATTTATTGAAATTGAGGATACTGCAAACAGTCGTATAAATACCATGGAAAGAATGTTAGATTTTTAAGAAGTTATTGTGAAACTCAAGAAGCTATGAAGATTCGCTTTTTATTCATGTTTTGTTCCCTTTTCGTAGCAATATTTGCTGCTGGGGGGGGGGCTTGACAAAGTAACTATTCCAATTTAATATAATTAATTGTTTACTTAAAGCTGATACTACTTTGTATACATATTCAATTGACAAAATCGATCCTCCATATGCATGTTGCGGGAACGTAAACTGAATGATTTAGGAGACATTGCACCTGTAAACGTTATGGACCTTGCAAGCAAAGTTTTGGCATTGAAGAGAAAATGTCGATCATCGTTGAATTTATCTGATTATCAGTTAAGAAAGCGAATCATGGTAATCTAATCTACGCAGATCAGTAAAACTGTTGTACAATGGATTTAGAACCTTCCCAGAACACGTTTATTAACTTCAGTAAAAACTGAAAAAAAGCTTTTAATGACAATTTTGAATCATATCTACTCAATTCTTTGTTTTCCATAAGACATGCATTTTTTGACAAAAACTTTAAGGTGTTTTTAGTACGCCCATAGAGAGTCCAAGACGACCAGTTGACCTCACCAACTGCTGATCAAATCTTGGCATGCAGATTCATTGAAAAATTGTTTTCCTCTGTAGTTTGTATCAATGGAAATGACACTGCTATCACTAAGTACATTTAAAGGTTGAAGGATCCATCTGAGATGGTAGTCTAAAAGAACTTCTATCGTTTCAGCAAATACCAAGTGTGTAGTCATTTGTCAGGGTGCGTCTTGAACTTTCGACCTTTCGAATAAAAATCACTTTGACATCACGCCTCAGCTTCGGTGACTTGTAAAGATCGTTACCAAGGAAGGAGCACTTAGTGGGATTGTCTGATTTATAGTAGTTTATAGTCTACCACGGAAAGATGTACAGCCTAAGAGATAGATACTCCTAAATTTCAAATCTCTTAACTATAAAGTTATCCTAACTCGTGCTGACGTCAGCTAGACGTCATACAGTCATAAAAAATATAACTGTTTACTACTAGAAAATAACTTTTTAGTTATTTCTGTCATTTAAAAATTATTAATTAAATGAAAATCAATCAATCAATCGAAAATGAATCGGCAATATTATTATGTTCGTTAGTAAAAAGTTTTCGAATGTTTAAGCGAAAATATCATACATAAATGAATAACTAACTGGTCATAATATAACTTATAGGTTGCACATATAACTACTGCCTTTTTTGACAAGTCGGCTGAGAGTCGGATAATGGTCGGCACAGAGTCAGTGCAGAATTATGACGGCATCGGGAGGGCCTTTAAAACTATTTCCCAAATTGGTCGGCACGAAGTCGTGATGACGTCGGTGCGACGTTGCAAATTCAACCAAAAGTCATTTCCCCAATGTCAGTTTGCCGTCGGGCGACTGATTCGTGTTAGTTGGGCCAGCTTCCATGAACCCTTCTACGCATTGTAGATGTTGCGTGAAAACAGTTTATTTCATTGCAGAGTTTCATCCCAGTACTGAACCAGCGTTGGATTCTGACATTAGTCTAGCATTGGAGCAATCGCGTTCTGACATTGAATTCGATTTGTTCTTGACCCAGCATTGGCCAATTTACTTCTCTTAAAATTATTGGGTGAAGCTTGTTTTAAGTTTTTATAATGTCTATTCGTTTCTAGTCTATGGACATTAATTTCTATGAATATATCTTGCTTCAGACATTTCAAGGAATCCCATTATTTATCGGATGAATACAATCGATTCACGCTTGAATAGCCTAAATATCAGCTTAGCTATGCACAACTGCATTAAGGGATGTGCACATCCCCTTTGCGATTACATGGAATTCAATTGTCGAAAAGCCATAGCCTATTTGCACATTTCATATCCAAAATTCCAACAAGAACGCAAAACCGCTGCACCGGTAACAAATTCTAATAAAAGCAAAAATAGAACTTTCTGCAATGCAATGGCGAAAACCAACTGGTCGGGATCTGAGAAAACGAAATTTAAACTCTAAGTAACGATGACAACTTAAATGGTGCATACTATTCAGCTGGTCGAATTATAGCCCACTTGTCCTTTTCAAATAATTCCGCTCGGTCAGGAAGAAACGACTACGTGATGCTATAATTCCAGAAAATTTATGACTTCCGTATGGTTCTGTATGACGGTGAAGTTCAAGCTGAGGAAATGCCGGTGGAAATGAAATGTGAATTTTCTGAGAACGCTATAAGACATGGAAACTGTCCGCTGCCCGACGAGGAAACATAGTTCCGAAGTTTATTTTCATTTTATCCCAATATTATTTCTCTTGGCTTCTGATAGTGTCCAGACAGGAATTCGTTAAAGATATTTTTGGCTGATATACCAAGAGTTTTCCTCGAAGGCGTCTATATTTTCAGTCGAAGTGACTGTGTGCCGCTTTCGGAGCTTTCTCCAGTACTGTCAGGAAAATTGGCTGGAATTCGAAAATATTGTTTATGTGAAAGAATAATATGCTATGCTTTGACATTATCGTCGAAACATACTATCTATCTCATATTATGGCGTGAAATTCTCCTTTTTAAGCTCAACAAGATTATTCACCGAATTAAATATCTGCATATTTCCATGAATTTATTCAACCTTGCCCCTCATTATCAGGGACATATCTTTACTGCTTTTACAGGCCATCATGAACCTTTCTACTAATATCACGTATTCCCAAACCAGCCTGATCTTTATCCCGGGACATTTATATAAAATGATTAGCACTAATTAGAAATTAGTTGAAAAGTTGAAAAAGCGAGGGAAATTTTTGGTATATAAATTGTTTTGAGATGAGAAAGGCAACCCTAATATCTGTCCTTCAGATTTGTCTTTTAAATGCGGGACGAAAATTTCATCAAAGTTTTCTTGTTAAAATAAATGGGAAAAGCGAATTTCTTCTACGAAAAAGAATGACTTCTGCCTATCTAAAATAAGGCAAAATTCATTAGCGGTGTCTATAGATTGGTGAATGGTGTCCGTACAAACTAATTTTCTGGAAAGTTTAAAACAGTATTGACTAAGATAATCTAGGTTAAGAACAAATTTCTTGTTTAGGATAGAGTTAGACACGCGGATAAGCGATATGCTTTGAAAACTGATTCATGGAGCCTATTGTATTCATGGTCCACATACTCGTTTTGATGCACCTTCTAAATTTTGATTAGAAATGAGATCTAAGTTCATCCATTTTCATAGATTATAGAAGGAAATCTTACATCGTGTCATCGCTACCGTTGCATACAATAAGAGTTATACTCAACTAGAACACTAGCACTAACCAAACTTTCTTTACATTCTTTTCTAATTTAAACGGAAAATTTGCAATCATATGCTGGGCCCAGGGACCTAGTATCCATTCTGCCGCATTCTGGCAAGGTAGTGTCATCTATGTCTCAGCTTATCCAATCAACAGCTGCTATTGTGCTGATGCGATTCATCCCCAAAAAGTTTCGCAAGCAACCTATCTTACAAATTGCCCCCTACACCAATCGCATGATAAAATGCTGAATGAAGGGAGTTGAGAGGTGGAATCGAATAGTAAATTATATCGATAATTAATCAGGTACAATTTTAATTTCAAAGCTTAAAATCTTTTGGAGTTATCAGTTGACTGCTAAATTTTTGCCAAAAATTTTGACAATGCTATTTAAAAAGTTTAAAATTTTCGTTGGATGTGAAGCCGGCTTGCTGACACTGACACTATTAAAGTGGTCCATCCAACCTTCTCACCAACAAATTTTAATTTATAACCTTTTAGCTAATTGTTGACCCTCAAACACGTTTGCGTACGGCAGACACCGAGCGACGTACAGATTGACTGAATTTTTTCTTTAATTTCGGGATCTACTAATCCTAAAACATTAAAAAAAATTGTTCAGAGTAGCAAATTTTTGTTTTAAAAATCACAGCATTTTTTAAACTTTATCAAATGAAACCATCAAGTAAAGTTGTGACTTACTAAATTTGTAAATCCTTTCCAATTCTCTCTATGACTCAAGACTTATTGTAAATAAAATGACTGCTATTGTGCTGATGCGATTCATCCCCAAAAATTCAAAAATAAATATTTTAAGAATATGAAAAAAACGAAATGGATCCTTTTGTCATTAACATAAGATTAGCATATTCAGTTAGATATTTAGCCATTTATTTAATAAAAACTCTGTATCTAAATTATTGCAAATCTTTATAAATATAAATAATAAAATATAACAATAATTGCAATATGAAATACACAACTAACAAAATGATTTATAACCAAAATTAAATTCTCGAAAAAAACTATAAAAAAAATATTATTTAGTTCAAATTCCACAGGGTTCTTTTGGTTTGAAAAGTAATTACAGTTCATTTAAAACCTAAATTGTATAATTTCTTAATATAAATTGTAAACATAAATATTTAAATCCACAGCTTGATAGTTCAATCAAATTTGCTGCACTTTTTTAATATTAGTACCTACCTTTTTAAACCGTGAAATTTTTTAAATATGCTCCAAAATAAAATATACTTAAAAAATATACTTTAAATTTAAAAACGTATATATTACATTATTGAGGGAGTTAATTAATATACGTAAAATATAATCGAGTCTGTTACGTGTGTATTTCGTTATAAATAATAATTTTCTAAACATTCTACTAAACTATAAATTTTATAATATAAAACAAAAATTAAAACTATCCTAAAATAAATTTTTTTTTTCTTCTTTCACATTTTTCAAATAAAAATCAACATTTACATTTCCTACAACTTAATTACTACACTATCCTATGATTACAAAACTGAATGTGAACACCCTCTTACTGTGAATGTCCATAAAAACAAACAAAATGTATCAACACTGCGTTTGGCTTGAACCTATTATGCGCTACATTCTGCTATATGCTACAATTTTCTATCATCACTGATTTTTTTCCTTACACTTTTGATTGGATTGAAAAATATAAAATTAAAAAATTTTCGTAAAACTGCACTGAACGCATCCTATAAAAATATAAACAATTTTTTAAACTCTAAATGTGTGATAATGTGAATTAAAAGGAAGGCATTGAAGTGAGTATACTATTAAATTTAGAGAATTAATTTTTATGTAAATATATTAGTAGAATTTAGATAAATCTATTTACTGTAAATAATATTTGTTCATTTAGAATTAGAAATATATTTTTTCATAATATAATTCAATTCAAACACAAACACTTAGCAACCACATAAAAGTAGAGGACATAGTGCACAATATAGCGCTCGCATGATAGAACACAATGCAATTAAATACTGTAGGGGAAAAATGGTCTAAGTCCCACCTTCATAATTTTGCAACTCAATCTTTCATTGCATGACCGAGTTATAATAGTAGATTTTTACCGTGTTCCAATGAACGTTTCATATGCATTGTAAACTTATAAGTGCATCCATGATCTTAATTTTTAAAATTTTTTTTGGACTTATGCCGTTTTTCCCTGCACTCACTCAGCAAATATTTCCCTTATGTGATAAACTAGGATCAGATATGAACTTATCTTAAATCCTGTATCCAATGCGAAATAAATTCTTTAGCTGGAGAGGAAAAATGTCGTAATTAATTTTATAAATTTTACATGAGACCTGAACAACTAACTTTTAGTCATTATACCACAGCACTCACCTAAGGTACTAAAGACAAATTAATATATTTGGAATTAAGAATTCCGCGTATTAGCGAATTGACCATAATTTACGACTGTAAGAAGAATAATTGGAATGATTGAATGAGGACAGAAGAAATTGATAGTTTTGCAGTTATGACAGTTTACCTCTCAGGTACAGATTTAGGATATACAAAATATGAGGAGCTAATACAAGAAACAGATCGGTTTCATCCATATTTTTTATACCAGTCCAAAAAAATTTGCCAATGGTCTGGGCGAAACTTTATTTTTTTTATTAAGTGCGGGAGCGGTCAAAGTCAGAGTATATCATCAGTTGTTTCGAGATTGTGAGGTTTCTTGGAAAGTTAATTTTGTTTTAAAACATTGAAAAAGCGCGTGTAGACTATTCGAATGTCGGAATATTATGTACACTAAAAGCCCATAGAAGTAAAAACGAATTTGCTGCCTTATCAGACTTAAGAGATATTACGAATTGTTAAAACGTATACAAACCCATTACTTTCACGTGGGGTTTGAATTTCAAAAAAATTGTGAAACAAGTTTTCAGACAACAGGTTCTTAGCAACTTGATATCTCATGAGACACGAGTGATTTTGAAAAATTTGTGGAAACGTAAGCAAACCATTCACACCCCCTTGGTTTTTGAAATTCGAAAAATCATGAAATCTGCTGTAATAACCAATTTTATATCTCATCAGAACTAAGGGATGGCAACAATTGTGAATACATATTATATATAAACCTTTGGGGGTTGAATATCCAAAAATTGAGAAATGGGTTTGTAGAGGATTATATAAAAAGTTTGTGGAAGTGAAAAGCGATCTAATATCTCATCAAACCTAAGAAATATGTCGAAGCTTTGAAAAGCATACAACCCCCTTACACTCCTTAGAATTGAATATCTAAAAATACTGAAATTGACTTTTTGGCGCTTATACAGGAAACCTTAGGAAGTAAAAATGAACTTGATATATCATCAGAACTAAGCAATATGTAGGAATCTGAGAACACAATGCAACCTCCTTACACCCACTTGGGGGTTGAATATCTAAAAATCCTGAAAGGAGAGAGTATGAAGACAACACAAGAAAAAAAAACCAATTCAATTTCTTATCACTTCAAAAAGATATAACGGAATTCGTGATAAAGTGTTCAACCCTTTTAACAAGTTTTAGGCGATATCTGATCAGACCTGGGGGATATGGCAGAATTCGTGAAAAAGAATACAACCCCTTTACGCTTTACACCCCCTAAGGGGTCGATGTTCAAGAAATCCTGAAAATGCTTCCTAGGTATTTATATGAAAAAGCCGTAGAATAAAAATGAATTCAATATTTGGGAAGACCTAATAGATATGACGAAAATCGTGAAAATATATGCATTCCATTTTCTCTGATCATTTTTCTCGCCCCCCTTCCGAACGCCAATGGATATTTGAAATTTTTTTTCATCTTAATTACTTGTCCAATTGATATACATATACACACCAAGTTTCAACTTTGTAGCATAAGCCGTTCTATAGGTAGGAAAAACACCCTCCACCCCCGTACCATATTTCCCCTATAAAAAATTATATTTTTCCAACATGCTACTACTATAGCTCTATCTAAATACAAATGTCATCTTTATATCATTATAGGTTCTCGGGATATAAAAATCGGAACCTTTTCCTTTAGCCCTCACCCTCTACACCCTTACCCCCAAGGGCTAGGGGTCTATTAGGCCTACCTATTGTAAAAATTCTAAGCATCTATCTCACACTGTTCTTGAGATATGAGACTTGATTTTTTAGAAAAATTTTTATCCCCTCCACTTGCATGCTTCACTGCCCCCTTAAAAAAATTTACTTTCAGCAAACTTTATTTGTCAACCTTTATACACACAAACTTTATTTGTCAACCTTTATACACAAACCGAATTTTATTTGTCTAGTACAATTGGTTCGTGAGATATCGTAATATTAAGTACGCCACTGACCCCACTCAAAAGTTTCCGATCTATTCTCCTAGTATACCTACAGATGTTCATTAAATTTTAATTTAAAAAAATTTCAATTTAATATCTCAAACGGCTTGGGAGCTACGAGCCTTCAAACGATTTTGCGTACGGCGGACAGACGGACTGAACCTTTTTTTTTTTGGTTTTTTCGTGTCTACTAGTCATGAAACGTGAAAAGAAAATTTTTCAGAAAACAATTTTTTTTTTTAAAAATCGATCATACTGTATTATTGAAATAATAAAGTAAAATGGTTCATGTACCTACTTTTACAATCGTAACAGGTGTGTTCTTTTGCGTTCATAATCGGCATTAACAAATCTTAGAAACTTAATTCGTTAATCATATTTTGCCCTGAATATGCTCAACGCCATCTAGATGTGAAAAGTAAAACGTTCTGCTCCGCTCTGTATCCGCTCATTATACTCTGCTGTATACAGTAGTGCAGAAGAATACACCCTAATATTAGAACGTTTCAATTCTAATTTAATTTTGGCCAATAAAATTCCGCTTAGTTCGGGAATTTTCTTGCTACTATCGAAAAAATACTGGAATTTAATCGATTCAATGGAAAACCATAAGGCCTAAGCGAAATAAATAAAACAACGCATAAGCTATCCTTGACCGATTGACTACTCTACATTTTCATTTCCACCCAGAACAAAACTATATTCTCTATTTTCTCGAAAAAAAAGTCATTTAATCTCCTAAACAAAGAATCAAATTCTGTAAACATTTGGGTGATTTCGTGCCTACAATGAAAAAATTCTTCTCATTTTTTTCCCAACTAAACATTCCAAACAACTCTACATCAAACGAAAGAATCAATCCGATTTGTAGTTAAGTTCTTTTTGTTTCCGTTTTAAATGATTGCTTAGTTTTTTCATAAACATGATTTTTCGAATAAAATAAATTCTTCAGAACTTCGAGCTATATAAAAGCTAACCAAAATTAATCCAAGACGGAAATAATCAAAATTGTAATCTTCGAAATAAAAGATGAATTTCAAATTCAAAAGATAGAACTCATTTTCGAATGACTATACTATCTTCAAGTTTAAATTTCTACTTATAGATTTAATATAGGAACAACAACTTCCGGAATTCCCAGAATTTCATAATGAGAAATCTTTCACGGTGGTGTATTCAACTGAAGTACTTCTTATAAAATGTGTTTATTTTCAAATAAAACATATTTCAATCCGTTTCTGAAATAATTTTCCACCAGCCTTGTAAATAAATAGCGGTCTGATTAATACTCTGCAAAAATTATTATTCCGTGCTAATGGATAATTAAAAAAGCAAATCTGAAATAAAATACCACTGGTTGGCTTTAAATTAAAAAAAAAAAGCTAAGTTTCTTCCACTTTAATGATACGAATTAATATGTATGTATAATATTCGTTTGATCAAGAACAATATGCTCTTTGGAACTGTTTCAGCTAAGAACCAATGAGTACATTATATTTTAATAATAAAAATAAGGCCAAGTTCGTTGAATTGAGGTTGTCTTATCCCAGAAATTTGGCACTTTAAAGAACATTAAGATGGTCATTTCATTAGGACATAGATGAGATCTAAGACGTCTAAAAGGGACATACTTACAGAGGGTAATCAGGTCGCCAATTCGATAGGACCTACATGGGGTCGGAAATATCTTAAGGAGTCTGAAAAATAGAAATCCACTGAACTCTGAATTTCAAAATCATTATTTTTAATGGCTTTATCATAACCCTGAAATTTGGATGTCTTGATATTATGCCAAACTTCTAAAGAACAATCAAGCAGCGACTTCACTGGTACGTACATGGGATCGGCATGTTTCTGAAAAAGTACAAATGAAAAGACCTGTGGTTTACGGTGTTTGTTCATTTTACCGGAGACACTTAACTGCTCGTGTTTTAGCCCTAATTTTAAAGGACATTCAGGCGGTAATTTTGATAGTATTGTCTAGATACATGGGAGCGAAAACAAAACTGGAAGTATCTAAAAAAAAATATAATCCATCAGTGTCGTCTGAATTACAAGGCCTGTACTTTATCCTTTTAGTCCTCATAGTACCCATATCGTATACCAAATCCCTTGTAAGATGCGTTGGACTTGAACCACAAAGTTCCGTTCATGTCACAGGATACAGTGCAAGATTATAAAGGCAATTTTCGGATGTGGCTGAAATCTTCCCCGTAACAGAATAGACGTTAATCCTATCTGGCTACTGTACTCTATTTAATAATTTTTTCCTAAAAAATTTACGCTTAAGTCCTAAAACTTGCTTTTTCCCGTGCAAATCTCATGAAATCGTGATAAGTCTTTCACTTGCTCGAGCAATGTGGGTATCTAATTTACCAAAGTGGCTATAATTAGTGGTTATATTCCGAAAAATAAATCATAGAGAATTTAGTGACTCTTGAAACACACTCACCTCTCATACCATACACATGATACGATGATATCATACACGGTCGTGTTTCCAAAAGGATAATTGCCCGGATGCATTTAATATGCCACTTAAAACATGATCGGACTAATGTGCAGAAAACATCTGGTCAAACAAGTACTACTGGGTGCTACCGGCTACTGATTATTTTATTAATTAAAGTAAAAGTAAATAATTGAATCGAATTGAACTCAGAATACAGAAAATTTTCATTTCGCGAAAATAAGATTGTTTGAAATAAATATGTAGTACCTACACGTATGCATTTATAATTCGGTCAGACATTCGTGAACATCTCTTTGTATTTTTTGTAATCATAGAATCCGTAGCTCTTCGTATCATCGCCCAAATTTTCATTTTCGGATTCTAATGAAAATCCTAGTTTAGGACCTCAATAAATACCCACTCGTTGCGCCGTCTTCTAATCACTAACCGTTTTCACTGAATATCTCATTCCCACAGCACTTTGGATCAAAAATATTTTTTACAAAATTTATAAATCATAAAATTTGCTATAATTGGAGTTTTTTGATCAAGCTCATACGGCAAATAGCTTCCAATATAGAATTTTTGTATAGATCAATTCTCTTAATTTTTTATTTATTTTTTTTTTTTTTAATTTATCTGGTTTGATTTCAGATAGTTTTTTATTTTAAAGGTCTATCTATAATCGCCTAAAAATCAGTTTCAGATTTTTTTTCGTATATACATATTCGTATTTTATCTTCTATGTCTTCTTAAAATTGAAAAAAAAAATAAGTAAAATTTTGGCAACAGTCTGGGACCAACTATATCATTTTTTTGGTAGAAGTCCGGAATGCGTTTTATGTTGAAATTTTATGTAGTTCACTATGCGACGGATAACCTAAAAAATAATAAGGATGTTATTTTTAATGTTATTTTTTAAGTTATCAGTCGCATAGTACCCAATACCGCATCTCAGCATAAAACGCATTACGGACTTCTACTCAAAAAATAATGATATAGCGGTCGATTTTTTTCTAATTGAGATCATAAAATTTCCCATTGAACTTACTTTTTAGGTGCTCTTACTCAAACAATTTTTCAAGCAATTGATTGCCCGACGACTATTGCCAAAACTAGTGGAGCGATAAATGGAGCAATACAGGGCAATCCCATGCTAGTTGCGCCAATATTTCGGCAATGTAACAACGTCTTCACAGATTGCTGGTATTGCTCGCCCTATAGTTACTGTATTTTCACTAACTTGGAAAATTCCGAGCAATTGTCCTCGTTCAGTGATTGATCAATTGTCAAGTTTTGTTTTGAGTTTTGCATTTATTTGTCAAGTTTCATGTTATAATGTCTTGGAATTCAAATATTTATAACTTTTATTTTAAGTTTTAGATTTGTTTGTCAAGTTTGCTTGCGTGTTGTTCATAGACTGAATTGGTCGTGTAAGCCCTTATTGCCGAATTACTAGATATTGGTCAATATCGCTCATCACAATTATTCAGCAACGAGTTGAAAAAAAGTTTCTGTATATTTTCGTGATCACCTTTAGATTTGTTTTTAATCAATTGTACCGCCAGGAATTTGATTAAAAACAAATCTAAAAGATTATAAATGAAGTATTGTACAAGTTACGAAGTTAACTGTTCCACAAGCTTCTGCTACCTACCGCTTTTCAATCAATTTATACATAGTTGTAAATATTTTATGAAACCGAACTGATAAGTAATAAAATTAATATTTACTCAGAAAACGTACTTTGTGCTCTTAATGAGAGAAACACATAAGAAGTGAACAATAAATCGATGTTTCTAATTTATTTGATTTTTTCGGAAAGGTCAGGAGGTCCTTACATATAGTTTTGTACATACGAATATGAAATGAGTACAATCAGTTTCCATTCCTCGTATTGAATATCGTCGATAAATCGTAATTGTAATTATCTTTCATATGATCTCGTACATGAGGTGGAATAATATTCATGTCAATATCCTTAACCGAAAGTAATTCTTTAGAGACCATTTTGGAGTTTATCTCTAGTCTCTTGGTATTAAATGTGAACGTTATTCCAAAATGATTTTAGTACAGTGTTTATTAAACAAATCATTGTTTTCATATTCCCTCAAAACAACTACAATCAAGACCATGTTTCTTACTGTTCCTTAAAATTCGAAACAAAAATTACTTCATAAAATAAAACTAAATAATTAGCGATAGAAATATAATAGCAATCACGTCAGACTTCTAAATAATTCCAATTTAAATTTAAGTCGGGATAATAAAATAGATTTTAAACATTCCTGAAACTAGTATACGAATTCCAAATATATACTTCAAATAATAATCACTATATTATTTTTTTATAATAAAGTACGTATATTGTGATCGACCTGCAATTTCAAAAAATATGCTACCCTGAAAATTTGTATTTTCACGTTTTAGAACTAGTAAAACCCAAAAAAGTAAAAAAAAAAATATCCGTCTGTCCGCCGTAGACACCGTACGCCGTACGCAAAACCGTTTGAAGGTGCGTTGCTCTCAAACCCCTTGAGATATTAAGTTGAAATTTTTATGGTAGGTAGAATGGGTTAACTCCTACGAGTGGTAGGGTGGGGTGTGAGGGGGGAAGAAGGAGGAGCGTTTTAGATGAAAAATGTTGGTTTCTAGATCTCAGGAACCTAACGAAAATAACGTTCCAAATAGCCTGGTTATCCCTTATATCAGTTATCAGTCGCATAGTAACCTGCACCGCATCTCATCATTAAACACGTTTTGGACTTCAACCCACAAAATAATAAAATTGCGTCCAGACTGTTGGCCGATTTTATTTTTAGTTTTAAGTTCTCTAGGAGCACATCTACATATAGGTACTAAGTTTCAACTTTCTAGCATAAGCCGTGTCTGAGACATGAAAAGCCACTCCCTATCAAAAATTTATTTTTCTGCGATGTCTCTAAAGGAGCTCACACCACATCTCAGCATTAAACACGTTTCGGACTAAAATGATAAAGTTGAGCCCAGACTGTTGGCAAATTTTTTTTTAGTTATTGTGCATACAAATAAATTTTTTAAGACAATCTAAACTACTTTTTTTTATTGTAAATATTAAAATTCACAAAAAATCTGACAAAAATCCGACAAAAAACCATTTAATTTCTGAACCTAAACATAAACGTAAAATGAACTTTATCGAACGGTCTTTGGTCATAAATGAACTTCTCTTATTTTCTACTACATTAAGTTAATGATCCGTCGGTCCTTTTATCAATTAGTCTTCGAAAAATCAATGGCAAGAAATCAAAGTCACATACCGTTCCTTTTACGATTATCCGCTTACTTAAACATTTAGCTACCGGTAGATGTATTTTTGGTCAAATATCATCAAGATTAGATGAAATTAGTTATACCAAAGTCCCTTCGCATTTATCGTATCCTGAATCCAATAACTTTTATATGTCTGTAATTGATAGGATTGGTTTTTCGGGTATTGAGAGAAGTGTACTTAGCTAACGGAAAGGTTTGTGCTACAGCTCATTTTTATTTCATAAAAAGTATTTATTCTGCAATCCCTTAACCATAAGCAGATTGAAATAAGGGTTCTTAAATCTGTATAAGTTCTACGTTCGCTTTTTTGTCCTCATCAGTATTTTCGGTTAATGCGAGCTAAGCAATTTTTCACACACCCATTTCACAACAGTATTACAAACAAGGCCATTATGTCCAACGAAAATAATTTCAATAGTCTTTATATATTTTCACATTTCTTATTTCTGCAAGAATTATGGTCTCAATTATTGATTAGACCAAATGTGGTAGTGTAGTATCAGAACACCTATAAAATACTCGTATATTAAAGACAAAACGCTTAATGCTTATAATTTTTTTACTACATTAACAACCCACAAACAACTCAATCATAATCATTCATGTTTTAAACTTATTTTTGTTATCGATTTTTTTAAATTAAATAATATTACCTACTTTGCAATTATACAAATTTATGTCTACATATAAAATGAAACGCATACCCAAAATTATTATATTACATTTTTCGAAACTATAATAAATATAATTGCTAAAGTTACGAGTACAAGAGCAAAAAAATATTTAAAATGTTAGAAATAAATTTGATTTATGACTTAATTACTTAAAAAAATAATTATCTTTACAGGGAGCTGCCAAACTAACAAAGGAGGATATCGAAAAGGTCTTCTCATTATATGACAGAGTAAGTACACAGAAATTATATCTTTAAGATTTTTGAAAAGTATTCCGGAAATATGAAAACTTGAGTTATTATGAAAATTATCTTAATACAAAAAGACTTAAGGGCTCACATACCCCTGCACGGGCTGAAAACCGAGTAAATTTGAAAAATTATTATAAAGGCTATATGGTGAAGAAAAAATTAACTATACAACTATAAAAACCATTTTTTTTTTAATATTAACGTATTTTTTTACGGGTATAAATGGACTACTTATGAAAACCATGGCGCCTCCTGGTCGGCATCATAATTTCACCAAAAATAATTCAATTTGCAAAAATTAAAAAGAATCTTGTAAAATAATGTAGTAGTTATAGTCTGACGGAGGGATTTTTTTTTTAAAAATTAATAAGTATATCAAACTTTAGTAATCAGTTTTTTAAAAAAATTTTGGTTTAATAATTTATAAAAAAATTGCCAAGCAAAAAATTAAAAAAAAACCTTTCGTCAGACTATAGAGAAAATAGTTATCAAAATTTAAAATTTAAAAAAAAAAGTTGAAAAATGTTGAAAATTGACTGAGTTTTTGTGCCGACACTGTCTAAAAACATAATTTCGAGAAAAATACGTTTAAAGTTTTTGGTAAGTACAACGTGAACTTACGGCTAGTCTCCCATTCCAGCTTCGTACTGTACAGCTTCTTCCTCTTGTATCTTCGTGTTTCTCACAGGTGATCCAATAAATGACCTTGTTTTCTATGAAACCCAGCTTTTGCGAAAAAAATAAATGCTAAACGCTGCTGTTGAGAGTGTCGCGGCAGTTAGCCAGAAAGCCGCTCCAAACCGATGTGTGGTCACATTTATTGCTTTAACTTTGTAATGGATTGGAATTTTCTAAATTCTAAATTTTTTTTAATTCTTAAAAGTATAAAAAATAAAAATCTGTAAAAAAAAAAATTTTTGAAAATTTCAGGGGTATATGAGCCCTTAAGTTTTCACCTAAAGGAAGGAAGGAACGGTCGAAAAACTATAATCTGAACACAATTTAATTTTTTGCGCCTAGATTTGGTTAGCTGATTAGTCTGCTTAGGGAGCTTGAGTTCGAATTTTGAAAAAAATACAATATATATATCTACGTATTATTAAAAAAAATAAAATTTCGAAAAGCCATTTAGGACTTGAAAAAGTTTTGAAATATTTCAAATAAAATTGTGTAGGCTTTCTTTCTATCATTTTTTATTCATTCTTCATTATGGCGGGAAATCGCAATTCGTAAATTAAATTTTTTGCAAATGTTTTTTTCGTAGTTTGGTTTTTGAAAATTTTATTTATTATTATTCAATTTATTACCTATAATTCATATACTTTTACTTTATTATTTTAATAATACAATATTGTTATCGATTTTTTAAAAAAAAAGAATTTGCTACCCTGAAATTTTTTTTCCCCGTTTCATGACTAGAAGTCACGAAAAAAGCAAAAAAATGTTCAGTCCGTCTGTCCGCCGTACGCTGTACGTCGACCGGTGTACGCAAAATTGTTTGAAGGCTCGTAGCACCCAAACCCTTTGAGCTATTTAGTTGAATTTTTTTTCGTAGATAGACTGGGTAGGCGCCTTGAAGTTACCAAATTGTGAGGGGTAGGGATGTAAGGGTGGAGGTGGGGGAAGCGTTTTAGACGAAAAATTTTGGTTTCTAGATCTCAGTAGCCGCTTATGCTAGGAGGCTGAAACTTGAAACTTATATAGAGCTTTGATAGTGGACCCATTTGCAAAAAAATTGCCAATATGGGTGAAGGAGTGGAGGAAAAAATAATGCGTCCGAGACGCTCGAAAACCGAGATTGACACATTCTAAAATCCATATCTCCTAAACGGTTAAAGTCACGAAATTAAAACTTAATAAACATCTGTAGGTATACTAGGAGAATAGATTGGAAACAAATTTTTGAGTGGGAGCAGTTGCATACGGGGGTGAAGGGTGAAAAAGAAAAAGTTTCGATTTTTATATCTTGAGAACCGATAATGATATAAAACTGAAACTTAGTATTTGGATAGACATGTAGTAGTAGCATGTTGGAAAAATATAATTTTCATAGGGTTAGCATGGTACGGGGGTGGAGGGTGTTTTTCCTATCTATAGAACGGTTTATGCTACAAAGTTGAATCTCGGTACGTATATGTAAATCAACCAGAAAATTTGTTTAAATAAAAAAAATTTTTCAATATCCATTGGCGTTTGAAGGGGGCGAAAAAAATGATCAGTGCAAATGGAATGCATATATTTTCACGATTTTCGTCATATCTATAGTAGGTCCCAAATATTCGATTCATTTTTATTCTACAGCTTCTTTATATAATTACCTAGAAAGCGTTTTCAGGATTTTTTGAGATTCGACCCCTAAGAGGTTGCAAAGGGGTTGTATACTTTTTCACGGATTCTGCCGTATACCCAAGGTCTGATCGATATCGAATATGTTTTCACTTTCATGGGCTTGCGTAATAATCGCCTAAGACTTTCTTTTAAGTTTTTTTCTTTTTCAGCCCCAAAGAAGGTATAAAAGGGTTGAAGACGTTTTCACGAATTTCGTCATATCTTTTAGAAATGAAAAGAAATTGAATTGGTTTTTAGGTTCTCGTGCTGTCTTCATATTTATTTATTAACTCCTTTCAGGATTTTTGGATATTCAACCCCGAAGTGGGTGTAAAAAGGTTGCATATGTTTTCACAGATTCTTACATATTGCTTCCTAAGGTTTCCTATATAAGCGCCAAAAAGTCAATTTCAGTACGGGGTTGTATGCTTTTCAAAGCTTCGACATATTTCTTAGGTTTCATGAAATATTAGATCGCTTTTCGCTTCCACAGACTTTTTATATACTCGCCTACAAATGCATTTCTCAATTTTTGGATGTTCAACCACCAAGGGTTTGCATATGTTTTCACAATTTCGGCCATCCCTTAGTTCTGATGAGATATAAAATTGGTTATTACGGCATTTGATGTAATGACCTAAAAATCAATTTCACGATTTTTCGAATTTCAAGAACCAAGGGGTCGTAAAGGGTTTGCTTACGTTTTCACAAATTTTGCAAAATCACTCGTGTCTCATGAGATATCAAGTTGCTTCTTATGCATATACTTCTTATGAAATCGTCTAAAAACCTGTTTCACAATTTTTTCAAAATTTAAACCCCAAGTGGAAGTAATGGCTTTGTATACGTTTTAACAATTCGTCATATCTCTTAATTCTGATAAGGCAGCAAATTCGTTTTTACTTCTACGGGCTTTTAGCGTACATAATATACCGAAATTCGAATAGTCTACACGGGCTTTTTTAATGTTTAGTCGGCTAAAAATCTCTTTTTTAAATATTTTTATTTTAAGAACAAAAATTAACTTTCCAAGAAACGTCATAATCTAGAAACAACTGATGATTGACTCCGATTTTGACCGCTCCCGAACTTTGACCCGAAAAATAATAAAGTTTCGCCCAGACCATTGGCAGATTTTTTTCCTTTCATTAAAAAAAATTGTCGAAAAAAAACTTTTTTTAGGCCGTATCAGTGGTGTTACTCCTTAAGTCAGTACAATTTAAATACAATTTTTGTCCAAGGTGAAATATTAGAAGCTAGCTAAACGGCGTTAAACCAAAATGTAATAAAACTGCATATATTTCAACTATACCGTTATGTAAAAGAATAAATAAGACCTTTTTAATAGCAAAAGTATTGATTATCCAATAATGGACAAATTATTTAAATAAAGTTAACGACTCAAAATTTATTAATATCAATATTTGAAATGTCGAAAAATTCTTGAAAACACAGTAACGGTACCAAAACGGCATATATTTGAGTGATTATTGTTGTATTCAGTTTATTAAGTAGTAAATTTATTTTTATCTTTATAATTTTTTCGATTACCAATTTTGGAGATAGGTTGTGATAGAAGCAAAGAAGTTTTTAAAAGTTCAAATATTAGAGAAGAAATAGGAAAAGGATGTGAGACAAATCTGAACGGCTAATGGAAAAAATTTTTTGTAGAGGAAAGTTCAATCAAAAATTTCACCTCTCAAGAAAAAGAAATATTAATATTATTACATTCCAATTTATTTAAATGTACCAAATTTTCCAAAATCATTCCCAATTTTCGGTTTATTTCGCCAACATAAACAAGCAGTTAACGATTTCGATTAACATCTTAGGTTTTCTGGTGCGTAACAATCACAAAAACTCGCACATATCCCCACGTCCTTCTGAGATCCTGAAGCAATGAAATTTATCGCCTCCAAAGTTTTCTAATAAAACTTTCGAAAACGAGAAATAATTGGAAACTAAGATTTATAAAGTTCGGTAAAATGTCGACAAGGCAATTATTACTGAGTGTATCCACATTTCTCAATGATTTACGACGATTTTTCTCGCCGCACTCCAGTGACCAAAAATTTCAATTTATTTTTTATGGCTAAATTTTGCACACGTAAGATGAAAATAATAAATCGGTAAATGTTTGAATGTATTCGGGTTTTGTTTAAAATTAATCCAAAAACACTCATCAATTGTTGTCAAACAGGAAAACTTTGCGTGCGTCGGCAGGAACAAAACAAAGAAAGTTCCAAAACTCTTATGTTGTTAAATTGAAAATACTGAAAGTTTTCCATGTTCATATCATGTGGTCTATGTTCTACGGGCATATCCGATAACACCTACTCTAAACATACTCGTAAAGTTTCAGTTTCTTACATAAAATTTCCAATTAATTTGTTACGTTAGAACTCCTCAGAGGTAAGCCTAGTCAAAACTTCCGTCTCTATTAGCAAAAGTGCAAAAATTGCAATTATGTAAAATTATACTAACTTCACGCAACACATCCAATTTTCTCAACCTAATTTAGCGAAGGACTACGACAGAATAGTTGGCATTAATCAAGATCTGTCTCTGAAAGTAACCATAACATTGCTGAATTTTGAGCAAAAAGATCTGATTCAATGCATTGAATTAAGAGCCGTGTAATTTAACAATATTCAATATTTCCATTTGTTTTATTTTTCACAGGACAATAATGGCACAATTGAAAATGAAGAATTGCGCGGTTTTCTCAAAGATCTCCTCGAATTAGTCAAAAAGGTAATTAAACTGAAATAACCATAGAAATAAAATTTTATAAAAATAAAAAAAAAACTTAACAGGACTATGATGCTCAAGATCTTATTGAATTCGAAGAAACTATTCTTCGCGGTGTAGCATACGATCAAGAAGGTAAAATTTCCCGAAAAGAGCTCACCATGATTCTGTTAGCTTTGGCTAAAATGCCACCAGAGGATGACCAGTAAATAAATTCTTATCAACAATTTTAAGCCAATTACCCTAAAAGAAATTAATCCAATTATTACATACCTATATTATAAACTTGCTGCTACTTCATTAACGTTGTATACAAAAAAATTTAAATAAATCTTAAAAATCTTCAAAAACTTAAATAGGCAATCTCTTATCAATTTTTTAGGCATAATAAAAACAAACAAAACTAAAATACAAAATAATCACTGTTTAAAATAAATTCAAAGAAAAACTCTATACATTTGAAAATAAAAACAAAAATATTTTAAATATCGTATTATTTAAATTCATCATGTTAACTGTGAAAAAACGATACTAACATAATCAGGAAAAAATTCTTTATTATAAAAATAATAAAGAAAAACAAAAAACGAATATAATTACACAATTTTTGTGGCAATATTTGAACAGAAATAACAACAAAAAATATATCACGCACATCGAAATTTGTAACGAATGTTTTTCAAGGGAATTTAACAAAAAAAATTTAAAAAAAAAATGTGCGATTATTAGCCTTTTTTGACAATTTGATATAATAGTAGTGTAATTAAAAAGACAACGGAATTAAAGTATATACAGGTATTTAATTTAGTGTGGCTTTTATGAGTTTCTTAAATTAACAATTGTAATTTGGTTTTCAACTTTTAGGTTTGTAAAGTCTTATGATTTTTTTTCCAAAATATTTTAATTTTTTCACCTAAAAGACAAATGGGTTTTTTGCGGCTTTCAGTATTATCTGAATAAGTGGGTGGTGGTAAAGATTTTATTCGATTGATGTTAAGTTTATGGTAAGAATACCCAAACTATGCCATCATATTTTTTGTTCATTAAAATAATGTAAAATATTCACTCTGGGTCGAAATCAAGCGACTTTGTGAAGTGATTTCGAAATCAAACAATATTCTGTAAATTTCATTCATTTGACATGCAATTCAATGTGTTTTTAAGGAAAGTTTGGTAGTAGTACAGTGAAAGGAAAGTTAAATATCACTCCAACTTATTTGTTCTTCTCTGAATACTGTATGTAACATGAACTAATATTTCAAAATTACGTTCCCTACACTCTCGAAACTGACGATAATTGAAAATAGCAATGTAAGAAACGTGCTGAATGCAGCTGACAATCTTTTGCTGATATGTGCATTCCCAACAACGCGTTATTTGGTTTATAATTGAAATAATTTTCTTTATGTGTTTTTGAACCATGCACAGATAAGGCAAATTCATCAACTGACCGAAGTTAGCCGATTTTGGGTTAGTGTAAATGTACTATAAATAAAATTGACACTTTCGAAATAACCTCTACTTTTTAAGCCATGGTTTAACAGAAGCATATTTTACCTCTTAATCAATTTAAGGTCCGATTGTGTATTAAGGAAAATAAAAAAAAAAAGTTAAAAATCTGAAAAAAATATAAAACGATAATCTGAAGAAGAAAATAAAATAGACCTGCATAATACGTAATAAAGCTAAAACTACTAAAAGTACAAATATAAAATCTTGAAAAGTTTTCTGATTGCTATGAAGGTATCTTGAATTTATTGCAACAACAAAAAGTACTAAGCTACATAACGAACTTGTTACTTGAACTTTTTACGTTACGGACACGGAGCTATGCTCATCACCGAGTTACGAATTTCTGAACTGAAAAACTTTTCATCTCACTAAAGATAGAAAAAAATAACTAAAAAATAAAAATTAGGTGATTCCCCGTGAGTCTCTACGTTTATAAAACTTCTGCAAACATTGGCACTTGTAGTATCTTTTTATTGCAATTGTCCATAGTTCAGGTCAGTCATTTTTTTCAAATAATTATTTTCCGCTTCTATAAGTAAAAATACTGCAATCAGACAAAAGGGAGCTATTTAAATTGTAACAACTTAATGCCATTTACGTCTTTTTCGCTACGGTGATAAGAGGATATTATGCAACCTTTAATTTGGGGAAGATGAAGATGGCACTTAGAACAATAAACAGGCCTATGTGAACGTCTCATTCTGAAACTTAAAGGTAATCCTGCCCTTTTATCATGCTGCCGGTTCGATTTCTTGGGAAATTCATACCTTGAATGAGTCCTTATTTAAAAGCTTCTCCTTCCAGAAAATTTAGTATTGTGACGCTACAAGGCTCATTCACATTCTTCAAAGCCCGGAATCAATTTAAATTTCAGATTATTATAATTGAACTTGGAGTAGTTCAATTGATACCCTCACCCACGTTCAGATTATTCATTTGGAACAATTTGGCACGTTAGGAGTGATTCTAGGATACTGTTATTTTGGTATTAAGGTGCGGTAAAAATAGTGACGGCATAGCAAGTATTACACTGTATGACTATTTTCCCTAGAAAATCCTGTCAAATAGTGTAATCGTCTATTTTGACGAAAAATATTTGACAGAACTTTCCGTCAAATTTTTGTGTAGTCAAATATTTGACAGCATGCCATACAGCACATTTAATACTAGCTTAAGAAAAAATTTAATTTTAAGCATCCTCCTGTTTAGCTATGTATTGAATTTAAATTTAAAACAAAACGAAAACGGACTTATAAAATCAGAAAAGAATAGCTTAGGCGCTGTACACATTGCACACGACTGAACGAATTTTCCGATACGACTTTTCGTTTTTCGGATTATTGCGAAATCTTTAGTTATAGAAAAATTAGTTACAATCGTTACTTATAACATTTTCAAGAATATCACAAAAGAAAATCTTTAGAGATGTGTAGTTTTAATTGATAATAATAAGAAAAATATCCATCCGTCGTACGAACATTTTTGGTCGTACGACGGATTCATTTTTCTTATTATTATCAATTAAAACTACATATCTCTAAAAATTTTCTTATATGATATTATTGAAAATGTTATAATTAACGATTATAACTACTTTTTCAATTACTAAAGATTACAGAATAAGCCGAAAAACGAAAATTCGTAACGGAAAATTCGTTCGGTAGTGTGCAATGTGTACAGCGCCTTAATTGTGTACAACTTTGAACCAAAATTGGCAAGAAAACTTCTCATTTGCAAGCATTTTGGTGCGCCCTAATCAATTTTGAAATTATCAAAAAAATAGAAATTATGCAATTACGTTTTCGGACAGACCATGTGAAAAAACATATAAAGTGAAAGATAGTTTGAAGCACTATCAGAATGTGCGGGGCAGAACTTACATGGACATTTAGGAAAAAAATAATAATAATTACCAACGGATCTTCGATACCATTCGACGGTGATATGTTGACCTGAATCATTTTTTACGTTTGTAGAAATAGCCGAAGGAGTCATCCTTCAATGCAATTGCATGGACAAAACGACAGAGTTCTAGATATTTGGCGAAATAGGAAAGAAAAATACTGGAACTTAAGTCAACTTCACCTATTAAATATAAAAACAATTCGCTTTTGCCAACCAATGGTCTGGAGGACCACCCTGAGTCAAATTGTGCATTGTAAGACTAATACGAAGCAAAATTACTAGATTTTCTTTTTTGTCTGAAGCAGCAAAAACTGTCAAACTCTGATGTCATGATATGAAGCATATTTGAATGGCTTTTCTAACTAAATGTAATTATTTTCAGAAAATTGTCAGTTATATTTAGAGGTAAAATTCTAGCCAGTTAAGAATTATTAACATCATATCCAATAGTCGTTCCTTCTTTGTTATATCGAAATTTAGTCGTCCTAATTGAATAAAAAAAAACTGTAAGCAATAAGGACGGACTATGACACCAGAACATACATAGCTATCCCGAGAGTGGAACAAACCTATAATAACAAATTTTATATTTCCAAATGCTTCTTAAAACTCCTCAAATTCGCTATTCAACTTTTGGAATTTTTCTTGTTGAGACTGTCAAAATACAATACACTTAAATCTTAAAAGAAAAGAAAACAGCAGTCTATTTTCTCTCAATTTAATTTTTTTCTTCTGTTATTTTCTTTTAATTGATCTTAAACATTTTTGAGAGTGGAAAGAAAATCGAATGGAAAAGTTCACATGCCTTCTGCGATATGTCATACAATGTCTAATGTTATGTAAATTTGTTGAATTTTCCTTTTAAATTTTCCACGCAACAGTCTGGATAATTTTCCACAATAATCGAAATTGAAAAAAAGCTGCCACCATCATATTAGTAGCTAGTCATAAATTTTATTTGTTGTACGATTATGTTAATCCGTTCTGGATTGTGTTAATCGTTTATGAATTTCCATGTGATTAGTTAGGCCCCCGCTGATTTTAGAACAAATTCTATGGCAGCGAAATATGAGACCGCATGGGGTGTTACTAATGATGATGTGATTACTTCGGGGTTAAATGGGTCATTTGGTTGTTTTTCCTTTTATTTTTCCGTGAAGAAAATTTGCTTTTCTTATAAAAAATTTGATGTCCAATGTGAGTTTGTTCCATTGCAATTTAAAAAATTAAATAAAGTCGAAAAAATTTTTGTGTCTAAAAATCTGAAAAACTTTCTCCTCGTATTGAAAATGTGTGGATTTAGAAATAAATAATTAAAAACAAATGTACCTTGTCACATTCAAGCAACGTCAACAAAATTTTCATTAAGTTGCATATATGCATCAATTCTTCGCATTAAGCAAAGCGAATCGCATATATGTATATATATTTTCAAATTAACTTAAAAAGTTAAAAAGTTATTCCTAAAAAGTGTGAACTATCTAAATGTGCTATTATCAGAAAATGTAAGTAAACGTTTTGTGTATAAATATGAAATAAAACTCACACAACATATAAAATATTATTAAATTTAAGAAATAATAATTATTGCCAAAAAAAACGTAATTTACCGTTATATTTTTTAGCACCAAAACAAAAATGTCTAGTTAGTTATATATGTATATTTTTATTATTCAAAGAAAATTATTTACATTAAATTTTAAAAAACAAACAGAATACATAGATAATATAGATTTTGTTATTAAAAGAAATAAAAAAAATATATTTAATTTTATATTTTCTTAGATATGTTGAAATTATTTCGAAAAAATCGATATTATATGAAATAACATAAATATAATTAAAATTAGAAAATGTTGAAAAAAAAACTTATGAAAAAAAAATTGGATACCTCCGAAACGAGTATAAAAATAATGAAAATAAAAATCTTGTTGTACAATGTTTGCTAAAGAAATTAAATTAAAATATGAATACAAAATAAAATTCAATGTCATTTATGAATATTTAAATATTAAAAAATAAAGTATATTGTCATGTTTATGATGAAACTAATAAGATTGGGCATTTTCATTCCTTAATTTCTTTTTTAATTACTGCAGTTTATTATACGTTGAGCGATAAATACAAAAACAACTTTTTATTAAACTTATGTTAAAAATATTTTTTTAACAATTATAAATTTTTGAAGTCATTACCAGGGACGTACGCAAGGCCGGTCGGATATCAGCCATTAAAAAACTAGTAACTCATTTTACTTTATTATGTGGTCGATTAAAAATAAAAATGGCTATTCGGAAAAAATTTTGGGGTGCCGGGTGCGGGGTGCGTTTTAGACTCAAATTCGTTTTAGTGGTGTCAGTAACGTCGAAACTTTTGTCGAATCCTAGCTTTCGTCCTGGCCAGACTGTTGGCAGATATTTTTCAATTAAATCCAGAATCAAGTCCGAATTAGAAAAATAAATATATTCTTCAGTTTTTTCAAACGAACCATATTTTTCCCCAATTGATAGGTAAAAAACGCATTGAACTCTTTAGGTACTCAGCACGAATACGAGTAATGTAACACCAGAAGAGTGTATATTAGAAACCTTACAGTTACAGGGATCATATTGGAAATGTATTTTAAGATAAGGTCAGTCCATCCATGCGTGCGTGGTCAGACAGTGTAATACTAGCTTAACTCATGAACGCGTTGACCTAGGAAGCTGAAATTTTTGTTATCACTTGAAAGAAAGTAAGGCTAAGTTCGTTAATGGGTGATATTTTTCCACTCCTTTGGGTACCTCCCACACAAGGGTCCTTAAAACACGTACTCATGATTATTGGCTGAATTCTTTAAGTTAGAAACTTGAAATTCTGGACACATAAGCTTATCAATATTTTTTGCAAAAATTCCGAATATAATGCAAATTGAATGAGTCCTTCGTATAGCAGTCTACAAAAGTCCTTCAAAATTATATTCCAGTTTCAAAATCCACTATAACTCAAGAACGCATTAAAGCAGTAAGTCAACATTTTGCAGGAATCAGTTTTATTTAAAAGGCAAAACTGAGTTCATTAATTAGTAACACCCGTCGACTCCTTCGGGTAGCTGTCATACAAAAGTCCTTAAAACACATGCTAACCAATATTGAGCGATAACTTCAGAACGGTTTAAGCTACGACTTTGAAATCTTGAACATGTTAAAAAAAAAAATCTCAGAAGGCCCTCGTGCATCTGCCACATGAAAATACTGATAACATGTCCAAATTTTATTGACGAAATTCACTATAACGCATTGTTAGCCATGAAGTCGATTTTTTGTACAAATTAGTTTTGAGTGAAAATTAAGTTCGAATTTATTAGTCGGCGAAATCACTTTACCCCTTCCGGTAGCTACCATAAAAAAATCACATGCAGCCAAACGAGAGCAACCAAACGAGAGTCCCTAAAAAGATCCAACTACATACGCACTCCTTATTCTGTTTTATCGCCAATTACAACATAAATAGGAATTCAGAATTTCATGAGTATCATACGATTGGCCGATCGTGACTGGAAATTTTTTTTTTAAGTTCAATAAATCCATAGACAAAATATAGGTTCATCCCGTTAGGGGTTGAATATCAAAAAATTCTGACATCGATTTTGATTTGAAATTGATTTTATACACATAGAAGAAAAAGCGAATTCCATATGAAGACCACAGGGGAAAAACATGATAAGCCACATTTTGGTAATTTTACAGGAGAGCAAATTTAAACTTCAAAAACCAGGTTCTTCCCCTGCATGGTTAATTTTTAATACGCAATAACTATAGACTAGACAGATTTTTCCCCTGTTTATATTTGCTAGCGTATAGTTTATGATATTAGCCAACAGCTGGCATCAAAATCACAAAAACGAAAAAAATTGACTTATCGTGTTTTTCCCCTGTGGTCTTCATATATCATTCGACGTAAAATATTTTTCGAAATCCATGAAAACTTCCAGAACCACCTTGCACCCCCTTGAATAATGAATATCGCAAAATCCTTAAATTAGTTTTGTGGCGATTATATTTAAACTCCTTACAAGTTAAGGCCCCGTGTATACCAAAACAGCATTTTTGTTGAAAATAAGGCAAACGGGATTCGCGAAATCTCCAAAGCAGCAAAAGATAGGTCTTTTCTGCTTAGACAAATATAATTAGCAATATGTGTTAAAGATTCTGTTGATTATTGTTTTTTGAAATTTCGATCATAAGAAAAATTATAAGCGATTACGTCGAATAAGTTTTCGAAATTATTGAAAACACACATTTGGTAATTGCGATTTTGGAAACATTTCTGAAGTGATTTTCATTATTTTTATTTTCACTCAATTAGGAACGATTCAATCTATTTTTTTTTGGAATTAGAATTTTCGATTTTGACTTATGTTTGGAAATAATACATTTTGAAAACTCTGATTTTTAAAAAAAATTATGTTTTTTTATTATTAAAATTTTCTATGAAAACCGATTTTTTTTTATTTTGTTTTTTCTTATGTTACTTTATCAAAGCGTTCTAAAGCAACTTAAATTCAAAAAGCTTCAAAAAAGTTAGTATAACATTGTTTTTGCAACGATTTTTCAAACTACATTTTTCAATCAAATTTTCCATTCAGACCACTCGCAGAGGTCGAGCTGATCGGATGTGTGGCTATGTCGCATTTTTTTTCGGCAGGTTTGTTTTTATGTTTCATTCGCTGAGAGTAAAAAGGTTACGATGTTCCCCACCCTGCAAGCCTGCAGCACACGATTCGAAGGCATAGTAACTACATGGCAAGGTGTGTGTGTAATCGGCATAATGTCTATTCGCCTGCTCAGAATGAAAAGTGATTTTTAGCTTTTCTTCTTTCTATGGGGCAAACAGGGCAAAAAGTAAATCGAAAAAAAGGAAAAAAAATCTGCCAACAGTCTGGGCGCAACTTTATTATTTTTTGGGTGGAAGTTCGGAACGAGTTTAATTCTGAGATGCGGTGTAGGTTACTATGTGACTGAAAACCTAAAAAAAGTTCGGGAAGCGGTTAGAATGGGGTCCCGCTAGAATACTTACGCCGCTGCCTCATATAACATATGAATTACATAATTGGGTCATACTCCGGGACGAGGTCTAGTCCTAGTATAATATCAGTTGTTACGCCATTAGAAGGTTTTTCGTGATTTGGTTTTGGGACATTACATGAAATCGGAAATGCGTTTGTAGGCGATTATATAAAAAGTCTGTGGAAGGTCAAAACAAACTAAAATCTCATCAATCCTGAGAAATATATCGAAAGCCTTACGTCCTATTGGAGTTGAATAACAAACATCCTGAAATCAACTTTTTGAAGATTATGTAGGAAGCCTTAGGAAGTAAAAATGAATTCGATATCTCATTAGAACTAAGAAATATGTAAGAATTTGTGGAAACAGATACAACCCTTTTGCACCCATTTTGGGATTGAATATCCAAAAATCCTGAAATGAGTTTTTAGATATATACAAAGAAAGCCAGAGAAAATAAAAATCAATCCGATGCCTTATCACTCCTAAGAGATATGACGGAATTCGTGAAAACATGTTCAACCCGTTTTTACACTCTTAGGGGTTGAAAAAGGAAAAAACTTGAAAACGGGTTTTAGGTGATTATTAAATAGGTCCGTGGAAGTAAAAAGTTATTCGATATCTAATCAGACCTGAGGGATACGGCTGAATTCGTGAAAATGTATACATCCCTTGGGGTTGAATTTCAAAAAATCCTGAAAACACTTTCTAGGTATTTATATGAAGAATCCGTACAAAACAAATTAATTCAATATTTGGAAAGACCTAATAGATATGACGAAAATTCTAAAAATATATGCATTTCTTTTTCACTGATCATTTATTTCACCCTCTTCCGAACGCCAATGGCTATTTTAAATTTTTTTATCTAAATTACTTTTATAGTTGATTTACATATACATACCGAGTTTCAACTTTGTAGTATTAGCTGTTCTATAGAAAGGAATTATATGTTTATCTATTTGTCTCACGAAACAATTGCACTCAATTGTTTCGTGATATATGGTAATCTAAAGTTTTTCACCCACACTCGAAAATTTGTTTCCAATCTATTCTCCTAGTATACCTAAGATGTTCATTAAGTTTTAATTTCGTGACATTAACCGTTTAGGAGATATGGATTTTAGAATGTGTCGATCTCGGCTTTTTTGCGTTTCGGACGCATTATATTCCTCCACTCCCACACTCCTTCACCCATATTTTGTACCCCGATCCCCTTGAAATCCCAATTTGGGTTTTTAATATGTTTTGAAAAACAATATAATATACAAAATATAAAAAAATAAAAAAAAAATAAAAAAAAAAATAAAACTACGGATTTTGAGATATTCAAGGATAAAGGAAAAATCGTTATCCGTGTAAAAAAAAATTGGAGGACAATTTTTATTCGTATTTTTTTATGTTGCGATAACATTCCCCTTTAAAATAAGCCCTATTTTATTATTCTATGATAAAAATTACCAGAGATATGAATTTTCAAAGAGAACTCGGACACAATTTTTGCGAAATCTTTAAATCTTTATAATTGAGATAGAAACAAAAAAATTAATTTCACTAATTCTTCAAGTACAAAAATTTTCAAAAGAATCGGCGATGGTAAGGTCCCAAATTTCATAATATTTTGCGATTCTTGATGAAATGACCCAATATGCAATAATACGAAATTAATTTTATTTTAGTCCACAATTGCCTATAAAAACATGAATGGAGACATGTCTCGTGCCTACATAAATATACATAGTATACTATGTCATGCGAATGTCCAGAAATCCACCGTCCACAGAAAATTAAAATTTTCTTTCGAACTTTCGATCGGATTGTACTCCTTTCCGTTCATACTTTCGCTATTTTTCTACATTCCGTTTTTCATCATTTTGCATCTCACACACACATACAGGTCCGTACACACAGAGCTGTGTAGGGGCATCGCTTGACGGTTGAATCGTTGTACATCGCGCGTGATCGTTCAGATTTAAATTTCCGATGCTCACGAATAATTTCTTACGCTCTCGAAATGAAATCAAAGCAAAATAGGTGAAATTTTCGATTTTGGTTTGGGACTCACGGGCCCTTAAAGCAAATTCAATATCTCATTACACCTAAGAAAAATGTCGGAATTCGTTTTACGGACAATTTTTGCACTATCCCGTAAGTTAATGAATCTAAACTTTTTTTTTGCTTAAATTACTCCGGTAGTACATCTACATATACGTAGTTCTAGCATAAGTCATTCCTGAGATTCAAAAAACCACCTTAAACTTTCAGAAATTGCTTTTTCGAAAAAGGATTATTTTTCTGGAATGCACCAACGGTAACTGTATCTAGCCACCAACTTTTAACTTTCAATCCACAGTGGTTCTCGAGAAATAAAAATCAAAATTTTTCTCCTAAATTAAATTTTTCAAGATAATATCTGGTACGAATTTTTTTTAAATAGATTTTTTTAAAAAAAATTGCTATTCTCACATGCACCCTCCTCCCCAAAATTTTATTTCTCTAATATTATTGATTCGAAAGATATTATTAACCAAAGTTTTTCACCCGTAATATTTTGATCTACTTGGAATGCTTCAGTAAGCCTTACCGGTAATACAATGGTAAGTGAAAGCGAAAACACTTACTCACATAGGGCCGTATTATTCACTTCGGGTTATTTATAACCTCTGGTTAATTCCAGTTTTCCCAGAGATTTGGTATTATTCACCTCCGGTTATCGTTTTTAACCGGCGATTCGCTGGTTTTGTAACCAGTGATTAAAGTTATCCAGGGAAAAACTTAACCGGTGAAAAAGTTACGGCTTACTATGATACCCAGGGATTTAACAAGCGATTTGACAAATTTTGTATTATTCACGATTGAAGTCATGGCAAGATCTCATTTGTGAGATAATTAGAGTGATTCTGACAAAGAAGGCGACTGGTGCGTCGCCAATAAAAAATGGCACAACGAATCGACATCGACATATGTGACGACAAAGACTGTTTCCGCCGATTTCAATTTACAATTGAATTTTTTCCATTTCACCGTTCTCCACCCCAACCCCTTACACCCGCTCCCTACAGTTTTCAGCTAGGGGTGTATCAGGCCTAACTCTCGTATTAATTGTAAGATCCCATCTTATACAGTTCTTGAGATATGAGATGTGATTTTCTTCAAATTTGCTTCTAAGGTAGTTTACCATGAAAAAATACCATTATTAAGAGATGTGATTTTTTATAAAAATTCTTATCCTTTCCATTATTCATCGCCTCCCTAAAAAAAATATAATATATTCAGCAAAATCCTATTGTCCATCTTTAAACATAAGCCACATTTAATTTTTTCTGGTTTAATTGGTTCGTGAGACATCGCTATTCAAAGTTTTTTACCACCCACCCATGCCACTGACCCTTCTCAAAAATTTATTTTCGATCTATTCGCCCAGTTCCTAGTCTACAAGCAAGTATCAAGTTTCAACTTTGTGACATTAACCGTTCAGGAGATATGGATTTTAAAATGTCTCGTTTCAAGCGTTTCGAACACATTGTTTTTCTCCGAACTCCCGAACCCCTTCACACATATAAAAAATTTTATTGCAAATGGGTATATTATCATAGATCAATGTAAGTTCCGAATTTCAGCTTCCTAGCATAAGTGGTTCAAGAAATATAAAAACCAAAGTTTTGCGTCTAAAACGCCACCCACCTCCCCCCATCAGCCCACCCCCCAGCCATCCCGCCTCAGCCCTCCCACACACCCCCCCCCCCCCTCCCTCCCAAAAAACTAATCACTCAATCACTAAACACTCAATCTACCCTACCAATAAATTTAAATTGAATAGCTCTAAGGGTTTGGGAGATGCAAGCCTTCAATCGACTGTACGCACTGTGAAATCCAATCACTCGGTAGCACACACTCAGAAAACTATCGGAATCAAATGGGATGGTTTTCGTTGAATGTGTAAACTGAACATCACACGCATCGTTTGTACTGGTCCCAGATCGACAACCATGTTAAAATCGCAGCCAATAATTTTCATTTTTCCTGAAAATACAAATTTAAACATTCACAAAAAATGAAAAATGTCACATTAAATTTATCGCTCTAGCTCAAAAACTTTCGCAGTTAGTAGTTTAATTTTAACCACTTCGTAATTGACCAATTCTTTTTTTGAATAAAGTGCAACTAAAAAATGATAACCGTGCTTTAACAAAACATTACGTACTAATGTTACTAACATCCTTCTAATCCCGCTACTTTAATCAACATACCTTAAAGTTTTGCATGTTTGAAAACACCGTCTTTCCCAGCACAAAGTCGAAAGGATGTATAAAACATACAGTAGTCACTATCGGCTGCAAGCCAATCGTATGATACTCTAGATGAAATACTGAACTCCGATTTTTATTCTAGTTGGGGATAAAGTAGAATTACGTGTGTGCATGTTGTATGTCCTTTATTAAGGACTCCCATTTGATTGCTACTCAAACCTAAAAGACAATATTCAGTGTTTAAAGATATCAAGAACTGGGTGAGTCTCCGAAAAAAATTTTCTTTTTTGAAGGACTTTCACATGGAAGGTGCAGGAAGGACTCACTCCATTTCTTACATATTTATCCTGTGTATGTGTAGAAAATTTCAAAATCGTAGCTTGAAGCGTTCAAAAGTTCCAATTATCGGAAAATATTGTTGAACACGTGTCTTAAGGATTTTTTGTATGGAAGGTACCAGAATGAGTAAAAGGATTTTGCTGACTAGTAAACTCGAACTTCGTTTTCACTCAAAACTAATTTGTACAAAATTCCGAATTCGTAGCTAAAAGATTACTTGAGTTATAGTGAGTTTCGTAAATTAAGTGAAGACATTTTAACAGGATATTTGTATGGAACGAAGGACTAATAGAATTTTCTTCATAATCATACATTTAGCTCCAACTATTGGAAAATTAACACATACAAAATTTCAAAGTCGTAGCTTAAATCCTTCTGAAGTTATCGGCCAATATTCTTGAACACGTGTTTTAAGGACATTTTGTATGGCAGCTACCCGAAGGAGTAGGACGATTTTTCCCTTTAACGAACTTAGCCTTACAAATTCAACCAAACATTCAGATTCATAATTTCAAGATTCTAGGTGAAGCCGTTCTTGAGTTATCTTGCTAACGGACAGACGGACAGACTTCAAGCGGATTTGAGGTTTTTGGCGACAAATAAACAAAAAACACTTTATTATTAAAAAATAATAAAGTAATAATATATAACTTTTTTTCGTCGGAGGCTTGGTTCTATGCGTTACAAACTCTTGGACTGGATTAAACTTATAATACTCTATATGATTTCATCTAGAGTATAAAAACACTATATGAGCAGATGGGTACTTTATCTCAGGAAACCATTAAGACCTTTCCTGTACTTTTCATAAGTCACACCAAACTTCTATGAAGAAAAAATCCTGAGTGTGAAATTCAATTACGTCTTCCAATAAAATAATGTCCTTACCTTATTAATCTTAATTTTATTTGTCTACTTAATTTTGAATTACAATCCAATTTCTATAAATATAAATAAAAGATGTATTGCTTTTATTTTTCATTGAAAATAGTAAACGGTGTTGATTTAGTAACTATTTGTTAGTAGTTTAACAAATTATTAGTAATAGAACAATTAAAAGGTCTTAATTACAATATATTAAAAAAAAATTATTCAAGTGACGAAATGGTTTTTAAAATACTGAAAGGTAGAATACAGGTGGGGGCAAGTGCCCCCCCCCCCTTTCTATGGGCGCCCTTGAAGATAACCTGACCTATTGAATCGCTAACCTGAGGTGAATACTACAATTTCATACCCAGAGAAATTAACCAGTGACTACAGTTAATGTCCCGGATAAGTTAACAGCTTGTTAAGGCGAAAAAAGCCCGAGGTGAATAATACGGCCCATAATATACCTTCTCAACCTAGGACACCAATGTTAAAAAATCATCAACTGTAAATGAAAAGATAATTCGTTCATGCCTTCCCGTCAATGTTTCCATAATACAATAATCCAGCATTACATTCCTCGCTTGATTGTGATGGTATCTTATCATATGTTTCATGTGGAGCACATCACGCACAATATTCATAAGAATATGATCCAGTTCGTAATCAGTGATTGATGTAATAGTACAAACATTGCTGAAAAGAATTCCATCGAAACACATCCATTAAAAGGACAAGTAATGTTACCATACCAATCGTAGCAACCATTCCAATTTATCGATCAAATAAATTTCCTTGTCAATCTAGAAAAAGGTTAAGTAAAAAATCCTTAAATCCGTCATTCCTAGTGATTTCGATAACTCTTCTAAGAAGATGACAACATCAAGGATCACCAACAGAATACATGTTCCGGATAAGGACAAATTCGCAATAACATTGAACGAGTTATTGCAGCTCAAAGAAGAGTGTCTGGACAAGATAAGAAAAGAGGAACGCTATCGTGTCCGAAACGATGCCAAATTAAGAGCCGTTTATTCCAGTCAATCCTACGATGAATTCAAGTAAGTAAAATAATAGCAGTCCTCATAAGTGGCAAAGATTAAATTCATCATCATAGCCTTTAACTTTATCCTTGTGAAATTAATGCAATTTCCTTTTCTAATTACACACACGCTAGAGACATTGTGGACGCAGCACATCTGAAGCCCGTAAATAAAAAGGATAAAATGGATGCCAGCACTAGGAACCGTCTGTGGAATACTGCAGCAAAGGACTAAAGGAGCACTTTCAGCACTTTTTCTTTCACATAACTTTTCGGATTCTTTTAAACGTAAAATGCAGAGCAGAACATTAAACTGAAGTTTTTCTTGGTCGTTTGTCCTGTCCTGCCACCCATGGAGTCGCGACTATAAAATTAGCAGCGCACTTTCAGCTATAAATTCCAAGTGAAAACTGACAAAGCCAATCGTCTTAGGAAGGCTATGAATCAGGTCTACTTTTTCCTTATACCGCCTTTCATAATAAAGGACATTTTGAGCTCAGTAGCAGTATCTACTCCTACTATGCCACATCCCGAAAAAAAGTCCTAACCAAAATTGCAAAAAGTTGGCAAAGTAAATATTCAGCAAGGATAGTTGGAAGCATCAGAAACCAGATTCGCTTCGTAATTATATCAATAGAACCTTCCATACTTGCCGGATGTGCAAGGACCTACTTGAGCAAGGATATAATACAGTGCTTCCTTTAAAATTTACGAGTCTAATTAGTTTTAAAGTTTCTTATTTTAGTGAAAAGGGGGGGAGCTGAAAATAAATTACGGAGCGTTGAAGAACGTATTTTAGCTACAAGGACGATATCAGAACTTAGTCCTCGAGGAATGATAAGCTCATTTAAGTTGCATTTATCTTTTTAATGCAAGAAACCCTACGCTCTATTGTTGCACACTATGTTTGATGGCAAACGCTACCGACAGCAAATTTAAATGTTTGTTTTTGGAATGGCTTTTAATTCAATTACAGCAAACCAAACAGCGGATTAATTACATTTTCAGTTTAAGGAGAATAATGAATTCCGTAAAACTATGATATCATACCGCAGTCGCCAATGAAATACAGAACTCCAATTCACACTGTAATAGTTCGAGATTACAAGAAAAAAAATATTAAGGATTTATTTATTGAAGCTATATGAATGAAAAAGACAGTTGTTTACAGATACTTTAAACACATTTGTTTGGACAGCTACCAGAAGGTAGTATTAGAGCCCTTGATTCAACCTTTCTTCTTTCCCGAAACTTTTTTGTCTAAAATTTCGAATCGAACGATTTCCTGCTCTCTCATGAGTCCCGCAACGGAAAATGAAGATACACATTTTTCAACGACTTTTGTATGAAGACTACATGAATGAATTTTCTTCCATTAATCCATAATTTGTTTACCTGAAACTTGTGATTATGAAATTATATTTAGTACTTGTAAGCCTGGTATCCTGAGAAGTGGTTTGCTAAGACTGGAGTAAGAAAGGGTAAATAAAAAAAAATTGGTAAAAATTAATCAACCCCATAAAATAGATCCATTCGCTGAATCTACCCGATTGCACTGATTTGATATGAAAGATGATACTTAATTGGGCAAGGGTGTCGGCACTTCACACCCTTAGTGAGTCGTGATTTATGAGCTTCTCCTTCATCAGATAAGTCCCGTCACTTTCGCCAACGACTGGAATTCTTAGCAAAATGCTCCTTCCCTAGATTCAGGACTATGCATCCTTCACTTCTTATGAAATAAAGGCAAACTAACTGCAAAGGACACTTCCTGCTTTCCCAAGCCGGTTCGATATCCTTCGAAATCATATGTACCCATTATACGAGTAAGGTTAGTCGAGACCACTTTGAAAAACTCTTTGATTACCTGAAAATTATTGTACAATTCTATTTAAAAGGGGCAAAAGCCGTTGGTCAACGAAAGTATTAAGAGATTCTGAATTGAAGACATCCCGAAAATATTGGCTGACCACTTCAGAACGCTTCAAGTCAATTGCTCTGAATAAATGCGCAAAAACGCACCTAATATTAATTTGAATTTGGGCTTGATTTAAATAAAATATACGTACGAGTATTGTATGTAGTATGTGATTTCGAAGAACTTGTCTTGGGTAATGTTTCTATTCCTAGAGCGTCAAATTTGAAAAGACGGTCATGTTCCCATCAGGTTAGTTAGCCAGCTTCCCGTAATTCCCCAAATCCAACACCAAAAACTATCCCAAAACAGATATCAAAAAATGTAGCACTTAATTTTACATTCAATCCGTACCGAATGCCTCCTATCCTAATTATGATATAAACAATATTCTTCTTAAGAGAAGTATCTTGAAAAAAACCCACCTCTTGTAACATACAGATATTAATTATACATGTAATAATTAATTATACTCAAATTAACAGCTAAATTGGCAGCGGCAGTAGATAAACTGCAAAAGTTTATCTATTTTCGTGGACAAATAAACATCGAAATGCGTAAAGACGGATAATTTATTATGAGCAAAACGCGCATATCGTGCATGGGTACAGTAATAAATTATGCCCAGAAATTAGAGGGTGAGTTTCGGCTTGGTTTTATTTGTTCAATTCTGAAACAATAATCAGATGGTAGTCTCGATTCGCATACTATGTAGAGAAGATGTCCATATGTGAAATTTCTCAAAATTTACATATGAAATATGATTTTTGTAGGATGAAATTGTTTTTTTTAGACCAAGAAGGTGCCGGTGCTGAAAGGACCTATCCTACGAGTGTAATATCTACTTTTAGTTCAAGGAAGTTTCATTATTTGTGTTTCATAAATGATAATGGCAAAATTCAATGCTGCCAAAAAACGTGTCCGACATAGCCACTATCTTGCTCCGTTAAAGTGTTTTTAAAGATGAAACATTTTGGTTGTACTTTGCACAATCCTTTGACCTGTATCTCTAGAACCATCGTGAAGTAATAATTTAAGGATAGTTTTGAAGAATATGGGTCTCCATATTTGTATCAACTTTGTCATAATAAATCCGTAAATATTACACTGTTTGACCAAGTGGTCAAATTGCAGTAATAAGCAATGCGAAACATGGGCGCCCATACAACATTTCGCAGGGAGGGGCAGAACTATTGCTTATAAAAAGAGTTTGCAATTTACATCTTGTGATGAATAGAATGAATATGGATTGCACTCAGTTAACTCAGTTTTCTGCCACACCAAAACAATATCAGCGAACTGGGAGATAGGGAAAAAAATACAGAGAAGTTGAAATTTTACTTAGTAAGTAAAATCGCCCAACTTCTTCGGGAACATCGCATACAAAATGACAGTTACGTTCTGGACTTTAAAAATTTTGCACGATAAACTTTTTTTAATTAAATATTTCAGGAACTGACAATATTGCGATATACGACCATACAAAAGTTATTAATAAAAATGGTTCCTATTTTTTCCGAAGGAGCGATCACTACGGAATAGAATTAGACATAAAATCTTTTTTGTGATTAAGTTAAGACAAAATTCTCGGTTGTAGTTGTTTTAGGCTGCCATTCAAAAGTCTCAAAAAAAATAAGTGCTTTCTTGTGAGTCAACTTGAAGACTTGAAATTAGTTGTAACCGTGTTCAAGCTGTTGTAAATGCTAAGAAGAAGTAGGAGTTAGTAGGGTAAATTTATCGCTCTAGCTCAAAAACTTTCGAAGCTATTCACCTTTAATTTTAACCATTTCGTAATTGAACAATTCTTTTTTTAAATAAACTTCAACTAAAAGGTGATAACCGTGGTTTAACAAAACGTTACGTAGGTACTAATGTTACTAATATCCTTCTGATCCTGTTACTTTAATCTACATACCTTAAAATTTTGCATATTTGAAAACACCCTCTTTCCCATCACAAAGGATGTATAAAAAATCGGCCAACAGTCTGAGTGCAACTTTATTATTTTATGGGTAGAAGTCCGAAACGTGTTTAATGCTGAGATGCGGTGTAGGTTACTATGAGACTGACAACCTAAGGAATAACCAGGAGGCTATTTGAAACTTTCCCCAGGACGTTTAATAGGGAAAAATACTTAAATCGGTTTTTTCCCGACTATGTTTAAAGCTTATAGAAGTAAAAGTGAACTTCAAATCTCAATATACCTAAGAAATATATCAGAATTCGTGAATATGTACACAACCACTTTTCAACACCCTTAGGGATAGCTAAAAATTTTGAAGAACGTTTCTAGACTCTTATATAAATAGCCCGCAGAAGTAAAATTGCTTTGATAGCTCGACATGTCTAAAAGTTTTAACGAAATTCGTGAAAATGTGGATTCACGGACAATTTTTTTACTCAAACGCCAAAAAAAATTTGAACTTTTTATGCTTTAATTACTCTAATAGCACATCTACATATACATACTTAGTTTCAACTTTCTAGCATAAGCCGTTTCTGAGATATAAGAAACCACCCCTCACCCCCGTACCTTGCTACCCCTATCAACAATTTTATTTTTCTAGGATGTCTCTATAAGAGCAAGTACTTCTTGCTCCACGATAAGGTCGCCAGATGCTGAAGATGAATGATTCAATACAACAGTCTCATTTCAACGAATTTTGAAAATTGGAGGACATGGTCTGGTAAATGTTTTCACAATACATTTTGAAATTTTAAAAAAAAACAAGTCTTCACAGCAAACACAACTGTTGGCAATCTTACAAGCGATATCCAGTAATCGCCTTCTATCGCTTACAAGAGATAATCAAGTCAGGCTATATATTTTGGTCACGATTTCTGGAAAGAAGCTCATACAGACTTCAATAAATTATAGAAAAACTTCAAGCTTTCTCGAAATATTTAGTAAGGTCTTTACAATTTCGAATGATTCGACATACAAATCATAGTTCATTTATAGTAAGGATGACAGACATAAGCAGTGATCGTGATCGACACAAGCTGTGGAGTAGAGCAGTGTTGCAAGGAAGCGATAAGAAGTGACTATTGTCGCAAGAAGTTATGTACTTGAAATTCCGCCGGACCCCAGTCCCTCGACAGTATTGAACTGGATCGCTTATAGATTTTTTCAATTTAAGGACATTTTTGGTCCTCGTAGAGGACTGAATTTTGTCCATGTCGATTCCATATATCACAGAACTATTACATAACCAACATATATACATTATAAGGTCAAAATTAATCGGTATTATTCTGGGTGAAACTCGGCTCTCAATCGCTTATATATTTGAAATCCTCGTGATTAACATATGTATGTTATATAGGCACAACACAGTGGCGTGGCGTGATAATTCAACAGGGGGAAGCAATTGGTTAATATCCAAAATTTATTATTATTATTCTACCTACAAATTTACTGCGTATTAATTGAACCTCCTCTATTAGCTACTTTTAACATTACTAATATAAAAGCACCCAGCAATTACGAACGGGAACCAGGAGGCTACTTGGAACGTTATTTTTTAAGGTTGTCAGTCGCAGTCACCTAATCTAATCATTAAACGCGTTCCGGACTTCTATAAAAAAAATTATAAAGTTTCGCCCAGAGTATTGGCAAATTTTTTTTTATTTATTTACGTATTTTTCTGAATAGAAGAGTTAATAAAAGTAAAACCGAATTCGATCTCATTAACCATAAAAGTTTTTCGGAATTCGTGAAAACCTCCAGGGGTTTAATATCAAAAAATGCTTGCATCAGATTTTTCTTCAATTAAATTTAAAGCCTTTAGAAATAAAAGTGAATTGAATATCTCATTAAACCTAATATATGGAAATTCATAAAAATGTACACAACCACTTTACAACCCCCTAATGGGATGGATATCGAAAAATTTAAAAAAAAACATTTCTAGGTGCTTACATAAAGAACCCGCAGAAATAAAATCTATATCGGCATGTCCAATATATATAACGAAATCGTGAAAATGTGGAAAAATCCCTTTTCACGGACATTTGTTTTACTAAATCTCTATGCCTAAAAATCTGAATTTGTTTCCTTTAATTTCTTGAGTAGCATACGTACATATACGTACTAAGTTCCAACTTTCTTCTTCATAAGCCGTTTCTGTGATTTAAAAAACCACCACCAACCCACTGCCTTGCCCATATAAAAAAATTGTTTCTAGGATACATCTTTATTGGCTTTATGTAGTCAATTTTTAGCTTTCTATGGTTTGTGGTTTTTGAAAAATAAAAATCGATATTATTTTCTTTCCACCCCCTCCCACCATCACCCCTTCATCAGTACCTCCAACATTTTTTCCCTGTTAGAAGTCTACTGGGCCTAACTCCTGTAAAATTTCTAGGATCATATGTGGTACGGTTCTTGAGATATACATACAAATGAAATTTTATTAAAAATAGCTATCGCTTCACTTTTGTGCTCCACCTCCCACCTCAAAAATTTTAATGGGCTCCACTTGTAATCCTATATACACAAACCAAATTTTACCTTCCTGGTATAATTGGTTCGGAAGATATTCTAATCCAAAGTTTTTTACCCCAACCCCTACATACCACCACCCGATTCAAAAATTGTAGCTTTTGATTAATCTCCTATTATTCCTGAAGACAACTACAGAGTTTCAATCTTCTGACATCAACCGTTCAGGAGATATGTATTTTAGAATGTTTCAACTCCAGCTTTCAAGCACTTCGAACACATTGCTTTCCCCTCCACTCCCACACTCCTCAACACTTATCGCCAATTTTTTTCCAAATAGGTTCACTATCATAGTTCTACATAAGTTACAAGTTTCAGTCTCCTAGCGTAAATGGTTCCTGAGATCTAAAAACCAAATTAAATATAATTCAACTCTTTACCACAATTCAATTCCAAACTTCTATCAGAATTCAATTCCTATCCTACTCTGGTAGCACTTATTTCTGCTCAGATCTCTGCTTGCTGATAGCTTCACCGCCACAGCCAGGAATGTGTGGAAGCAAATATTTTGTTGCATCCACCGTGGCGTGTACGAAAATTTTTTTTCATGACGTCACAGTGGGCTTACTACGGAATGAAATGAACGCTCATAGATGCAACTTTGAAATTGCTTCCATGTGTCTTCTTCTTGGATTCTTTTCGCTTGGCTTTTTCGTGGTGTTGCCAAATCGGCTGTGTGCGATATTCGCGTGTAGTTTCTTGCGAACTTTTATTTATACTGTGTCAAAGAAAATGTTTGAAACATACATTTTTTTCGCGATTTTTCTGCGCGATTTAGAAAACGCATTTTAGATATAATATATTTCCGCAAAATGTAAGGGAAGCAATGCTTCCCTTGCTTCCATGGACGCCACGCCACTGGCACAACATCTTCCTTTTTAAAAGCTGGTTCCATTCATTTGCATACATGAACATCGCCAGTGTGATGATTAGCAATGCAATTTCAAAACTTACGCTACACTCGTATAATTTTACATATTGCATTGAATAATTTATGCATTCCGCTTACAATAGTTTTGCATCTAATCCTGAATGCCAGAAGCACTAGAAAAATAAATCCGTTGCAAAAGTGGAAACATTCGAAATGAATCCTTTTCCCGCTTTTCATCTCGCCATAAGTTTTTCATTCTTTCAGCATGAGGATAGCAACTGATTTGAAGCAAAAAAAAACCAACGTATAAGGAAAAATATGTGTTATTCAAAGATAAATGAGTTAAGGTAACAGCAGGAGCACCAATTGGCCGAAACAAATTCTACACTACCTCTACATTATTTACAATCCTGCGGTAATGAAATTTTCGTTCATGTAACAAAGGCTGCCGGAATGTGTAAGGATTCTACACATATGAAATAAATTAACTATGGTGGAATGTGCATATATGGAGTTGAGGAAAATATTTAGATAGACTTCCAAGAGTTCTCTGTTCATAATTTTCCTCCAGCAATAATTAAGAAAGTAAATTTCTGGAATAGGATGAGGTCATAAGCATGAGCCTAACAAATCAAAGGACATTGGATTCGACACTTTCAAACGTTTGCGACCATGTACGAAATTGAAAAAGAGATACGTCACCCCTGTTTCATATCGCGGTTCATTTCAAATAGTAACATCTCTTCGAAGGACACACACCAAGTTCCTGCCAGATCGGAAATCGATTGTTGAAACGAATATCTATTTTGCACAGTTCAATAAATCAGAAGGAGTCCAAACTGAACAAAGTGTACAAGTATTAATGAGTTGAAAAATAGAAAAAAAATTAGTTTAGTTTGTATTAGTTTTCGATTTTACACAAACTTATCAAATCTCCTAACAAAATGAAAACGCAAAACTAGATATAGTTAAAAAAAATTTGTACATACATAGCTTGTCATCTAAATACAAATAGAAAGTAGATTATCCTGCATTCCACACTTTTCACTACAATATAAAATTCTATCGCCCATTTCAGAAACCGTAGTTTTAATTCAGCCTAGTTTTCCGAGTATATTTTAAACCATGCTAACGTTACGCAGGCTTGCACTGCTAGAGTCGAAATACAAGAAAGAAAATAGTTTCAATTAATTTTTGCTAGACAATTGTTCTATTCTTCTCGTCAAAAATATAAAACAAACTTTAATTTTATCTGTGCTTAGAAACAACGTTTATTTTATATCGTCAAATACAAATTTTATTCAAAATAGGGATTTTATTATTATATTTATTGTTTTTATCCTGCTTCTATAAACGAAATTTTCAGTTTATATATTGGTACAACCGCAACCAAAAGTATTTAATGTACAAAAAAGATGAAATCTGTTTACAACAGTATAACACAGACAGTAAAAACTTACATGCCTATAGTTAACTTATTACCAACATTATAGATAACTACTACAAACAATTAAAAGCACTCTTTCAAATTGAGATAATATGAATATAACCCATAGTTGGGTTAGATTTTGTGACGCATGTTTATATTCTTGCAAGCTCGAATATTTTTTTTGTTATACAGAAAAATACGCTGAATATTTAGATATAAACAAATTTAAATTATTGATCAGTTACACTCAATTATTTCTTTTTTAATTTACGTCGAATAAAAATAGTTATAGAAAAATCAGTAAAAAAAATATATTGTCAACTATTCGTTAATCTTAAGTACGAGCAATTGATGACCGTAAATAAATTCAGCCACGAATTTTAACACGTTCTTAAAATTTACGATTGGAAAACCTGGCGCAATAGTCAGGTCCGATAAAATAAACGCAAAGTCGGAATGAAAAAATTATAGTCTTTTGAACCGTTGGTTGTGATTTGAAGATGTAACGAATTAGCTTAGTTCACTTCCTGGGTTGTTGAATATTGAGCATTGGCTTGACTTGAACGGGATCGGCTGGTTTTGGCAATCGAGCGATCTGTGCCGCTTGTGTTGTAAAATCGGCATTATTGGCCTTGACCGGCGCTCCACCAACACTCATTGCGCTTGGTGTTATATTTACGGGAGGCTGAAATTATAAACGAAGAGACATTGTTGAGACTTTTTGTTCAATGATTATTTTGATTTTATGAATTTACCGTAAGTCCAGTACAATCTTCGGCATCTTTTGCTGGTCTTTCTGTTGAGGGCGTCTTATGCTGAACAATTCGCATACCGCCAGCTTTAACTGTGAAGGAAGAAAATGAAAAACTTAAATTTTGGTTTCATTGAGTGCTGATTGAGAATGCGAATTAACTGAATTAATATTTCTGAAACTTGGATAAAAACATTTTAAACGTCTTATTAGTAGACCCGTAGACGAGTATCGTTATACATTTATTTTGTCCATTTCCCAAAGCCAAATAAGATCAGTAATTGATTTCCAATCAGGAAATTTTTATGTTCAGGTAGAATATCACGATTTTAATACGAAACTGTTATTTGCAGATCAATAGGTGGGTTTCTTTGCGCTCCGTGCAGAGCTGAGAAAGTACAAACGAACGATACAGAGCAGAGTAGTAGGTTTTAATTTTACATCTTTTTACATGTAACATTCTAAGAGACCGAAATACAACAGTTCGATCTTCAGATTTTGGTCTGTACAATTAGATCGTTCGTATGTGAAAAATTAAACTGAGATATTTAAATTCAGAAATGATCGCAAACTTCAACTCTAGATCTTTTTTCATTAGAAAAAATTTGAGGGAGGGAGGGATTTATCTGGTAGAAGTGAACGATCGGACTGTGAGCCCTTTAAAGCAATGAAATGTTATGTTTCCCTGTATGTATTTATTTATTTTATTAACGGGCCATGACCCTTGAATATAAGACTGAATAAGAATATATAGTTTACGACTGGCTCTAAATGATGCAAAGTAAGCTTCATATTTCAGATACTAATCAACATTATTCCACCACTTGACGACTCAATAGCCTATGGCATAGAGATATAAATACTGGAGACGACGAGACGCCGTTTTTGTATGAAGCACTTTGAAGCATTTTGAAGTCAAAGTGAACGCTTTTGTATGGAGCGTTTGATGTCAGGTGGCAGTGAAATGCAAATAGTAGCCTAGTATTCAAATGTTTGGCGTTTTTCGTGCTCAAGACCGGAGTATAACATAAATGTGCTAATAGTAGCATAGTGTTTATTGCCGGTCCTTTGCGAGAAATCGTCCGGCTTCAAAACAGTCCTATCTTATTGTGTTCTTTCTTTTATATACCATACTATCAGCAATTTTAGTTCTTTTCTTGTGAATTACCTGTCACAATTTCAAACTTTAATGCTTCGGACAAGTCGCTGTGACAAAAATATCCATGTTTTATCACAGTACTCAGCGAAATTGTTAAAAAAATTACAACTGATCACGGTCTTGCAATCCGGGGCAACTATATTCCTAGGCCAGCACAGTTCCGATCCATAACGATCGATTAATCGCTCCACTAGATCAGGCAAGAGTCATCGAGCAATTAATTGCTGTAAAACTGCTCGTGTAAGAGCAGCTCCAGTGACTAGATATATGACTGCGCTGCTAATTAATTTTATTTTGCAAATTCGATTTCAATTTTATAACTATCGTAACGATTCATAAACAATATTACAGTTTATCAATTGCGCTGATAATGACCGATTACATTCAAGTTGAAAATAGCTATCTCTTACCGATAGCGATAAATATGGCTGCTAATTGTTATAAAAACACACAACCGGTTATAAGATAAGATTGTGTAATTGTTTTGTGTGAAGTAAGCCTTGTTGTTGTGAAGTTTAACAGTATTGTGAAATAATACTGTTTTTAATTCCAACTGTTGGCTTTACGAGATAAACGATTTTCTAGATTACAGCAAATGAGAAAAACAACATATTTAAATTTCTTGATTTAGTTTTGAATGCCATGATTCACAAGCGTTCTTATTATAGTTGTAACTTTGATCTCAACTTGCATCCAAAACTCATTTAAGACAATTTAAATTCAGCTGGAGTTTGTGGGAAGGTAACTTTTTCATGTATCTTAAATGTCGACTAAAAAAAATCATTTCTACCCTATTACCTGCGGACTTTCATGAATGCAGGACCACGCGAAAATATTTACTATACGGTGCACAGATGTTTCCAATTATTACAGGTTTTCCTCGGGGCTTTGTCCAGCTCAACCCGGAGAAGGGTCGTGTGGCGCCAACAATTCGTTCTTCTTTTTGCGATCGGAACCACTGATCGTCGCAAGCAAAATTGTGCGCGAAAATTAAGGGCTCAAAACTAAAACACGTCACAGAATATTTTGCCGAGTTAAATTTTGAAAGAAAAACTTTTGGTTTTTGATTAAAAATTACATTTAATAAAAAAAAATTGAATTTAATAAAAAAAAAATTGCTTTTCCTTCCCTATTAAAGTACGCGTCCACTAGAGGCGGGCCGCATCGCAGCGGTGCGGGACGGATTTTTGTTTCTGCGTCCACTTGGGACGGATCACGCCAGACGGAAAATGCCGACCCCATCTGTTTCGCTGTGTCCACTGTAATGGGACGAGGTGGGACGAGCCGGGGCGCGATTCTGCTCTTTCAGAAATCCGCTCGCAAAGCGACCCGCCAGCAAAATCCGTCGCACACCGATGCGGCCCGCCTTCAGTGGACGCACTTCCATAACAATGTATGGCAGGCGGATTTTTGCTATGCGGCCCGGCCCGGCCCGTCCGCCCTAGTGGATGCGTAGCTTTAAGCTACGAGTACCTACGCTATTCTAAAATCTTGAACCTGGGGCCCGCTGGAGCGTTGTCTCATGCTGTTATGACACTGGCTATTTTTGCGGCTTTAAAGCGGCTAGACAATCCAAATGGAGAGGGATAGAGACTTTAACATACAATTTAGACATTGGTGTGAGAGAGACAGTCCGAACAGCAAACTACGGGTAACTGTCAAAAAACAATCCATAACTGTCAAAAAAAAAGCAGCAACAAAGCGCATTCGAGCAGTGTTTCGCAACATTCTAGCAGTTAATCCAAGAAAAATCCACTGGCGGCTAGATTTTCCAGCCGCTACAGACTTTTTTTTGACAGTTCGGTACGTATAAGTTATGGAAAGTGCCATGTTATGTTATGAAACGCACATTTAAATCGACTGGGCTAGCAAGGGTCTGGCAACGAAGACTGATTTATATAAAGCACATGAACTAAAAATGGGGCAAGCCCTTTGTAAATTAAGATGCAAATAGAACAGACTCTCTGTATTTGTCGTAGGTAACACATATTTTGTGAAATAATAATGTATATAAGAATTAGAATTAACGCCAAATGGCTCTTGGCCTACTATGCACTTAAGGCTGTAAATAGCATCACAAATGTAAATAAATTTCTAGGCAACGATGCCCATATCACTTATTGAATTACAAAATAAACACTGTAAATAGTTTAAAAATTAACATTTAAATCTAATATTTAATTGTTTGGAATATGCAAGTGCCTGGCAAAGAAAGCTAAAAAGTGGCTAAGCCTTTGTAAATACGATGTAATTAGATCAGATCTTGTAAATGTTGTAAAAATACATAGTCTACGAAATAAGAACGTAAATAGAAATAAAAATGGATTAAATTGCAAAAAGACTCTTGGCCTGCTTTGTACCTAATGTTAAAGAGTAATGCCTATATAAGATGTAAACAATAACCTGTGAACTAAGTAACTATATTACTATATTTCTATACGTAGCAAGGTATATAATAAGAAACTGTATATAAAAAACTTTGTAACAAAAAAGAGATCAAGAAAGGTCGTGAATCCTAAAGATTAAAATCAAGAGAAAGTAAAGTAATTCCATGAATACAAATAATTTCTTAGGCAACAAAACATGCTTATAACTCATATTGAATTCCAAAAGTATTGTAGCCACTGTAAAAAAAAGTAAAATAAAGAACGGAAAAGGCAAAGAATTTCCCAAGAAAAAGCAAGACTAGCAACTGAACTATACTTCATTTATCTTTATTCTTCAATTACGTTTGAAATACAGATATCATTTATTTTCATTTTTCATTGTCTTGCTTGCTTCTTCCTCAACCTGAATTTGGGGGTAATCCGTCTAATTCGTCTTGTTTAGTTTTAGTTAAGAATTATATTTAAGTAGTACAATATTAGGTTAAGTTCAGGCTGTATGGCATACGAGCGGTTGGCAAATTTCTACTATGTTAACACTTTTATTCAGTCTCGGCCAAGGTCGGAATTAAATTTTTCTTGTCGCTGCTGCTTTGACAATTAGTTCGATGTCAAGCTCACATCTATGTATAATTTTGTATTCACATGTATTTTAAGTCTCAATAAAAAATTTCTGAATCTGATGCTGTTATGACACTAGCTATTTTTGTGGCTTTAAAGCGGCTAGAAAATCCAAATGGAGAGTGATAGAGACTCTTACATACAATTTAGACATTGGCACATTGGTGTGAGAGAGACAGTCTGAACAGCAAAACTATGAGTAACTGTCAAAAAACAATCCAACACTGTCAAAAAAAAGCTGCAACAAAGCGCATTCGAGCAGTGTTTCGCAACATTCTAGCAGTTAATCCAAGAAAAATCCACTGGCGGCTAGATTTTCCAGCCGCTACAGACTTGTTTTTGACAGTTCGGTACGTATAAATTATGGAAAGTGCCATGTTATGTTATGAAACGCGCCAGAAACGGTATTTTTCTTAACAAACCAGTTGTTAATTTCGTTTACTAGATGCCGCTAGCGTCGGAAAGAGCGGTATCTCTGTCTTTTTATTGTTGTTTGCCTTGTCGCACGATTGGCTATTATTGTACTTTTTTCTAGCGAGCAAAATAGCGAGTGTCATAACAGCATGAATCTGTTATGAAACGCGCCAGAAACGGTATTTTTCTTAACAAACCAGTTGTTAATTTCGTTTACTAGATGCCGCTAGCGTCGGAAAGAGCGGTATCTCTGTCTTTTTATTGTTGTTTGCCTTGTCGCACGATTGGCTATTATTGTACTTTTTTCTAGCAAGGAAAATAGCGAGTGTCATAACAGCATGAATCTGTTATGAAAGGCGCCAGAAACGGTATTTTTCTTAACAAACCAGTTGTTAATTTCGTTTACTAGATGCCGCTAGCGTCGGAAAGAGCGGTATCTCTGTCTTTTTATTGTTGTTTGCCTTGTCGCACGATTGGCTATTATTGTACTTTTTTCTAGCGAGGAAAATAGCGAGTGTCATAACAGCATGAATCTGTTATGAAACGCGCCAGAAACGGTATTTTTCTTAACAAACCAGTTGTTAATTTCGTTTACTAGATGCCGCTAGCGTCGGAAAGAGCGGTATCTCTGTCTTTTTATTGTTGTTTGCCTTGTCGCACGATTGGCTATTATTGTACTTTTTTCTAGCGAGAAAATAGCCAGTGTCATAACAGCATAATTCTCATTTCTAAATAGGTATGTGTATAAACTATTTAACTTTGCTTTGCCTAACAAAAGCTTGCACTTTAATAGAAAACTTGGTTTTTATCATCCAAGTCATGCACCCCCTATACAAAATTGTTGCGATTTGTATGGAGCTGTCCATGTTTGTTATGACTGTTTTTAGATGTTGAATTCAGTTGCTCGGCTATATCAGAGCGCTCTGATTTCGTGCAAAATATGTTCGTCATTGCTCCTTCTTAGGGTCACTAGATACACACACAACACTCTCTACCTAGGGTTTGGCAGATACGTCTAATTCGGTCGTTTCTGTACTAGAAATTGTAATTTAACCTCACAAAAATCGCCTGTTTATGTACTAGTTCGCCTGTTTTTGTACTAATGAACATTGCTATCAAATTGCGTTTTTGAAGTGTGTTAGTGCGAATATGTGAAGAGTCGGAAAAAAAGCTGTCGGTTCGCTTCCACAATTCTAGTACTTCTTTTTCTTTGGTATGGAAGTGTGTGTGCGCGAAATTGTTGTTTTCAATTGAAAATTTCTGTATTTCTTTCATTTCTTTTATGGAAATTTATAATTTTGCAGCGAAAAGTCAATCATTTCGAATGTTTATAAAGCGAAATCCCATAAACATGGAAAAAAATTAAATTTACTGGTTTTTCACCTTGGTACGCATCTGCCAAACCCCTCTTAGAGGCTGTTTGGGTGTGAGTGTGTATACAGTAACCCTACTCCTTCTGAGCTCACTATTCGTCGCATAATTCAAAAGTTGCAGACTGAATTTACTCTACACGATAGTAAGCCAGCGACACGACTTCGTAGTGCTCGTAGTGAAGAAAATATTGCCGTCGCTCGGGCAAGTGTGGCAGAAAACAATAATGTTTCAGTTTCGCGCCTGTCGACGATGACTGACGAATTTTGCGATGGAACTTGAGCCTACATCCGTACTAATTTTTGATAAATTATTGTTAGCGGAATTTTTAGCAGAATAATTTTTGTAAATTATTATTAGCAGAGTTTTTAGCAGAAATTGAATGAAAAAAATTCTGCTAAGTCTGCAAAATTTAGCAGAATCTTAATTTCTCTTCTGGTAACACTGGTCACAAGTGCTCCCTAATTCAGGAGAATGACAATCTAATAGGTTTGTTCTTTTTTCATTCACTTTCTACTCTTTTCTGCACTCGCTCAAGAGTTAGTGCAGAAAAGTGTAGCCAAAAAGAACAAACCTACTCTTTGATTACATCGCTGATTATTACGCCAACGATGAAGTTAGGTGCGTTCCTAACGTACGAGTCAAAAGAATGAAATCACCAAAAACTCAGCGAGTACTTGCTGGGAAAAAGAAATTAAATCACATTGAGAAGTTGCGGCCGATAAGACACACGAACCCCAGTACACAGTAGAGGACTAATTTATTGCTGACATCGGTTAATTCTGGACGAATGATACCGAAACAAAGAAGAGTCATGTTGCCTCTAAAACACCCCAAATCAAATGACAAACTAGTTATCTTCCGGCTTGACTGAACCTAATAGCATTACGGCGATATCCTCAAAACTCAAACCGAGCCTATAAAATGAGAACCAGTCTACAGTTCGCCGAAACCCCAGTTTTTGGCAACACATCGATCGACTTTCAATCGATTGATATAGGCAGATGCTAGTCGTCACCGTACAAAAATAAATTTCAAGGTCAACGTGAAAATCTCATTGGAAAAATAAAATCAAATGTCGCACTTACGACGAGCCCAAAATTTTCCATTCTACGACGAGAATTTTGCCTGGATTAAAACCAAATGTGCCGATGCATTTGTACGGGGTGGAAAATCGTTGACGTGGATTCTACCGCGCGGTGTTTAATCACCTACCGCGTTATCAGCGAATTGGATTTAGTCCGATGAAAGAAAGAAATCTGCTTGCCGCAATCAGCCTGTGTTCATAACTTTCAAGGCCAACTTGTGAAATCGTCTGGGCACAACCGAAAATCCAACTTCATCCGAAAGAACGAAGTTGAAATTTCACAAATCGCAAACTCACCTGCTGGAGGATGTCCGGCCTTTAACTGCTCCGGTTCGTCTGCCATAATGTCACTTTCTTTCTAATTTCCAAAACAAAATTGCGCAAAATAAACACACTGAACTTAACGCTGGAGAATTTCGCTTTAAATGTTTTTCACTGTCTGCTGCGTACACGAAACACGATACACGACGATTGCAACTCCAAAACAAGTCCATAAAAAAATGAAACAAATAAACACTACGTCGGAACGGAAAGGTGGAAATGGACCAACAATAGAACTCGTCTTTGGGCGGATGGAGGTCTTCTAGAAATTTGAATTTGAACACAGCATTGCAAATTACGGAAGTCTAGTTGTTGCGGAAGTGTCTTTAATTTTTTTAATCCCAAATGGATGGAAAACTGGTTCCGTTTACGTGCGGACCAGACCAGTCTGAATAGACCAAAAAACCAGTTTGGTCGTAAAACCAAACTAGTCCATTTGGACTGATTTTGGTCTTGACTTTGGTACGAACCAAATGAAACCAAACCTTAAACCAGTCTCGCACTGTGATAATGCGCACATAAATGCCGAACCGAAAAATACCAAACCGGTCTATGTGGACTAGTCTGGTCTGCACGTAAACGCGACCACTGTCTTCCATTGGCTTGGAACACCAGAGACGATTTTTTCTGAAAATTGTTATTAATTCAGGTCAAAAATGTTTCGCTCCATGCTCACTAAATATTCCCCGCAATCAAATTCTGGAGAGCGTGCAACCAATCCACCTTGGCCAGATTACGAGCACACTCTACCAAGCCACTCGATTTTCTTCTTTTCCGGTTTTGTTTGGGAATCACATGAGTTTGCACGGGAAGGACTATGAACTGATAAAGCGTTTACAAGCACTGTGTGAGGTAGATGTACAGTTACACCTGCAGAAGGAATTCCAATCATGAGAGGCACAACTGAAAATAAGAAACACACAGGAGGATAGTAACAGGCGTTATAACCTGCGGATGGTATTTTGAATGAACTTTTTCCTGTCCACAGCGGCGAAGAATTATATCGACAAGCTGGCAAAGAAGTTCCTTAAGTGCAGGATTTGTCAAGTGCACGGCAGCTCACGATATAAATTGGGGGATTTAGTTGGTAAACGCATCGGGATCTACCACGCCAAGGACTTACACCAGTGATATCTACGGAGGGGGTTTTACCAATTTCCCAGCACTCAGTGGTGCGTGTAAGACTCCAGAGTCCATGGGTACTTGTTTTTAGATTCTTCGGTGCTGAGAATCAGCGGCAAATGGCCCATGGTTCCCAGTTTCAGTTTAGAAGAAAAGGTTTTGTTTAGGGTGGCTATAAGCTGTTCTCTTACAACTTCAATTTAGTTTACTACACCGTGAGGCAGCAGCTTAAGTCTGTCTAAAATTCAAAGAAAAATATTTGAGTCCTTGAGAAAAATAAAAACGCATATTTAACTTTTTATGTCATCTATCTATTTAACGTGTACTCCACAAAACAATTACTTTGGAAGCTTTTAAAATCATTAATATCCTTAGTTCCTAACTTAACATATAAAAATACACGATTCCAACAAAGCAGTGACCGCAATGTGAAAGATCTCAATCTCGCAGCCGCTGCCAGTTGCTTACAGCACAAAGATGATCCTCATTACAATAACAGTTTTATTTTTTGTTGGACAGTGGACACCATTAACTTCGCTAGAGAAAACATAAAATACTTCCGGTTACGACCAGTACAGTCCCTATAATGTCGTCTGTAAATAAAACAAAACAATTACAAAGTACTTTGCTAAAAAACCTTAACCCGAAACATACTTTTACTAGCGGGTCGTTCGCCCAGAAAATAAGCTACAATAGCCGTAAAAACAAAACTAAACGAATTTGCCACGGGAACGGCAATAGACAGCGCTGTATTCTGTAGCGCCAGCAAATAAAGCACACTACCCGATTGATTTAAAAGAAATGGCAAAACATATTGCCATCGGGTTGCCAAAAATTTCACTTCCAGAAATATTTGGCCAATTTTCGAATTCGAATGTACGCGCTCGATTCCTTCGGAGCCGATTCGTAAAAATGGATTTGTTGCGCCCCACAAGAATCCAACGGCAACTAGGCAAACTAAACGGTGGAGAAAATATTTTTTGGCAGATGGGTTCGGCAATCTTTTCGAAATTTTGCGCTGTACTTACGAATTTCGTTCATGTTTTGACGGGAAGAAGTTTATTGCGGGAAATTTTGTTGATGTTTGGAACAATTCATTGGTATTTAGATGATGCCCGGCGGCGATGGAATCGCAACAACTACACGATTTAAAACAGTTTATCAACAGAATTTGACGTTTTGGATCTTGTTCTTCCTGATGCAACTGTTAAAAGTTTTCCCGCTAGTGGAACCACGAACTAGCAAAAAATTAAGTGCGAAGGTATTTGAATTCAAAATGTTAAAATCGAAAAATGATGAGACTGTATTTAGTCAACGCTTTTACTAACTAATTTTGTTCACTATGTAAAACCTACATTATTAAAACTTCCTAGTGTTTGCTAAGAATTTCAGTTTTTAGTTGTAGGAAGGAGTCCCTTCGAAATCACAGGGGTAACTTTAGGTCTGTTCTTTTTGGCTACACCTTCTACACTTTTCTGCACAAACTCTTGAGCGGGTGCAGAGAGGTGAAGAGGATGAATGAAAAAAGAACAAACCTATCAGGTTTGTTCTTTTTTCATTCACCCTCTTCACCTCTCTGCACTCACTCAAGAGATAGTGTAGAAGGTGTAGCCAAAAAGAACAGACCCTTTATTCTTTCTTCCCAAAACAGCCGAGTACCTGCTAAACTATTTCATACTCTCGTAACTACTTGACTCTACACGAAATGTGAGTAAATAGCCTTCACCGCATTAAATCGTGGCAGTAGCTGCACAGGTCCCCATTTCCGATGTCCAGTGACTGGTCAGTATTCTTGCGAGTGGCCGAAACATAAAGCCCAATTATGCAGTTGTCCAACTTGGGCCCCAAAGTATATACTGTGACCCTATAAACCAAACATCGAAGAATCGGCGATGAAAAGGCAATGAACACTTGAGAAAAAATTCGTCGAAAACAGATTATCACTTGGGAACAAATTCATCCGTGTTCCGGCTACCTGTGAAATGCAGTTTCAAATGTTGTCAGGAAATTATTGAATTCAATTCTTCATCGATTGAATTGGGTGGCTTTCAACTACGTCTTCTGACATTTCGTTTACGGCGAGGGGGGTGTTATTCGGCTGTCAGTTGATAATCGGATCGAAGAGAGAACGAAGGAATGGGCTGTTTTTACAATAATTTCGACTTTATATCCGTACTTCTAACAAAATACAACAATGCTTTTGACAAAATACATTAAATCAATTCGCTACAAGGATACAACCTTCAATGCTTACATTTTGTTTGCAGTTATTCGTGTTATTCTTGTGTTCGTTCCGCAAACGGGTTACATACATCCCGACGAGTTTTTCCAATCTGTGGAGGTTTTTACCGGTAAGTAAAGCGTTTCTTTTATCCTTCCTAATATCACTGACCAACCTCTAAACCTTGTAACTGTCGCTATAATGTTTTTGACTTAAAATCCGATGGGGGGAAAAGTTGTTCCTCCTTGATTCTAAGGAAAGGAGTTTTGGGGTTTTTCGCTAATTTCACAGAAAGGAATGGTTAGCTCTTTGTTCACGTTGTTGTGCACGAAGCCCAAGGATTGATTATTTATTGAAAAAAAAATTCAAAATAATCCAAGTAAAAGTAAGAAGGTAATAGGAAACAGCGTATCAATTCAGCCTATGTCCAAATTGGTGGTTGGCTATCAAGCGGGAGTGGCTAGGGATGAGTGGTACGTCGGTCAATAATCAAGCCAGAAACCCTAAGCCTGAACATCGAAAATTTTCCAGCTGACTTACCCTGGGTGTAAAAATGGGACTGTTTTTACCAATTGGCGATGAGAGACCGAATACCATTAAGGTACAATCTGGCTGGTACTGCCGACCGTCGCGGTGAGCAGTAACTGCCGGCAGTAGACTACTTCTTCAGGCAAAAACAAGCTGTCATGTTTGTTTGCGACTGCTCCACAGTTGACGGTTGTGAGTGCAAAGCAGCCGCGGGGGCAGTTGAGGTTAGCAGTTACTGCTGACCGCTGCGGTCGGCAGTACCAGCCAGTTTGTACCTTTAGCTTGCGCGGCCTTAAGTCATGTCACGGTGTTCGAATGTTAGCGCCTTATTTGCCCATCCTTCCTAGGCCACTACATTGCATAAAATACGTCGTGGCTACGCAAAGAGAGGTAAGACTCGAAAGACGAAACGATTCGCGAGGTTTCATTTTTACTCTTCTAGCCTTCATTAATCACTTAACAAATAAAATTAGACCGTCTACGAAGTACCAAAAAATATAAATAAATTCTATCATGAAGCAAAAAAAATACTTTTTGAACAAAAATGTGAAAACACATCAAAACAAACCCATTTACACTGAAAGGGTCGAACACGACCCCAGGTTCCAACGGGTCGAAATAGACCCTCACACTTTTCACTGCATAAGTTCTCATCAAAGGATGTTAGATGTTAGATGTTTTATGCAGACCTCAGAAGTTTTCGGCATGCGTTTTTTTTTTGTTTTTGTGAAATTAGTTTTAGTTTAGGTATTAGCTTAGAGTAGCTAAAGTCACGCGTGTAAATGTGTATATTTGCCACCTTCACGATTCCCATATCTGCTGCAAGGTCGTCGGATACTCTTTTGAACGTCCCTCAAATAACAAGGAGTGCATCCGTAAAAGCCTCTTCTTCTGTGGCTACTATTTCTGATGTCGGTCCTACCAGCGGATATTAATACTGACTTACCTCAAACACCAATTCACACTGAATCTAATAAGGTACAGTCTCTTAAGACATCATCCGTCAATCAAATAGTCGCATCCGGTCGAACTACTGCTACAAAGCGTCTAATTGCAGCTAAGCTTCAACAATGGTTAAATCGCTGTGATAGTTCGTCCTCAGCAATTGATATTGTTTCCTATATTAAGAACAAACTCAACATTGAAGCTCAATTAGACCTACCGTGTTATCGGCTAGAGAAAGAATTCTCCAGGATCTCCTTGGTTTCCTTTAAGATTCATGCACCATATAAATACTTAAACACTGTCCTGCCATAGGGTCTTATTGTATTGGCCCTTTGTGAATTCTCTATATAGAGCGTCATTCAAACGCGATTATCTCGAAACATACTATTCAAAGACGGTCCCCAAAATCCTCGGAAAACGGCATGACCGATTGCTTTCAAAATTTCACACAATATTCTTGGATAGGTTTTCTACTTCGCTACGTAGGATTTTTTTTTTACTTATATACTTTTTTTTATCAAGCCAGAAAGGTCGATAATGCAGGTTAAAAACTGAAAATAAAGTTCAATCGGCCGCCATTTCGTGAAACATTTTTTTTCAAAAAACCCTACGTAGCGAAGGGCATCATAGTTTACATTTTCAGAATCTTTTTGAAATTTTTGTTTTGAATCAACCGACTGCATGTAATCTTGGGAACCGCAGACCGTGCGAGCGACGGACATTATTTACGCCGACCATGACAGCAGCGCCCCCGGTTGATATATATTTATAAAAAAAATTATTAGCCTACCTCACATATATACTTTCGAATAAAACAAACCTTTATAAAATCGAGCAGAGTTTTTGAGATAATAATTTCTAAAATTCACCTATTTTTTCTGCTTTCTACTCGGATGTTCCCCCTTAACAAGAATATTTCTAATTCTGAGCTTTTACCAGGTGCTTATAATGTGTATCCTCGTGACCGTGATCTTCTCTGTTCGAATAGCAATAAGTCTATCAAAACGCAACTTCTTTAAGATGTAATTTTTTCTGACTACTGGCAACTTTGGAATCAAAGGCCATTGTCTCTTCCGTTGATTGTTTCTATAGTTCCTACTCCAGGAAACGCAGTTCCTTTCCTCAATGGTTTAACAGTCTCATTTTTAAACTTGTACACAAAAAAGACAAAGCACGGCGAAATCTTCTTAACACCGTAATCCTATAAATACATCCCGTTTGGCTGATCTGAGAAAGCAACTAAAGAGGGAAATAAAGAAATGGTTTCGTTCATATGTGGACAACCTAATTTTTCTTTTTGTTGGGAATGTTAAGCCGTTTTGGAATTATGCCAAGTCATCACAAACTACTTCGACTAACCCTCCACCCATACTTGGGTGTTACTATTTCTACTCCTTGTGTTACTGCTGAGCTTTTCTTGCAATATTTCCAATCTGTGCACACCGCCAGTTCACCTTCATCTATGCCTTGCTTCATGGATGGTACCAGAGTTCTTGCATTGGCAGTGCTGGACCGGACGAAGTTCCAAACATTTTTGTAATTAACCTTGGACACATCCCAGTTGAACCTTTCGCGAAGCTTCTCATTATGTCTCTCGAATAAGGATTTCTCCTCATTCAATGGAAGGACTGTTATGTTGTCCATATTTTCAAGAAGAGTGAAAATCAAGAAATTGAGAATTACCGCCCAATCTGTCTAAATATGTCTGTTCAAAAATATTCGAAAAGTTTTTCATTTTTCCACGAGTCAGTTCTCTAATATCAATCAAGCAACATGGATTTTTTAAAGGACAAACCCTCAAGCCAGAAAAGTAGGTTACGTTAGGTTAGGTGGGTAGCTATTTGCAGAGATAGCTAGCACATAGACCGCTATATGGGTCCGTTGTGATCGCACTGTGGCAATCTGAGCCTTTTTGGCCATGGTTTTTTGCTCGCGGCGCCTACGGCTCATGGCTTTTTTTTGGCTAATTTTCAAGAACAAACTTAGCCCAATTAGCCGCGGTATAAGCCAGAAAAGTATATTGTTTATAATCTTGTTAACTTATTATCAAGCATGAGGAGTACGCCATCAATCCCCTAGTAGTCGCTGCAACCCCTACATCACGAAGACTTTGCAATGGCCCTCTCTTACATAATAACATTGATAGATCGTACAATTCGACGAGTATATGCACCATTCTATAATGTATATATAAAAAAGAAAGAAGCAGGACAGTACTGCTTCTAAGATTTGGTTTTCGATGTTTTCTTCAAGCTGATCCTTTGGCTTTCCTCCATACTATGGAAAGACGCACTATTATTCGTAGGACCGTATCCACCGTCAATTAATATGGGGTGAAGTTTACTCCGCAAATCTGCTTGAAGCTCTGCAGTTCAACGTCCATGCACGATCCTTGAGAGATTAAGTTTCATCTCTATATTCTACACTCCTCGACAAATTACGGCAAGCATGAACCGATTCCTTTTAAATCAAGACGACACAATACAAATTATAAAAATCTGCCAACAGTCTGGGCGTATTATTTTCTGGGTAGAAGTCCGCAACGCGTTTATTTATGGGATGCTTTTAACTTCATCAAGAAGATTTGCTGTTTCCATGTTTGTCAAAATTTTGCTTGTCTACAATAAGATTCTGGCTGTTTTAAATTCTTTTATCAACCTAAAATACTTAAACATACTATCTCTAATTTCTCTAAATTTTTGTTCTCCCATTTAGGTGACGAATATGATCTGGAACACACTCGAACGTGGGAATTTAACAGCTCATATCCAATACGAAGCGTTGCCATTCCATACTTTACCATTAAGATTCCATTAAATTTCTTAAGATTTATTTCGATATATGCTCGATATTATCTCGGTATCGAGCTACGATCTAGTTACATATTTCTGGTCTATCCGCGCCTTATCATGTGCATTCTATCATTTCTAAACGATTTAAGTTTATATAAAATCTGTCGTATTCACGGTCTACGCTATGAGACACGACTTTTCGCATTGGCCAGTTCCTATGTAATGCTGGTTTTTTCGACGCGAACCTTTTCGAATACAATGGAAATGACATTGTGTTCGGTCCTTTTGTATTTCGTATCCGATTGTATGATACATTCAAATACGGTAATTTATAAAACAGAAATCTTACAAAGTAAGTATCAGAATGCAAGTACGACGACCGAGAAGGTAAAATTATATAAATTACGAGCGGCATTACCGGCGCATAGTTTCAATCGAGTGATTATTATGTCGACACTTTGTGTTATCGGTGTCTTTAATCGACCGACATTTTTGATTTTCGGTGCACCGATGGTTTTCTTTTGGATGCTACGTGGTATGGGTACAAGAACGGTAACGTTTATCGACTTTAACTTTCGAATGGCATTGTTTTGTATTTGTGCCGTACCAAGTATTATCTTTTTCACATTAATCGATTCCATGTATTACGGATACTTGACGACTGGCGAGATTCATACGTTTGAGATTAGTATTAATAATTTCGTTTTCACTCCGTGGAATTTCATCAAGTATAATTTGGATCCTCAACAAACTGCTCAGCATGGCCTTCATCCGCGATATCTGCATTTGTTCGTCAGCATACCATTGCTGTACAATATTCTTGGAGTGATTGCAATAGTTTCGTTCGGCAAATTGTTGTTCAGGTAAGTTCCTTTGTATCTGTTTTTCTGATCAATATTCATAAGCATTTTATTTTAATTGAATTATAATTTAGTGCTTAAGTTCTCTCGACGATTCTATTTTTCACCCCTTTACCAGTTATTCGAAAAATATAATAAAAATAAAAACGTAAAATCGATGAAACAGAAATTTTCGGCCCTATTCTGGAATTGTGCTGCCTCAACACAGATCACATATCACAACCTCCTATGACTAAAATCATTTGACTGTTATTGCGTTCAGTCATTTTTATCGTATTCTGGCGGTGATATTAATTACAGAATGAAAGGTCACAGTAAGTCCAAAATTTTTACTCTTCACATCCATTGCGACTCTGGTGAATAATAAGCCTGTTCATTTCCAAATCCAGGATAATTTACTTATAAAATAAAATATTCGGTTAGTCACAGATCGTCCGGTTTTAAACCCACTTGAATGTTTCCCGATAAGTTTGTCCGTATGCTGTTTCAGTCGCACGAATGGTGGCTCTGATGATGTTTCTCGTACTCTCCGATTTCACGGATCTAGACGCTTAAGTTAAGTTCAGAATTGCTGATGATTTACTTCATTTTATTTTTAAATTATTAAAGTTCAAAACATCCAAGCTGGTAGTGATCGTGGTAATATTCCATTCGTAACAGTAGATATTTCTGTTGTGAACGGAGGCCTTGGAATGAATATTTTGACTTGAAAAAGTCAAATCGCTAGCTGCGGCTGTAGGGTGGTACGTTGTTCGAAAAATCAGACCATAAACCCTAGGCCTGTACAACAAAATTTAGTCGCGCCGATTTACCCAGGGTATTGGAATTTGGGATTTCTTTCCCAATAGGTCATGAGAGACCGAGAAGCGATGGATTGCGCGACTTCGCGACTTATCCGGGCGCTCTGGTGTTGTAGCGCCCTGTCTGCCCACCCTGCCTCAGCCACGACATTCCATAAAATCAAATTATCACGTCGTGTCCCCATATAGAGGTTCAGGGTCCGGAACAATTACCCGTGAGGGTCCATTACATGGCCCTTGTAGCAGTCCGTCAAGTCCTGTCATGTCATTTATTTTTATTTTAATTATTTATTTAATTATATGGGAAATGGATTTTGGTTTTAAAAAAAAAACCGTCGCTACGAGTGTCTTATCGCATTTTTCCACCCAAACTGAATCCAAATTCCGCGACGATACCGAGCACAATTTTTTCTTTTCTTTATCTCCACTCATTATTTGTCTCATTTCTTTTTTGTATCTCAGAAGCTTCTCAATTATTTTCTCCCGACCAAAAATCAAAAATGTATTCCTATTTATTCTACGATGGTTTTCACATCTATCTCAAAAACCAGAAAACTCTCCTCCTGTCAATCCCTAACCTTTTCTTTCCCGATTTTCATGCTTTTATCTAAGCCTACTCACCAAATAAAAATTTAAGATTCAATCAGTTTCTTCCTCATAATTTTTCCTCGCACACCGTATCCACCCGGGAGACCCAACAATTTCATTTCATTTGTGGACATTGAGTATTGAGTTCTTAATTACAGAAACAAACGTGATTAAATATTCTCTAAATAGACAAACTACTGAACAATTCTTTTTATTCAGACGCCAATCGATACAATCAAACAAATTTTTCATTTTCAGATTTCTCAAAGGCGATTATCGTAATCTTCCCCGATCACAATCTGTTGTTGGCCTAATGACGTCGGCAATATTTGCTCCGCTATTCATCATGTCGTACATAAATCATCAAGAGCCACGTTTTCTACTGCCACTAACACTTCCAATCATCCTTCTGCATGCACCCAAACTTGATGGACTACCGCTGCCATATCCCTTCCGTACGCAACATCCACTTATCAAATGTATCTACGCTAAATTCATTCCAATAAAAATCTACCGAAGATCGATCCTTCGTTTCTGGTACACTGTTAACATTTTGCTAACATTATTCTTTGGATTTGTGCATCAAGGCGGTGTCTATCAATTGTCGGCACATTTTTCGAACATAATGCATGCAAAATCGACGACACTAAACGTTCATCTGATCACAAATCACTTATACAGTTTTCCGTTAGCATTTCTGAACATACCAAGCTCGAAAACGATTCATATTGATCATAAGACCCGACAGAAATATCGTCGAAGCCAACAATTCTGGTTGGACGAGATGGGTAGCGATGATATTACAGCGATACTATCGTTAGTGACGAAAATCAGAAAGCGTTATGAAAGTATTAGTTCGAAGAACATTCGAAAATATCAAATCTATTTAGCAATGCCGTCCAGTTTATGTGATGATTTCGATGAGTTTTTATATTATCAAAATGCAAGCAATGTGAAATTTACACATCTTAAAAATTTCTATCCGCATTTATCGACCGAAGCTCTACCGAACCCTGCACGAGGGTAAGTTATTATACTTATTTTCATTTATGACATGAGGAATAAATTTTTGTATTTCAGGTATTGGAAGAATAATATGTGGTCAGCTTTAGGAGTTTATGCACAGTTTTCATCATTCGTCCATCAATTTGGCCTTGCTTTATATCAAGAAGTTTCGATTGCGACTGACTAATGAAGCAGCGTTAGTGTAATGGTATGCATCTTCATTTAATTCTAGTCATTTATTAAGTTTACATTTCTTACGCTTATTGATACAATTTGCTTGTAAGATGCACCCTGTACAAAATATTAAAATTAAAACTGAATGGATTTTTCTATTAATTGCCTAATTTTTAAGATACTTTTCACTTTTTAATTAACGATGTGTAGTGAGATAAGATGCTAATATCGGGACTGTAGAATCAAGTTGTGCACAGCACAAGGCCAGCAAAATTAATGAGGGCGCATGTATCTAATACTTCTGCGGGCATTTCATTTAATCGCCTAAAAACCAATTTCACCCCCCAAGTCGGTGTGAAGAGGTTGCACAAGTTTTCACAAATTCAAAATTTAATTTGTTAATCCCTTCTTGGTTTTTAAGAAATAAAGTTTAGGTTTGTATTCATTTTAATTTGTTGGTAGCTTTCTGTTTTACAATATCAAAAACAATAGCTTTCTTAACCTTACCATATCTGAAATCTCAGTGAAGTTCAGTTATTCATAGTTGAGAAAAAGTAAAGGACTCTTTTTGTAATCGTCTGTCTTTAATGCTAAATAATTTTTTAGCACCAGTATTAAGAATTTTTGCATTATATTTATTTTTCTTAAACGGATAAAATGTGATGGTGGGTGGTGTGTTAGATGGATTCATCTTATTTCAATTAAATAAAGTATTCTATACACAGTACAGGATTCTAATGACTTTTCGTACAACATTAAGGAATCAAAAAGCTCGGAACACAATTATGTTTCTTTCTTTTGTCTATATCGGAAACTTCAAACCATTTAAGTATCTCGATTTATGTTAAATGCAATAATCCTCCTTCCATCTTTGATTCGTATTTCAGCACCAAAATAATCACGTATAAAAATAAAAGTCAATTTTTGTAATTCAAAATCTTCTTCGAACTATTTCGGATTATCTGCATGACGAAATGCGTCATATTCGGTACAATATTGGATAATCGATTTCCAGTCATTCATTTTGGATAAAGTGTCCGGATTTCCAATAATGATGAATAGCGCTTGAGCTCTTGTTAGTAGAACATTTGTTCTCTGGAAAAGAAAATTTAAATTATTGGTAGCAAGCAGAATACATGCCTCGTATACATAGTCTGTTTTTGGTTACAAGTGAATTTTTTTTTCAGTTCATACCACAACCAAATCTAAAAATGCATTTTGTACTTGGTTTTATCGCGAGTAACGAATTCAAAAAAACTACATCCATACTTACTTTTGGATTATTCAAGAAACCGACAGAATTCGTTTTCGATCGAACCATTGATGCAATTATAATTTTCTTTTCTTTGCCTTGAAACGTCTCTACGGATCCAGTTTGAATCTGAAACCATCCGCGCCTGTTTAATTCTCTTCGAATCAGAAAACATTGTTCTTTATACGGCGAGATTATTCCTATATCGGTTTCCTCAATGCGTCGACCTTTTACACCGAAATACATCAAATCTTTCACGTAAGACAAAACAGAGTGCAATTCATCGAAATTACATAAACTGAAATTGAATTTAATTTCACATGTGAATTTTTAAAAAAAGCCATTATTATAAATCTGATTGTTCCCAAGTACCTTTTTGTATCTAACTGTTGTGTGTTGCCTTTTACAGATTCGAATATAATGGGGAAGGTGTTCCAATACAAACGACTCCATCCAATTGCCCAATCACTAATTTCTGTATTTAATTCATAGTTTTAAAAATGGATAATTGAAATTGGTTCAAAGTAACACAAACTTACCAGCTGATGCCTCTGCTATCAGTTCAAAATTGTAGTACAATTGATTCGATAAATGTAAAATAGCTTTATGATTGCGATAGTTCCGTACAAGTCGCGCTTGTATCGATTTATTATATTGATTTGTTTCCGGATCGACTTCATAACATGTTCGATTCATCAATCGTTCCAACATTGAGATTCTTAAGCCCATATTTGCGGCACGTTGGCATGTTATAATCGGGCCAAGCTGTTTCGGATCACCGGACAAGATCAAATGTCCCGACGGCGATAAAATGCGCGATATGCCAACAATCGATAAAATTTCAGTTGATGCTGCACTCTCATCGATGAAAACATGCGTGAAATGATTGTTTGCTATTTCGCCGTGAACAAAACGACCGCATATTGTCAACGTTGCAATCACAATCGAATACGTGTAAATTGTTTCAAGTGCTGGAAAAAAATACTCATCGTAGCAAATATTCGATGCTTCAATGACGTCTGGATTGAAATTTTCATCTCGTTTTGTGGCCGATTTCGAATAGATTCGTAACAGAGACATACCATTCGGATCAATTTCTTTAAAGATTTTACACAATCTGACGGCTATTTCATCGCAAGCGGCATTCGAACCAGCCGTCACTAAAATTTTATTATTCTTTGACTTTGTCCATAATTGTAAAATACTTTCCACTATTACTGTAGTTTTGCCAGTTCCTAAAAATAATTGCAACAATTTAAAACATTAATTAGGCGAATTTGTACGATATCTATGTTTGAAAAAAGACAGTATGCCTTACCCGGAGGACCAACTATAAGAAACGGTACATTTTTATTGCGATTGTCGACAATATTCTGTACTGTTTCCTTTTGTTCGGGGTTTCTGCTGACATTTTCGTGAAACCAATCCAAACTGAAAGTAAAGGATAACACATCTTATTAATTTATTTATGTCTTATATGCAAGCGCATTCGCCACGAGAGGTTTAAGCGAGTATAACGGAAGAGAAAAACGGAGTGCTTAGAGCTGTAACAATTTCAAAGAGGATAAGAATCAACTATCATATGATAGCGGACAGCATTTTGTCCTTTCGATTTGCTTAAATCTTTCGGCGAATAATTTTAAATTTGCAGAAATGTTTCTACAGGTGAGAAAGAAACAACATTTTACACACGAGAGACAGTATTGCTTTTTTACGTCTGGTTTGAATCTAGATTATTGCGCCCCTAAAAAATTGTGAAACCGAGTTTTCGGACCTCCATCCTGGTCTTAGAAAAATTCAAACAAGCCCAAGCTCGATATTTTATAACCGATGTCCGTTTAATTTTGGAAATATGCGAAATATCGAAAGAAACTTTGAGTTTTGGAAGCTTTTTTAGATCACACTTTGCGAAATTTTTTTATGGAAACTTTACAAAAAAAAAGTCAATACCTACGATAACTTACACTCATTGGCAATGAATATCGACTACTTCATATCAGGAATAAATTCTCTATATTTTAGCCTCTACAAGCTTTTTATGCAACGAAGGTTTTCGCCACTTATATCATTAATTACATAAATTTCAGTGATGCTTACCTTAACCAACGAGACGATCTGGTTTTTTGAAGATTTCCAACAAGAATAAGAGGAAGAAATGCGATTAAAAGCGTGAAGGACTTAATAAAGAAGTGTGGACCTGGTTAGTCATTGATTTTATGGATGTCGGCCGTCAATATTGTAATTCATTTTCAACTTTATTGTTTCGGTTCTAATAATAATTCTAATGGTAACTGTAGTGAACTACTGTATTGTTTTGCTAAAATTCAAGGGTATGAAGTCGATAGTGGATCTTGAACGGTTTATGGGTTTACGCAGGGATTATGATTGTCTAAACAAGTTCCTCTGTAAACAATATTTATTGTCTACAGAGTCTAAAATAAAAACTGCTAGTAAACTCTTCTGGTCTTTCCTGAATTCAAAGAAAAAACATTCGTCCATCCCTTCTGTGATGGAATTTAGTGGGTGCTCCTCCATTGACTTATCATCATCTTGTGACTTATTTGCCAATTTTTTTGAAACTGTTTATAATAAAAGTATTCATCCGTTTGATCCTAAAAGGTTTAGTCATTTAACCCCGATTACGGATATTGGATCATTGGTTTTATCTGAGGCGGATGTCTCTTCTGCATTAGCTAATCTCAAAAATAGTTTCAGTTCGGGTCCGGATGGAATACCTGCTGGTTTTCTGAAATCTTATCACTGACTGTTTATGTACTCCTTTATGTATAATTTTCAATATGTCGCTTTCATCGGGTACTTTTCTAGAAGACATCATATATAACACCAATTCATAAGTCTGGGCCTAAGCATCTGGTTGAGAACTACAGACCAATTTCTAAATTGTCTGCTGTACCAAAGTTACTGGAAAGTATTGTGAAAACTTCGAGGTTAAGGAACATATATCCACTTCACAGCATGGATTTGTGTCTGGAAGATCTAATGAGACCAATCTTGCTGTTTTCACCCATTATTGTTTGGAAGCAGTAGAGTCGGCCTTTCAAGTGGATGTTTTGTATACGGATTTCGTGAAAGCTTTTGATAGAATACATATAAACCTGTTGCTTTCTAAATTGTGTGCTCTTGGTTTCCATTCTAAACTCTGTTGTGGATTGGGTCTTTTTTGGATAAGAAACAATATGTTCGTTTATCTTCATTCTTATCACGATGCATTTCAGTTCCTTCGGGTGTTCCGCAGGGTAGTCACCTCGGTCCTCTTCTTTTTCTCATTTTTATTAATGATGTTTTTAATCTGTTTCAATATGCGTCATGCTTGGGGTTCGCCGATGATCTGAAGATTTATACGCGTTTGAATAGTCAAATCGATTTTATTAGGTTTTAAACTGAGATTACTCTATTTTGGGAGTGGTGCGATTTTAATTCTTATTATTGAATCCTAATAAATGTAAAATCTTTACTATATATCGGTCTGATTCTCCAGTTCATTTTACGTATAATTTTCCTTATATCACTCTGACTCGATCTGAGGTAGTATTGGACCTTGGCGTGTTAATGGATAGCAAACTTACTTTTAATATGCACGTTGATCGAATGATATCCAAAGCTAATTCAAGTTGGGATTTGTGATGGGAAACTCTATGGAATTTAACGATCCATATACTTTAAAAACTGTTTTGCTCTCTTGTGAGATCTACTTTGGAATAAATATTGCTAATTGATTTGCTATTCTTGCAGTCGTAGACATATTCGTGATATAATGTTTGCTCGTGACGTATTGTACTATAGAATAATCTCGCCGATACTTCTCGCTTCTTTCCACATTTATGCGCTTGAAAGATCACTACGTTTTCGTACCTTTCTTCAAATCAATCCACATAAAGTAAATGATGGCATGAATGAGCCGCTTACGCGATGTGCTACGCGGTTCAATGAAGTTTGTTCTCTTGTTGATTTAAGTTCGGGTAGATTTGCTTCAATCAATGTCTGGAGATTTAACTAACGTTGAAGATTTAACATATATTGAAAATGAAGACATGAGTTACTGCTTTGTCCAATTATCAGTAAATATTTTTCTTAATTTTACTATTTTATTTTGGTAGTCTGTAAATATATATATATATATATATATATATGCTAGACGCCAATAAATAAATAAATAAATATTCGTTTTAGGTGCCATCTCGAATACTGGTTTTGTTTCAGTTTCCATTTTAAGTTCTTCAAATATTTGTCGCCGATTTTTTACCGTATGCTATCCATCGAAACTTTGTTGATTAAAGCTGGCTTTATTACAATTTGTGAAATCAATGGATCCCTAGTCTCGCCTTTCTGCATACACAAACTGATAGTTGGAAAAGAAACTAATCCTTTTTTGTGTTTTTTCGTCCCCACTATTGTCGTTTTTTTTCAGACATCGAACACCTCTGCTTCTGCCTGAGTCAGTTGCAAAGAAGCAGTGCTATACCAGATTTTGTAGACTAATGCCATTTTTTCAGCGTACCAAATATACTCTTTGATACTGTAAACATATAACTCGGAGTATACAATGTTCTCCAACCTTTTTATACGGATAGCTGGATTTACTGCGTGTATGCGTTTGAACAGCTCCATAGTGCAATAGTTTCCTCACATCGCGGTTGGTCCAACGCAGGCTTACAATGCTTTGTGTTTATAGAGTAGTCGGCCGACTGTTGGTTGATTAAAAGGAAATCGGTAGTTGCGCCGTTCTATATGACTGCATACACAGCTAAAGTCTTGCACAATTAAAAGTATCTTGTGTACGTTTGCTCTTAAAGGACTGACTGTTTGAGGCTGTGCTGAACGGCGCTTGAACCACCGAAGTTGGTCCTTGCTCTGTTACATAGCAGACGCACCCAAAACTGATATCAGAAACGCAATTAAACCGATGACACACAATTTCCCCATGTGGCGTATTATCAAGATCGCAGCTAATTACTTCAAAAATTTATTCAAGGTACAAGCTGAATTAATGTTAATTCCAAAAAGAGTGAGAACCATCTTCTTCGCAAAGAGGACGAAACTTCCAGTCACTCATTCAAATTTTAAAATAAAATCAGATCATTGAAAGCAGCTGCAAAGTATCTCGGCGTCAAGCTATTATATATAAAGGATTATAGTGCGTCAATAAAAGATAAGCGCCCTAAACTTTTAAAAAAAAACTAGTAAATAATGTAATAAGGAACAAACCTTATGTTGGACGTCCTATTAAAAATATTATTCTCGGGAAATAAACGATCGCGTAAGTTTTCATCCGATTCGAGAAATTTCAATGCACGATGTTGATATATTATCGGAAGTCTTTGTGGTTCAAATGTAACACAGTAAAGTTGATCGTCGGATTTAAACAAATCCGATTCGAAATGAACTCGACTGCAAGAAATACCCGTAATGAATCCTCTAATAGGTTTTGAATTCCTTGTATAAGGCGTCAATATAATAATATCAAATTCAGATATGTTGCCATCCAGTAGCTCATAGTTTAGCTGAAATTAAAGCGTATTGGAAATTAATTTTGAAAGTTCAAATTCAACATAATATAATCGCAGGATGCTATCAGCAGAAGAAAGCTATAGTTGTTCAAACAGTATGCTCAATCTGTTACTATTTATTATAATATGAAGCTTGCATCAGCATCGTAAAAATACCTACTTCAACAAAATAATCGTCTCCAAATGCTTGAACTTTAACATCATCTTGAATAAACGTTTTATAGACGCTTAATATTGTATAGTCTTCCATTTCCAGCAAGCCACGAAATACGTCACATATATTTTGACTATTTAAAAGAACTTCCTGACGTATGTAAGCCCTGAAAATTTATTTTCGTTTATATAAAGTTTAGTTAATATTAAACCAAATCGTATCACTTATTTAGTCTTAATCTTGTATTAGACTGTATACCATAATGTCAAATTTTCATAATAAATTCCCGTTCCTGGAACATACGATCATTGAAAACGATTGCAAATGAACTTTTTGATCGCCTAAAACCGCTTTTATTTTCTGTTTAAAATCATTTATTTTCGAATAATAAAGTTCAGAACAAAAATATTGCAATTGTGAAAGCAGATTTTGCTTTATTAACTGCCAATTGCTTTTTGAATCGAACCCGACTTTATTTGAAACATTTACTCGATGTTTTGTCAATGCTTGTATTCAAATATTTGTCAGCATGGCATACAGTATAAAATAAACGTTCTTTAGAGTGCAAGTCAAAATATCAAAATAGTTTCACTTGAGAACTTTGAGAAGTGATCATGCCGATTGTACAACATTAGATCTTCCGTGGTGAAACCTATTTTGACTTGTTCTCTCTAGACCTAACTAATATTTCTATCGTATAGCCTACCGAAAATTTGATGTTAATTCAATACTGTTTTTGTTGAATCTGCGACATAAAGCTTCTATCGGCGGCGTTGGTAAGTACTGAAGTAAAATTTCATCGCATTTTAATTTGCTAAATTTAAAGAAAGACAACCAACATAATTATCGACGGCCATTAAAACTTAAACTCATTTTACTTACTTTCGTTGAAAAACGTGATTAGTTAAAATATTTTTCACCGGCGGAAAATCGTCCAATCTCTGTGCATAAAGTTTAATATTATTGCCAAAAAATTTCATAAAAGGCTCATATTGAGAATTTTAGTCTCTGTTTATTTATTGAAATATTGTAATTATATGAAAAATTGGATTAATTGAGAGGGTCCCTTGACAAAACGAGAGTAACTTTAAGTATAGCGGTTGTGGACCGTCCAAAATACTCCTTTGAAGGTGGCGCAGTCCAGCTTGCAGTGCAGTGGCGGGGCTAACAATTTTTCCTCCTAAATCGAAATTCCTATCTCTCTCTTCCATTTGTGGTAGGATCTTGGAAGGCCTAATAGTCCCCCAAACATGAGGAAAAAATTTTGGAGGTAGGTATACAACAGATGGGATTGAAACATTCTGATTTTTATATCTCGAGAGCCACAAAAGATAGAACACTTAAAATTCATATTTATATAGAGTTGTAGTATTAGCACGCTCTACGGGTGTAGAGAGGATGTTTCAATCTTTGGAATGGCTTAGAAAACTAGTTTAAGCAAATATTTTCAGATTTACATCAGCGGTGCAGAGGTAGGACAAAAATATGGTCGGTGAAAAGAAGGAGTTCTGAGATTTCGTATTCATTTTACTTTCACGAACTCTTCAGAACATAAACGCCTAGGTTAGACCCACGAGGGTCCATAGTGATACCACTAAAAACAGGAGAGCCAATGTATCGCTTGCGTTTCGATCTGTATTGAGAGCTCCTCGTTTAATTCAAAGGTCCCTGTTACCGTAGCAAAATAAACGCCTACAAATTCTTTTTATTTTTTTATATTCAATCTCTAAGGGCCGTTCCTACGATGTCCTAACTGAAATTCTAACTGACAGATTTGCATACAAATATACCAGTTAAAGTTCCAGTTAGAGTTTAACTGAAGATCGTAATAATGGCCCTAAGCGGATGTTAAGGAGTTGTATACGTTTTCGTTATATCTCGAAGGTCTGATTTGATATCGAATTAGTTTTTACTTCCACGAGGTTTTATTTTTATATAAAATAAGAGAGTGCAAAGGACATGCAACTTTTTCAGGAATTCCGCCATATTTCTTAAGTCGGATACTGTCAACTATTTCATATATAGTTGAATCTTTTTATCTACACACCTCTTATTACAATATCGTCCGTCTTTATGACCCCTGCGCCTAATATAACAAGGCACTAACTTCACCCTTCTGTCCAAAGTGTCAAATTTCTGCAGATTTTTCTAACTTTTTTTGTAATGTTCTTCTTGGTCTCCATTATTAATTGCTACTTCGTAATTTTTGATGATAGTTTGGTGGCCGACGAACTAGAGCACGCAACTCAGCCAAAAGGTCCAGCTTCTGCTACAGAATACAAGATTCATTCAGCTAGATGCAGATCAAGCTATTTTTGAATTACTCTTAATTTCGCTGCTATTTCTTTCTTTCTTGGTAAATATTTTATTTTTAGAATTGACTACAGCATTTTGGAGACTTATTGAACTATAGCTGTATTGCATATTGTTATTATTATCCCGTTTCATACAGGTTATAATTAATGGATTATTTTAAGACAGTTTAAATGTTTCAGAAAGACGAATAGAACTTTAAGATTTTATATCTAGAGCTTATCAACAAACGTATAATGTTACACACTTACCAAGAAATGATGTTCCTCGGAATATCGAAAACTCTTATCACCTTTCAACGTATAAACAATAATAAAGGGCTGTTCGTACATCAGTTGGAACAAGTGGCAGTCCATATAAAATTCGTGGCCCTCTACAAAACAATTCGTTAGTGTGTACAAAATTTAGCAACTACCACCAAAATTAAATTACGAGAAGGGAACGCCAATGGATAGGTCTCTTCTTGAAGATATTCGATTGAATTCGATCGAATCAGAATGATTTTTTCTATTATTATGTTCGATTCGTCTGCGAGTATATTCTTAATATCAAATAGCAACAAATGTGAGCTCTTACATTGCCTGTATGATACTTCGAACTGTTGAGGTAGCCTGTAAAATATTAAAATTAAATTTGACTTGATTTTATGTAGATTCATATCGATAATGTTTAATGGAACTTACCTCTTATCCTCATTTTCATAAAGAAATTCAAAATCTGATGTTACCGTATGATATTCAATATGATTAATACAATCCTGTTCAGTTATAAAATTCAGTTGACAGCAATAACATCCTTTGCACGCCAAAGTATAGTCTCTTTTAACGAGCTGTTTTATTCGTATGTTGAATATTAGGAGTTCCTTTTCGAAATCGGGATCAACTTCCGGCTTAACTGAAATAAAAATTATGCCTTTAACTTCAAATTTAGAATATAATAAAATATTTCTATACCTTCTTCTAGGATATTATCGTCCGAAATTTTATGTCGTAGATTCTTAGCTATAGAATTCCGTGTTTGCTTTTTATCTAATTCTTCGATAATTTTATTTCGATATTGAAATAATTTCGGAAACGAAAATTTGAAACAATCCGAAATAGGCCTAGGCTTGCGAGCAAACTCAAATCGGGCCAATAATGTAATAAGCTGCAACGATAAAATTTTCAAACTCTCAATAAGCCTGTTGCTCGTCGCGACGACATTTAGTCCCGCTACTTGTTGGATTGGTATTTCGAAAGTCGTGTGAGTTCGCTACATCTTTCGTAGTGCAAATTATGAGATAGTATTATTTTAATATATTTTTAAAAAGTTTTTAAATATGTCCCAAACAAAGAATTGATATAGAACAGTTGTTTTGGCTTTACGCTCGGCTTTTAGTAATGACGATTTATTTTTCAGTAAATAGGTACCTTCAAAGAAAATCTTGTAGATAGATACGTATATGGGAAAGTATATTCAATGATCTTATCTTATTGATAGATACGTATACCATATAAGAAAGACTATTCAATGAATAGATATGCATTATGTACATACATAAGTACATGCGCCCTACTTTTAAAGGGATGAAGGCAATACATTTTTTGGAATAACCGACTGACTTCAATTGTCCAAATACAGTAGATGCCGCTTATAGTAATCGCGGATAATGTTATAAGCCGCATTTTGTTATCAAAACAAGTTAGTCCCATTTTCCACGAACGAAATTCATCGCTTATTGGAATAAAAATTCGCTTTATGTTATCATTCAGGCCAGATTTCCATACAACATAACAAGTTTTCTGACTGTATTCTTAATCGCTCCTCTTTTTTCTTCATGTGAATGTGATCAAAAAGGCAAAATAAAAACAATCTCAAAATTAAAGATGATTGCTCTTGATTTAACATTTATGTAAACACAAGGCGATACATATCATAGATTACTATGAGAAATTTCAGTCTTTTCGTAGGTTCTGAAAACTATTGATGTTGATCTCGTTCAACAGAATGAGCTCAACTTCGAGTGAGTTTTCGAGACAGTTTAATAGAAGTGGCGCGCTGAGCTGACAGACATGACCGAAACTGGATCTAAAACGCTGTACAAGGTTGAATTTGCTAAAAAGGGAGAGAATCAGTACCACAGTAAGTGTCCTGACCAGACACTGTCTTATAATCCGGCATGCTAAAAGACGGTGATTCTTTTCAAACGACTTTCTGTAGAAACTGCCTGAATGAGGAAGAAGAGGAAACAGTATTTCATATTCTCTGTAACTTTGTGAAACATTGAAGCTAGAGTTGTAAATAACACTTAATGAATAAAAAAAAATAATATTAGATGCTTCGAGCAATCTATATTCAAGCGTAGGAAAATAAATGATCAAAATTTTCCCCTTCGGCTATTGTTATCATCCGGTTAATGTTATTGATTATGGCCGGTCCCAAAGTGATTACAATAAGCGGCATCCACTGTAATAATTTCTATAATAGAACAAAGCGCCCGTGTTGCGTAATTTAGTATTAGTTTTTTCGATTTCTGGATCATTTTCAGGACAACGCGTCACGTCTGGAAGAAGGTTTGATAGAGGGAATAAAAAATGAAATAAAATCCTTATGGATTTATTCCTTGATGAGTTATTAAAATTTTCTTATCGTTGCAGTCCAGTGAAAACACTGCACACACTGAGTTCATTCTGGTCATTCTTGCGAGGCCACCACAATTTGTATCTTTTTCCATGGCGAAACAGCCTTAAGTTATACGCTGTCAAAATTTAAAAAAAAAATTTTTTTTCATTTTCGTAAAAAGAAAGTTTCATGTCAATCCGATAAATATTCTCGAAGTTACACTCATATTTGTAAAGATGTCTCGGAGCGTTTGAAAGTGTTTTGAAACTTTGAACGCGTTTTTCTCAAAACTGTGTTTATAAAATCGGTGACCAAGATTTCTCGGAAACGGCATAACCGATCAGTCTTAAATTTTTACACAAGCTTTATAAATGTGTTTTTAAGTGATTAATCGAAGGTTTTTTCTCGCCGATAAATATTTTCCATTTCATAAAAAATTTAAGGCCGAAATTTTGATCGAAAATCGAAATTTTTTTTGGAGAAGCCGCCATTTTGTGAAAAATTAGTATTTTGCGTATTCCTTCGATTAAGTACTAGATAATATACTATCGAAATCTTTTTTGTTTATTTTTTTATTTTATATGATCTTATTCAGAGATATCGTGGTCACCGCAAAACGCGTTTTTTATAGGAGTTTCCGGCAATCAGCTACATCAGTTCTAAAAATCATTATTTTTAAAAATAAAAATTACCAGAATAAAGTTAAAAGTTACCATAATATATATATAAATTTTTACGTTAATAAATTAAAATGTCTTTCCAGGAAAAAATCATAAAAAACATCTTTTTTCGGCCTCCTGACTGCGTATAACCACTTAATCGGAGCTTGTCCATCTTGATAATTTCCTAGGAACATAATCTTCCCTGCATTCGATCTGAATTTTCTTGCCAAATCTTCGTAGCACTGTTGATTTTCCGGCAATAGCATCGTTTTGGAGTTGAATGGTACTAAGACACAAAAATTTAAAAAAAACCATTTAAGTCCAAGTCCAAGTTTAAAAAGCAGTATTATTTAAACTGTCTGTATAGCTCTGGCCCTCAAATTGACTAACTAACCAGTTGTGTGGGATAGAGCTATTCAGAAAACGAGAATATATACTGCTTTAAAAACTTATTAAAGAACCTAACTTAACTTTTCAATTTTTGAGGCTTAGCTTATGTTATCACCAAGCGACGAATTGGCTTGTTGTCGCGTAACCCCGTGCAAGAATGAGAATGAAAGTAACGTTACTAAGGCATAAGGAAAAGCACAAGACCATATCATGAGTGTGATTCGACATCATGACCTTTCTGATGATAGAGTAGTAAAATACACCTATCCCCCTCCCCCTCCCCCTCCGATTTACAATGAAGATAGATTCCTTAGAAAACCGTGTAAATCGAAATCGTAGAATTTTAATACGTAAAACCGTGTAAATAGAAAACAAAACTAAAATGTGCATAATTCAGTCATTTATTTCAACGTTACAATAAAACTAAATATCTTAAAAACATAAAAAAAAACGGTCTATTCATAAAATGACAAAAATATAAAGGTATATTCGTATGTATGTAATTAATTTTGCATATAGAACAAAAAATTTAACCAAAAATTTAATTATTATTATCACTTTCATGGACTATTAAACTTTTCTTTCTGATTGGTATGATGTCACTTGCATCACTCGATAGTACTTGTTGCGGTTTTTTTAATTTCTTTTGGCATGGCTACGAAAACTATAATTGCTTATCACTAAACAGTAAATATGATGTTTAAGAAAATTCCGAATAGAAAACACAATGATGTCATCTTCCGCTGCTAAAAATTTACTGCACTAAATCACATGAACAGAAATTTTGATTGTATAATACATACAATAGGGGGAATCCCCATTTTTAGATTGGAATAAATGGAATTCAGAATAGAATGGAATTAAAAAGTGACTATATAAGCGTCAATGTTACTAAGCGAATGGAATTAAAAATTGCCTGCAGGAATTTTTTGTGTTTTTTTTTTAAAATTACATATTTTAAAAACAGTGTAAAAATCAAAAGTGTAAATAAGGTACCGTGTAAATCGGGGGATAGGTGCTCACCAAAATGTACATAAAGCCGTAAATACTTACCGCTTTTTCACTGCAATCACTAATTGGTTTACTATTTTCTCGCAAATAACGATGAAATTGTCTTTGTAAAACACGTGTCGATACAGTGCCATCCTTTAATATAACTCCGATGTGATACAAATAGAGCACAAAATCTCCAACATATTCTAAAGAACAAGGAAAGGAAATAATACATTTTTCAAAGCCATAATAAATTTTGTTTAAATTACAATACAAAAATTTCTACCGTAATGGTAACACTGAGACTAATAGAAAATTATGAGATTCCCCGGAAATATGGCGATTATGTTTGGAAAAATCGTCCATGTGTGTATATTGCATTCATAATGCTGTTATCACTTAACAATTATTCATGCCAAATCCTTCTCGCGCGTGGCTAATGGCTTTCTGATTATGGGCAGTAATTTTCAAAATAAATTTCTTTTGGGTAAATGAATAGTTATGTAGTTATACATACAAAACAATATAAAGAAAATGATAATCATGAAAACTCGTTATCAATTCGATATTTTGTTCAAATAATTGCAACTAAGTTTGAAAAATGTGAATATAAAACTCGATAAATTTAAACCAGAAACAATCGAGCTAAATTCCTAGAATTTTGATTCTTCAGATTTCACAGAAGATATGTACAATTTAGCGCCAATCATCAAATACGAAATTATTCTTCTCTGTGATCAATTTTCAATATCAGATATCGAAGCTCTGAATTGTAACAATTAAGAAGAAAATGAAAACCATCTGGGCTCGAACTTGCAAAATATTGAGCTACGATTTTCAATTAGTTCGCAAAGAAAAAACTGTATTTCCGAGAAAAACAACTTACCAATTTCGAAAGTCATACAAAAAATTTAATGCTAGAATAGAAAATGTTTTTTTCGATTTTAATGACGTGATCTTTGATTTTAGCAAATGCAGTGGTTTTCCCTTCTAAGAATTATCGACGATTTGGTATTCGAAATCCGATATCGCTGCTCTTGATTCTACTATTTCCTCAATCAGACAAACTTTTTCACCATATCAGAAATCGTATCACCTTACATTTCACATACCGATACGTACCGATTTCGTGGATTTCATTCATGACTTTTTATCGTAGTTGAACGAGTAACACAATCACAAAAGCTTTAATATTATAAAACTCGCACGATATCGCAATAATTAAGTTTATTAAATAAAATACCGACACTTTTATAAACAATGAAGTACGCGAGCGCACGTGAACCTCGTCTACCGAAAGACCGACAGAATATAAATGAATGTATTATAAATACTGAATACTGCTGAAATGAAACTGACTTTGCTACCGGTATGCGGCGTTAGCGATAGGACGGAAACGAAACCTTCTAGGGCTGGAGTACCACTTTACCTGCATTCTGTATATCTAGTGACCATCTACCAGTCTTTGATCCTTTTTTACACTGTTCTATCGTTTCGAGCAGGAATAACCGATCGCGTTGTATTTTTTGATGCGAAGGTCCTGTGCTACCTTACCTGCAAAATAATTCAACATTAATTTCTGTAACCACAGCAAAGAGCTTAGGTAAAATATACGGAAAAAATTTCTTGGAGAAATGACCGGAAATCAACTTTCTTGAGAATGTGGAAAGTTTTGTTAGTTTAAGCTAAGTGAAATAGTGTTAAAACAGTTTTTAAAGTAATTAATTGTATAAATTGTAATTTTCTAATGTGGAATTGAGTTTTTAGGAAAGAAAAAGTTTCAACAGTGCCGGGATTCCGTCATTGATAAACTGTGCATTTCAATTGTTCATTTGTTTACATACTCTGTCTACTCACAGATTGCGGGCTTATCATTGCTAACATTCAAAATTCACATACTCGATACCATTGTTAAGTATACAGGGTGTCCGATACTCCGTGTGCCACCTTGTAAGGCGTTATTCCTTGATATATTTTGAGACAAAAATTGGGTAAAGGTTCGTTATATAAGGGGCTCTCCAAAAAAATTTTTTTTTATTTTTCTTCAATGGATTTAGCTCTTTTAAACCAATATCAGTTGTTTTTAATCCCGGGTCGACCTGAAATTAAAAGATATACGTATTTAAAAATTGCGAATTTACTTACCTTTTTGATGTCAGCTGGACTTCACTATGACACTTCGCGTGGCACCAGCATTGGTAGTTGGAGCGAAAAGGGAGTTTTAATCACCCAAAAACAATAATTTTTGTAAATTTTTTCAAACGTTTCGCGCCTTTTCCCGCCAAGTTCCAATTCTGATGTGGAACAAATACCGCAACAGTTTTAATATGCCAATGTTGGTGCCATGCGAAATATCATAGTGAAGTCCAGCTGACATCAAAAAGGTAAGTAAATTCGCAATTTTTAAATACGTATATCTTTTAATTTCAGGTCGACCCGGGATTAAAAACAACTGATATTGGTTTGAAAGAGCTAAATCCATTGAAGAAAAATATTAACTATCATTTTGGAGTGCCCCTTATAAAACGAACTATTTCCAAAAATTATTTTACAAGGTGGGTCAATTTTCAATATCCGTGGAGATACAGGGTGGTCAAGAAAAGTGTTTCGGACTTGTACCCTCACTCACTTAAAACGTTATATCTTGAAAACGAATAATCAGAATTCAAAGTGTTATAACTTGTTTTTTAGTGAATCGAATTACCTTTCATTTGATGTAACAGCTCAAATTGTAACTGCACCCGATATTGAGATATTTACTTCAAAACACAAATTTTTACTACTTCAACCCTAAAATTCCGTGATCAATGTAGTTTTTCTTAGAAAACCGCATTATAAAAATGTCAGTTTAATTTTATTTTTCTATTTGTCATATTACGTACCGGACATCCTGTATAATTTAAACCTGTTAACCTTTAAACTACCAGTTTGTTAGTTGTTACAGTGTTTTGTGTTAAATGGAGCCCACCGAGGCCGAAAAAATAGACGACCCAATTTTTCAGAAAAGAATCTGCTTATTCTTTTTAATATTATTAGATCGAAATCGAACTTTATTACCGTGTAAGTAAATGATTTGGTTAGTTAATGTTATAAAACTTTAATATGTTTGAATTTCATTGCAGTCGATTCTGGATTGTACAGCGCAGATGTCATGAAGGCGTGGCATATGCCTTGGCAATTAATAATTCTGTCCACGTTGTAGTTGCAGGATCAGGTGAAGACTGCATGGGAAATTCACTGATCTGAAATCTTGCAGCAAAAAAAAAGTACAGGAGATATCACGACACCAAAGGCAGACGGGAAGTGTTCCGCCGAAGTTGGTCGGTGAAAATACTGTGTCCGGATTAAGGGGTTACTTACATTAAACTCAACACAGAAATCGAAAATATTTTTTTTTTTTTAAATATGGTACTTAAACGGTTTTTTCGAAATCAACTTTATACGTGAGCTATCGTATCATTTACTTACACCTACTTTATGGCTTCCTAATCGCAAAAAGTACTAAAACTTTAAACGTGTTTTTCTCGAAATTTCGTTTTCTGAACTTATGTAAGTTCTAGAGCTTAAACCCAATAAGCTATCGACTTAATTTTTTTTTAGTTTAAAGTAAATTAAATTCATTGGAGCTATACCAACAATATAGGGAATAAGATTATTTTTTATATTTTTTAACACTTTCAAGGTGTTGAAAAATCGAGACTAAAAATTTGTATGCCCGCCGTTTTTTTTGTTCGAGGTTATATTGATTTTATTGGTATAAGCTCCAACTACAGAAATATATTTAAGAAAAAATTTTGGATTTTTGATTTCGGATAAAATTTACGACTTGTATAGGTTACGCAAAGTGGACCTCTTTTTTGAAAATGATGACGGCGCTCGCTATATAGCTGGCCACCAAAACATCATTTGGAATAACAAAAAAAAATTGTCTGTACTTAAATACTTAAACACCCTTATTCTGGAACCCGCCGGTGGGACAGCGAACTGCGATTCACCCAATTTTAAATTATTGAAAACGAGTGAACGATTCACTTTCTCGAAAATTTCACAGTTGAAATCCGCGTTTTTAAACCTTTTTCAGAAAGTAATTGGCACTTATTTTTTATTTTTTTTATTTCCTGAGCTACAGCCTAAAGGATTGGACAGAGCTAGATAGGCGCCTTGTAAGCTAAGTACATGCGGCGCTAATTTACACATTTTTTTTTAATACATTATTTCTTAATTTTCATATTTGAACATATTAATTGGCATTTAATAAAGAGAAATTTGAGATGGTCAAGCTCTCACATGTACAGTATTATAATTTTGGACATTTTTCTGCCTTACAATATGGTTTCAAATACCGGGAAAAGACGTTTTTAAAGTGTAACGATAAAGCAGTTTCCGAACGTTTTTAACCTCATAGTCGGTGGGAATAAAAAATCCGCCGTTTTTCAGAATAAGCGTGAATAAATATGTTGCAAAAAATTCGCAGCATTCTATTTGTATCCTCTTTGAAAAAAAAATTCTGTAAATTGTCTTATTTTTTGGTTAGCTAGAGGTAAATACCCACTTAAATTATTTCGCTGATGCTTTCGGCTAGGAACTACTCAAAATCCCAAGGCCTGTATTACTCCTCAATGGAGTTGCCAATGTAATTATACAGACACAAATATTAAAGGACTTTAATTCTACCATGCCAAAAAAAGCCGCTGGGATGTATTAATCGGATAAGAAGAAGGAAGAGGGCTTGCCCATAAAAAATTAGTAGCAGATACAGCAAAGAGATACACTGTTTTTTAATATTATTAACTTCCTTCAATACAAATGGGCGAATTAAAGTCCTCTTCATAATGGCACTGGAGCGAAAGTATCGGGATCTAAATGGGATAGACATGTAGCGATGAAGATTTCGCTTCAAACTCATTTCGCTGAACTCGGAAGGACATATGCTGGTTGTTGATAGAGAATTAATTATAGTTGAGTGTACGACCAAGGAGGGTTTGGGTATGTTCTCATGACCATATCGAGGCGGAATCATGTTGGCAAAGAGAGCCAGACGTCCAACATTACGTAGATATTCGACAATAGTAGCAGTGATTAAATCGGCACCTATAAAAGAAACACTTCTTTACACTCTGTCCAGGAAGATCAGATCAGTTTGAGAGGCCCCTGTCCAAATGTGAGAATTATATTCAAGTCTGGGGCGAATCATTCGTGAAACTTTCAACATTGGATATACATACTTACTCTTCTAAATGAAGTAGACGGGATATATAAATCTTTTTGAGAGTTAAAAAGACAGCTCTGCGTTTTCGAAGCATTGAATTCGATGCTATTCTGCCTGCTGCAGTCAAGATTTTTAACGACATGTTTAGCCTAAGATCTGGCAAAGAACTTCGACGTGGTTCAGTGATAGACAAAAATTTATAAGAGAAGGTATTGGTACTATCATAAGCAAAGCTATGGATTTTATTAGAAGCTCATGCGATGAGTTCTTTACTAAAGATGGAAAATGGAGTATGGAAAAGGATCGGTCCTTAAGGGAGGCCAGAAAACACTAATTGTAATAGAATGGGGTCTGGGGTACTAATGAAATGCGACTTCGACAAGTAGGTAGGTAGGTACGCGTAGCTGCCCGTAAGAACACGAACACACTTAGACCTAACAAAAAGGTCCGTTGTGTTACCACAGGATCATCGAATCCAGTCCTACTCGTCAAACCATTTAGAGCTTGCAATGAAGCTTTAGATTCTCGCGACTTCTATTGCGGCAAGGTCATTAAGATAGTTGAAGAAGTAAGCTCCAAGATGAGCTTTCCTTCTAGCGGATAGAGCTGGACAGGTACAGGAAGGTGAAGGACTGTCTACTCCTCCTCCTCATCCAGGCAGTTTCTACAGAAGTCGTTTGAGAAGAGGCCGAGTCTTCTAGCATGTCGACCTATAAGACAGTGTCCGGTCAGGACACCGACTGTGGTGCTGATACACGCCCTTATGAGCAAAGTCAGCCTTTTAGGCCGTTTATCCAGCTTCGGCCAGATCTATCTCGCAGTGTGACATGTAATACCGTCTGCCCATCTTGAGTGGGTTTTCTCAATTGAGCCCAATCCTAGTAGCAGTTTACATGTAGAGAGAGGCACACCCAGGTTCCGAAGTTCCGGCATAATCTGAAAGGTGGTACCGCGCCGAGCGAGTTCGTCAGGCATGCTGTTCCCTGGAATATCTCTGTGTCCGGGCACCCAGCACAGAAGAATATTGAACTGTTCTGCCATCTCCTTAAGAGATGATCGACATTCTACGGCGACCTTTGATGTTGTCGAGGCCGATTCCAAGGATTTTATTGCCGCTTGGCTGTCTGTGAAAATGCGAATATCTCTAGTAGATATTTCATTACACCTCAGCCAGGACAAGGCCTCCTTGATCGCCATAAGCTTCGCCTGATAGACACTACAGTGGTCCGAAAGGCGGAACGAGCTGCTAATGTTAAGTATGTCAGAGAAAACACCTCCACCTACCCCGCCTTCAGTTTTTGAGCCGTCTGTATATATGTTGACGGACTCTTCCATCCGTACCGAATCCCTTTCGGTTGGGATGGTTGATAGGAAATTTTTGTAAAAATCATAACTGGGAGGGGTGTAGTCGGTGTTTTCAGGAATGTTGTTTAAGTGATTTAAGATTGTTGAGTAACCTGCATATATGGCAGTCCACTGTGTAGAGACCCTGATTCGAATGACTGCGCTGGCTGCCATTTGCTTGCCAAAAATGTCTAGGGGTGGTAGATTGAATAGCATGTCTAGTGCTGTATAGAGAGTTGTTCTCAGGGTTCCACTGATGCATATGCATGCTGATCTTTGTACCCTTCCTAGGGTGGTGCAGTTAACCGCTTTGTCTAAGGCCGTCCACCAGACAATAACAACGTATATAAGTAACGGTCTGATGACGGACACGTAAAGCCAATGAATTATTCGGGATTGCATACCCCATTTTTTGCCAATGACCTTTTTGCACGAGTAAAGCGCAACTGTTGCTTTCCTAACCCGTTCATGGATGTTAGGTCTCCAGTGTAGTTTCCTGTCCAAAATAAGACTCAAGTATTTTGCACTATCGATGAAAACTAGACTAGTACCATTCGGAGAATGAGGGAGAATGAGGAATTTTGTATTTCCTGGTGAAGAGGACTAATTCTGTTTTTCGTGGGTGCACGCCCAACCCGCATTCAGTTGCCCATTTGGAGAGAATAGAGATAGCATTCTGCAATAGCTCACTCAGCGTGTTGAGGTGCTTTCCCGAGACAGCAATTGCAACATCATCTGCATAAACAATCACTCTTCGACAAGTAACGGCTCAAATAAAACCGTTTTTTGCGAATATTTCGTTGAGTTTTCCTATCATTTGAGATTCCTTCCAGCTAGTTATTTGAAGGTTGTTGGTTTTCTCACAAGAAACCGATCGAGCAGCGCGGTTGCCAGGGTACCATATAACAATATCATCGACAGTTACGGTTACGCCAAGATGTCAGGTTTCCGTCGTATATGCGAGCTGCAAGTATTTCCGTTACTAAATTACTTAATGCCGATTGCGACTAGAATAATATTAAAATTGATTGAATTCAATTTTCACAGAAATTGAAACCCATCCGCGAATGAGCACACTGAAAAAGTCCCAGACAGCTGTCAATCGTTGACTTGTATTGTCACTTCAACCGCGACGGCCACTAAGCCGATTCTTTTCAAAACAAAAAGTTTGCAAATACTCCTTCAAAATTATCGAAATAATGGTAGGAAAAAGTAGCGGGGACGATGACCCGCTATCCGAAGAACGGACAGGTCTCGTTCGTGAGGTTGGCGGTCAAGCGGTCTGGAGCCTGTCCTCCTGCAAGCCAGGTAGCTAACTCATTTCATCCCGGTATTGTGCCGGGTCTGTTCGATGCAAATGAAATTCTAGTTCCTTAGGTTTCGGTGTCGAGCGATTGCGGGACAACTGTATGGACACCTATTGGCAATCGGACGGTCAGCTACCGCATCTTGTTAATATTCAGTTCCAGCGAAAGACAACAATTACCCAAATTTACATTTACACCGACTACAAGCTGGACGAAAGCTACACGCCGAGCCGCATTTCAATTCGGTCCGGGACTCACTTCAACGATCTGCAAGAAATCGAAATCATCGACTTATCCGAACCGACAGGTCTGTTATAGCCGTGAATTAAATTGCCCAGTATTTTTTTTTGTAAAAATGCACTCGTTTTCTCTTCTTTTCTTTTGCCCCCCATTTCACTGCGAATAGGCTGGGTCGTGGTACCTGTGAAGGATGTCCGCGAGAAACCAATACGAACGTTTATGATACAAATTGCCGTTATTTCGAATCATCAGAACGGCCGCGACACCCACATGCGACAGATTCGAATACACTCGCCCGTCGAGGGACGGAACTATCCATTGGAGCAGTTCGGACGATTTAGTACGGTGGAATTTCAGCAGTTCAGTTCGATTCGGTAGCTGAGACATTGTCGTGCTGCTGCCCGTTAGTTTGTAGACGCCTTTGTTTATATTTCATGTACACTTATTACCTTTTATATTATACCTATACGTAATTTACTTGTAAGCCAAGTTTGCATCTTTTTATTGTCGATTTATGTAGAGTTCGAGCGTGTTAACTAGTGTGTCTCTGAACGCTGAACGGTTTCGTGATGAAACTGGAAAAGTTCGTGGTGCTTCTGATGTTCGTTCTTGTTTTTAGCAGTGATTTACATGAAGCTATGGCGGAAGATTTGGTAAAGGATGGTAAGTTTGTGCAATGTGTTCTTATTTCCATAGCCAAGTTCCATTTATTTTCCAAAGTGTGGTGCAACGGTAGACATCTCTTATAGGCTTTTTCCCACAATGGTAAAAGCATGTAAGGCCTGAGAATGAAAACTTTACAGAGGCCATGCTGATTATATCTCCAAAGTAGGAAAATTCTTGAACTGTTTTTTCTAAATCGGCGCGGGCACTAAGTTACTGTGTCTGGCTTCCACAAGACAAACAGACCTTCAGACTACAGACTAAAGCAGTTAAGCAATTTTAAATCTTTTGATAAAAATAGACTACTCAAAATCAGAGTTGCTCTCCTCTATGTAACTTTCGCGCTAGTCTACTACGATAATAAATCGACGGTCCAAATTAAACCTAGTCATGGGCTTCTCAAAGCCGATATCATCTTCATCTTCTCTTCAATTTCATCACGAGCCTGATCCCACTTTCGATGGTGTTACACTGGGCACAGTATTTTTACCTCTTCGAAAAGGAAACTAGAGAAGAACTTTATGTAGCTCTTTTTTATAGCAATGAACTGAACTTAGGAATCAACCTGAACTTGGGAATCGACCTTCAATAATCCAGTCAATTTAGGAAGGAAAAACATTGAAAAAAGGGATATTAAAAGGGATCAGCGGAAAGTGGTCGGTGGATGTTACATGTACAGGACTGTAAGTTATACGATTGAAGGCAGTGCGTTGTAGCTGCAGGAGAGAGAAAATACTGTCTAAATTTCACTGTACGAAATTTTGTTGGCTCAGCCGTATACTCGAAGGAATTGAATAAGAGAAGGGATAAGGCGGTTAATTTCAAGCTAATTACTCCGACATTTCGACGAAGTTTAAGGATATAAGTGCTCTGCCCTCTTTTTTGAAATTCACATGTTTACGGACGGCTCTAAAACTGAAGGCGGGGTAGGTGGAGTTGTGTTCTCTGATATGCTTAACATTAGCAGCTCGTTCCGCCTTCCGGACCACTGTAGTGTCTATCAGGCGAAGCTTATGGCGATCAAGGAGGCCTTGTCCTGGCTGAGGTGTAATGTAATATCTACTAGAGTTATTCGCATTTTCACAGACAGCCAAGCTGCAATAAAATCCTTGGAATCGGACTCGACAATATCAAAGGTCGCCGTAGAATGTCGATCATCTCTTAAGGAGATGGCAGAACAGTTCAATATTCTTCTGTGCTGGGTGCCAGGACACAGAGATATTCCAGGGAACAGCATGCCTGACGAACACGCTCGGCGCGGTACCACCCTTCTGATTATGCCGGAACATCGGAATCTGGGTGTGCCTCTCTCTACATGTAAACTGTTGCTGGGATTTGACTCAATTGAGAAAACCAACTCAAGATGGGCAGACGGTATTATATGTCACACTGCGAGATAGATCTGGCCGAAGCTGGATCTAAACCGCTCTAAAAGGCTGACTTTGCTCAAAAGTGCGAATATCAGCACCACAGTCGGTGTCCTGACCGGACACTGTCTTATAACTCGGCATGCTAAAAGACTCAGCCTCTTCTCAAACGACCTCTGTAGAAACTACCTGGATGAGGAGGAGACAGTGCTTCCTCTTCTCTGTACCTATCTTGCTCTGTCCGCTGGAAAGAAAGCTCTTCTTGGAGCTTAAAAAAAAAAAAAGTCTCAGTGACCTTGCCGAAACGGTGGTCGAGAATCCAACGCTTCGTTGCAAGCTCTAAATGGTTTGACTAGTAGGACCGGATTCGATGATCCTGTAGTAACACAACGGACCTTTTTAGGTCTAAGTGTGTCCGTGTTCTCACGAGCAGCCACGCGTACCTACCTACCCTAAGGATATAAGTACAAAGATCAGAAATCGTGACTCTTTACCAAATCGCTACAAGGTGTTTTTTTCATTTTCTTTGCTATTAACATAAAAATCCAATCCAATTCGTCGAACTCTCTTAATTGTGACCAAAAAGTTTTCTTCTTTGTGGTTCAGAAAATGAAAAGTAGTACACCATAGACCTGGCTTCATCTTGCCATGTAGCAAAATTCTTGTTTTTCTGCCACATTTATAAGATTGGACGTGTGCTCTCTCACTCATGATTATTTTTCGTGTTAAAAGTTGTTTTTTTTTTAAGTAAAAATTCAAATTTATTCAACAACTGCAAACAATTTTTGTCGCATATAACTGCATTTATGTTGCTCTAAAAATTTCAAAAATAATTCCATATTTGTTTTTTCTGCAGCTGCGTTTGTTTTAACATCCGTGAAAATCATCTCCTTAAATTCGAAAAATTTACGCCATTGATTAATTTTACTCGCTGCTATTCGATCGGTCTCGATCCGTTTTATTATCATTTGTTGACAGGACAAGACCTTATAGTTGTATAGATCGGTAAGAGTTGTCCAAAATTCTTGTGTATCATCTTTAGGGCCCTCTATACATATAATACCAGGTGTACCTGGCCGGCTAAATCCAGTCAAGTTAAGTTCCTGAGCTTGTCGAAGAATTTCCTTACGCCTCATTTCATTTTTGATATGATTCGAACAGATCCATAAACGTTCGACCTCGATTCCTTCGATATCTTCACAACTGGCAGTCAAATGCGATCGGATATCATCGTTGCTCTTCGAACCGATCAAATTTTCGATTTCGTCTTGAATCCATCTAACAACCTGATAAATGTACGGTTCATTTTTATCTAAAGTGCTTAGAAAATTTGCTATTTGTATTTGAGCATTTCTCTCCCTGTCCTTGGATAGAAGTGTTGTGCGCAAAACAATTTTAGCGGTCTCCTTCAGTGGATAGAGATGTGGTAATTGTGTTCGAATTTCAATTTTTTCCTTTTCAAATTTAAAGAATATTGAAAAATCGATTTCGCTCCGGAGTTCATTTGATTTCCCTTCGATGAATTCTTTGAAGTCAGAGACAACAGTTGAATCGTATATGTGAATCTCACCGGGCTTACAATAAATCGAAGAAATAAGATCAATTTCTTCCAATTGCTTTTTAATACAGGCTTTATAAATATTTTTGTTCTCATCGTTAGAATACATTTTCATTGTTTGAGATCAGATGAATCACTGAAAATAAATTGAAGCTATTTAGTACCTTCGATTAAACTTAAACAAAAGTTGATGTATGTACTTATGAAATGAATATCTGACATCATCACGATTGCCTATAGCGTGCTTTTCTCAGGGCTTCAGTTAACAACATTCGCTAAAACTAATACTGGGGCAAAAAATGAGCCTTGATAACAGCACAGTTTGTTGATCTATGCTTCTATGGCATTAAAGAAACCAAGATTACCAATATGAAACTTGTATAGTCAACATTTTCCACTTCTTCCACTGCAAGAATACTAATCTAGCATTCCAAACTCAGTCAGATTACTAGTCCAACTTCGTACTCGTCAAATGTTTCTTTAAAAAAATGTGGGACAACAGATTATATGTTCTAAGTGCCCTTAGTATTATCACGCTACTAGTGACATAATCTCATTTCTTCACTTGCTCACATGGTGGAGGAAAGAAATGTTACTGCAAATGGATATTTTTTTACTTTCGTGACACGTTAGAATAAAACCTAGAAACTATTGCAAAATGGATTAATCTAAATTGCACCAAGAATCAAACGATTGCAAATTAATCAACTGATTTTTCAAAACAAAAAACTTATTTTTATTCAAATCCAAACAGCTCTTGACGCATATAATTGCATTTGTGTTGCTCTAGAAACTCCAGAAACAGGCTCATATTCATTTTTTCTCCGGCCACATCCGATTCGATATCAGTGAAAATTTTCTCCTTAAAACTCTCAAAGCGTCGCCATTCATCGATTTTATTCGCCGCCTTTCGTTTACTTTCGATTCGTTTTATTGTGATCTTTTGCCAACGTAACGATCGAATAATTTTCCAAAATTCTTGTGTATTATCCTTTAGTCCTTCGACGCATATAATCCCGGGTTTTCCGGGCCGACTAAATCCAGTCAAGCAAAGTTTTTGTGCCTGATGTAAAATTTCCTGTCGTTTCATTTTACTTTTGATATGATGCGAATAGATCCACAACCGTTCGACGTCGATTCGATCGTCATCGTTACATTTTCCATCCGCATCCGATCGGACGAGATCGCCAGTTTTCGAATTGAGGAAGTTTTCAATTTCATCTTGAATCCAACTAACGACCTGATAAATGTACGGTTCACTTTTGTCTAAGGTACTTATGAAATTTTCTATTTGTACTTGGGCTTTTCTTTCTCGATCCTTTGAGAGGAGTGTTGTGCGCAGCACTACTTTAGCATTTTCCATCAGGGGATAGAGATGTGGCAGTTGTATTCGAATTTCAATTTTCTCACTATTAAATGGGAAGAATATGGAAAAATCCATTTCGGTGTTTAGATTGGTTGTTTTTCCGTCAATATATTCATTAATGTCTGATATCACGGTTGGATCGTAAATGTGAATCTCGCCGGGATTACAGTAAATGGAAGACATAAGATCGATTTCTTCTAGTTGTTTTTGAAGGCATGTCGTGTAGATGCTATTGCTTTCATCAACTTCTTGCGTTTCCATGATTTAGAGTTGAGATGAATTTCTGAAATTTGATTGAAATTATGTAGTAATTTTTGGTATTTTTTAAGTGCGTGTTAGTACTTTGTGTTATGCAATAAATTTTCGAGATAGTGGTGTAGTATACGACAATCAAGTCGTCCGTATTCTACCCTGTCCATGGTGAAAACATGTATGCATAATTTTATATTATTGTACATCTCATCCGCCAAAATTGATGGAAGATCCAGCTTTTCCAGCAGTAGGAATTTTTGTATTATTCCTTTACCGAAAATATTGTAGAAAAAAGAATTTAAGCAGTATCCACTTCAAGAGAATATCAAACTGATCGGTAATAGCATGTTTGTATCCACATATAATCACAGTTGCAGAAGTGTAAATACGATTTTTGTATTGGTCAAAAACAGTTCGTTCTTTGATCATATAATTTCGGTAGTTACGTTTAAGCATCACGTTGTCCTGGATAGAACATACAGTTGCCATCAGATGGACAAGTGAATATCAACTTGAGGTTGCGTTAAAAACGTTTCGTTTCCAAACATCAATCTTCCCATAATTCGTCTACACTCCCCTCCAAAGGGTCGAAATTTATATTCATTAAATTAAGTAAAATGATTTTGAACGATGTTGCTTGGAAATAGATATGTACCGAGAGCTTGCAGCCTTATTCGATAAAATTACGTACAAAGGCGATTTGGTATTTGCTAACAAATGAAACCTGATGAATTAAGCATGTGAATCTATAAAAAAATATTATATTTTCTAAGACTCTGTCACCAAATATTCTAATAAATATTTCCTGTTCACAGCATACCAATTAATTGGCTTCGAAAAAATTAAATCGATTCCGGCGTTATTTCCAAAAGATATTTGTATCTTTAAAATTGAAAACAAAACATTTGCCGGATGTTTGCATTACAAAACCGATGGACATTTGCAGTTCACATTATTCAAAGACAAGGTAAGTTTATCGGATTAATGAAGAAAAAAGTATTTTAATAAATATTATACTTATTTATTTTATATAGAATGGAAGTTACGAACTAATATTTGAACGACTCACGCCGTTAGCTATAAACATGGATTGTATATCAATGGGCGAAAAGGCATACATTACTCTCATCTATAATCTAACCGAAACACTTAATAAAATCTCGTATGGATCGCCAGTATTTGAAGTAACCGAAAACGAAATAAATCCAGTGCAATATTTCGCAACGTTACATCAGAATTCGGTTTATTTAAAGTAAATTTTTCTATTGTATTTAGTATCATAACAAATTTATTATTGTAATAAGCAGTAGACTAGAATTTCATCGGTTGGCTTCATTTCACTTTGGTTATCACTGACCAAAATAGCATCTAATGTTGGGAATTACGTATCTGTGCGAATCACACAGACTCCGTTTATACCGACTACATAAAAGCAAAAAAAAATTTTAAAACTGGAAATCAGTTAACAAATATTTCACCGCTGGCTCCCTTAATTTGTTCGTTTCCATATGAGCCTTCGGAGTCAATTTAGCTGTTTATAATATAATTTGTTTCTTAGATCAGTTACACCGTCATAAGTAGGTAGGATTTAAAATTTGTATCTTCTTCATTTCTTGTCTAATAACTAAGTGGTGATTAGCGCAGTTTAAGCCGTTGCGGTTAAATCCATCCGAGGATTCATGTTTCGAGTTGGTGCTAACTAACCATTTGCCAGAGAGTGTTAGTATACTAGCGCAATTTACCACTAGGATGTCATATTCATATTCTGTTCTTTGGTCACCTAACTTTGAGTCTATTCTCAATGTTACTGCTTATACTCTCTCTTCTAAAGTAGCGTCTTTTTTGTCACTCTGTTCTCTTAAGCAAATCAATAATGTAGCAAACCACCATGGTAAAGTTTTAGATCTAGTGTTATCCAATTGTGATAGCATTCAAACTAATCTATATACTTCAATATCTCCTTATCTTAAAATTGATCCAAATCACTCTCCTCTTGCACTCTCGTACAGGTTTATTTCGTCTTCCCGTAAGTCAATGCCCAGTGCGAAGAAATTCAACTTCAGTAAGGCGAACTTTAGCTCCATTGAACTCGCTCCTGGTAATTTCGACTGGAATGCTGCCTTCGCCCATCATTGTATAGAAGCATCACTTCAGATTTTCTATAAAATTCTTAATGAATTTATTTTCCGCTATGTTCCCCTACGTAAGCTCCCTAAAAACAAAATCCTCCGGTCTGGTTCAACACCGAAGTCGCCAAAGCACTTAAACCAAAAAATTTAAGCCGCTCCCGTTACTTGAGGTCTGGTTCTGAAGAAGATAAATCTATGTTCCATCTCTACCGTTGCCTGGCAAAATCTACAATTAGATCTGCTATACGTACTTACATAGCCAAAGTTAATTCATCAGTCAACCGTAGAGAGACAAAACTTTTTTGGTTTTATGTTCGCACTTTGCGGACCTCTCCTTCTTTCCCTACTGAAGTGAGTTATAATGACTCTACTGCTACCAACTCTCAAGAATCTTGTGAGCTCTTTGCACAATACTTCTCGTCTATGTTTTCTTCCCCTACATCTTCATTCATTCCTCATAGCTTCGAAATTTCCCCCACCCATATTCCTCTTCTCTCTATAGCTCCCTCCGTTATTGAGCATCTACTTGGAGCACTAGACAGTAGTGTGAGGGATGGTCCCGATGGGCTCCCGAACTTATTCCTTAAAGTCACTTTCGTCTTCCCTGTGTATTCCTCTCTCCATTCTCTTCAACAAAAGCCTTTCTGAAGGAATACTCCCATCATTATGGAAGCAAGCCTCTATCATTCCCATTCATAAGAAAGGCGATGCAGCTGTGGTCACAAATTATCGTCTTATGTTGTCTTGTTTCTCAAAAATATTCGAACGCATCATACATGCTCACTTATATGAAAAGATATGTCACCTCATTCTCTATGAACAGCATGTTTTCTTCAAAGGCCGCTCTACTGCTTCTCATCTTTTAGAATTCACAAATGCAGTAGCAAAAATAGCTTAATAGCTTAATTGTATAAAACAGTTGGATGTTATCTACACTGATTTCTCCAAAGCCTTTGATTCTGTTGATTATAGCTTGCTTTTGTCAAAATTGCAAGCCTGGGACGTCGGTGATACTCTTTTGGAGTGGTTTGCGTCCTACCTTGCTGAACGAAGTTCTCGTGTAGTTCTTAATGGATATTCGTCTAATATATTCTTCCCGCTCTCTGGAGTTCCTCAGGGCTCAACACTTGGCCCACTCCTTTTCATAATCTTTGTTAATGATCTACCCCTAAACTTTCACTCTTCATTCCTTTTCTATGCTGATGACCTCAAAATCTACAGGGAGATATCTTCAAGGAGTGACTGTATCCTATTACAGTCTGATCTTAATGAACTAACCCTATGTTGCTCATATAATCGGCTTCCACTTAATGTTAGCAAATGCCATAAAATGACCTTTACACTGAAACACACAGTTATACCCTTCGATTACACCCTGAACTCCACCCTTCTCATCGAAGTATCCCAGATTCGCGATCTAGGTGTAACTTTCGACCGCAGACTTAAATTCGACATTCACTTCCAAAACATTATTTGCACTGCATCTAGATTGTCTGGCTTCATTTTGAGATCTGCTTATATGTTTTCCACCACAGAACACAGACCACAGAGCCGCCGAATGCCGACGTGCGTACAAATTACACTGGATAGTAAAGCTGTATATATTTTCCCAAAAATCTCCAATTCATAGAAGTGCGTTAACATCGTTCGGTTGATTATCACTTCAAGATTCTGTTCTGCATTGTTCCATGCACCAATCCTAGCCCAAACTAATCGAATTCAAATTTACTTCAATGAATACTTTTTTTTTTATCAAACAGGAGCCACAAATCCGAATTATATCTTCTTCACACATATCAAAATGTACAATCTCCGGAATTTCAGGATTGTCCGATTTACAAATGGTCTGGTTCACATTTCAATTTGATCGATAAAATTCCGTGCCAAAATGCAAAACATGTCGAACCGTTCATCCTGGATACAAATCCATTTGTTATAGTTGCAAATTATGCAGATTCAGACGGTGATCAACATACGACATCAGTTCTTTACAAATACAATTACGATCAGAACAAATTCGTAGAACATCAAAAATTTCAAACAACCGGAGCAATAGATGTAAAATATTTTCATGTCGAGAGTGAACATCGAAAAAAACATTTTTTAGTTGTGGCTAATACAGTTAATGACGGTAATTTAATAATATTTTTAACTCTATATGATTTTCTATTTAATTATTTTATTTAGACGCAAAGAACAGTTCAAAAGTTATTGGAGCACCTTCGATTATTTACGAATATGAGAACTCAATTTTTGTGCCTGTACAACAATTTAACTTTCACACGGTTTTGCAGTTCTTGCCAGTTTATGTAATTTCTTTAATACTGTAAACTTTTATTTCGGTTAACTAAATTTGTTTTTCACATTGTAGAGCGGTCGAGGAAAGTTTGTAATGCTGGTAGCCTGTAAAAATCAGGCTACCAAATTTTTGCATTATGATGGCACAATGTTTTTTGTGTCTAGTGTGCAGCTTACTGAAGGTGCATTGGGAAAAGGGGTATCAACAATGCGAACGTTTGAGGATACCAATGATACGTACATAGGTATGTAAGTGTTGTAAATTACCGTTTGAATGGTGAAAATAACGATTCAATGTAATGCCTTCAAACTAATTATTAGATACAAACTATACAAAGCTTAACTAGGAGCTACGGCAGTTAGTAGCAAGTTTTTCTTTCTCTTAGGCTACTTGAATGCTTTGATAAAATCGCTAAAGCTCGCAGCAAGAACTCTAAACTTGTTTTAACAAGCAATTAGCCTACCAACAAAAGCAATGAACTCGGCAAAGGGTGTAATTCCGACACTCATATTTTGCCTAAGAAAAATTATATTGAAAACTGCAGCAGGATCTCAGTTTTACTGCCGTATATTATAAACGAGTCATTCTACCAACAACAATTAGTACAGGCATTGCAAATACATTTCGAATTTACAGTAGCTTCCGCACCTTCAATGATACTTTTCAAACTTGAATATTAAAAACCAATATTATTTAATTTCAGTAATCGCCAACGAAAGGATGGCCATGAATGAAACAAATATATACTTACCACTGTATAAGCGCAAAGAAAACTACAAGGACATGAAACCGAAAATGTTAGAACATTTCCAGGCTTTGTACAAAGCCCTTTCAAGCGAAGCTATAAGTAATTTATATCGCGAAGTTGAAGTACGTAGATCAATTCAAAATGTTCATTGTTAGATCAGTAATTATTTGTTGTATGTTTAGAATACTCTTAAAAGTGGGAAAAAAGGAATTAGGTATTTTGAAAATGCACAAGTCCACGAAGCAGTTGTTCAATCGGTAAGGAAATGCACAGCACATTTAAATTGATAAACTATTGCCTTGTCTGATTTAGTCCGTTTTTTTGTTATTAACGTATGATAACTTTTTCTAGTTTATAGATCCAGCTCGCAAAATGACCAAGTCATATTGGAAAACAATTTCAGTAATTAAAGCAGTAGTTACAAACCTCGATAAAAAATTGGATAACTTAAGAAACCAAACCAAGTCTACTTCGAACACAACATCTGAAGATATCCACACCGTCGATACATTGTCCGTAAAATCCCTTACAATCACCGATCAATTAGATGCCGTCAACATAAACAATAAAAGTCAAGATCATATAACTCTCAACAGTATCATCGCTGATTCAGTGATCATTAAAGGGAAATTTATTCAAAAAAATACAACAATGAATGCTTCATCTGCAATATTGGGCGAAAAAATGCACTTTCCAAGTAAACAATTTTACCCGCGGATCAATGCAAAACAGATTATCGCAACCGGCACAATTAATGGAATTAATCTGACCGATCTGGAGCGTCGAATACTGAAAAATGTTGGCAATCAAATTATAACGGCACCTTTAAAGATCGGAAAATTGAAAGTGAACGATCTAGAATTGAACGGTTTAATTAGTGGACAGAATCTTTCGAAATTAGTTGCTATCGATAATGGAAATTTCGTTGTAAATCAAGATGTACAATTTGTGAAGCCGATTAATATCAATCGATTAGTGATTAATGAACGTATCAATCATATACATGTCGTTCGCGGACGATTAGATGCTTTACTCAAAAATAGCAATGAAACCCAAGTGATCAACGGACGAAAGATTTTTGAATCTGTTAAATTATTGGAACCGATTGTTTTGCAGGTATGAGTTCTTGTTTTATACTTTTATAGATTGTGTAATGAGCAGAAAAAAATAGACTACTTTTCAGTTCCATTGACACTGATAGCAAAAGCTTCATAGTGCGGTTTTTCCCGGTTCGAAGAAACATTTCAATGCGCCGAGTTTTCTCCGGGTGCTCAAAGTTCAAAACTTTTTTCATGCGACAAGTTTTAGATTCGTCTTGGAAAAGGCAGTTCAAAATCTCTCGGGACCACAAAAAACGGCCTTACTTTTCAAGTTCAGTAGTAAAACTGGATGGCCGATATAAATATCTTCTTCGCCCTCGACATCTGCATATATAGAAGGAAGTCAAAGTTCCTATCTATTGAACCTGAAAACACAAAAATCTAGTGAATCACATAACCACTCTATTTTCAGTATTCTCTTTTAAAAGATAAACATAATCAGTCCACCTTCATTTGTATTTCCTATTTAAAAATCTGTGTATCCTGCTTCCACTGAATGCAGTAGGTTTTGGAGGATACTCTAACTCCTTTTTTCGTTTTCAAACCTGACTTCCAATGGTACAATATATTCGAAGTTTGGATTACAAACCTTGTAGAGAACTACCTGAACTTGATGCTGCAAGGTTCACGATATTTAATCAATTATTTTCCCAAGTTCTGAATAGGACCTATAGCGATGGCAGTCTTCGCTAGGAGTGTGGTATCATGAAGGGCTCATGAGGGCTCATGATTATAGCGAGGCAGAGTGTAACGGTTGGACGTATAAAAAAAACTGCAGTTCATTTTACTTTGCTGATGTTGAGGTAACAGCGTCAGAAAAGTAAAATGAACTGCATAATTATGGAAATGGAAATAATGAGCCAGTTCCATATAAATTCTTGCAACCCTTTTTCACCTTTAATTAAGAAATGGAGTGGCGTATGGCAAAGTGGTTTATTACAACTATGGAAAAATAGCAATGACGGTCTTAATAATATAAAATTGATTTTTTTTTATAAAACTTCAGGGTAAAATACAAAGTCCTAGCTTAGAAAAAATTAGTCCGATAGCTTTGGTCAAACAAGACATAATCATACAAGGTGACTACGAAATATCAGGTGATGTAACCATTGAGGACTTTTTATCAGCCGAAAATTTCTACGGCGAATCAAATACAAGAAATGTTCTAGACGCGTTAGAAAACGGCTTATCGATAAATGCCAGCGTCATTGATCAGAATATGAACTTTACTCAGCCAATAAGTGCATATAAAGCCAAAACTGGGTTCATAAATAACTTGGATACCAGAGATTTTGTTACAGCGAATAGCGACGAAGAGCAAATTATCACGGGTCACAAGACATTTCGAGGAGATTTGAATATCCATAAAGGATCATGCGAAGTCAGGAATATAAATAATATTAATATTGCCGCACTGAATAAAACAAGGTTGCAAAAATATGGCCAACAAAATATTACGGGCATTTTGAATGTACGAAATGTTTACGTTAGTCGGTAAGTGCTGTAAAGTAGTCAAATTAACATGATAAAATCTCACCACAAATTTTTGATCTTCTCAGTTTGAATTCAGGAAATCCGATAAGTTTGAATGGTAAAAATCTGAACGAAATACTCACGACAACGACGGAGCAAAGTATCGCCAACCATATAACGATCGATGAATTAATTTCGGAAAATACCAATATTGAAAATATAACCGGCTGGAAAATGATCTTCAATCAGGATATTAACTATCTAATAAAAGATACCGTACGAAGCAATGAATCGGCTACGATATTTGGTCATAAAACATTTACGGGAAATGTTAAAGTGGACAAATTAGTTGTACGAAATAAAATCAATAATGTTCCCGTACAAGAGATCGAGAAAACACTCGGACGTATCGTGAATGATATTTACATTGAAGATGATGTTCAGTTCGACGATGACATAAAAGTTAATAGTTTATTATTCGATGGAAATATAAACGGAATTCCGAAAGAGAAGTTCGGCTATAATTGGCTCCTCAGTGAAACGGATCAGGTATGTTATCATGGTAGCGATTTTAATCACGCCCGATTTATTAAAGTTTTGATTTTTGTTAGGAATTTACTGCACCGCAGACTTTTGAAACGGTTACGGCTGAGAGTAGTTATCTAAGCGGGCGAATTAACGACTATCAATTCAACGATCTTGTTAATAATGTCTACTGGTTAGATCGCGAAGAAAATTTACAGAACGTAACATTTAGTAAGAGACAGACATAAATTACAATATCGTCACCTTAATGCTATAATTAGTTATGTGGAATTGAGTTTATAGTCTAAATTTTTCATTCTCATAAGAATGATCAGTTTTTTAATTATTTTTAATAAATAGGAAAACATGGAAGTACCCTAAGTGGACTTGTATTACGATATATAAAATAGGACAAATTATAGCAATATGATGACGAGATATTTTAGTAGACTTAATACGCATTTGTTTATAATATAAAATTATACTACCAAAACGTATACTCACTTATTTATCGTTTAAAAAACAGGTAAACTTATCGCACAGGATGATTTTATTACAAACGGCAACATAAACGGTTTCAATTTTGCTGAAAATATCCTCCTCAGAGAATCTCAGCAGCCGCAGGTTCTACAAAATCACGTAACCTGCAATAAAGACGTTTATATTACTGGTAAAATCAAGAATTTGAAATTTTTGAATAATATCGATCTAGTCAATCTAGACAATATTCTGGATGGTAAGATTCGTCCAAAATTAACTGTAGACTCGGCAGTTTTCGAAAACTATCCAAACTTTATAACTTTGAACGGTCACAACTTAGACCAGCTATCAAAAGAAATCTGGTTTAAAGATCAGGATGCTGTAATCGAAGGTGAACTATTTTTTCACAATGCCGAATTTCTTTCATCAACTGTCTTAAATGTAATAACAACGAATTCATTTGCAATTAAGGAAATTTTTTGAAAATATTTTATTTATTTTTCTTGTTTTGCAGGGTCCAATTAATGGCGTTGATTTGAAATTTTTACATGATAACTATTTTAGTCTCACAAAGCCACAACGTATTGAAACACCAATTGTTTTTGAAGGATTCGTAACGGTGGAAAGTTCACTTGGTAGTGAAGTAATGGAAACAAGTGGGATTCTTGTCGATTCAGTCAGGTGAGTGAAACTTTAACGATGAGACTGTTAGTCCTCAGCAGGACCAAGTGGAGTTACTGTACAATTTGTAGTTGTTTTGATGTTTGGTTCGGACAAATCAACAGTGTTGCGGAGCTTTGAAATAAAAATTAAATCAGATAAAGGATCGGAGTCATTAAAAAAGATTGAAGGAGTGGAAAGGAATTATCGACTTCAGCTGTAGCGACAGAGAAGAAAATAATTTCACTACTACGGCAAACGTTGTTCAGTGTAGCCAATTTTATGCACTGTTTGCGATGTATGTCTTCAAAGCTAGGGGCGTTAAAAATTATTATTTTTTATTATATCCCACCATAAAACAAAAGGATTTTTTTTTAATGTAGCGTTAATATTCATACATTTAAAAACAATGATGAAAATAAATTTGTTTAAAAAACATTGTCCAGTAACGACACGGCAGATCTCGAAAAATAAGATTAAACAGCTCCGGATGGATATGGTAATCCATTCCAGCCCGAGGTCTCTGTAAAACTCTGTATCTACTTTATCAGCCCTCAACGACCAGGTTAAGCGAGTTGTGGTATCAAAACGGCGCTAATGTGCTAATTGGGCCCTGTTTTAACTGACGGTCCACCACGTAAACCAACCAACCAACCAACGACACGGCGCAGAGTCAATCAAATAATACTCTAAATGTATATTGTAGTTGGAATCAAAGCAGAATAAGGAGCGCCAATGTAGTTTGTCCTTTTCCGGGACTATCGTCTGGTTGCCATTTGAAAGAGAATGAAAACACCGTCCGTTTTCAATTCCGTGCTTAATCACCATATGAAAAATTTCGGATGATTTTCCTATAATGTTCTGAAAGACTTTTGTATGTGAGATATACAGAGAAAAGATGGGATATCATGCACTGGCGAACTCAACGATTTCTTGAGTTATAGTGGGTATAGGAAGGTGAATTGTAAATTCTTCAAGGACTTTTGTATTTGGGTACACGTAGGACTCTCTCGATTTTCATGAATCCAAACCAAATATATATTGTAGTAGACGGCACGAACGGGACGAAGTAAAACAACGGATCACACTAGCAAATAAGGAGTATTTGACGGTTCTCCCGATCTTAAAATCGAAAAAAGTGCACAGGCAGAGCAAACTTCGCATATACCAGACCATAATCAGGCCTGTGCTACTATATGGAAGCGAAACGTGAACTCTCACGAATTCTTCGAAGAATTTTGAGACCAGTAAGAGAAGGTACTGAATGGCGCATCCTGTACAACAACGAGTTGTATAACATCTATGACGACCCAGCCGCATCGTCTCTTATAAAATTTCGTAAGCTACAATGGGCAGGCCATATGGAGCGAATGGGCGACGGAAGTATTCTTAAAGGCACTTAGACTATACGCTTGGTCCATTGTGATACCACAACGATGAAACCCTAGGAAGTTATCGTAGCGGAGCTGCAGAGAAAAATAGCTAATCAAATCAGCCACAAGTGCGAATGAATTTGGCTAGTTCATTTATGCGACTTTCAGCTTCCCTTTAGCATAAGTCATTGTATGTGACTACCAATGAAACACCGGTCGCGTTTACGTGCGGATCAGACCAGTCTAAATAAACCAAAAAAGTTAGTTTAGTACGCATAAACCAGAAAGGCTTCTCTGTTGGTTTCCCAACTAGAGAGAAGTGGAAGAACGGTGCGGTGGAAACAGACTTCGACACGATAATATTTACCGACGGTTCAAAAATGGACTGCGGGGTCTGGGCAGGAATATTCTCTGATACACATAATGTCGCTAAGTCCTACCGCCTACCGGACCACGCTAGCGTCTTCCAGGCGGAGATACTGGTGATCTGTGAGGCTTGTCGGACACTGAAACACAACTTATCGCCAAAACGCAACATCGTTATTTTCACGGATAGCCAAGCCGCAATCACAGCACTAGATTCGGCTACCATCTCCTCTAAACTGGTACAGCAATGCCGTAGCGAACTAGCCGGTCTAGCGGAGCGGCTCAAAGTTACTGTGCTCTGGGTCCCCGGGCATAGAGACAGTGTGAAATGAGCGTGCTGATGAACTGGCCAGGAAGGGCTCCGCTTTTCCCGGCTCTTTTGCAGAACCAGTCCACGTTCCTTTAGGAGTTGTCAAGAGAGACATACTCTCCCACTTCCAATCAGCGGCTAACTCCAGATGGAAAAGCCTAACCACCTGCGCCATATCTAGGAAGATGTGGCCATCTTACAACCGAGCCAAGTCAGACGAACTTCTATACAAGACCCGGGCAGACATCTCCAGATTCACGGCGATTAGTACGGGTCACTGGCCAATTGGGGATCATGCCAAATTGGGCATTCCATTTAACGCACGTTGCCGTAGCTGCCAGGACTCAAATGAGCGAGAGTCGCTCTTTCATTTCCTTTTGCGAATGTCCGGCTTTAGCTAGAGCCAGAGATCGAGCACTAGGCAAACCCTTCTACGGGGACCTGAGGGAGCTTCCGGTTAAGAAAATTGGAGAGTTATTACTCTTCCTGGACAGTACAGGATGGATATAACAGACCAATTTTCCTCGCACTCATCCTTTAAATTCCACAGTCACAACAACCCCTAACATCCGGGTTTAATACGAGTTTGTGGTTTCAAAACGGCCATTGAGCTAATTGAGTCTAGAGGACAGAGCTGCCACTTAAACCAACCAACCAACGCATAAACCAAAACCGAAACAGTCCATTAGGTCCTGATTTTGGTACGAACCAAATGAAACCAAACCAGTCTAGTACTGTAAAAAGCCGGTCTAAATGTTTTCACGTAAACGCGACTATTGTCCTGTTTCACATAACCGTAACGTTGCGGGTACAACTTTTCAGAAAGTCACCAGTTCTCCTAGGATGTATAATCAGCCATTCGCACGTCGTTTGGTTCAACCATCTACAGTAGGTCAGTTCTATTGCTTTCTTATCACGTTTTCTTGACGGAATCAAGAGGTTTTTTTTTCAGATCGAGCTTTGGCCAGCTCATCTGCCGCCTCGTTCGATGTGCCCTAGAACCCAGCATAAGGAAACCTTATGTGCTGCGTCTCATGTGTTTAAACGCTCTCTACACTCCATAACCAGTTTTGATTTGATAAGGTTGAATTTTTGAGCTTTCATTGCTGCCTGACTGTCTACATACAGTATGTCAAGAATGAGTTTACACATAGAAAATAAATTCAATTTTTGAACGTTCTAATCAAAAAATATTACTTTTTATATATGTATATAATTTTTTTTTTTATCAATTATAGTTATTTACAGTATTTCAAAAAGTTACATAAAAAAAAGTACAAGTTCAGCGCAAAGGAAACGAAAAAAACAACAAAAACAATTATTACCAAATTTTTTAAGTGTCAAATAACTCTTTTCACAACAGATAGAAAAAAATAAGAATTGATTAATTAAATTTGCTATTAATGAAGAACTTGATCTTAAAACATATTTAATATTTAGTATGGCCACCTTTAGCATCTGCCACGCATTGTAGCCGTTTTTTCATGGAATGAACCAACTTTTCCAGGTCATAATTGCTCGGTATCTTTTGCCATTCTTCTAGTATTGCTGTTTTTAATGCTGTTCGATTTTTTGGTTGGCTTTTAGCGACCTGTTTCTTTAAGTGGACCCATAAATTTTCTATTGGATTTAAGTCGGGACTCTGGGCTGGTGTATCCATCACTTTGCCGCAGTTATACAGAAGCCACATCCGCACTATTTGCGCCTTATGTTTTGGGTCGTTGTCCTGATAAAATTTAAAATGCGGTTTATTGTTTCTAATATACCCAAATTTATTCGCACTGTTTGTCAAATGTTTTTTCAAAATATTCAAATATTGTTGGGCGTCCATGCTGTTCTCGATAAAAGCTATGTCTCCTACTCCTTTGCTTGAGATGCACCCCCAAATCATAACGGACAACTTTCCAAATTTAACTGTCGGAATGATGTTGCGATTTTCTAACGATGTTAATGCCTTGCGCCACACTCTAGTCGGTCCATCGTTGTAATACAACATCATTTTCGTTTCATCGTAGAATATGACGTCGTCCCAAAAGTCAACAGGTTGCGAAATGTGCATCATAGCGAAAGAGAAACGTTTTTCGATAGTTTGTGCAGAAAGCAGCGGTTTCTTACGTGCAGCTCTTGATGAGTATTTGTTTCGCAGTATGGTCTGTCGTACTGTTTCATGGGAAACAACAACATCACATTCTTTCTTAAGTTCCCTTGCAAGAGTTCTGGTTGAAATCTGAGGGTTTTCACCGAGTTTCCTCATCATTACGCACTCTGCACGATCAGTTATTTTTCGTTTAGGACCACCTCCACGCTTTGGCTCCAATCTACCCTAGTTTTCAGCTCGATTTAAAACATTATAGACTGTCTTCCGTGTTACAGAGAACATTTCCGACAGCTCCTGTACTCTTTTGCCCAATTGGTGATTGTAGTATACCAGCTGAACCACCTCAAACGATAACCTTTTGCCAGGCATTTTTAAAACACAATATTTTATTTATGATGCGTACAAAGTAAAAATTAATCATCAACTAACAAACAAATTCATAGAAATTTACAATGCGGAGCAAAGATTAAGGTAAATGTATCGCTCATCGTTGAATTCGAGCAAACAAAAGCAGTTGTGAAAAGAGTTACTTGACACTTAAAAAATTTGGTAATTATTGTTTTTGTTGTTCTTTTCGTTTCTTTTGCGCTGAACTTGTACTTTTTTTTATGTAACTTTTGGAAATACTGTAAATAACTATAATTGATAAAAAAAAAATTATATACATAAATAAAAAGTAGTATTTTTTGATTAGAAAGTTCAAAAATTGAATTTATTTTCTATGTGTAAACTCATTCTTGACATACTGTATATAAATTCTTATAGGTTCCCGATCCTTCAGGAAGATTTGGCGCGGCCTTAAGTATATCCATGGAACCATTAAAAAATTAATGCGTACAAAATTTCAATATCTTGCTTGTAGCCGGATAATAATGTAAGTTCAATAATGAACTGATGTACGGTAAGTCCTTGTGAACAGTAGTAACATTCAGTCCGGTTTGAAGATATTAGCCAATACTCAAGATTCCGTGTTTTATGGACTTTTGTATGGCAGCTAAACGAAGGCGTATGACTATTTTGTCCGTTAACGACCACAACTGGACATAAAGTAACTTTTTTCGTCCAAGGATTCGTTCTATGTACTACAAACTTTTGGAGTGGATTTATAATACTTTAACAGACTGCATACATACAAATGAAGCTTAGACATGGGACGTTTTAAATTTTAAACATTTTTTATATACTTTTCTTGCATATAGTGCAAAGTAATTGAAATACACCATAATCTTATTTTACCACAATATGAAGAGGGAGAAGAGAGAAGGTCTTGTCCGCCACGCGTCAATAGATTAGGAAATGTTTTGGATAATAGTAAAACTTGTCTTTGAAATCTAATTCCAGAAAATTTTGGATAAAAACAAAACGCTCACCAAACAGAACTATCGATTAAATGACAACAGAGTCGAATTAAATTAATATCAATTATAAAAGACAGGACACTTCTATGATGTGGGATCAGTTTGTATGTTCACAGCTTTAAAAACGTAATTTATTCTTACCGCTATTAAGGATTTAATGTAATACGTGCAGCTTATAATATTAGATACGGAAGTACTTGAATTAGTTTGAAATATTATTTTTGATAGTTAATTACGTTAACGTAGAACCAAGGAACCAAGGTATTTGTAATCCCAGTTATCTTACCGCGCCAAAAGAAAATACATTTTGACACTAGATATGCTCAAAATCAGCTGTTCAATTGAATGTTATCTCGTGTTAGCCGAAGCAATTCAAATTTATTGATCAATTCGTTTCAACTTTGATTGTAATCATTGCAATTGATGGGGATGCGGTGGACCTACTGCACCCCGGTGTACCCCGCGCCAAAATAACGGAATCACTCGGTGAATATCCCACCATTTTCCAAACGGAGATCCATGGCATATTCACGTCCATAGAAATAAACCTCGAAAGGGATTACTCAAATAAGAATATATTCATTCTCACAGACATGCCTGGCAGCGATAAAAGCCTTGACTGGACAAAATAAACGCAAAACTGGTGTGGTAATGCCATAGTACCAGAAACAGAGTCCTATTCCACTGGGTTCCCGGTCAAAAGAGTGCAATGAAATAGGAAACCGACTTTCAAGAGAAGCATCCGCAGGTTCGCCAGACTGGCCCAGAGTCCTTCTGAGGAACCTGCTCCATCAAGAGGGCCATAAAGTTATGGGATGAATAAAATAAATGCCAATACTGGGTCACACTGCCCAAACTTCGATAGACTAAGAAATTCATACCGAATCACTCAGCTAAAAGAAGCAAGCAGCTTCTGCAGTTGGATAGGATCAAAGTACAGAATACTCACGGGCCATTCGAGCTTGAAGGAGCATCTTAAAAGAATTGGAATCATAGCTTATGACCTGTGCAGCTTCTGCCAATTGAAAGCAGAAATATCTGTGCTGCTGTGAGGCAATTGCAATTCAGCGCTACATACATATGTCTTGGAGAACGCTTTGTCGACTATAGTACCATTGAAAAAACAGGTCTACACCAACTACAAAGATTTTTGAGAGAAATAAAGTTGAACGAGGATCTCTAGGTTGAAACTGGAGAAAGGTCTATCGGGTGTAGCACAACGCATTTAAATTTCTTTGTTTTTACGGACAGTTTTTCAGTAGCTTTGTACATACCAACATCTGTTGAAAATATGTAGAATTTTTGACGATCATGTCCTGCCTGCTAGGGTTACGTTGTCTTGACTGATAAGTCCAGGACTGGTTTTGGAACAGGGTATAGTTGAGTGGCCATGACAGTTTGAAGCACGGTCTTCTGGTAAACTTTGACTGAGCTGTGACATTATTTTCATCACTAAAACGGATTTTTCAGTTCAATTTTATTAACTCTTATATATTTTAAGAACTGCAGTCTCAGATGTCCAGTATGGCGATTGAAGCCCCTTTAGACCCAAGTCTTTTTTGATAAACCGATTGATTGACTCCTCCCATGTACCATGACCTTCTGCTTCCGGGAAGGATTTCCCGAAATGTTTGCTTTGAACTCATTACTAGCTTGCGGCGTTCATACTGCTCGTGAACGTCCAAATCGCTGACGATTTTTGATGTGATCAAAAACAATTTAATGGGTCGATAATAAAACAGGTGGGTAATACCGAGCGGATGGAATGACTTCAAAATGCACTGGTTATCAGTTTCTACGCCTACTCTTTTAAGATTATTTTAGGTTTTAAAATGTGCTTTATTTGCCTTATATACTTAATACTAACAGTTTTTCTATCTTAATCCTAAAGCTAAAATTAGTCTATATCTTAGCTGCTACCGTTCTCAATGGCCTGGCCTCAATGGGCACTCTAAGATATAAATATTATAGGGGGGATGTTTTTTTGGGGGGATCAGAGTCTCTTTATTTCGTTACAATCCTAATATATACTTATCGTTTAAATACCCACGAAGTTCGCAGGAGTTCATACAACTATGTTGGATGTCCGACTCTTTTAAGATTATCTTCAGGCTCGAGTGGACCATAAGTACTCTCATTAATATCCGCACCTTGTTTCTGTCTCACTGCTTGCTGCGTTTGGTGAAGTGATTCGATATGGACTTCTCTTAGCCAGTCAGTATTTAATAGCTCTTCTCTTGCTGTAACCTTTATTTATAGGATCAGAACTTCAATTTTTTATAGTGTTACGAGACTTCTATGAAATTATCCCATAAGAGCTGTAAGATTCCGAGAACGATCAGACCAGGAAATGTCACTATTTCGACTGATCAATCGGTCTGGGAACGGAGAAATCCAATATTTTCACTGTTTGCTTGAACAACACTCTCTTATTGAATTCGCACACGGTTGCGAGAAAGCTGATTCAATTCCGGACCCAAAAAATTTTAGATCATTGCTCCGTATTCTTTCACATCCACAGTAAAGTCACTCAAGAGAAGTTTAATTGAGATGTAGAATTTGAAGAAAAAGATGCGTGTACACGAGAATGCTTCTCCCAGTTGGTTTATGATTGACCGCAGTTCATTCTTCTTCAAAATAATTTTGTTTCCGTATTTGTTTTAGATGTAAGATTTTGTGTGATGTTTTGTGACATGTTAGAGTAGTCCACTGTATAAAATAGCAATGTTAAATCATGATATGATGATTCTGTAGTTGCGAATATTTTTAAAATTCACTCTGTAGATCAAAAACACTGTCTTTCTTGCGCTTTTATGATTCTCCATTTTTAAACACTTTACCAGCAATGCCAAGCTGAACATCACTGACTTTGCTATAAACAGTCTTCGAAAAGACATCGTTCAAGAAATTACTGGCGAATGGAGTTTTCTTAAAATTTTAGTTCCAGGTACATACCACCTAAAAGGCTCTCAGTTCTAAGCAAAAATTGTAAACCATCAACAATTTCAGGCAACTTAGACCACGTTCTAATAAATGGATATCGACTAATAGACGACGTTATGCGCTACGATATCCCAATCAATAATATTACAGCTCCGAAATACTTCGAATCGGCAACCATAACCAACTTGTATTGCGGACCGCACGCAACAGTTAACAACATTGACATGTTGGAATGGATGCGAAATGCGGTTTATACGTACGGCAATCATACGATCCAAGGTAATGTATCAATGGACGATATTCAATTATACGACGATGTTAGAGTTCTGGGAACGGTAAACGGTATTAAATTCGATGAATCCAACTTACTGTTAAAAAATATCGATCAAGTTATACACGGTAATGTCGAAATAAGAACTATATTAAAAGGAGAAAAACAAATAATGCCATTAACATTTGAAAAAATCTCAACAAAAACCATCAACGGTATCGACGTTGAGCAATTTTTCAAGTCATTAGTTCCGAATCGAGATGAATTAATGGTGCGGGGAAATATTTTTTTCCAAACGAGTCCAACTGTTCAGCATCTGTACAGCGATCATGACATTTTCCATTTAAATGATTCCTCTAATGGTTATGGTGCTAGACATTTTGTTCAACAATTAGAAACGATTTATCAAAATGTTACGGATAGTTTGAAAGGTACCGTCATTTTTACCATGGTAATTTCGAGAAGAATGCTAAGCATGTTTTTGTTTATTTCAGAGGATCAATGGTATTTGAGCCATTTCGAAGTAAAACAAACCGTCTTGGGTAAAATACGAAAAGTAGTAAAGTTAAGAATCGCTTCAAGTACCGAACCGGATCATTTAATTGCAATATTACGCGGCGACAAGGAATTATACATTACCTTTCATAAATGGGACAAAAAAACGGGACTATTTCTTCTAGATGACGGTAAGTGAAAATCATTCGATGCATACGAGATTATTTTATTTACTTTAAAAAAAAACTTACTCCAGGAAAAACAAAAAAAAAAGAAATAATGATAAATTTTTTTTTGCATACGTACACTAAAATCTCTCGGAATTAACAGCAATGATTGCTTCGAGTATTTTTATTTCTAACTTACTTGCCAGTTTCTCGGGCAATGCGTTCAAAGTATTCGAAACGTATTGACCGAAACTGTTGTTTGCTCTGGAATGTGGTAAGATTGCTGTAGTTTCTTCGTCGCAAACATCTTTTCTGCTTTTGCTAGATTTAGCTTCGGTTTCCATATTGTTTGTGTCATTCGATAGCGGCAATATGATATTATCGAGTTTTTCGAGCTTTATCGATTGTATGTCGACAGGAAATTGAAGTGGTTCATTATCCCAACTTCCGTTTGTTTGTATGACCTCGCCGACCTTATCTGCCGCATACTCCGAACGTTTTACGACTTTAAGACCTCTTTCGCTGCCGTTACTAAGATGACTTGGTGTAGCTGATGATGCAGAAATTGACTTTTCAATTTTTATTTGCTTTTCGGGTGGCTGTGTTGGTTTTGTGTGGGCACTTTCCTCCGATATGTCGGTCTGTTTCCGTTTTGTTATTGATGTTAGGAGTGAACTGGTATCATTCGGTGGTGGTGTAGTTTTCGGTGAACTTTTCCTTTTATTTTCGCTTTCATTCGAGTCGTCTATCGAATCCGATTCCAATTCTTTAAGTGAATTATCTTTTGGGCTCATTTCATCGTCAGAGAAATCTTCTTCGTGTACTTCCAATAGTTCGACGTATATGTCCTCGTCAATTGGTTGTTGTGGTGCGGCTTGAATCGGTGATTCGGATTTGAATTGTAATCTGTATAATAAAAAAAAATGCGTTTGCATTTTATATCAATCTAAATTTCAAGGACTTCTGAAATGTGTGACTGTTAGACTCTACAAATCATTGCTGTGTGTATCAAATTTTCATGGAAAGAAAGCGCAACAAAATAGTGGATGGAAAACTTCAATAATCGTTTACCTTTAGGTTCATAGAATCGGAATCGAATTAGCAAACAGGACCTGGGAACATTATAAACGTTGACCTTGCACGGCTTTTATTAACATCATTGAATTACTGATTGAATTGGTAAATGGTTCACTATTTCAAATTTAGGCATGCGTATTTCCTAAATTTGAAAGAGGAAAAATTACTAAGAAGAAATTCAAAATCAGCAAATACTCCGCAAATGGCGACGTTTTATCTATCTGAATTTGAACAATAATTCCAATAACTGAATTTGACTGAGTCATTAGAGCCCTAGACCTAAGTCAAAATTTATTCTTTTTTAAGGCCGTTTCTCATCTGCAGACCTTTTTTAAAAACCTCCTTCTTCCGACGATCAGTTCAGTCATCTTAGAATTGCGAACGTGCATTTCTCCGTCAGCTTCCTTCATTACAAAATCAGAATTTACCGAGAAATTCCTTCCAATATTGACAGCGACATGTGTTACACATTTTATCTTTTTGGATCCACAAATGATTAAGACAAACACGTTCTAGTTGCTGTTAAGTTTCTTTTCTGCAGAAAACTGAGAACATATTTTTGTAAGGTCATTGCGTCACAGTTCCAGGTATTTTTAATTAAGGGTCTACAATCTTTTATCGTGCAAATCATCAGGACCAGACGGTATCAGGCCAATCATACTACAAAGAGCCTCTGTGGCAATTAGAAATTGGCTAAGCACTATTTATGGGAGCTGCCTGTTGGTGGGGTACGTCCCATATGCCTGGTGGGAGGAGCATGTCGTCTTTATCCCGAAAGCCGGTAGACCCAGCCACACAACAACAAAGGACTTTCGACGCATCAGTCTATCGTCCTTTGTGCTCAAGGTACTTGAGAGACTTTTGGAAACGTACATTCGGAATCTATATGGAAACAGGATGCTGTCAGGTGCACAGCATGCTTACATGAGAGGGAAATCTGTAGACACAGCCATACACGAGGTAGTGGGGTCTATAGAATCTAGTCTGGAGTATAAGGAATTTGCTTTAACGGCTTTCCTGAAAACAGAGGGGGCTTTCAACAACGTGACAGTGGAGGCAATTAGGGCAGCGCTGTATAGCATAGGATCGGAGGAGTTATTGACAGAATCGTGAGTGATGACATGGGACAAGGCAAGGTTATAAGACAGGTCTCGAGGGGAACGCCTCAAAGCGGGGTGATATTGCCCCTTCTTTGGCTCCTCGTTGTGAACGAGATTCTCCTGGAAATTGAAAAACAGGGAATAAAGGTCGTGGCATATGCAGACGACATTGCCAAGGCCAATTTTTTGGATACGCTGTCGAGCATTTTGGAATCTGCACTCCGCACACTCAGTCAGTGGGCTGGGAGATGCGGCTTGGGGGTGAACGCTTCTAAAACTGAATTGGTGCTATTCACAAGGAAGCATAGAATTCCGGCATTTAGGCTGCCGAAACTCGGAGGCGTGGAGCTTAGACTATCGGAACAAGCTAAATACCTGGGTCTAATTCTGGATAGGAAGCTTAGCTGGAAATTGGATATTCAGGAGTGCATTAAGAAGGCTAAGAACGCGCTTTTCGCGTGCAAGCGGACCGTGGGCTAAAACTGGGGTCTCAAACTAAATATAGTACACTGGTTGTACATGGCGGTTGTGTGATCTATTCTGACCTCTAGGGCAGTGGTGTGGTGGAAAGCCATGGATGAAAAAAGTATAATCTTAGGGAACTAGGAGGAGTGCAAGGGACTGCCTTTGTTATGGTCACGGGAGCCCTTCGCACAACACATACTGCCGCTTTGGAGGTGTTTATGCATCTATGGCCAGTGGATATATATGTGAAACAGGTAGCGGCAAATACAGCAGTTAGGCTATCGAGCTGTGCCCTCTTTAGGCCGAGCTCTAAAGGGTATAGTTCCATTCTCAACGATTTCTGGGAAACTTGGCGGATATTAGTAGGGAATACTTAATCCCAGTGATGGGTTTTGCGACGCCATACGAAATTGCGTATCCTAGTAGAGTGGAGTGGGAGAACAATAGGGTACTACGTAAGGGAGAAATCTCCGTATATACGGACGGATCGAAAATGGAATGCGGCACTGGCGCTGGCGTCTTCTCTGAGCAGCTAAGTGTATGCAGTGTTTTCCAAGCGGAAATTCTGGCTGTGTTGCAAACATTCTGTTAATGGAGGAGATACGTGATCAGAATATCTCACTCTACATTGACAGCCTGGCGGCCATAAAGGCGCTGGAATCGGTCACCATTAAATCCCAGTTAGTAAAGCGCTGTCGAGAAGTGCTAAAGGTACTTTGTAGTCAGAACAGAGAACTGATTTGCTGGGTGCCAGGACATAGTAATATACTAGGGAACGAAAGAGCGGACGAGCTTGCGAGATCGGGATCGGCATCGAATGGTAGGGTTGAGGAGGATTTATCCACCGATATGCGGCATCAAAGCGCAATTTGGTGAGCGTGCTAATAAGGCGGCCAACTCTAGGTGGGCAGGTCTGGCAAGCTGCAGGATTTCTAGATACCTGTGACCCGAGCTGGATAGTCAAAAAACTAGGAATGTATTAACTTGGGATAGAGGAAGACTGCGACTGCTCGTCGGAGCACTGACGGGTCATTGTATGCTGGGGAAACACGCTATGCGACTAGGGCTAGCGGAGACGGACATATGCAGGTTCTGCCATGATCTGTACGCTGTGGAGGACTTCACTCACATCTTGTGTGAATGCCCAGGGATCGCTAGAAGGCGACTGAGATGGCTGGGTAGTCAAACTGTTGACAAACTGGTCAGGTTCTGCAGGGAATTGGATTGTTTTTGCAGGGATGGAACAACCCACGAGAATCTGAAGAGATCGCAATGGGCCCGTATGGCGCCTAGTGAGCGCTTCTTAAACCTAAACCTTAACCTATGACTTTTGGCTCTTGGGTATTTTTCTAAGCTATATGTATATATATGACTTTACAAAGATCGTAAGATTTCTCCTAATAATAGCAAAAACTAAGCCTAGACCTTTTTGCGTTACATCAAGCAGACAACAGTTTTTTCAGATGACCAAAATGTGGTTCGAGATTTAATACCGCTACCGGAGACAGCTGTGTATGGAGTGCAACAAAAAATGCATTTAAAGCTACAAACACAGATCCTCTACAACCTTGTACCGATTACTTGTCTTAGAGGCTTATTGAAGCAGAGTTTCAGGACCCAGAAAACCGAACACCCAAGTATCCCTTACCACTTAGAGTGGGAAACAATAAAGTTATAGCCGTTTCCCTGCCCGAAAAAACTTTGAAAACTACAGGATAATTTCAACCGAGCCGATAACTCAAGAAAAATCGTTCAACAAGTTCGTTCAAAGGTCTGACGTTTTCACCGATCTCGATTCGACCTCAGAGCCTCACATGAAGAAGTTACATCGTCCGAAGTAATAAAAACTTCATCACGAAGGACGCGTCATAAGGAGCGCAAACACTTCATCAAGCGGTCTGCTCCGGGGTCTCAATACGTGGGACAGTTATGCAATTGCCACCTATTTGATCAGATCGATCAGCAATTGATTTAGGGATTTTAGAGAGTTGGTGAGTCAAATATTCTTTTCCCCTTCCGGTTCGTTTGAACTTTGCTTTACCTTTACACATTTCGGTTGTTTTTTTTGTCTTGTTTAATTGTGTAGATACTATTTTTTATGAAGCCATGATGTTTTCTCGCGGATAGGTCACTTATTCCTGAAACACCCTATTTGGGGCCACGTCGAGACGTATTTTAAGGAATATCATGGATTAGGAGTTGGCAAAAATGGCGCAAATAGTCAAGCGCACTGCCAAAACGCTTTTTTTGTTTGTGTTTCGATGCGAATACAAATGAAGATGTTTTTTGCTAATACCAGATGTTCGCTTCTAGTGCAACTAGACCTTAGATGGAACTGAGATAAATAAAACATATGCGAATGCCTGGCTTCCGATATGTCGATAATAACCGAAATCAATTTTCCAACTCACCCGTCGGCGATCGTTTCTTCATTTTTATCCAGAAATTTCAATTGGTTGTACATCTTCCAGCTACTTTTCGGCTTCATCTTCTCCTCCTTGTATTTTTTACACAATTCCCGAAAAATCAACTTAACTTCGACAGCTAGGAACGACAAAAAAACGTTATTTAATTTTATGGCAAACTTTTTTTTTTTTTTTTTAAAAAAAAAGGCGCTCAAATGCTCCGTACCTGAAAGTTTATTGCGGTTGGCAACACGACGCCAAGCGTCTTGCTGTCTTTCGACTCTCTGTGGTATTTTCACCGACCATAAACACGGCTCGTCACGAATATCGTTAACTAATTTATCGAGGACCATTTCATCGGCCGTTAATTGCCGCGTTTGGCGTGATAATTTGTCCTTGCTTTTGTCCAGGATTCCACTGAAACTTTCGCTCGCAGTTGGACACCTTCAGGATCAAGTCACACAAAATGCACGAACCGAACGACACACAACGGCAATTTCGTCTTCTTCTTGTTGTTTTGACGTTTGTTTTCCAAAATGTACAGTCTTGACAGAAATTTTAGTACGACGAAAATCAGATATGTCGGCGACTGTAAATCGAGACTCGTTTTGTACTAACTGACTGATTTATTTATTTATTTATATTTTTAACGGAAAAACATTTTTTTCATCGAGAAAATAATTTTGAATATGTGACGTGCAGAAGTATAAAAAAGGGACCAATGGACGGCATGAAGGAAATTTGGTGCAGGGAAGAAGCAGATAATGTAGGATGGATCTTCTCATTTTAGGCACTTCATTCTCATTCCTATTTTCAGGCGACAAACTGTTTAAAAATCAAGGAGACATTATAACTTAGGTAGAATGGGGTAGTTGAGGTGTAGTCATTCTCGGTCTCTCATAACCGCCTCGGAATTTTATCCCAATTTTAACACCCGTAAGTAAGTCAGCGTGAAATTTTTGTTGTACAGGCCAAGGGTTTATGGTCTGAAATGTTTACAACTTACCGCACATAGCTGCAGCTAGCCCAAAAGCCAGCAAGCCCGTCGCTCCTGTTCACATTTTAGCCACCAATTCGGATGTAGGCGGAATTGGCCCACTGTTTCCCTTACCTTAATCTTTCCTTTGTCTTTTTGAAGTCGAAATAACCAGTCCAAGAACTCCGTTCCCATTAATATTCTGACCAGACTATCTCCAACGACAATTCCAAACCGATGACGACATTGAAATTCAAAGACGTGGCAATGGACCGATTATGCCCTGAGGAAGCCAATGAAAAACATAACCAAGCAGGCTCTGGATTGGACGACGTGGAGTGGAATCACATGGACACAAATAATCGAGAAAGAAATTCGAGGACTAGACAATATTTGATTTGTTTGTGGCAGCCTTGCTGTTCTGGTCTTATTTATTCTGGATGCACGCACACTGAATAATGAACACAGAGTGGCGGCTCGTCACATGAGGCTAGTGAGGCTGAGCCATTTTACAGAGAAAAAAGTCATCAAGTTACTAGTGATTTTTTGTTTTGAAAATGTTACTTAATGACTTTCCGCAGTAAACCGGCGTCTTTACTCATATAGTTTTAGTCTGACAAAGTCGTGTTTTAATATTCCAATTCAGCCTCACCTGCTAAGAAAGGCACGATCCGCCACTGGAACACACTCCCCAAAAGCGTTCTCATTTTCATAGAGTTTCTTCCTACTCCTTTGCACCAATTACGGACAAATATCTCTGAACAAAACCATGAACAACGGGCTTTACTTGATGTTGGGATTAAAGTTACCAAAGGTGCCAACACACAAGCGAGCCAGTGGCATAACTTCAAGGATTATGCCCACATGTTGAATGTCAAGGAGTTTCAGCCGGACACAGGAGTTAAACTCTAAACGAACCCATGTGTATCTATCGGGTTACCGATTTATGCTTACTGCGAAAAACGTAAACTTGACTAGATGGTCTCAACAGCATCACCATATTCCAGACTTGCGACGTTGATGGGCTCTTCTCATCGTTTTCTAAAAGTTCACCGAGAGCATAATCTTCGTTCACAGAATTTCTATCAAATTTTCGATGATTACAGAAACTAAAAAAAAATATTTTCCTTCCAGAAATATTCTCATGGCTCGGTAAAGATTCCAAAATAATCGATTACCACAAAACCACCATCCAGGGTGCAGAGATTCTCATCATCGAAACATTCAGCCATGGCATATACACGGAAAATTTCATAACCAGTACAAGCCACGGTCTACAAATGATCTTCCAATCGTCTAGCAATCAAAGTCAGCAAATCTCGTCGATCGAGTACAACGGCAAACAATGTTTCCTCCAGACGACAGTTTATCAACAAAATTTAATACTTTCGTGCATAAACATTACGTCGGACGGCAGAATTCATGCCGTCAAAGAATTAATCATCTACACAAATGGAATTGTTGTACAGGTAATACGACCGAGAGCATGTAGTCCGACTAAAAGCTAATTTTCCGCGACAATTTCCAGACTAAATCTCTGAAGAAAGCCGAATTTGCCGTAATCTCATCGACAGGCATAGAAATTTGGGACTTGAGCTTAAACCTGGAACCGATCGGCCGCATAACAGTTCCGAATCCAAAATCATTATCATTCGCAACATTCGATAATCACGAATACTTGGCGATTTCTACTTCGATTGATCGCATTGAAATTTACCGGTAAAACTGAATTTAACAATGGTATCAAAAACGTATAAAGAACTGGCCTTTTCAGAGCATCGCAAGGATCAGAGTATCAGCACTTTCAGTCCATCGATTTTAGAAGTTCAACAGAAATAAAATTCGCTGTAATTTCGCCGTCAAACGATTTTATTTTGTACGCGTTGAGCGCTAGTGCAACGGAACCGTTTACGGCGTATGAATTTCGCGGTGTAGTTGGTTTTCAGAAGTTCATGAGACCGCCGAACCTGACAATTGCCAAAGGTTTTGATGTAGTTTCATTGGACGACCAAAAGAAGCATTTCTTCTGTTATATAACGGAGGAAAAAGCAATTTTTGTGGAGGCTGTGTTGAAATTTATCTAAATTAAATGCTTTGTTGGTAGGACGTTATTTTTGCCTTGATCAATTTAAAAATAAAATGAAAAGAGCGTGTTTTTTTTCAAACTTTAAAAGTAATAAGTTTTTATTTTTTTATTGATTTTTTTCAACCAGTTTAATCGTCGCTGGATTCGACATTCTCCGTTTGCAAGGCCTTGAAACATTGCACTGGTACGTAGGTTACCAGCGTGTACAATTTGTTCGGAGAGTCTTCATCGTCATTTCGGCGACGTGCAAGTCGTACCCGAACACGGAATGGTGTGCTCCTGTAATGAAAAAAGAAAAGTCAATTAAAAATACACACCTGGACCGTATTATTGTAAATCATTCAGTGGAATATTTCGACGGATCAGTTCAATGGTAGATAAGTACTAAGAAAAAAGTTTTTTCAGTGAAGCATTTGAAAACTTTTAAACTGTTTAAACTTTTAGGCCGCGGTCCGAATTACGCTCATGGTGCTTACATCACTAACAGTGCTTACGTTCAGTCCGAATTGTCGATACGATTATGTCGCTTTCAATTCGGACCGATCGTGTGCACACAGTGTACTCACAGTGCCTCGAAACCGTGAGCAGTCTAAGCGCCAGAAAATTACCCCTCCATACAAATTGTACGCGTTGTGAGCGCAATTTGGATTCGGGCCGATTGTAAGAGCGCTAAAAGTGCATCGAGCGTAATTCGGACCGCGGCCTTAGTTAACACAGTTTTAAATGTAATTTTATGTGATTTGGTGTCCACATTTCGTAGAATTTGACAAAACACAGAATAGAACTGAACACAGCTCTACAAAGTGGATACAATCACAGCTAACGCGAAATTTAAATTGTTTGAGTAGTGAGCGAAATCAGATGTCCTGTGGAGAAGTTCATAGACGCTTGGTGCCACTCCATGCAAGGACGGTTTAATAAATGAAGTTAGGATGACGAGCTCGTTTGTTGGTATCGTAAACAAAAATTTAATCCCTAGATTTTAGTAAAATAGCCCGTCCGAATGTTGAATCTCTTTTTGTTAAAAAAATGAAGGAATCTTCAAGTCAGCCGTTAAATATTTTTCAGGTTGAAACTTAGTTAGATTTAAGTTTTTATTCCAGATTGCCTAATTAAGGAAATTTGTTTCCTTAAGGGAGCAGTCTACTTTGGACGCCCCAAAAAAGGGCTATTTTTAGGAATTTTTTTAGAGTTTACAAGAATAACTATCGATGCCATTCTTTTTGGGTTTAATGAATATACTCTAAAACTAGCTAACAAATTTTTTTTTATTTACTTTTTACATTTTGTGTTGTTAAAAATACTCGTTAAACGTAACTGCGTGAAAAATACATAGGTGGCTGACGGGATTGATTTTGTTCAGCAGATTCATCTGACACAAAAAAATGAAAAAGTTATAGATTCTGTATAACTGTAATTCTGTCTGGAACTAGAAGATTTAATAATATTATTAATATAAATAACAAAATGGCGGACTTTTTCGGAAAAATACCAAAAAATGGTACTTTTTCCACTAGTTTTTGCATCAAAATTAATAGTAAAAATAAAAATTTTCACTTGGTTCTAGTTCCAGACGAAATTATATATTTTAGGGATATGTGGTCTAATTTGCATCAAGATCGGTTGAATGGTTTCGAAAGTTTCAGTCCCGTGAGCCGAGAAAACGTTGTTTCGAGAAAAACGCGGTTAAAGTTTTTTTCTACGAAATCGCGAAAAAATCATACGTACGCCTAATCAGCGATGCCCGGACCATACAGGATCCCTTCTGCCTTTCCAGAATCTCTTACCCTTACAGTTTCAAATGTGGACATATAAGTGCCGGTGAAAGCAGTAGAGAAACCTCAAATGTCGAAATATAACTGCCGGTGAAAGCAGTAGAGCAACCTTAATAATAAGTTTGTGTTAATACAAGCAGCTGCTCGACATTGGCACTTAGACTGCTCGGATCTTTATGAATTTTTCTCACAATATTTTTGAATGTTCATACTTTCGAAAAATGCAAAAAAAAAACACGATTTTTTCAAACGGTCACAACTAGACTGCCCCCTTAATATCATGAAAGATAATCTCTAGGGATTTGTAGCTTTAATTGATAATAAAAAGAAAAATGAATCCGTCGTACGACTAAAATATTCGTACGATGTATTCGTACCGACAGACTACGACCGTGCGACAGACGGACTTTGTTTAATATTATCAATCAAAATCCAAATTCCTAGAAATTTTCTTTTATGATATTCTTGGACTCGACTGAGTTTGATAAAGGACTCAGTCGAGTCCGAAACGTCACGCACAAATAAACAAGAATAGTATTGAACTCGGAAAACTTGTATTTTGATTTCAACCAATTTTCTAATAACTGAAGATTTGACAATAAGCAGAAAAACGAAAATTCGTATCGGAAAATGTGTTCGGTCGTGTGCAATGTGTACAGCGCCTTAGCTGTAGTTTTTAATTCTTCAACTTTAAGCAAAAAAAATGAAGTATTTGAAGGGTAGTAAAAAATTGTTAGTTCACACCCTTATTCAACACAGAAATTACCATGTTGAAGGTGCCTGCTGTCTAACCGTTGAACAGAATGCATCAGAGGTGATCCAAGTGTTGGGAGGACCCACACAATTTTCACACCATGGTGTTCGGTTTTAGAAAATTATCGGCAAATTGGGTCGCACGTCTCCTTACTGAAGCACAGAGGTAGAACCGCAAAGACATCACGGTTATTTGGTGTTCGACCATCTGGAAGGTTTGCGCGTCATGTTGGCTTAGCGTCTTTAGCTGATTGTAGATTTTGTGAGCATCCTTGTTATCCATTGTTCCGAACGCCCATTTCGAGAATTTTCCAATAAAGTCTAAGGCCCTTTTGTCCTTTATCAGTCAGCGTCTACTGAATCCTTTTAAAGGATTGTTAGGTTTAGGTTTAGGTAAGGTGGGTGGCTACTTTAAGCGACCAAACACATAGACCGCTAATGGGTCCGTTGTGATCCCACATGTACAGGATGGACATGTGCCCAAGATCTTAGATAAACCACCCCGCCAGCCTGACAAAATGCAGCAGCTTGTCTAGCTTAATGTTTGCAAATTAGCCCAAGTCTATGGCGAAGCGTGTACCTAAAGTACGTTCCCACCTCCAAGCCAGACCAGAGCATTCGCAAAGCATGTGGAAAATACTTTCCTGGGTATCGGGTTCACCACAGCTGCGGCACAGATCTCCAACGTCCGCAACACCTAGTCTTCTGGCGTGCCGGCCGATCAGGCAATGGCCCGTCAGTACACCAATTTTGATACGAAGAGTATTCCTATCTCCGAGTAGGATAAACTTTGTCCTGCTCGCAAAGGATAAAAGGATTGTTGTTTTTGAACAAAATTGTCACTTGTGATGCAACGTGGGTACACCACTACACGCCGAAGAGCAACTGGCTTCAATCAATCCAAAAAGTCGCCGCTCAGCAGGAAAAATTTTTTTTCGACTCAACTAGTGTTTTACTTCTAGATTTTCCTCATGAAGGACGCTAAATGCGGCATATACTGTAGCCTATGGGACCAGGCAAAGGCCCTATCTCGCAGCAGACGAGGAAGGCAGCCACGACAACGCGCGGTCGTACACAGCAAATCTTAGCCGCCAAAAACTTGAAATAATGCGCTGGGCAACAATTGGAACACCTTACGGTCCTCACCTAATTCCGTGCGACTTTCATTTCTTTGGTCCGTTGAAAAGGCGTTGGGCGGAAAAAATTTCGCCGATGAGACAGTCAAAAATTTCGTGCGTATGTATTTGGTGCTCCGAGCAGCTCTAATCTTTTTATACCCGAGCGATTGAGGTGTTACCGAACCGATGGACGAAGTGTGTTAACATCGGGAAAGGATACGTAGAGAAGTAATACATTTTTGTGTTTTATTTTATTCTGTTTATAAGTTAGCTGTAAAAAAATCCTGTTTGTTTGAATGACCCTGGTAGTAAGGACTACTCCTCTATCATAGAGCAGTAACAGATTCTAAGGATTAAAACGCGGAAGAAATGCTCGCAATAATAAGTGAAGAAAATTTATTCTACTCCGAAATCGGGAATAAAACGATCGCTGCTGCTACGGCGAAGGCAGTAATGAACTCCATTTTAACACAAAAATTACAATTTTTCTAACAAGACCTACCCCGACGAACAAGAACCAAATCAAAACTGTACTAATTAGGATTCCTTCTCAACTTTATCTACCGATTCCACTCGCTCCGTGTACCGAAACAGTCTCCTAGCTGAACGCGAAGGATTCCAAGCGAATCAAATACTACGAAAAGGACGGGCCGATCAGCAACGAACTGTTAAACGAGACGACGTTGGGAGCCAGTCCACCTCAAGCATAATATCCATAATATCATTCAGCTTTAGGTGGTCTAGTTCCTAGTAAACTTGATCAAGTGTCCACGAGAAAGGCAACCTGGAAACTCTGGCGGACCTCAGATCGTTACAAAGTGGTGATGTGGACGACGCAACAACGATTGTCAAGCGAAGGACCAAGAAAATTTGGATCCTTGAAAACACTCGCAAGGTTATAAAGAATTGTTGTTGCGATTTTGCACGATAGGTTTGATGCCGAAACGAATGGACTTTTATTGAGTGTTTTTGTGGGAATGATTGAAAAATGCGGAGATACAAGAGCTCCCAATTGGAAGCGTGTTCCAACAGATGCGAGCGCTGACGATTAGATCTTATCTGTTCTTCTTGGCCATCAATCGGAGTGAAACTATGAACAATGCTGAGAAGTCGCACTTTCTTTGTCTCTACCTTCGATATTGTGAAAGCTGGTGTAGTGGAATGATTGGGCCTTAGGTCATTCTGCGAAGCATTTCCATCCTCCAGTCACGAAGGACTTCAAACTGACCGGACCGAACACTAGAACCAAAAATCAACAGAGTCAAAATAACGTCAACTCACCTGATACCCTTGGACCAAATGTGCTTATTCAGGCGCGTATCGATCCTCACGTCGTTGGTTCCCATCTCCTTTTCGGCGAACTTGCGAATCTCCTTGATGGCGCGTGGTGCACGTTTCTTGAAGCCGATATTGTGCACTCGCTTTGACAGGTGAATGGTACACTCGCGTGTCACAACTTCGTTGATTGCTGACTTGTTACGCTTCTCGCCTTTTGTTTTAGCCATTTTATTGTGTTGTTAAGCTGCAGACCTGCAAATATTGAGAAAAACGAACAAAACTTCGGTGAGAAATCGGAAATTTAACGGAGTAGGCTGCTCGCGTTTGTTGGCGCCTTGTTTACAGGCGACCCGCGAACAAAGTGAATTTTGCGTGGCTAAAATCGTTACGTGAAAGAAATCGTGGCATATTTCGATAGAAAAACATTTGCCGAACTCGATTCGAGAGAATTTCATTAACGAAACGAATTATTTATTACCGATGCACGGAGATTTCGTACGGAAAAGTTCTCGTTACCCACCTTTCAGTTTCTAGAGCCCGACGTAAAAGAGATGTCAAAGAGCGATCAAAGTGCCATCTATCGTTTAACATTTTGCGGGTTTGTATCGGAAGTGTACATGGCAAAATATTTTTACGAATAAAATTTATTTGTGATCAAACAGAACAGTAAAATCAATAAAATACATTTTAATATACTATTTGAAATGGTCGGAGAAATTATATTTGTTTTATTTTGAAAATATTTTCTACATTGGAACTTGAGTAGTTTGAACCCTGACATAACGAAACGTCAAAAAAACATAAGTCAGCGTGACGTGAGTTTGTTGACTCGATTATCAACTGTCACAGTGTCATTTGCGGTGACTGGAGATTTTTCTAATTGATTGCGTTAATTAAGGGCCAACATGAAACAAAACAAGGTTCGTAGCAAAAGTCCTAAGCGCTGGATTAATTTCTGCACCATTTCTAGGTGGGACTGTTGAATTTCCTCTCTTGCGTAATTTGTACAGTGCTCTGTAATGTAGTGGCCCGTTACTGGGGCAACTTTAAACTCAACTAATTTTCATGTCGGTTTCCAGGACTTTCCGGCGTTGAAGAACGACAACTTATTGCGTGCGGCTCGTGGCGAGGATGTGGATCGAGTTCCGGTGTGGGTGATGCGACAGGCTGGACGGTACTTGCCTGAATTTCAGGTAAGTCCAAATTTGAACCCGGCGATCGTTTCGCTTGTAAATTCCTGGGCAGAAACAAAACAGATAAAATTAAGGTATTTCTTCGAGACACTAAAAAAAATAAAAGTTGTGGTAAAGTTTTAGTATCATGCACAAGCGAATAAGTAATGTAAGAGATTTTTCATATTTTACATTTACGTTCCAAATGAAACTTTGGTATGTTTTAGGATGTGGTCAATAAAAATTTTTGACATTCGGGACGTTAAACTATATAAAAAACCGATTTCAAATTTTTAATTTTGCCCATCCAGTACATTTTATTCGAACCACCATGACGGTTCCGTTTGACGTTTCTCGTCACACATAGATGCGAAAAAGGGAGTTTAAATCCCTTTAGCCCCGCACGGCTGCACGAAAGGTAGTTGAAGCGTAGCGCGCGACAGCCAAACATGAAAGCGAAAAGGGAGTTTTAATCCCTGAGCCCCGCAGGGCTGCACGGAAGGTAGTTGGAACGTAGCGCGCGTCAGCCAAACATGCCACAACGGCGTCTCGAACTTTTGAAATCAAAAATTTTAAAACGTTTTTATTCATTCTTTTACGTCTCGAATGTCAAAAATTTTTATTGACCACATTCTAAAACATACCAAAGTTTCATTAGGAACGTAAATGTAAAATATGAAAAATCTCTTACATTACTTTTTCGCTTGTGCGTGATACTAAAGCTTTTCCAAAGTTGCTCCCAACAAGCGATATCCCCGGAACATTTTGGACAAAAAGTAGTATTTTTTTGTGATCCAGTTTAGACAAAATTCGAAACGGGAGGTCCGATGTGCTGCTTCCGAAAAAGTCTGTAAAACTTATTCCCCTTTTTTAACAAAATTTGACGGTAAAATGAAGATAATCTCTCTTTTAAAAAAATAGGGTGCCTACGCTTTCTTTGTTAGATTAGGTCTACAGCCGCTGCTGTATAAAACCAAACAAACAAATAAACCTCGAATGGGCCTTTTTTTCTCGCACATTTATGGGAAAAAAGATAAGCGTACGACCAAAACTAATTTTAATGAAACAACCTGCAGTCGCTTGTCTAGCTTCATGTTGGCAAATTTTCCCAAGTTCAAGCGCGTACTTCGCATACGTTCCCGCCTCCTTCCCAGACCAAGGCGTTCGTAAAGCATGTGGGAAGTCCTTTCCCCGGCATCGGGGTTACCACAGCTGCAACACAGGTCTGCCACGTTCGCTATATCTAGTCTCCTGGCCAGTCAGAACTTCGTCCTGCTCGCTCGCAGAGTAGGTCAGATCTGCCTAGCAACGAGCTATGATGTAACCTAGTGTTAGTCCAAGATATGACCTCTACGCCGATGTCCTGCTTTGTGGATTCAATTGACCTTCTCACAAATAGATCTATCTCTTAATGCAGCGTAGAGCCTCTCCTTGCGAGCTCATTTGCAGCCTTGTTGTCTAGAATTCCGCTGTATCCTGGAACCAAACTTATGAGTATATTTCCTGGTGGTCGGTGACGCAGAGTACGACTTGTCGGCAATAGAGCGGATGGAGAGGGTAATAGTCGTAAAGGTTCTTTTGGTTTTACTTTTAAAGAAGAAATAACAAAAATAAATATTAAATAAATAAGTTTTCTGAAAACGAAGATTGTTTTTTTTTCTATAATGTGTTCGAAGGCTGCAAGTTTGGCATCAGTTGTAATAACTCATTTGTAAAAGAAAAAATTATTTCGATTTCGATGAAGTTTTATTAATTTAATTTTAAATAAAAATGTCCGAAAAGTTCACAAGCACGTCGAATGATACAAAATTTCTTCTTCGTCTACATCGAGAGTCTTATAATTTTCTTGGCGGTTACTTATTAAGGCTGTACAAAGCCGTTCTAACAGATGGATTCGGTATAGGCTCTCCTTCTTTTGCGGAAACAATTTTTTTCAAACAGAGAACAATTTCCTGACTTTTATTGTAAAACCCTTTTCATTACTATCAAATTTCGACGCGTTTTTTTTCCATTTTTATTGATGAGCTCAAAGCAAACTTTCGTGCCGAAATCATCGCTATACCGCCCGAGATGCTCGAAAAAGTAATGCAAAACGTAGCAAAAAGGGCACATTTTGCTGTGGCCAATAAAGGCAGTCACTTGATTGATGTTATATTCAAAAACTAATCCAAATAAATTCTAAAGGACCAAATTGAATAAAAATACCTCACATATAAAAATCAGTTTTTTTTTCCAAAGTTATTCAATGTTTACATACCGATATAAAAGATGGCGCACCCTGTATAGCAGCCAAAAACAAGATTAAAAAACAAAAACTATCTTAAAAAAGATTATGTATAAACAAAATTAATAATAGAATAGATGCCACAATTATTTGTGCATTTGTGCAACAATTATTTGTGCGTTTGCAAAATATCATTCTCTAATAACGGTTAGTTATATTGGGTATTTTATATATTGTACAAGTAAAGTAGAGTATTCACTCACTTCAGTTTAGTTTTAATACCTGTGTTGTGTTTACTTCCTTTGAAAATGCTCCGAAAAAGTGAAATTAGCATTGAGCGAATGTCAGCTATCGTTTTTGACTACAAAAATGGTGTTCCTTTGTCAGAACTTTCGAAAAAGTATGGGTGTCATGGGAATATCATCCATTACCAGGTATCGAAAGCAAATAAACACTAAAGTGTGAAAACTTTGCCAGGGAGAAGGAATAAACGGGCGACTTCTGTAAAAGAAGACAAAGGTAATTGTTAGAGCAGCAAATAGAACTCCTTTCACAACTTACAAGAACATCTTAAACGATGTGAATATTGGACGAGAATAAAATTAGTAATACTACAGTTCGAAGGAGGCTAGCGGAAAATAACATAAAATCCTACGTTGTGCAACAGAAGCCATGTCTAACTAAAAAAAAAACAGAAACCTTCACTGGAAGTTCGCTCTCGAGTACATAAATAAGCCGATTAAATTTTGAAGGAGTATCCTTTGGACGGATGCAGTAGTGTTTTCCTTAAATGGAACATATAAACGCAAATTTTATTTTTCGGATTCAAAAGAAACAAAAAATAGAGCGGTGACAAATCCAACGCGACATTCTCATGGCGGAAAAATAATGGTGTGTTTCCTACAATGTCATTGGATCCTTAGTTAGGTGCCCAAAGAGCATAAAACAGCTTCAATACCCATTGAATGATTGTGCATCTTTCGCCAGGGACAAATTGATTGGCAGCAACTTCATATTACAACAGGACAATGTTCACAAATCTATAATTGTAACAAAGTTTTTAGCAGATATTGGACAAAACGTCTTTCCATGTCCTCCCCAAAGCCCTTATCTCAATGTAATTGAAAACGTTTGTCACTGGATGAAGTCGAAAATTCGAAATTGAAAGGCTGCCTAAGGATGCGTGGAAAAATATCACAAACGTGTGGAGTAATATACCAATGACCGTATTGCAAAACCTTATAGATTCTATGCCTAGACGCCTTAAGGGGGTTATTGCGGCAAAGGGTGGAAATACAAAATACTAAGGAAGTACTAAATACATAATTTTACAGATTTTAGCCTTTGAAACTAATTTGAAATTTTCTTTTTTTCACCTTTATAGAGACCTGTTATACGTGCACAAATAATTGTGGCACCAAAATGCTGTGCACAAATAATTGTAGCATCTTTTCTGTTATTAATTTTGCTTATACATACTCTTTTTTCAGAAATTTTTTTATTTTTTAATATTGTTTTAGGCTATATATGTAACTATAAAAAAAAGAAATGAATATAATTTTGCTTATTTATAAAAGTTATAGTACTTTCTCTTTAGCTTTTACACATGAAAAGGTTATGCACAAATAATTGTGGCACCGACTGTACCTTTAACGTACCTTTGGGAATCTAAATCAAGTTCCATACAAATATATGGTTTATATTTTTCAGGCCGTTCGAAAAATCCATGATTTTTTTACCGTTTGTCGGACACCGGAAATTGCATGCGAGGTCACAATGCAACCGTTGAGACGATTCGACCTAGATGCTTCCATAATATTCTGCGACATTCTCGTTATTCCGCAGGCTCTTGGAATGACTGTCGAAATGCATGCAGGAGTGGTAAGCAACGCTTTAATTTATATAAACAGAATATTGATTACGTATTTTACGCTCTAGGGTCCAGTATTTCCAGAACCACTTAAAACGCCGGAGGATTTGAAGCTACTGAACACATCCGATGTTGTTAGTCGACTGACTTATGTTGGCGACGCTATCACAATGATGCGACATTTACTGGATGGTAAGGTCCCTCTTTTGGGATTCACAGGAGCGCCGGTATGATTTTAATTTTAATTTATTCGTATAAAAAATTAAGCCTACAATAAATTGCTGTCTTTAGTGGACATTGATGGGATACATGATTGAAGGAGGTGGTAGTAAAACTATGTCCAAGGCAAAGGCTTGGCTTAACGATTTTCCGGAAGAATCGAAAAAGCTCCTGACTCTCTTGGCGGATACAATTGTCGATTATTTGGAAATGCAGATTGTAGCCGGTGCTCAAATGGTTCAAATTTTCGAATCAAGTGCCGAACATCTTTCGAAAGAGCAATTTCTCACAATTTCGATGCCTTATTTGAAGAGTATCCGTGATAATTTACATGAAAGACTCAACAAGAAATCCATTCCTACCGTTCCGATGGCAAGTATTTTTTTTTTAATTGCATTCAAAAAAAGAAATTAATTTTTGACTCGAATCTATTAGACGATTTTCGCAAAAGGCGCTGGTCATTCTCTGGCAGAGCAAGCTACTTTAGGATACGATGTGATCAGCTTAGACTGGACCGTTGATCCGATCGAAGCGCGAAAAGAAGTCGGACCAAATATTACGCTCCAGGGCAATTTAGATCCGCAGGATTTGTATAAAAGCCCGGTAAGGAATTTTTTATCTTCTTACTGTAAATTTTTATTTGATCACTTTGATAGGATGAATTGCGGAAACTGACTACCGACATGGTACAGAAATTTGGCAAGACACGGTACATCGCGAATTTAGGACATGGCATAACACCACAAACTCCTATTGAAAGTATGGAGGTTTTTGTCGATGCGGTTCACAAAGCTCTCTAAGACGACGGCATATTTAATATTGTTATCATCTTCTGGACTGTTATCGGCTGAAAATTAGTTTTCTTTTAATGAATAAATTTTTGGTAGCTTTTTTAATCTAAACTTTTCTGTTTTTCTTGTCTTGAAGGGGTGAACTTTACCTCAGTATCAATGGTGCGAATTTATTTATGTGTTCAAGATTAGAAGGAGTTGTAGAAGGGTACCGAAGTACTTAACTAAAAACCAAGTGGTTAAAAATAGAAAAGAAAAAGGTATAAATACATCCTGCCAGAACTCCGTTGAATTTAATAAGAAAGAAAAGCAAAGAATAATGTTTATGTGAATATAATTTTCAGCCCTACCAGCCCAAATTAGGCCAGTTTTTTTTAATGACTTTTGATTGGCATCCTAATTTTTTTTGGTTTCAAGTTTTTGGTTTTTAGATTCTCCTCTGTGGATGTCGAATAGCTTACTCACTAATGTTCCCTCCATAATATTTTTCTTTTAAAAAGAAGTTGGCTGGAATCGCGTAGAGTTGAGGTTTCCGTCATAAGGAATATATACAAAATTGGATTGTGCTTTAAAAAATTGTATGTTCTCAACTTGAACCACAGCCGTAAGTTTCGTAATCCCATATTTGGAAATTCTTTCCAAATGCGGTTATGATTCTGAGCATCTGAGCCATTTGGGCGATTGTTCCAAAAATAAATGTTTTCTTGAGTATGCCTATTTATTTATTTGAATAGCGGAAAATTTTGTATTTTGTGAAATATATAGTTGGTATAATAAATATTAACATAATAAATTCCATGCGAATAACTTAATATGACGACATATAATTAAAGCTATGACGATACCAAAGAGCCATATTTGGATTGGTCTTGTACAACGTCTATCCTTGCCCAAACTTCTTGCTATAACTTTATTTTCGTTATTTTCTGGATCGTCTATAAAATCGGCATGCTTTTCAACTAATGTGAAAACTGCTGAGTCGTTCGAACATTTCAATCGATTGCTGAAGGAGTAGATAGCGTAGATTCTCTTGTGGCAGATGATTGGACCGCCTCCATATTTTTAATATTCCGATACTCCACCAACAAATTCTGTATTATTATATGCTATAAAAATTAAATAACTTAATTAAAATACAATACTTTTCGATGAAAATTAAAAACAAAAACTTTAGCAAACATTAAGCCGAATTTAGAATAGGTCAATATATCGATGGATAAAGAATAGAGGCGAAATAAAAATATCGGCCGACGTATCAAACGTTACTCTGATTTCGTGTTCATCTTACCTATGAAATTAGAATGGGAATGACCGATTCGATTAAATTAACAAAATAACAACGCTTTATTATAATCCCAATTGTAACACTATTTGCAATTCTTACCGAATTCATTTACTACAAGATGTTACCAATGAAATCCTTACGCGAATACGTTCTAGTAAAACTGCTCGTAGTTTCGCTTTCGCAGTATGAAAACTGATCCCGTGAACAGGTCCTGCTGTGCTTATATACTGTATGTGTTGAGTCGAGAGGTTTCCAGTTTTGATGGAGTGTGTGGAAATTCTGGGAGTAAGAAGAATATGCAAGAAGTATGTAGAGCTTTCTACGTTATTCTAATTTAGGTCTTAGTTTCCTGTGGAATCTTCGATGTCGTTTCGTTTGAGATGTAGTTGCCAGTATATGCATATAATAATATCTTTAGCATAGCGAATGTTTAGAATTGGCAGCTATTTACAAAACTAAGCCTTGAATATAATTCTCAAATCTGGTCCGAAGTATCTTAATCCGTTGTTATACCTGGACGCAGTTTAAAGAAAAGCTTAGAAGTTATGGTAAATTCAATAAAAAAAGCACTTTAGTCACTTTTTTTATAAGCGACTTGAGGAAAATTAGATATTTCTGGACTTATTTACACAAACTGTATCATCTCCCATAAGCTTTCCCATTGGATCGTATCTCCAAGCACGTGGATTCTCCTTACTTTCTATTTTGTCAGTAGGGGAAGGTGCTGTACCTTGGAATGGTTGTACCTTGGAACGTTGTTAATTTTGTGTTTAAAAAGAGCATTCTGGTGTGTGAATCAAGAACTACATTTACAACAGCTGATATCAAGACAACCTGTCTTGTTATCACTTTACTTTGTCGGTTATTTTGCGTTTTTGTTGATATTTTTGTTTTGAGGTTCGTGTGAGTAAGTTTTTTTACTAAGTTTGTTTAATAATTAAACTATTGTGTTGTAGTGGTATACAATCGTTTTATGCAGGATTATTATCAATAAGGTGTGTATTATCTCTTTTCTATAACATCTGATTGTAAGATAATTAGGAGGTTTAAAAAAATATCTTTTATTCAATTAATGGACCATGTTGTACCTTGGAACGTCACACGTGTTGTACCTTAGAATGGCATAAAATAGCAATCCTGATACAAAACTAACGTGTTTTGACTGACAAAAGTGTTTTTTTTTTGCAGAAAATGCCTCGCAGTAAGAATGGGATTTGTAAGGCTCCCATCGATGCTAAAAATATGTTTAAATTTTCCATTCCATAAATTCAATGTTAAATAAATTACTTATGTACTACATAGTTATCCATTTTAACATATTTTATATTATTTTACCATTTTATGATGAATTTTTTTAATTATGTTTAATAAATATCTCTTTTCGCATTTTCCAAGTTAGTATTTTCTTTATTTTTACCTAATTTGCAAGCGTTCCAAGGTACAACTAGTGCTGTTCCAAGGTACAACAAAACGTTGTACCTTAGAACAAATTTTTTTGAAATTTCAATTTTTTTTCTTTCAAATTTGGAATGATATTGTTCGCTGAAAAAAAAATGTATTATAAGTAAGTGGGTCATTGTTATCCCCTCAAATTTTCATCGCGTTACATGTAGTACATTTTGCATAAAAAAATAAAAAGTGATTTTCGTTCCAAGGTACAGCACTCTCCCCTACGTCTTTTGCCACCATCGAAAAAGGTATAAACGCACTTGGTTAAGTCTATTTCCTCTCCTGTTCGATATGCAGGATAAACTGTAACATTATGCTCTTTCGAATAGTTTGTTGTATAAAAAACAGCAATATTGTTTACATTGTTATGAAACCAGAAATGTGGATGGATGAACCTCTGAAAAAGTTGTGCTTTGGCGTCTCCAAATCTTGAAATCATGAAGTCTTCAATTCGTAGCAAATTACCTCTGCAAAGAAAAATTTCTAATAATTATTGTCTTAAAAGCTAACCATTAAAAATAATATTATAAAAGAAATTAAAGTCTTTCGGAATATATTCCAATTATGATAATAGTCCAAAGAAAACCAGGCATTGGAAATTTTAAAAGCTAAATGAAATTTAATTTTTCTCCTGAAATAATGTCCCTTTATTGATATTTCGCGTTTCGCTCTATACTGTTCAATCCATTCCCCATCAAATTGTTTAATCAATCGTAGAATAAAATTCAAAGCTGCAATAAGATCTAATGTGATCTTTACTGTTCTGAATGGTTCCATATACTCATCAATCGAATAAACTAGAGATTCACAGCATAAATTCACACAAAATTCAGTTTAAAATTTTGGGTAATGAACTACAGGGGTCCTTATCGTTTACAATATAATCAGTAGAACTATCATTTCACGAGATCCTGATAAGAAACGATTGGAGTTTTAATGATAAAATAATATTAAATTTTTTTTATCCTTGATTTCAACTAAAAATCTCGAACATACATACTTAATGGATCAAATCCCTTTATTAAAATCGATTGATTCAATTATTATTACACTTGGCAATACTGCACTTTTGCGATTGTGCAATACACGTTTGCTCTCGTGTCAACTATACACGGTCGAGCATTTGGTTTAAAAAATAATATCGAACGTATAACATAATGCAATCAAATGTTACTGTATGAAGTGAGAATGGATCTACAGTATGGGTGTGGAACATGATCACTTCCCCGAGAAAAAAGAATCCTTTTGATATGGAGAAAAAAAATCCTTTTTGATATGAAGCTTGCAACAGAGAATCAGCTCTAAAAAGGCATTGAATAACTTTTTCTATAATCCAACCATTTTTTAACATACTAAAGCTTGTATTAAACTGTATGCCATCGTGTCAAATAATTGACAAAAAAAAATTTGACGAAAAACAGACAAATTTTTTGTGTCAAAACAGACCTTGTGTAGAGCGAATAAAATAGTGTGGCAAACAAAAATTTGACAATTACACTATCTGACTACATTTGCCAGCGAGAATTGTCAAATATTTGACATAGTGGCATACAGGATTTGATATCTCATCAGACCTAAGAGAAATTGCGAAAATTGTATAAAACGTATGCAACCCCTTCACACCTCTGAATATCCAAAACATTATAAAATAAAACCAATCTTCAATCTTCTCGTACGTCACTGGTCCGTATATGCCCGAGTAGACAGACGAACAGATAGTCAACTCAATAAACCTAATATTCATATATGGTAGTGTCTCCTTCCATATGCGTTACAGATTTTGGGTCTTTTGTCTACTCAAGCTTATCTTCATTAACGTTATTAAAATCAAAACAAGTGTCTTCTTCTGTATTTAGTTTGATCACACATTAGCCAAGTTTAATATACATACATGATAACGCTTAAAATTAATAAACTATAAGTTATTAGCGCAAATGATGAAAGGTAGCGATGCGTTGCATTTCCCGTATATTTTGCAATGGTTTTTTTTACTTCTTTATCAATGAATGCTTTGGGATTTTCAATGAATTTTAAATGGCTTGAAGTTTTTGTAAAGACTGCGGTTCGTTTCATGTTTTGACATCGATAATTGTATGACAATAGAGCGAAGAGTTGCTTATTTTTGCAAAGAATCCCAGCACCAGCGTAACGTCGATGTACTTCTTCAGCACCTCCAAGTTCAGGAATGGCTAAATAATTTAAAAGAAAATAAATTATAGCAAAAATAATTTTTATCATCAATAAATGTAAAATATTTAGTTTTGAAAAATGTTCTATAATATATTTTGAGTTTTTAATTATTGGAGAATTGGGGTAACCGATATTTTGATTTCGTCAGTTTGAATTTCAAAATTTTTCTTAAAAGCTATGTGAACTCTATACGGTAAAATAGCATATTTTAATATGAAGATAGTAATAATATATAGTAAACCCCATTAATCCATTTGTCCGACTGTATGTATTCTCGTCATTTGCAGTTCAAATATGAATCCCACTCGAGATGGATGTCTTTGTTTAGAGAGATGGTCCCATATAAAGGGTTATTCAATAGCGACATAACAATTTTGTATTTAAATAAAACACAGAATAATTGAGATAATTTCCAAAGGTTGCACTATAATAAAAATGTAAGCTTTGACTGACGTTTTGACATTGACAGACCAGCTAAAAAGGTATTAAAATACAGAATTGTTATGTAGCTATTGAATAACTCTTTATAAGCAATTCTGGTTTCATTTTTTTTAGTAATAAAGTATTTTAGCGTGAGCAGAGTATGAAAACCACTTCGACACGAGAAGATGCTACTCGGATAATCTCCAAGTCATTGAATATGACCAGATGAAAAACTTCAGTAGAAAGTTTGTTGAAATTGTGTTATTATACTACTTATTATCGAAATATCAACATAAGGATGTGTTAACTTATCATCGCATTTGTTTCTGGGTACTCAACGAATCAGAAATATCTACAAACAGTAACTCTATCTTCTGTCAATAAGGTGATGTCCGTCTTTTTTGGTCTCCATTAAAAGGCTTGGAAGGCATCACTAGGCTTAGTATCACCCGGTGCGTTAAAAAAAAATTCCGTCCCACCAAAATAAAAATCTAGATTCACCACTGTATTAAAGTCTAGTTCCCAATACCATTTTAGTTCTTTAACGGCAAAACCCGTTCAACTCTTTCGGATAGCAGCCTTACAAAAGTCCTTAAAACAAGTGTTCACGAATATTGACTTCAGAACGCTTTAAGCAATGAATTTGAAATTTTGCATATGTTAATTGCAGGCAATGGTAAATATGAAGAAAATCCGATTGTGTAATTGCAAGAAAAAAATTCCATCTCCAGAAATCGTTCAGCTACGAAGTAAAAATTTTGTGACAACTAGTTTTAACTTAAGGTTTGGTCGCTCTAAACAGAAGTCTTTAAAACGCGTTTTTATCCTTTTTAACTGGATTTTGAAATTTCGCACAAATAAAAATTTCAATTGTTTCAGCTAAAGAAATTAACCGAAATTCGAGTGAATAACTTGTGTAGTTACCATACAAAGTTCCTTGGAAAATTTTTTTAAGTCATCTTCCGGAATTCATTATAACTCAAAAAATGGTCGAGCTAGAAAGTTGAAATTTTAGAGGAATCAGTTATGAACTAGAAGTAAGGTCGAGTTGCCTACTGAGCAAACTTTCTTCACTCCTTCGGATTCTTTTTTTTTGGTATGGTGTGGTATTATTGCAAAGATGCCCGATGTGATAGTAAAGCACGGTGATCAAACTATATATCATAGATACTCTTACACCAAAGATACTCTTAAGGTGCTCGTACACGAACAATTTTTCAAGCAATTAATTGCCCGACGACTATTTCCAAAACTAGTGGAGCGATTAATGGAGCAATACAGGGCAATATCATGCTAGTTGCGGCAATATTTCAGCAATGTGGCAATGTTTTCACAGATTGCTGGTATTGTTCGCCCTATAGTTGCTGTATTTCCACTGACTTGGAAAATTGTCCTCGTTTGGTGATTCAATTGTCAAGTTTTGTTTTGATTGTTGCAGTCATTTGTCAAGTTCCGTGTTACAATTGCTTGAAATTCAAATATTTCAAAGTTTTATTTTAAGTTTTAGATTTGTTTGTGAAGTTTGCTTTGCTGAATTGCTTGTGCAAGCACTTATTGCTAAATTGCTAGATATTGGTCAATATCGCTCATCACAATTCAACAACGAGTTGATGAAAAGTTGATCCTTATTGTTGATTGCTATAGTTGCTGTGTATTGCTTCATATTTTCGTGACGTCAAAATTGACGAATATTGCTGCAAATGATTAATTTTAATCGCTCGTATTAGAGCACCTTTAGTATCGTGCGTCTCACGAGCACGCCTTCAAAGCCTCCTTCGGGCATACACTTAAATATGCTTCTTCCTTCATCATCCGGACGGTACGATTGAGGAACTCCCAAAATGTCTTTCCTGAATCCTGACACGTACGTTGAAATGTTCATCGTTATCAATCGTCCCACTATCTCCCATCCAACCCTGATCCCTTCCCGCCCTTCATAGCTATTATGTATAGGGACTCGATGCCCTTTGTAAAAAAGGATGTAGAAAAAAAAGTATTAACCAAATATGTATATTTATAAAAACCATGAAACAAAAATACTCACATGCACATACGTTATCATGTCTTAGACGCATAGAAAATGGATAGAACTGCCGGACGCAATATTGTTCCTTATCCAGGACCTCTATTGTTTTTGAGGTCCGTTTGATATTCTGCGGGTTAAACATTACAATGTTACAATTTATCGGTTCTATGTCTTCTTTAGGAACGGGACAAGCAATTGCTTTGTGCTCTTTCGAATAATTTGTGGTAAACAAAATGGCGATGTTGTTTTGTGTGCTTGTGAACCAGAATCGCGGATGAATGTACATTTTAGTTACGTTCGCTTTTACATATCCAAAACGTATATAATATGTGTGAGGTGAACCCATAAAATTACCCCTAAAAATAAAAATATTTACATTAAGGTAACATTTCGAAGAGCTTTTGGTGATAATATAAATATTTTAGAATTGTTTGGGTCCATTAATAACGAAATATTTCGTTTGTCTTTCAGTACTGTGCTGCTGAACGGAATTGACATTTGCACTAGTTACCAACAGATGGTGCTTGGTTTCATTTCAAAGGTAGCGTACCCTTTTATGACCGACGAAATATTAGACAATTCGATATTTTCAACAGTTGGCTGTAAGTTCTTCTTCTTGTAAATTTTGTGTGTTTTTAGTTATATTTCTTGTGTTTTTTTCTTGCCAATATTTTAATTTCTTGCCTCTTTTTTATGACTAATACCGAACAGTAGAATTTATTTCACTTTATTTCGAAAGTAACTTTTTGTTCGATTTCGTTTCGCCAGAGCACAGTACTATACTTTAGATAGAAAGTAATAAAGACGTATATATGCTGCCGACAATCTAGTCTATATGCAGAAAATGGTCACTAGGCACGGAGTAAAATTTTATGACCGGCATCTACACGATGACTGTTATGTAAACAAACTTCCATTTGTTAACGGTTTTGTGTGTTTTCAAATTAAATATAGAAATTTCTTACAAAACATTACTATAAGTGTGAAGAATAACTTCAGTTTTATTGAAGTGACATAAACTAACAGTGGAGAGTGAGTTTATATAAATATCATTCTTGCTTTCTTTTATTTACTTTGAATTAAGAATATAGAAAAAGCTCGTATCCGACAGATGGCGCTGATTTTAAAAACATTTTTCTATTAAATCGCAAATTAATGTACTTACCAATCGTCAAACAAACATGTTGCAGCCGTAATAAATGTCATAGGATTTGAATTAATGCATACAGCTTGGCATTGTAAATGGCAAAAACCAGGACCACGTTTAAAAATTGGAAGCTGATAAATATAATAAAAAAATTTGTATATAAATATGTGAACAATCTATAGTCGATGAACAGAATAAGTTACTTGTAACTCTTACAACCTCAATAATAAGAGAATATATATTTTTTGCAATTCATAACGTTTTCTTGTTAAATAATATTAAAAATAAATTAAACTTAATACATACGTAATACGAGTAGCAGTTAAAAAATTGTAGTAATAGATTTTAAGTTTAGTTCTGTGTGTGTAAATGAACACCGGTCTTAAAGGTGAGCGCAATATGCAAGTCGAATTGTTATAAAGTTAGGAGAAGGACACCTTTTGTTGGGCTCAAAAAACTTCAATACAATTATATACCCGTTTGAGTACCGTTTCCGAGAATCATTTTTTGACGTTTCTGATGTTTATAGTTGGAATCATTAATAATACGCCTAGGTAGAATGTATGTTCACATATGAACAGAGGCGTAGTTGAGAAATCTGATCCTTTCCATGCATGTTAATCGTTAAGGTGCTCTCGGTTGATAACAGACAGAAAAGCCCAGAACATTTTGGAAATCGTCCAATACAAGTACCTATACACATTTGTACACCGTATTACTAGGAACTCACTTATGATTCCTTTAGTAGATTCATATCGTAAGATCTTAAACTAGATTTGCCGACATTTCGAAATAGTCCTTAGCTATTTACATAGACAATTTCAATAGGGACATAACAATTTTGGATTTAAATAAAACACAGAATTAATGAGATAATTTCCAAAGGTTGCTCGTTGGTGAACTTCACTATGATAAAAATGTAAACTTTGACTGATGTTTTGACATTGACAGAACAGCAAAAAAGTTTAAGGGTGCGTTTGTATTAAAATACAAAATTGTTATGTACATACCTATTGAATAACTCTTTACAATGCAACAGGCAACGTTGATGATGAAAAATGGAGCGGCTGACGAACAACAACTACAAACATGCAGGATAACACTATAGTGCGCCTTTCCGAAAAAATCCCACAGCTGACGTCGAGTAAGGCTAAAAAATTATTAGCAAAAAAATCTGATAACAGTCGACACTTTATTTTTTTTTATCAAAGTTCGGCAAGCGGCTAAAATGGGGTCGCGATAGAATTATTACGCCACTGCCACTACGTAATTGGGTCATACTCCGGGACGTGGTTAAAGTCAAAGTTGTTTCGAAATTAGGAGGGTCTTAGGCAAATTTATTTTGTTCTTAAAACTGAAGTGATAATATATAAAATACAGATTTTTACCCAATTAAACATATAACGCTTAACTTTTTGACGATTATGTAAGCATTAGGAAATAAAAATGAATTTGATATCTCATTAGAACTAAGAAATATGTAGGAATTTGTGAAAACATTTGCAACCCCCTGCACCCACTTTGGGGTTGAATATCCAAAAATCCTGAAATGGATTTTTAGATATATATAAAAAAAAGCCCGAGGAAGTGAAAACCAATCCGATGTCTTATCACTCCTAGATTAGAGATATGACAGAATTCATGAAAACGTGTTCAACCCGTTTATACCCTCTTAGGGGATAAAAAAGGAAAAAACTTGAAAATAAGTTTTAGGTGATTATTAAACAAGCCGGTGGAAGTGAAAAGTTATTCGATATCTATTTAGACCTGAGGGATACGGCTGAATTCGTGAAAATGTATGCAACTCTTTTATACCACCTTGGGGGTCGAATTTAAAAAAAAAACTTATAATGCTTTCTAGGTATTTATATGAAGAATCCATAGAATAAAAATGAATTCAATATTTGGAAAGACCTAATAGATATAACGAAAATCGTGAAAATATATGCATTCCATTTTCACTGATAATTTTTTTTGCCCCCTTCTGTACGCCAATGGATATTTGATTTAATCTAAATTACTTTTCTAGTTGACCTACATATACATACCGGTTTTCAACTTTCTAGCATAAGCCGTTCTATAATTGGGAAAAACACCCCACCCCCGTTTTCCAACATGCCAGTACTATAGCTCTATCTAAATACCAGCTTCCATCATTATATCATTGTAGGTTCTTGAGATATAAAAATCGGAACTTTTTCCTTTTCACTCTCCCCCACCCTCACCTAAAAAAAATTTTTTCCTGCTAGTGGTCTATTAGGCCTACTTTTGGTAAAAATACTAAGTATCTATTCTACATTGTTCTTGAGATATGACACGTGATTTTTTAGAAAAATTCTTATCACCTCCCCTTCCATGCTCCACAACCCCATAAAAAATTTTACTTTCAGTAAACTTTATTTGTCAACCTTTATACACAAACAGAATTTTATTTTGCTAGTGCAATTGGTTCGTAAGATATCGTAATCTAAAGGTTTTTACCCCCCACCTCCGCACGGCACTGCCCCCACTCAACAATTTTTTTCCATTCTATTCTCATAGTATACCCACAGATGTTCATTAAGTTTTAATTTCGTGGCATTAACCGGTAAGGAGATATGGATTTTAGAATGTCTCGATCTCGGCTTTCGAGCGTTTCGGACTTATTATTATTCCCCCCACTCCCACAACCCTTCACCCATATCAGCAATTTTTTTGCAATATGTCCACTATCAAAGCTCTATATAGATTCCAAGTTTCAACCTCGTACCATAAACGGTTACTGAGATCTAGAAACCAACATTTTTCGTCTGAAACGCTTCCCCCACCTCCCCTCAAAAATTTTTCTGGGTAGCAAATTTTTTTTTAAAAATCGGAATTAAAAATTATTAAAATAATAAAGTAAAATCCGGTATATAGACATCTAGAATTTCGGTATATTATTTACACTAAAAGCCCATACAAGTATGCACCAATTTGCTGCCTATCATACTTGAGAGATATGACTAATTGTGAAAACGTATACAAACCCAGTACATCCACTTGAGGGTTGAATTTAAAAAAACCGTGAAATTAGTTATTAGGCCATTATGTGAAATGCACGTAGAAATAATAACCAGTTGCATATCTCATTAGAACTAAGGGATGACAAAAATTATGAAAATATATGAGAAAGAATGATCATTAGACGGTCGCAGATTGGTCACTTGAATTTCATAATATAGTTACCAAAATGAATCTAATGATTCGAGTGACTTGGATTTGCCTTGACTACGGAACTGTACCGATTTAGTGATGTGATGTACTTCACCTATTACTACAATTTTCCACCAAATACGTACAGATATCATATCTTTATAAGAGCAGTTATAAATAAAAAAATATGCTTACGCTTTACAATTGCACGGACTAATAACAGTCCAGTGAATTTAAAAAAAAATAATGCACTTACTACACATGGAATATTCTCAGCATTACAACACAAACCAATAACTACTATAAGAAGAAGGACTTGCATTTTATTAAGCCCGTCGCAGTGGAGTTGAAGTTTTTAAAAATTAATTTAGTTCATATGCGGAGCAAGTTGCGCCAAAAATATTTCTTTCGACCTAAAAATTGAAATAAAATTAATTAAACAAACAATAGATTCTCCAATACAAATATTTAATCTACTAATACAGAAGGTTTAAAAAAAATTCTGATGATGCAAAAACTTTAATTTAAATTTAAATTCTTCTTTATTCAGCTTTGTGTTAAATTTTCTTAAAAATTTACTACACCATTTACAATTAATTTAATGAATGAGGCAATTAAAATTAAAGTTAGATTGAGTACAGTAATTAATTTGTGAAATGTTAACTCTTTTTCTTGCGTTCATATTATCATACTCGAAATTGATTAAAATATTGAAAAAGCTTTTAATTTTTTTTGATAGGCATAGGTATAATCTACCACTGTAATAAAATCTAAAGTATAAGCTATGGATAGCTAAAGATCAATAAATTAAGAATTTTGAAATGCTGAAGTTTGCTCTAAAGCACGAGAACATCGCAAAATGCAATATGATCACGGTATTATAAAATAGAAATATTCAGAAATAATAGAATTTAAATAAAGTGTTTAATAACCTTACCGAGATATTTATAATATTGGCTTAATGGTGCATTAATTCCTGTGTATCATCATAATTACTTGTCGATTAAATAAATACAAAATAAATAAATACATGTAAATAAATAACACTTTTGCCTATATGGGTATTCGCGTGGATAGCATATGAGACGTTTGCGATTGCTGAAAATATGAAATATTGTTTGTGACGTAACTGAAAAACGTTTCATATTTATTGAAAATGTACATCCGCACACTGAGATTAAATCGTTTTCACGAAAACCCACCTGTAATAATTAGCAATAAAAAGTTTAAAAAACTTAAGTCCTAGTACTGTGTTCCGAAAGAAATGAAATGAACTGGCAAATCCCATATAAAAATCTGAATATTTCTCTCACTTTTCGCGACGAAATATTTCGTTCGTTTTTCAGTGCTGTGCTGATGGACGGAATTAACGTTTGCGGTAGTCTCCAATACAGGAGGCTAGGGCCAGATTTGGGCTATCGCGCCATTGGCGACGGCAGTTTATTTCGTTTGTGCCCAGGAAGTTTTGTGTGTGTTATATTTTGCTGTTTTGAGTGCCGGTTTTTGCTTTCGTGTAAAATTGAAACATACAAATAAAACATTCAAATGTCGCGCGCTTTTATGTCACTGACATCTAGTATAGAATAGTAGAATTTATTTCACTGTAATACGAACGAACCTTTTCGTTCGATTTCGTTTACTTTACATGAAACGGCCACAACAATTTTAAAGTACACATTCTTTGACATGTTTACCTTTCGATTTTCGGTTCGGTCGATGTTTCCATCGAGCGCGATAATAAAAGTAATGTAAAAGTGTTCTAGCCATTCGTACCATCACATAATATTTGTAAAGTGAAAGTTTTAATATTAAGTTTTCACTTTTTCAGATGTTAAAAATATCTCAATCGAATTGATATTTGATCGGAATAGGAGAAAATGATTTCACTCCGCTGAGCAAAGACAGATCTTGAAATGTAACACCTAGAAAGTAACAGATGGCGCGGCATCAATAATTAAGTGAGTGAAATACTAGATTTATCAGTTTTTTCCTTCCTGTTAATCTCTTGGTTCCACTTTTGTCCCTTTTTTAGTGTTTATAATTTATTACCCTGTAATTAAGGCAGACCGAAATAGCCTAAGATATATTTTTATAAAAGGGCTTAAATTATTTTGAGAGTATTATTAAAATTTCAGAGTACGGAAATATTTTTTGTATTTCGTTACTATCATTCTCATTTCTAAAATCTTTTAGGACAAAAATATCAGAGAACTATCCACAAAATGTAGCTCTGTAATGTCTATTCCACCTGTAAAAAACAGGATCGCTGATCTAACTTTTTTCGTAGAATATAAAAAGTGTTTTGTCACCTTTCATATGAGACTAGACTTATTACTCTACCTTGAGTACTTTCGAAGCTATCTTACTTTAATACAAACCACTTCACCAATTGTGTAATTCCGTTTTTTAATAAAGAGTAACTCAATACAACCACTTCTTGCATAACGTTCCATAGCGAAACAACTGATATTAATTTATGTACATACTTTCCTGTCCTGATATTTTGAGCACTCGAACTTTAAATTAGGCGTCGTTGACAAAATCCTTTTCCCCGTAAAGATTGACCCTCCCCCCTTCCATAAATCCGTTGGGATTCCGAACCTCTAGCACCATCCACTTCTTTCTTCCTTCGGAAAACGGTAAACAGTGTCATTTAAGTGAATTTCTGTTGGTAGTTAAATAAATTAACTACACTTCATTAAAAAAAAGGAATACATTAAGTGATGAAATTGCTTCAGTTAAATGATGATAACTTCTGAAATAGTTATGCTAGAGCGATGAGCTTTCTCTCGAATTCAAGGAAAATCTAATACAAACGGGTATATTTACATAAAAAAATAAACAGTTACCCTTATTTCGAAATCTGGCGAAGGGAAGTGAACTGCGATTTTTGTAATGTTCGCGATTTTCAAGCGTTCCAAAAAGTAATCAGGATTAAATAAAGGAAAATTTTTTTGTCGTTGGAGTTTGGCATTTTGTGTGCATTCACTTAAAAAAATTTTAAGGGTAAGTTCGTTAGCTGGTCGACTAGCCCCCATTCAAAAGTACTTAAGACACAAAATTTGCCGATAACTTCATAGCAACTCAAGCTAAGAATTGAAAATTTAACACCTGGTAGCTGCTTAAAAGAGTAGTTGAAAGAAAAGCAGATTGTTCATGTAACCATCATACAAAAGTCTTGGAAAAATGGGTGCACACATCTTCCAAAACCTCTTTAACTGAACTAGAAAGTCGAGGTCCTGACTTATTTCCGTGGCAATCAGATAGATAGAACTACACCGAAATAATCCATTGCTGGAAAAACTTATTTATCCTGAAATTAATAAGGAATTAAAAAAAAAACGCTAAGATTTTAATAATAAAACGCATTCAATCACTTCTTATTTTTGCGATAACTCTTGTGATTTTTTCCCCGTTCATTCTTTTATTTCCGATTTAAAAATATAATTGCTGTTTTGATGGTACTACATATCCGGAAGTACATTGGAACTTTGGCAACCGTTACTATAGGATGCCTTATTTTTTGCACAATTCACGTCATGATAGATATGTTCACATGCTTTCGATTCGCCGCTATTAAAACTTGTCGATAATTGCTCATTATTTTCGCATATTGTAAAATTTAATTCGCTATTTATACTAAAATTTGTTGATTGTTGTTGTTGTTGTTGTTGATGATGCGGATGTGTATGGCCGTAGGTTTTTTGTAGAGCGTGAAGACTGCCCGAACTGACGGTACGCTCTAAGATTTCTCCCCAATATTTTTCCGATAAACCTTCGATATCGGGTCGAATAATTGTTGTTTGATGTCCAGATCGACGGGATGTTGGCGGACCCGGCGGTAACGGCAACGACATTTGTTCACATTCCGATATTACGTTGCAACAATGTATCTTATGGTCCGGTGTTTCTTCTTGCTGACACCACTGAAGTAAGATAAAAAAGTACGAATTAATTATAAATAAATTAAATAAGTATTAAAAAATAATTGCATCAGCTTGTTCTATCTCTATGAAGGATCGATCGGGAATTCAGTGCAAAATGTTTTAAGACTTAGACAGTTAGAGAAACAAGTCGTTTTTTCCAAGAGGATCTGTAGTTACTTTCGTGTAAGAGACGAGTACTTTTTTTAAAAATCAGTTAAGTGCAGATACATATAAAACACAGATTCTGAAACTTTATTGAAAGTCCACTCTGGACTCTTCTCCTCCTTACATTGAAAAAACATATTGCAGTCACGATCGGCTACAAGCCAATAGTATGATACTCTAGATGAAATACTGAACTCAGATTTATATTCTACTTGGGGATAAAGTAGAATAAGGAGTGCGCATATAGTTTGTCCTTTATTACGGACTCTCGTTTGGTTGATATTGGAAAATAAAAGACAATACCTTCAGTGTTCAATTTCATATCTGGTACTAGGAAAATCACCGACAGTAAAACTACCCTTTTTAAGGACTTCACATGGGTGGTGCATGAAGGACTCACTTGATTTCTTGCATATTTTTCTTAGAATTACTATGTACAAAATTTCAAATTCCTGGCCCGAAGGGTTCAAAAGTTATCGGAAAATATTGTTGAACACGTGTCTTAAGGATTTTTGGTATTGGAGCTATTGAAAGGAGTAGAAGGATTTCGCTGACTAGTAAACTCGAACTTTGTTTTCACTCAAAACGAATATGTTCAAAATTCCAAAATCGTGACTGAAGTTAGAGTGAGCTTTCACTGTTCTGAAGTTAGTGGCCAATATTCTTGAACACATGGCTACTCGAAAGACATATGAAACTTTTTCCTTTAACTGTAACTATTAGAAAACCAGCGTATACAAAATTTTAAAGTCGTAGCTTAAGGAGTTTCGAAGTTATTGGCTAATATTCTTGAACACGTGTCTTAAGGACTTTTTGTACAGCAGCTACCCGAAGGAGGAGGACGATTATGCCGTTATTTTGCCCGAACTTAGCCTTACAAATTTAACTAAACATCCAGATTCAAAATTTCGGCATTCTAAGGCTAAGGCTAAGGCGTTCTTGAGTTATCCATCGTACAGACAGGCGGACGGAAAGTTAGACGGACAGACGGGCGGACATCAGGCAGGTTTGGGGTTTTTGGCCCCAAATAAACAAAAAATAATATATAACTTTTTTTCATCCGAGGTTCTATACGTTACCAACTTTTGGGGTTGATTAAACTTATAGATCAGATTTCAAATTAGATTTTCGAAAATTATTGATATACATATATATTGATACTCGTACATGAGAAATGCTTAAAAACGGCAAATCTCGAAGATGGGTCATATATATTTGTATGGTTGTTTTACTCAGTTTTTCAAAACCTACAACATATCTCATGAAAATACTATAGTTTTTGTAGTATTTATTTTTTAAGTTTTAGATCGATAACTTTAGAAGGTATTAAAAACTAATAAAGTACTTAAAAACATTTTTCGAAGCGATGAATCAATAGGTACGCGAAGTCCGCTGCGAACTATATTAAAATTTAAACTTTGTCACACTTTGATTTTGACCACATTTCAACCGAATGAAAAATATTAAAAATTCTTCAGTTTGAAGTTTTTCTTACAGATTTACAGAAACATATTAGGCGTAAATAAAGGAAAATCGAAAAAATTGAAATATTATTACTTGCCTTATTCGATAGTAAATGTCGACTTAATCGACGAAAATCCGAATTGAGTAACCAATAGAGAAATGGATTCCAAAAACTATTGCTTATCGCAGTCCACGTTACAAGAAAATCTAAGAATGCAGGAAGCTGAATAGAAAAGAAAAATCCTTAATTCGTCCATACAATTATAAGGATGTACTTACTTTGGACCCAGTACAAGCAGTTACAATTTCCTGTATTGTCCACGGTGTAACCATTACAATAAATCCTAATGATATTGCGGCCAATGATCGTGACGTGGGACCATTTAAAATTCGTTCTTGTTCTAAAATCTTGAAAAATACAGAAAGTATTGTTAATTTCAATCATTACTAAAAGATACGCATAACTAATACAAATAAGATCTCTACAGAAGTAATATTTAAACTCACATTTTTATGTGTGATTGATGTTGTTGTAGGAGATAGCGTCGGATTTGTTAGGTGTTGTTCGCTGAATCTAAAACGACTCATATGAAAACTCGATCCATAACAATACATTAGGATCATTGTTGTTGGGAAATATAATGCACACGTTGCTAAAATCCTATACGATGGCTTACTATAAAATGGTTCGCATACCATTAATCCTGTATTGTTAAAGTAATATCCTAGAACAATATCAATTATACTGTTATCAATATTATTTTATGTATTTATACCTTTAGGTAACACTAAGCAACCAAATACTGTTAGACTAATTATCCATGTTACGCTCAGTATTGCAACACATCCCTGTAAGATGAAAAATATATTCACAATTAATTTAATAAATTTTGATATTATTTAATTTTTTTTTCAGTAGCTGTATGACTCAAAAAACGTTGGTGCTGAATATGAGAGATATCGTAATCTAAAGTTTTTCACCACCCACCTCCGTACGCCACTGCCACCACTCAAAAATTTGTTTCCAATCTATTTTCCTAGTATACCTACATATATTCATTAAGTTTGAATTTTGTGACTTAAACCGTTTAGGAGATATGGATTTTAGAATGTGTCGATCTCGGCTTTTTTTCGTTTCGAACGCATTATTTCCCCCCCCCCCCCACAATTGATATAATTTTCAAACGTTGCTTGTTCGTGAACTTCACCATGATAAAAATGTAAACCTTGACTATCATTTTGACGTACATAATTAATTGGGTTTGGTACAAATACAAAGCCCATAAGGTCTAAATGAATATTCGAAATACAAAATCTTAAGATACCAACAATTTTGTAAGTAAAGACTATGCTAGTCAAAATCTTTAAGAAAGTCGGCCATAATTATGTTCGCACAAATTGTTCTAATTGATCTAATTATTTTTTTTTGTTTGAAATAAAATTCAAATATGTTTATTTTCATCATAAGTGCTTTTTGCATAATACTAAAGTTAAAGAAAATTTATTTAATGATACGAGGAAATATAAAATTTTCACTAAGTAAATGTTAAACTCTTTTTTCAATGATGCAACAGCTAAACTCGGACCTAACCCATAATTTTCCTTCAATACTATTTTACTTTATCTATAGGTACATATTGTTACATGCTACCCTGTCAACACGCACAACTTCCACTAAGAGAGACATCAACCTTACAATACATAACTGGAACGCAGAGAAAAACATCCAATGAACCCCGTTGCAATACCCAATGAGAAAGGCGTGAGAAATGCTGCTAAGTTCTCACCTGTACTTAACATTTCCCGAACATTCCACGTACACCATCGAATATGCGAGAAAGCACTCGACTCAACACATGCAGTATATATGCACGACAGAGTTTGCAGTAAAAGACAAATACCAGTTTAGATCTCTACCAGAAAAAATAAATTTTGGATATTAGGGCTGAATATAAAGATATTCCAATTTTTATATATTGAGAGCCGCTAACGATAGAAAGCTGAAACTAGTTTTGAAGTAAGAAAATTCCAGAGGCATACACTAAAAATAAAATTTTTGGTGGGGGTAGCAGAATGGGTAGTGGTGTTTTTTTTTATCTAGGAACGGGGCTTATCATAGAAATTTGAAACTTGGTACGGTTATGCAGAACCAGAAAAGTAATTTCACGAGGCCAGAGGACAAATATTTTAGGTGTGAAGGATGTGGTTATATTTTCAAGAATTTCGTCATATCTTTTAGATCTGCTGATAAATCGTGTTAGTTTCCTTCTACAAGAGCACACAGAAGTAAGTTATTTATAAGTTAAAATGCATAATTTGTATAGATATCTATTTGAAAATCATTTCCTAAGAAAATGCTACATGTCAGCGGAGGTGAGGATGGGTGAAAATCTTTGACGCGGTTAATTCGGGATGCATTACAGGTAGCAACGCGCAGTGGCGGTACTAGGGACGATATGATAAATGGGAAAATATGCCTAGGCACATGAGTATTGGTGGTGATGCAGTTTGCTTTTTAAAAAAAAAAATTTTATTATGATACTACCCAGCTATCTTTAGGACAGATAAGCGATTATATACAACTCAACAAATATTCATAGTTTTGAACAGGTAATTCTGGAAGTTAAGTATCGACGTGTACCAGATTTTTGGAAATTTTATTTAAGCATATAAAACAAACAATTGCCTACCCTCTATCGGAGAATCGGAATACTAAAAACATTACTAAACGTTATTTATTTCCAAAATTACCTTTTTACTCGAATGAAGGTGATATCGTCTGGGATGGAGAGCACACATATACCGATCCACCGCCATGCATACTAATATGACGGCACTTTGTTGCGACAAAGCTCCTCGTAACAGCGCCTGTAATTTAATTATTTATTCATTCAGCGTTATATAATATAAAATGATGTCGAGGAGCGTGAACCTTGCGAAGCATGAAAGTGAAGGAAGACAGGAAGCAAGGATATAATTAGACTAGAGCTGTACCTGTTTCAAATTTGACCCGACATATCTTTAAAATAATTACGACACAACAAGAATCTAGCTAGGCACAATCTTAATCTGGGATTTCGAAGGAAATAGAGTAGAGTGGTTAATTTATCGGATAGAAAGTGTTCAACTAATTAGCTAATGAATGGGAACTTACCTGAATTTGGCAGAAAATCTCTCCGTAAGGCCAACAATGGAACAAGGCTGGCAATAAACCGAATGGTGTTATTAGAAGTCCTATCGCGAGGTCGTTCAATGCCAGCGATGTTAGTAGGTAACGAGGCTGAAAATAATCGAATAATTCAGAATTTTATTATTTCAGTAGATGTTGAGAATTTTATTTCGGTAATTTTAAATTTTATAATTAATGGATTGCGTAATTGACACGTATATGGACGACTTGTTGTTGTCGTTCGTGTCGATGAGAAACAGTGTCCGGCATCTGAACAGAAACAGGACAATCCTATAATATTCTGTTCATCTGGTGCTGAGGTGATTGGCTCTCCTTCATTGCTGATTACAGATTAAAAAGGACTAGGTTTCTACATTGGATAGGGTCAAACTTGGTTCCTGGCGTTGGACCTAGACATGGTTACGGCCGTGTATGACACTAAAATGATGCATCGTACCAGCCTTAGGTTCTAGTATTTGATCATCTTCCTTTTCTTGCCCTGAGTCGACATTGGGCTAGAATTACTTTCAGCGATTGTACCAAGATTGTTCTTGTATTGGCACAGAATTCTATTCACCAAGCAAAAAGGCACAATTTCAAAAATAATTTTTAATTATTTCTAATTTATTTTCAGAAAACCAAAACTGGACCACGAGATATAAAATGCTTCGTCTTTTAGGCTGCCGGTTAAAGCTGATTTTTATTAATAATTATCTCATCAGGCCGTTAAAGTAAAAGATAATTCGATGATACGATTCTCAATGTACACAATCACTTTACACCCACCTAGTGGTTAAATATCATGAAAACCTGAAATAAATTTTTAGGCGATTATATATAAAGCACATAGCAGTGAAAGTGAATTCGATATCCCATTATACCTAAACGATTTGTTGAAATTCGTGAAAGCTTGCTCAAGCACCTTGCAACCCCTTGAGGATTGAACATCGACAAATGCTTAAATAAGTTCGTAGTGGATTGTATTTGAAGCCCTTGGAAGTTCAGAAGCGAATTCGATTAGACCTAAGAAATATGACGGAATACGCGAAATCGTACACACTTACTTATTGGTACCGAAATATGTGGACAAATTTCTAGGCGCTTATATAGAGAGCTCGCAGAAGTAAAATTAATTGGATTTCTCGAGCGAACTAAGAGATATTACGAAATGCTTAAAAACGAATACAACCCTTTCACAAACATTTTTTTGCCTCCACCGTACGTTTGCTTAAACTACTTTTCTAGCTCATTTACAAATATAAATCAAGTTTTAATTTGCTGGCATAAACCATTCTTGAGATACTAAGAACCCCAACGTCGTACCTTACTACTCCTATCAAAAATTTTATTTTCTAAAATGCCCCATAGAAACTCTAAACAAACGTGAACTCTTAGCTTCTATCCTTAGCGGCTCTCGATAAAAAACAATCGACATTTTTTGCTTTTCACCCTCACGCCGTACGCCGTCCGCTGTCCGCCGTACGCAAAATCGTTTGAAGGCGCGTAGCTCCCAAACCCGTTGAGATATTGAATTAAAATTTTTTTTGTAGGTAGAATGGGTGATGGTGCGTTTACCCTTACCCTTGAGGTTCGCCTCGAGGCGAGCCTCTACCCCCATCAGGCCATTGCAAACCGGTTTTCGTCGGCTGTGTTCTTTGCGGCGTTGAAAGCAATTTATGGTGCATTTACACTCAGCGTTTGAGGCGAGCCTCTATCCCCACCAAAAAATCACCCAATCAGATGGCTTGTGGAGTCGCAAGAGTCTAACATTCTTCAACTTTTCTCCGACGCACGCTTCCATATGTGTACACACATACAATGAACTGTGGCAGCACACAATTCGCAGCTCATCGTATTTCTGTCGTTTCGCACTCATAAGCATGTTGCGCCGCAAAGGCATTTTGAGTGTAAATTGCTTTCAACACAGCAAAGAACACAGCCGACGAAAACCGGTTTGCAATGGCCTGATGGGGGTAGAGGCTCGCCTCGAGGCGAGCCTCAAGGGTGAGTGTAAACGCACCATGTCACTCAACATGCCTCTGCGGCGCAACTTGCCTATAAGTGCCAAACGACAGAAATACGATGAGCTGCGAATTGTGTGGTACCACAGTTCATTGTATGTGTGTACACATATGGAAGCATGCGTTGGAGAAAAAGTTGAAGAATTTTAAACTCTTGCGACTCCATGAGCCATCTGATTGGTTGATTTTATGGTGGGGCTAGAGGCGCGCCTCAAACGTTGAGTGTAAATCCACCATGAATCCCTACGAGTGGTATATTTTAAGGGGGTGAGGGTGTGAGGGGAGGATGAGGAGGGAGCGTTTTAGACAAACAATTTTGGTTTCTAGATCTCAGGCACCACTTATGCTAGGAGGCTAGGAAACTTGGAACTTATGAAAAACTATGATAGTGGACCCATTTGCAAAAAAAAGGTCGATGGTGGAGGGGTGTGGGAGCGGGGGGAGGAAACAATGAGTCCGAAACGTTTAAAAGCCGGTATTGAAACATTGTAAAATCCATATCTCCTGAACGAATGATGTGAGATGGTTGAAACTTTGTAGTTGCCTTTAGGGATACTTCGAGATTATACAACGGCTAAAAGGGCTAAGGGAAGTAGTGGGGTGTGGGGGTGGGGGTGAACAATTTTGGATTACAATAGCTTCCGAACCAATTACATCAGGAAGATAAAATTTGGTTTCCGTATATGGGATCACAATTGGAGTCTACTGAATGTAAACTTTTTGAGTGGGGAGGTGGAGCACAAAAATTAAGAGGGTACTAATTTTTAAAAAAAAAAAAATTTTTATATCTGAAAAACCGTACCAGATATGAACTTGAAAATTTTACAGGAGTTAGAGTCAGTAGACTTGTAGTAGGGAAAAGGTGTGGGTGTTGGGGGTAGAAAGGAAAACATTTTAATTTTTATTTCTCGAAAACCGTAATGAATGGAAAGCTAAAAATTTACGAATATATAGAACTACTATAGAGACACCCTAAAATTACATAAATTTTTTAAATTTTTTTGATAGGGGTAGCAAGGTACGGGGTAAGTGGTGATTTTTTATATCTCAGAAACGGATTATGCTAGAAAGTTGAAACTTAGTACGTATATGTAGATGTGCTACTAGAGTAATTAAAACTAAAAAAAAATTTGATTTTCATTTCTGTACATAGATGGAGTAAAAAAAATATTCGTGAAAAGGTTTTTTTTCCACATTTCATGAATTTCGTTAAATCTTTTAGAATTCTCGTTCTATCAAATTAATTTTACTTCTGCGGACTCTTAATATAAGCGCCTAGAAACGTTTTTCCAAATTTTTCGATATCTAACCCCTAAGGGGGTGTAAGGCGGTTGTGTACTTTTTCCTGAATTCCGATATATTTCGTAGGTCTAATGAGATATAGAATTCACTTTCACTTCTAAACGCTTTGAATATAGTCGGGGAATAAACCGATTTAAGTATTTGTTGATGTTAAACCCCCTGAGGAGTAAGACATTGTTCAAGTTTTGACGAATTCCGATTTTTTTTTTAGGTTTAATGACATTGAATTCGCTTTCACTTCCATTGAATCATCTATTGAAAAAATACGTCGCATAGTAACCTACACTGCATTTCAGTATTTAACATGTTCCGGGCTTCTACCCATAAAATAATAAATTTGCGCCCAGACTTTTGGTAGATTTTTCTTATATCGGTTCACATACGGAAGTTCTTAAGTAATGTCGATGCTCCTATTAGAGGATTACAACTGAACCCGTAATTTGAAATTTTGCACACAATATTTGCCATCGTTTGACAGAACTAGTGCCAAAACAGCTAATAATAAGGAAATTTTACAATAAATATCCTTAAAATGGGGGTGTTTGTGTTTGGCCGAACTTGCGATAACTTGAGAATGCATCGAACTATGGTGTTACAATTATACGAGTATACACCTCATTATTCCGGTTATCTACGCATGTGAAAATACTAACTCCCTTTGTCGCTCTCTTGTTGTAACTTAAATCGTTGTTTAGTATTTCTTCAAAAGTATCATATCGCGGTTTCTGGTTTAGGCCTATTCTTGTTTTCTAATATTGGTACAACATTTTTACATTGTTAGCTCAGGCTTCACAATCCACAGACCAAGGTCCAAGACTTGCCAAATTTTGGCATATTTGTGGATTCCTACATTACTGCAAAATACTTGCAGAAGGCGTGATCAATGGTCCTTCTCAACAAAGATAAAGGTTTTAATTAACATCGAAGTCATGAGTTCTATTCGATACTTTTGCTTAGATTTGAGCGTCTTCCCATTTTGGCGCTTCTCCACCACTACTTTTGCTTAAGGAATTTAATTAAATTGAACATACCTGTTGGTGTATAAATGGTGTATATCGTCGATTATTTATAACAAAAATAATAAGAGCATTTGCTCCAATCACACCGAGCGTCAGTAATAAAATAATGAATGCCTCGAGTATTTCAGCGGTCCCGATATGATAAATCAAAACAGTTGTAGTATATCTTGGATGCGAGCAGCTTGAATTTTTAACAGACGGTGCCACTAGGAACGTGCCTGCCTTCAAGTCCATTTCAAATCTGAAAAACCAGAAAAAAGGAAAATTCGTTTTATAACATTTCTGAAGATCTTCCAAGAAAATTTTTAATCTTAGACTGCAAATGGAAATTTTATTTAGGAAATCATAAATTTAACAGAGCGAACAGAATCACTCTAACACCAACAATAACAACATCAACCACAAAAATAGGAAAATGTGAAAAAATTTCGTCCGTTTCTATTTCTAGAGTTTTCTCCTTTTTCACTACATCACTATTAAAGGCCAGTAAAAAGAAAACGATAAAACTAAACTTGGTTATGAGAATAACCCAGGAATGAAAATAGGATGGCTCCAAAATGACCACAAAGGAAAAAAAGGGATTTCATCCCGGCTGGAATGGATTCGAGGAATGTAGCGAATTAAGTGAACGTCCTGAAAATATAAAAGGACAGCGTTGAGCTCGAATCCGTAACCAAATGAGAATTTCGGGCTTTTGCTTATCAAAATTATAGCGGATGATATAAATTTCGGCCATGCTTTCGAGTGTTTCAAAGTCATTTGTACAGTTTTTCTAGCTTTCGTTTGAAATTTAGCTCAAGTTTGCGAAAAGTTTTATAGGCTCATCATGGTTTTATAGGAGAATGGTAGTTTTATGTGTGTAATCCCCCTGAAAGGAGAAATGTCTGAAAGCAATTGTGGCCCGGTTAAGGGTAATTATGCTGCTCTTAATCAGTGAAGCACTTTGCATCCGGATAATAAGATGAAGTTTTGAAAAATATGGGATACCTACAATTGCGGTCAGCACCAAGGATTAATAAAAACATGTTTCTTCTTATATTCTTATATTCCTAGGGAAGGAGAGGACTTATAATGCTTCTCTTATTACCACTTCTTTTAAGGCGGAATTATAGTGAACGCGACGCGCGCGCGTGAAGCGATGCGACATGATGACAGCTGAGTCGAACGTATGTAGCGAGAGTAACCAGTTAAGTGATTATGTAATCACATCGCGATTTTGATCCTCTGGCACAGGGGTGACGATATCTCATCAAACCAATAAGATATGGCGAAAATTGTTAAAACATATACAACACCTTTACACCACCTTGGAGTGTTCAACCTCCAAGGGGGTGTAAAGAAATCTTGCAAAGGGTTATTAAAAACCTTATTCGATATCTAATCGGACCTAGAGTGACCACTATATATTTTCACGAATTTCGTCATATCTCTTAGATCTTCTGAAATATCTAATTAGTTCTCTACAAGAATTCATGAATTCCTCCATATACCTTAAGATAACCAATTGGGGTTTCCTTCACCAGGCTTTCTATAGAATCACCAAAAAATTAATTTCTGGATTTATTACTAAAATTCAACTTCTAAGGGGTGTGGACATACCACTTAGATCTGATAAGATATCGAATTGGCTTGTTACTGCCTGGGGATTTCTATTTAATCACCTAGAAAATAATTTCAGAATTTCTGCTTATTCAGCCCCCATGAGGTTCATACGTTTTGACAATTTTCGCCATCTCTTAGGTCTGATGAGATATAGAATTGCCTTTTACTTCTACGGGCATCCACTAGAATCCAAATTCAAGATTTTTCGATATTCAATTGCAAAGGGTGTGTAGAGAGGTAACTTACATTTTCGCGATGATATGACGAAACTCAAGATGTGTACAAGGTGTAATCTATCGGGTAAAAATCGATATTCTTATTTCAATGTTTGTATAAAAAACCACTGATGAATGTTGAAAACTGTATTTTACGAATACATGGAGCTATTCTAGTGACAAAACTAATTTTCCAAAAAAATGTCTTGACTCGAAACAACTGATGTTATATTTCGACTTTGACCGCTTACCGGACTATGATCCAGAAATGAAAATCATGCATCTTCACTTTAACTGCTTCCCAGACTTTGTCCCGAAAAATAATAAAATTTTGCCCAGACTATTGGCAGATTTTATTCTGTAATATATATAATGGTACATACAAAAATTTTATATGCCCAGCTATTTTTTTATTTATTGGTCTTAAAGACCTCTGTATGGAAGGCACAGCCGAAGATGTTGGGTGGATTCGAAGCAAAATTTTTAGTTCCCTTTATTTTTCTCTGAAGTAAATGTTCATTGGAAGCTTAATTTTTTCTTATCTCCAGTTTCGGTGAAATTGCGTAGGTGGAACAACAAATTCACACTGATTCTTACTTGAATAAAATACATATGCCACTATTCGTTCAATAAATTTCAACTTCCTCTTATAAGCCATAGCTTTACCTTCTCTGGAAAATGTTTAAGGCTGCTTATATTCAGGACACCTTATCGAAGCGACTAGAACAAAAAGTTATTAGATAGTATAGCGAATAGTAGCCTGACTTTCCCTCAATTCTACAATGATAAAATTCATACAATGCTTCACCATGGGATATTCATCGATTTTTAGTACGCGTAGTGCATTACTAGTATTGTATAGAATTTATTTTACCTTAAATTGTCTCAATATATTTCAGCCATAATGAACTTAAATTTTCACTTAAAACAATTGTTTTGATCATAAATCAAAAAGATTGAACTTTTTGGTGTAAAAATACACATAATTTGAAAACAAGTTCCACTAATTATTATACGTATAAATTAATTTTGAATAAATGAAATTACCTTGGAACTACGAGTACGTTACTATTTTGTTTTCAGTATAATTGTTTTGTTTTCAGTATTAATGTTTTGTTTTCAAAATAGAAATTTACGCATGTTACTTTTCCACGAATTCATTTTTAGTTAGAATACAGAGCGCAATTATGTTTGTTTTTTTTGAAAAATATGGTCAAATGCTAAAATTTTTCCTAGATACTAAAACAATTCTTGAAGAAAAATAGAAAATTCGTGTTTGAATAGTTGCACAATTCTTCGAAGTATTTACACAAATGTAAAATAATCTTATAAAAAAACAGTATTGCAAACAATTTTGGTAGTATATAAAGATTAGAATTTCGGAAGTTGTAGTCATATCCTGTTTCCCAGTTAGAACTTGAACACTGAATTCAATTAGTTACTGAGGTATTTATTTTTAAATTAAGTAATAAATCAAGAAAAAGATAATTTAAAATTTGCCCAATTTTTTTTTTTAGAAATATGAAGTTGTGTTTTGTCTTACTTGGGTTTATACTTCTTGCTTCCTGCGTAACTTCGACTGAAGCTAGAAGACGCCGGAATCAAAGACGAGGTGGACTGTTTGGTTTGTTTGTATCCAGGCGTGTCCGACTACAACGTAAATTAGCGGAGCAGGCGGCGGCAGCGGCAGCGGCGGCAGCAGCAGCGGCGGCAGCAGCAGCAGCAGCGACATCGACAGTGGCAACGACAACAACTCTAGATGCTAGAAACATCACTGTTATAACATCGCAAGATGTACCTACAGTGTCGGAAGAAGTACCCACAGAAGGGGGTGCCACAGAAGAAGTCACAGATGCACATATAAACGAAGGAAATCCAGATGTACCTGCACCGACGGAAGGATTCTCCTACCCAACACCTATTTACTCCAATACCAATCCAGATATAGTTGTGACAGGGACTCCAACAAGAAAATGGCGTGGTTGGCCAACCAGAAAGCCATCTCGTCCAAAGCATGGAAAATCGCGCCCATATAAACCATGGCGTGGACCATCTCGCCCAAACTATGCACCATGGAAACCAAACCGATCACAATGGGCACCAAAACCTAAACCATTTGGCCCAAGATATGGAGCATCTGGTCCAAGACGCCACCGCTTCGGTAGGCGCTAATTTGATTGCTTTCGTGAACTCAGTCGAGATTTTCTCGGATGAGTATAAAAAGCGGCTACATCAATAAAAGAATATTCCATAATAAACTATTCCAAATCATGAATTTAAACTTCTTGCATTTTTACTTCGAAGATGATAGTGTAAAGGGTTTTCTAAATGTTTTCAAATAAAGCTTATTACGAGGTAGTAAATACCAAACTATTGGCCTAAAATACATATATAAACCAAGTTTCAACTTTTTAGCATCCACGGTTCGTGGGAAATAGCAATAAAAGAAATAAATTAATTCATTTATTCAAAAAGGACTGAGGTCCATGTCCTATGCCATAAAGTACTTAATCTTCTTTGCTCCGTCGACAGATACCTGCTTTTAGCCGGCCTTAGTGCTTCATAAAACATTTGTAAAATTTCGGGTCGCCAAGGATTCCAAAAATAGCAGAAAAGATAGACGTGTATTATACTCTATATGGTATCAAGCAGAGCAGTCACTAAAGTTTAAAAATCACATGTTTTCCAGTTGTGACAAAAAATACCAAATCAACACGCTATTCATCTGTCCACCCTCGTCGAGTAGCTTCCATACAAAAGTCATTAAAACCAGTGCCTATCGATATTGACAATAAATTACTAATTTGAAATTTAGTCCACATTAGTTTTCAGAATGTAGAATAATGGAATGAATGTGATAATCGAGAGGACTGTTTTGTTTAAACTGAATTCTTGCTGAATTTCTACTTCTTAGCTGAACGGAGCGGGTTTCGTAGGATGAATGCACAAATTTTCCAAGAACTTATGTATGGCGGATACATATAGCTTAGCCAAGACACCAACCAAAATTTATTTCAGACAGGAATTTTATAACTAGACATAGGCAATATAATACCTGTATGACGAATAGCCAATGAAAAAAATTTTAGTACTCTATATTTAACTTGAAGTATGGCTTTACAATGAAATTTCATCCAATGTATGAACGTTGCAAGATGTCAACACTATTTTTATACAATTTAAAATATCCTTTCATTTAATGTAAACCAAACGTAAATGAAGCTTCTCGAATAATGTGGTTTTACTTTATTATTTCAATAATACAGTATTGTTATCGATTTTAAAAAAAAAAAATTGCTACTTTTTCACGTTTCATGACTAATAGACACGAAAAAAGCAAAAAAAAAATGTCAGTCCGTCTGTCCGCCGTACGCCGTACGCTGTACTCCGTACGCCGCACGTCGACCACTGTATGCAAAATCGTTTGAAGGCTCGTAGCAGCCAAACCCTTTGATCTATTAAATTGAAAAATTTTTTATGAATAGACTGGGTAGGCCCCTTGAAGTGACCACATTTTGAAGGGTAGGGGTGTGAGGCGGGAAGTAGGGGAAGCGTTTTAGACGAAAAATTTTGGTTTCTAGATCTCAGCAACAGCTTATGCTAGGAGGCTGAAATTTGGAATTTATATAGAGCTTTGATAGTGGACACATTTACAAAAAAATTGCCGATATGGGTGATGGGGTGTGGAAGTGGGGGGAAAAATAATGTATCCGAAACGCAAGAAAGCCGAGATCGACATATTCTAAAATCCATATCTCCTAAACAGTTAATGTCACAAAATTTAAACTTAATAAATATCTGTAGGTATACTAGAAAAATAGATAGGAAGTAAATTTTTGAGTGGGCGCAGTGACGTTCGGGGGTGAGGGGTGAAAAACTTTAGATTACGATATCTCACGAACCAATTGCACTAGAAAAATAAAATTCTGTTTTTGAATAGAGTTGACAAATAAAGTTTGCTGAAATTAAATTTTTTATGGGGCGGTGGAGCATGAAAGTGGAGGGGATAAGAATTTTTCTAAAAAATCACGTCACATATCTCAAGAGATAGACACTTAATTTTTTTACCAAAAGTAGGCCTAATAGACCACTATCAGAAAAAAAACTTTTGTGGGTGTGGGTGTGGAGGGTGAGAGTAGGGGAGGGTGAAAAGGAAAAAGTTCTGGTTGTTATATCTCTTGACCCTATAATGATATAAAGCTGAGACTTGGTATTTAGATAGAGCTATAGTAGTGGCATGTTGGAAAAATATAATTTTATATAGGGGTAGTATGGTACGAGGGTGGGTGGTGTTTTTCCTATCTATAGAACGGCTTATGCTACAAAACTGAAACTCGGTATGTATATGTGAATCAACTGGAAAAGTAAGTTAGATTAAAAAAAATTTTAAATATTTATTGGCGTTCGGAAGAGGGGTGAAAAAAATAATCAGTGAAAATGGAATGCATATATTTTCACGGTTTTCCTCATATCTATTACTTCCAAATATTGAATTCATTTTTATTTTACGGCTTCTTCATATAAATATCTAGCAAGCGTTTTCAGGATTTTTTAAAATTCGACCCCCCACGGTGGTTGCATATATTTTCACGAATTCTGCCGTATCCCTCCGGTCTAATTAGATATCGAATAACTTTTTACTTCCACGGTCTTGTTTAATAATCACCTAAAACTAGTTTTACATTTTTTTTTTTCGATCCCTAAGAGGGTATAAACGGGTTGAACACGTTTTCACGAATTCCGTCATATGTCTTAGGAGTGATAAGATATCGGATTGGTTTTCATTTCCTCGGGCTTTCTTTATATATATCTAAAAACTCATTTCAGGATTTTTTGATATTCAACCCCAAATTGGGTGCAAGGGGGTTGCATATGTTTTCACAAATTCTTATATATTTCTTAGTTCTGATGAAATATCGAATTCAGTGTTACTTCGTAAGGCTTTCTATATATAATCGTCAAAAGCTGATTTCAGTATTTTTAGATATTCAACTCCAATAGGACGTAAGGCTTTCGACATATTTCTTACTATTGATAAGATATTAGATTGGTTTTCACTTCCACAGACTTTTTCTATAATCGCCTACAAATGAATTTCCGATTTCATGTAATGGCCCAAAACCAAATCACGAAAAACCTCCTAATCACGTATCAACTGAAATTATACTACGACTTAGACCTCGTCCCGGAGTATGACCCAATTATGTAATTCATATGTTATTTGTGGCAGCGGCGTAAGTATTCTAGCGCGACCCTATTCTAACCGCTTTTCAAACATTTTTTTAAGTTTTCAGTCACATAGTAACCTACACCGCGTCTCAGAATTAAACGTGTTTCGGACTTTTACCCAAAAATAATAAAGTTGCGCCCAGACTGTTGGCAGATTTTTTTTTAAAAAATTTCGATTCTATATTTCATTTGAAAACGTGAAAGCTCTACTGTAGTTTCGAACCATCGCTTAGCCAAAACTCGCTAGGCGGCTAACGTTCAATATCATGTAATTTGAACGCGAAAGAATGAATCTACTGGAAAAACTTAAGGCTTGACTTTTATTTAGCAAAATTAAAGTAAGAAATATATTAAAAAAGAAATCATATTACCTACAACCATAAGATTTTCTACTTTTTCCTAGCTTCGAAAACTATACCTTAAACTTGTGTACTTTTCACTATACAAGACCATACATTTCTCTTCCATTTTCGTCAAAGAATGATTCTACGAAGGGAAATTTCTTTTAAACATTTCAACGACACAAACATCCAGGAAATTATTTTCTGATTGGAAAGTTTGCCGTTGGCCATTTCATTTTTTCAACACAATAATTACGGTTGACTTTGCGTTAACTCCGAGGGCAACGTCACATCAACATCATAATCGAGATTCTTTTCAAATGTATTTAGCCGGGTCAATTCATGGCAGGCACTGGACAGTACTGTGGTACTCGTACAGTTCTTTATCCTTATCTGAATGGCATGTTTTCAGAAACAGAAAAAAAAACAAAAAGTTCATATTTTTCCTTTTAAACTGAGCACCTCAGGCTATTCATGAAAAAAGGATTCGTTTCACTTTGAAAATGCATCGCTTGCAGCTCACGCTTTTTTTACTGCAAAAACTATATAACAAACACCTTTCGAGGTGTGCACATAAAGGATGAAATTCCTTTTTATTAGCGCACTGTTTGGGACTTAGGAAGATCCTTTAAAATTTTATTTTTTGGCTCAGTTTGTTTGGCGGATACAAAAATGGTAAGTGTTTTTTTTTGACCATGCTCCCCTTTGAAACTGCAGTAGTTTATTACAGTTGCTGAAAATGTTTACTAATATTTGCTTCTCGGCCACATGACTTTCATTTGTGATCTAAAAAACTGGTTTAGAAGAAGAAACAGACCCATATAACAACAGAAAAGAAAATAATATGAAATCTAATGTGGCTCAACCTAGAAAATTGAAACACGAATACGTCACCATTAATCGTGCAATAAGTGAAACCATGTGACTTAACGAATTTGATGTGCGAACTGCCCAAAGAAGTGGCGGCATTTTTCTCACTGTTCTCACTATAATATAAGTACAAACATTTTTCCTGGACTTTTGTATGGCAGCTACACAAGGGATCAAGATCAAGATCTGAATTTATTTTCGTTAACACTTGTTTTATGGACGTATGTATGAACGCTTTCTGGCAGCTCGATTATTGGAATTAAGCTAAATTCCGTAGAATGAATGTATACATATTTCTAGAAAGGACTTACAGGATTTCCTTTAAATACATGTCGTTATCTGAAACTGTTTGAAAAATAACTTATACGAAATTTCGAATTCATAGCTTGAAGCGCTTTGGAGTTAGAACCAATATTCGTTAAAATATGTTTTAAGAACTTTTGTACGGAAGCTGCCTGAAGTTGTAGGACGATTTTGCCTATTAATGAACTTAGCCTTCTCACAAATTCCGTTCTATATCCATTTTGGAATTGCAAGAAAATAATAATGATAACTCCATGATGAACTCCGTCCAAGAATCAATGAATTTTAACACCAATCATTTGCAATCGAAGGTGTTTAATGTGTGCTATGTTTTGAGGTCGGTGTTAAACAAAATTTATTTTTTGAAGAGTGTAGGCTTGTCAAACGTATCTGACTCAAGAGACTATTACAAAAGGATTCGAAAGAAATGTTAAAAAAAAAAAAAAAATCGAAAAGAAGAAAAAAAAAATCGGCCAACAGTCTGGGCGCAACTTTATTTTTTTTATTGGTTGAAGTCCGAAACGCGTTTATTGCTAAGATCCGGTGTAGGTTACTATGCCACTGACAACCTAAAAAATAACGATCCAAATAGCCTCCTGGTTATTTCTTAGGTTGTCAGTCGCATACCTACACCGCATCTCAGCATTAAACACGATTTGGACTTCAATTCATAATATAATAAAGTTGCGCCCAGACTGTAGGCCGATTTTTTTTTAGTTTCAATAACTCCAGTAGCATATTTACATATAGGTACTAAGTTTCAACTTTCGAGCATAAGCCGCTTCTAAGATATGAAAAACCACCCTCCACCCCCGTACCTTGCTACCCCTATTAAAATTTTTTTCTGGTATGTCTCTATAGTAGCTCTATACAGTTTTCAATTTTTAGCTTTCTAATCTTTGCGCCTTTCGAGAAATTAAAATCAGAAATTTTTCATTTCCACCCCTTCCGACCATCCCTCTCTACACCCACACCCTCAGGTCTACTGGTCCTAACTCCTGTAAAATTTTGAAGATCATATCTGATACGGTTCTTGAGATATAAAAATGAAAATTAAAATTGACTGTCCCCCCACGTCCGCGCTTCACCTCTCCCCACAACAATTTTAACATTCAGTAGACTCCACTGGTAATTCTATACACAGAAACCAAATTTTATCTTCCTGGCATAATTGAGTCGGAAAATATTGTAATTCAAAGTTATTCACCCCCACCCCCAAACCTCAACACCCCCCTTAAAAATGTTAATCCTTTTCTAATTTCCTAGTATCTCTTAAGACAACTACAAAGTTTTAGCCATCAGACATCAATCGTTCAGGAGATATGGATATTAGAATGTTTCAATCCCATCTTTCAAGCGCTTTGGACGCATTCTTTTCCCCCCACTCGCACACCCATCGACTCCTATCGACAATTTTTTTGCAAATAGGTCCACTGTCATAGTTATACATAATTTCCAACTTTCAGCCTCCTAGCATAAGTGGTTCCTGAGATCTAGAAACCAAAATTTGCCATCTAAAACGCTCCCCCCTCACACCCTAACCCCTCCAAAAGAAATCATACCACTCGTTGGGGTTCACCCATTCTACCTACCATAAAAACTTCAATTTAATATCTCAAGGGGTTTGTAAGCTACGCACCTTCAAACGGCACCTGCGTACGGCGGACAGATGGGCATTTTTTTTTTGCTTGCTTGGGGTTTAGTCCTAAAACGTGAAAATACAAAATTTCAGGGTAGCAAATTTTTTTGGAATTTCAGGTCGTCAAAAAATAATGAAGTAATAGTACTCGTATCGATGGAATAATATTGAGTATGTATACACGCATAATTGTTTACGTACTACACCAATAACAGAGAGACGTGCTGAAAGTCACAATCAGCGGTAGCAATCATTTATGTACAACGTCGGTAGGACGTCGGTACGACGTCGGTAGGACGTCGGTACGACGTCGATAGGACGTCGGTACGACGTCGATAGGACGTCGGTAATGAGTTATTTGAATCATTATACAATACGACGTCTATGACGTCGTGACGATTTCCAAATTTTTCCTCACGAAGTCGGATAATGGTCGCCCTAGCGTTGTCAGTTAGTTATACATATCGGGCAATTATGACGGCCAGGAGTCGTTACTACAAACCACGCCAACCTATAAATATCGTATAAGCTACTATTTTGTGTCCCTTGGGCTACTCCATGCAAAATGTTGTATTTGCGCTCTTGACTATCGGGTATATTCACTGGTAGTGTTACAGATAAATTAGTACTCAACTATCGGATATCGTTAACGGAGAGTAATGAAGACGGCAATAATAAAGATATGAGGTTGAGAATCAGAAGCACGAAAGTGATAAGAATGTGTTTTAACTGAAAATGCTATAACCATGATTGATATGACAGAGTTAATTGGTGATCTACATAATACAGAAAACTTTACAAAAACTAAGATTGACAATAAAGGCTTCCATATTTACTACCAAATGCTTATAGCATTAGCTTGCAAACATCCCTAACCGTAGTCCATTTCACTTTTCCATCCATTATTTTTTTTTTTTAAAAAACTCGGCACAATTTTAAATAATTTTATCGCCTCAATTTCTAAAGTGCTCCGCCGTTATTGAGTCACTAAACTAATTGCCGTCTCTGAACAATTTTATGCTCATCATTAGTTTTTATTTGACTCCAAACGAAAAGTCCATGTACGCTTTCGACTTTTATCATAATTTGCATATTATCTATATAAAAAGGATAAACTAACTTTGCCATTTTCTCTATTGTTCTGATTTTTTTCCATTATGAAATTCATATTCGTGGTTCCATATTTGACATATTTCGAGGAATTTATTTTAATTGCGATCTTATTAAAGTGTATAGGAGTTGTCCAAATATACGAAAATGGGTGATCATTAGGAACAATTAAATGCTCCGGGTTTAAAACTATCTTGCATTTAAGCGTCATTAATAATCTGAAATTTGAACATAGCTTCCGAATCACTTATCATAATGTAGCTCTCTTTTGACTTTCATGGAGTTGAGGTCAACTTTTCACAATGAAGTTTCTACTTCGTCAGAAAATTTAATGACATTTGTATGGTAAATACAGGGAAGATTAAAAGGATTATACTTTTTGATATTCTAGTTTAGTATAAATTTACTGAAAAACAGATCGATATAAGATTTCAATAGCCGGAATCAACTGCTCCAGATTTATAGTAGTTTTCACTGAAGGACAGAAGAATTTTTTAAGGACATTAGTTGGAAGGCTTGTGTGATTTCCTTCATTATGAAATTAGCATATGCAATTTCTGGTAAGTTAATGTTTTGAAAATTATAACAACTTAGCGGTGTTAATAAATAGACAAGAACGAGATTTTGAATTTTTATTCATCAATGAAGAAAAATAAATAAATTTTTTTATAAACAAAAAATGATACACACATTCTACATTTTTCATTCAGTCCATTAAATTTGCTTAATCCTACGAGCGATCAAAATTTATGCATTGTTGCGTTAAATACGTATTTATGCAAATCATTAATAACATTAGCGCCGTTCCAGTAATATCCTGTGTTTCTTGAATATTGTTCATAGGTGAGTATTTTAAAATTGCTTTGTGGTCAATTCTTCGTTTAATTTAAAACGGTATTGGCTGATTATGTGTAGTGTTGTTGTGCCAAAATGAAACACCTATGTAATTTCTCCTCAGTGCTTAAATTGTGTTAATTACAAAGAGTTAATTATCGAAAATGACCACACGTACAATATTGCACGACCATAATTGCTATTTAACGGAAAGTGTAAAAAGTATTGTCCAATTCCGATGGTGAGTATTCGTTTTACAGTCAATGATGTCAAATAATAATACAGTTAAACCTTTAATTTATTAAACCATTAAAGTTTATGGAATGAATTTAGGCTTTTAATTCCAGCATTATACAAATAACCAGAGTTAGGTTATTACATTGAAAATATATCACTTAATTTAGGCTTCATACACTACTCTGTGGCGGATATAACAATTTGTCGTACTTTTATTGCTTTACAATATAATAATAATATAATAAAAGTTTCAGTTTCGAAAATTGATAATATTGCTTTGTATTACTTGGATACCTAGACAGACGTGCTTACATACTGTTACATGCTACCCTGGCAGCGCTCACAACTCGATCAGTTTTCAGTGGGAAAAACAGCAGCCTTTCAATATCTAACTCGAGGGCGGAGAAAAACATTCGTTTGGACACCTTGCAGTACTCAATGGGAGGGGCGTGGAGAAATCCTGAAACTTCTCGAATACTCTTCTTCTGACTCTTTCTCCAGCCCTCTCGAATATTCAATACACCACCGAATATTCGCGAAAGCTCTCTTGATCGCCTTTCGCAGGAGCTGATTGTTCAATTTAAGTTTTTCGGTTTCGGCCGCAGTGTCCAGTGCGTCCTAGTTGGGTGATTTGACTTGGATAGCATCTTATACGTTCTGCTCTACTTCTAATTGAATAATGCTTGCATAATGGAATACTTGAACGTATAGCCTTCGTTAGCTATTCAATAAATCAATGTAAGGTTCAAGTATACGTCTTATCGATAAAAAATACTTCGGCTTATGCAATTTAACACCTTCTACATAAGAGGGTGTCGAAGAGATAATGCACGTCCTTTCTGGTTAGAATGGGATTAAATCTATAATTTTTGGGTTATTTTATTCTGCTCTCAGAGTAGGTATTGCAAAGTTTTATAGTTTCCGTTTTACGATTTTATTGCGGATGTTACCATACCCCAGCGATAAGAGCTCTCACGTTCTTATCAATTCACACTCCATAGTCCGTACGTGGTTAGTTTATTCTACGAGCTACCGGATATTATTCATTCAAATCCTTGCTATTTTCCAATTTGATTCCATACTCTGTATAAAAGCATTGGGATTGCCCACTATATTTGTGTTCTCTATCGCGGAAAACAGTTGAAATTTAAAGTTCCTTACGTGTTAGTTTGCTTCATAGACACACGATGTCTACTTATCTTTTCAGTACACTATTTCACAATACAATCACCATAAAGTATCGTGAATTATGTGCAAATGGCGATCTTTAGATAACAAAAGCAATTTACGAGGAGATACAAGTCACCCAAAAGGATGTTGCTCTGATTTCTACGAAATGAGTTATGTACATTGCATAATCATCCAGCGTGGTAATTAGATTTGACTGCGGTTTCGCAATTTACTATAGATCCGAATATTAACAGAAAAACAACAGGATGCCGAACGGTCCTCCCAGCTATAAATCAGCCGATATCTGAAATCAAAGTGGAATGATTTTATGGAAAATTTTTACGGTTCAATAAATAAGGGAATTGGGATTGGTTTAGGTGTAGCTAATTGAAAATTCCATGTTATTATTATAACCACAAGAGGGATGGCAACATGACGTGTGTTCAGTCTAACGATTAATTGATCTCAACATTCCTGTGTTAATGGCTTTAATAGTTTTTACTGACATTTCGGAAATATTTAGGTTGATTTTATTGAAAATGCGGTGACTTTGATTGACTGAGGTAGAAGCAGTAATTTTTCATCGGTTCGACTGTCCCATTTCAAAACAAGAAGAAGAGTTTGATATCCTATTTTTACTCAACCCTCAAAAATAATAATAATAATCCGATATATAGGAGTCCTTTCAGATAACCCAAGGGAACTCCCAACATATCGGGATAGTAAAATTTATTTATGGGGCTGACTAATAGGAAGTTTTTGGGAACCTCTTCAAAATTTTATAAAAAAATCTTACTAGGTTTTGAAATGGGACAGCCGCGTTATCACAGAGCAATAGTGGGTTTAAGCCTAGAACTAGTTAAGATCTGTGTTCACTTTTTTCACTTTTCGATGTACCGTCTGCACTATGAGTTAGTGGTTCATTTCATATCAGACATTTTGGTTCTTCTAGAGGAGGTTATCACTCACTAGCTCTAGAAACAACACCAGTCAGTAGCTCAGGGATGGAACCATATCCTGTACAAATATTCAATCTTTCATTCCTGCAGTGCCTTTCCTCCTCGCTGTTCATCTTCGGTGCATAAAATCATAAAATACATGCAGTAATATAAATAAATTTGGCGTGTGTGTGCAGAGTGTGCGATGTCCACGAGCCCGGTTCAAGTTACTCCACTGGTTTTAAGCGAAAAGTTTATCGTTAACTCTCCTCTCTTGATACCTTACAACCTGCATTGCTATTGCCAATTATTTCCACGAATTAATAAAGTAAGCAATTCATACTTTATTATTTCATTTCATAACTATTAGACACCCAAGAAGCAAAAAAAATCAGTCCGTCTGTCCGCCGTATGCCGCCTGCCGGTCGCAAAATCATTGGAAATTTCGTACTTACTTTTGTGAGTAGATTTGGTACACCCCTTGGTGGGATGTAAGGGGAGTGGAGGAGCGGCTTAGACGGAAAATTTTGGTTTCTAGATCTTAACTGCTTACGCTAGGAGACTGAATTTGAATTTATGTAGAGCTTTGATAGTGGACCCATTTCCAAAAAAAATTTCGATATGGGTTGAGGGGTGTGGGAGTGAGCGGAAAAACATTGGATTATCCTCCGAACTAATTGTACTAGAAAGATAAAATTATGTTTTTGTATGAAGCAGACCGGTGGGAGGACGATGTAAATAGCAATTTTTCAAAAAAAAAGTTTGCATATCTCAAGAATCGTACCAGATATGGTATTATAGTATGGAGTGATGGTGGAGAGGGTGGAAAGGAAAAAAATTCGAAAACCGCGAAAGATAGAAAGCTAAATATTGACGATTATAAAGAGCCATTACAGAGGCATTCTAGAAAAAATATGGTTGATAGGGGTAGCAAAGTACGGGTGGGGGTTGTTCTTATTACAATATATATCAAAAACTTCTTTTTTGCCTCTTTTTTCGTTTCTTGTAAGCAGTTATCAAATTAATTTTACTTTGGGTGGTCTCTTTATAATAGCGCCTAGAAACATTTTTCCAAATTTTGAGATATCGAACCATGAGAGTGTGTAACGCGGCTGTATACATTTTCACGAATCCCGATATATGGTCTAATAATATATCGAGTTCGTTTTCACTTCTAAAGGCTTAAACAATTTTGGGGAAAACCCGATTTAAGCATTTTTCGACCCTAGGGGTGTAAGGTATTGTTCAAGTTGTCACGTATTCCGATAAATCTTTTAGGTTTAATGAGATCGAAATCGCTTCTATTTCTATGGGCTTTATATTTCAAGATCTTAAAATTAATGTTAGAACTTTGGTATATTCAACACCTAAAAGGGTGTATAATAATTATATTCGTTTTACGAATTCCGACACATCACTTAGGTCTGGTGAGATATCAATTTTTTTTACTTAAAAAAAACTTTCGATATAATCGAAAAAAAATTGGTTTCTATATTTTATTTTAAATTAGAAAAAAAACAAACAAAATAAATAAAAAATCTGACTAGAACTAGTCAGGAACGCGTTTAATGCTCAGACGAAGTGTAGGTAACTATGCGACTGGCAGCCTAAAGAATAAACAGGAACCTTTTTTAAGGTTATTAGTCGTATCTCAGCATAAAATGCATTCCAGACTTCTACCCAAAAAATAATAAAGTTGCGCCCAGATTGTTCTCAAATTATTTTTCCCGTTCTTTCCAGTAAGTTAATTCCTATTAAGCCTAGCTCTGGATTAACTCCTAAGCACCTGCTCATGCCATTGCTATAACGAGTTTAACAGAAAACACGTACTATGACCTCTATACGGAAATCGAAGTGAACTTTGGAAGAAACTCAAAAACTGAACGAGTTACCTAGTTTGACCACTACTTCTTTAACACGTTCATTTCGCCTACTTAAACGCGTTTAAGGCCCATAGTTTATACAGAGTGTAAGTTCTACATTAGTGACAACATCGCTATTATTTATTTAAATTTAAATTTTAAATTTAAAGCATCCATACAAAAGTCATTAAAAAATTTGTGTATTTAGTTGAAGTTTAAACTGATTTCATAACTTAGCAAAATCCTTTAACTCCCATACTGGAGTTCCTATAACAGTGGTTACGCTTATTGAAAGTTCGCGAGATAGATTCTGCGAAACTTGAAATTTAAAATCTTTCATACTACGAAATAAGAACTACCTGACATTCTTACCTAATTTTGACAGATAAATACCCGATAAAATGATAATTCTACTCGATCACGTGGTGTTTGACTGCCTAGTTTCATTGTACGTCAGTACTGGATTACGTAGCAGCGCTTTAACTTTGTTTTGTTGGTATCGGACTTTTTTGACGTTAACCGATTTGGCGGTGAACTATATTTCGGGCTTAATTACCAGTGTACTGCTGCGGTTATTAAAAAATAACTATTTTGAATTTTGAAACCATTTCGTCTATTATTAACCCTTGTGTATAAGCTATGTTGCTATTATCATTTTATTATTCTTGTTGTTTATGTCCCGAATCCCGACACATGTACAAATTTATAGTTCCTTCCAAGTTTCATGAAAAAATTAAGAGATCATATAAAGCATCTTCCTTAAGTACTCACGAGTACGCCCTTTGGTTTAAAACTTGGGCAATAAAATCAAAACAAATCGAGAAAAATACATGCATATATTGCTGGTGAAATTAACCCAGCCAAGAATTTGCGACAACGGAAAGACGAAAACTTTTACCACTAAAAAGTTTCTTGGAGCAGAAATTCACACAAGGCGGTAATCACTTTTCGCAGACCCGATTCCATTCGGAGAATGAAATAGTTTTAGCTCTATAGATGGCGCTGGTGTACGTGTTTGTAACTAAGTAGACGATTGTGTTTCAGATCGCGTATATGCACAAAGCTTCTATCCATTAGGGGAGCAATTTTCAAATTCAACATTCACGTTTCTAGGGTCATAACATGTTTCCGTTATGGCGAAACTTTCAACAATTTTAACAATATTTGTTGTGACTGGAAAAGTACCAGCCGCTTTATCTATAGACTCGATGGTTTTATTGAGGAGTTAGCCAAAAAGCAATCGGACGGTTAAATTGAAAATAGATTCGCAATTGGATTGTTATGATAACATTTGGAGTAATTAGAATCGACGATAATGTCGGAAGCTGCTAATGATGTTTGGCAGATTCAAGTAGAAAACAAACACAAACAAATTTAGCTTTAATTTAAGGTTGTCGCCCGGTTTTTGAGGACAACAAACAAAATTTGTTACCGTCAAAATAACGATTATATCTAGTGTTTGACAGTGATTACACTAAAGAGCCGTACAGAATGAACGCAATCGCAGTCGGATTGGAGTGTCAAAATAACGGAGGGGAAGAACGAGTTTCAAATGCATGTGATTCTACGAGTATGTAGCTAAACAGAATGAACGCTATCGGTCGCAGTAGTCGCAATTAAGTTCGTAATACAGTGGATGCCGCTTATTGTAATCGCGGATAATGTTATAAGCCGCATTTTGTTATCAAAAAGGTTGGGTTTCATTTTCCACAAACAGAATTCATCGCTTATTTTTTTATTCGTTTATTGTTATAATCCGGTTAATGTTATTGTTTTTGGCTGGTCCCGAAGTGATTACAATAAGCGGCATCCACTGTATTTAAAATGATCGCAAGTGAACGCATCGAAATGTCAAATATGACAATATCATAACCTAAAACGCACTATATTATTCAAAGAAGAAAAGAATACAATGGAAAATGAAAGAGATTTCGATGAGCATTAAAAATAATTCACCGATTTTTGCATCCATATCAATTTTGCTTTGATTATTGACACTAATAGAACTGCGAACTCAATCATTGTGTTCATGCAGCGTTTACTTGCGGTTTACAGCGTTTCCAATCCGACTGCGATTGCGTTCATTCTGTACGGTTCTTAACTTAAGCTAGTATATATTACACTGCATGCCATGCTGTCAAATATTTGACTCCGAGTTCTGTCAAATTTTTTCCGTCAAAATAGACTTTGGCGTAGATGAAATAAAATAATGTGGCAAACAAAAATTTGGCAATTAGACTATCTGACAGCATTTGCCAGGCGAAAAAGTCAAACAAGTTCTAGCTACCAGTTCGGATGTCGTGGAGTACAGGAATTAAGATTTGTACTATAATAGTTATGTATGTAAAAATTCTTTTGAGTTATCGGTAGATAAATCAAATCGATGCCCCAATTTTACATCGTCATTTGAATTTGAATCCACTGAGACTAGTAGATAGAGTTCGAGATTAACACAATTTTGCATCTCATATCCAAAGCGGAGTAAGAGTAAAGAAGTAGGTACGACTCGTATTGCTCAAAGTGAAAGGATATTTGTTTTACAAAGCTATTCTTCTAAATTGTATGCAACATTTGCGATTCAAAATTTCGAGGAGATACGTTAACACGTTCTTGAGTTATCAATCGCTTAATTGGATAGACGCGTCACAGGATACTTGTATGTGAGTTTTTCGAAAGAGAAGCTAGGTTTAGAAGAGTTACATTCTCGAATTTGGAAGTGGTGAAAAGTTAAAGTTTCCAAAAGTTTTAGAATTTTTCGCTATTTTGCGAAAAATAGACATTTTTATGATAACTTGCCGAAGGGGTGTAGAGGCTAATAAATTGAACCAAGCTTCCGGATTCTGAATTTTAGCTTCTAAGCTGAATATTCCCGATTTAGCTTGCTGTCGGACAGGTAAACGGATAGACTTTGAATTTGATATTTTGGCCATTGCTGAAGCTGTGTTCAATCCGTTACAAACTTTTGGGGTTGTATTAAACTTATATGTATCTATAGATGTAATAAGAGTAGCTGAAAAGGTAGAACTCTGGGGATGATATTATTATTCTCAGACCAGATGCTTTGTTTTTTGTATGAATGGATTCGTTTGGTAGAAATTGTCAACAGCTCCTTAGATCAACGTTTTGAGCAAAATCAGTATAAGTTTTATGATCAGAGGGTAGTTCAGCAATTAGCAGTTAATATGGAACTCTATCACCTCAAACAACGAGTTCTGTAATTTACTTGGTTCTTCTCTGGTGTCTATCTATCTATCTAACACATATGGATTAGATAATGGTTTTCTAGAGAATTAGTTCGTTTTTCATCCTCCGTTTATCGGTAAAGAAAACGTGGTGATCTCCACTTTAAGCTCTGAACACAATCCGAGGGATGGAGATATCTTCTTTTGGATCCTGCGATACTTTTCTCCTTGGATTCGTAACAGCATTCCTCTGAAAGATACGATCCAATGCAGTGTTCCTGTTTCTAGTATCATCATGAGTGAAAAGACCATGGTTAGTTATTTGTTTTAAAATTCGTCTCAATTTTGTTGATTCAATTTGTTTTCCTTTTATTTTATTGTATTTGGTTTTATTTAATATTTTCTATAATTATTTTTTTAAATTCTTTTATTATTGTTTATTCTATTTTGCATTTCTAAGTTTCAGCCAACAATTTTATATCTAATTTCAATATAAATTTTGTTTTAATAAAAGTATTGAAAATATACAAGTAACTAGAGATGAGACGAATATATTAGTATTCCCTATGATATTACTAATATCAGGATATACCATATAAGATATTAGGAATATTCTGATATCCGATATTCGAATATGATGATATTCACTTCCTTATACCTTCTTAAAGTGCTTTTGATGACATGCATATCACCATTATGCGAAGGAAAGAAAAGAAAATTGTTTTACGCAACGATACAGTGACTGTAGCTATCCCATGATATGATATTAGGATATTACCTTAGGTCAGATATTAGTATGAATACGCTGATAAGATATTAGTATGAATACATGATATCAGATATTCGAATATCGTGATATTCACTATGGATAGGACATATTTCATCGCGCGTTCGTAAGCTAATACCGCATCTCTACCATTTCAAGTTGTTGGTATCGCCGAGAATAATCGTTTCATTAACGAAACGAGAGAGAGAGAGAGAGAGAGAGACGAGTCGTTTCATATACGTGTGCATGTGTGCGTCAATTCTTCATCGTTTCGTACTTCTTGTATTGTTATTTTATACACACATTTGAAACGAGATCGATGCACTCACTCGCTTCGTCATATGCGATATGGCACTAATGCCAATGTCTAGACGTATCGTAAGTCGTAACCCGTTTGATCAACTTTCAAATACGTTATGATACTAATACCCTGAAAATACAGAAATGCAATATTCAGCCTATGAGCAAATGTGACCAATCCGTAGTGAATATCAGCATACAATATTTGAATATCTGATATCAGCGTATTCATACTAATATGAGACCTAATATATGATAGGTGATATCCTAATATCATTTCATGTATCAGTTTAGATATTATAATACCGCGTAATGATTAAATATAGTATCAACCCCCCACTACAAGTACCTACTATATTAACCCCACACTGGGCGCTGATATTAAGGTGTTGTTTTCTTGTTAGTGGATATACTTGCTTTATTAGTAAGAAAAATCTGACAACAGTCTGGGTGCAACTTTATTATTTTTCCGGACTTCAAACGTGTTTCATGCTGAGGTGCAGTGTAGGTTACTATGCGACTGACAACCTAAAAAATAACGTTCAAATGGCCCAGCAGGCTGGTTATGCGCTATGCATTGTTACAAGCATTATTAAGTCGGAAATACAAAAAGAGGAATTCATTCTGCAACTCCCTTGCTGAAGAGAGAAAAACTTAAAAAAATTTTAATGTCATAAACAGTTTGAGTTTGAAAGTTGAAACTTATTTCTTTAATAAAGCTATTTTATAGTTTCTTACAGAAATATTTTCTTCTTTCAGCGTCTTGAAGAAATCAGAAATCCTCACAGTCCTAATAACTAGGCGGTTCTCTAGTGGCGCGAGAAATGAAGCCACTCAATATTGCAACTTTTTAGTACTTGGAAGTTTTCAGTTTGTCTCTTTTTGAAAAAAACCTATGGCGCCTATAGACTGGACAGTATAAATATAAGTCACTGAGATTAAGATTCTGAAGTTAAAATAAAACTAGAGCAAATTTTTTCGAACAATTTCTCAATGGACTCCTCAAGGAAGAAATCGGGTGAGTCGATCACGTGAGTCCTACAACTGAGACGGACAATTAAGAATCCTGTTGGGCGACAGTTAAAGGTTATTGCAATGGATCGTAGTCTGACCTCTTTCTGTTCAGCAGGAGCAACTTTTGACCAACCTTAAAGCACTCAGATCTAGATTTAAAAGACTAAAAAAATTCGAAAGACTAAAAAAACAAAGTCAAGAGCTAGACAGAGTTCTTGAAATTTGTTCCTTTGATGTTTCTCGACGTGACCCAATTGGCCGGCACCAATACCAGACCACAATTTAATAAACTATATGTGTCGCATATGTGTACTTTAAGAATCCGGTGACATTAAGTCCGGTAATACAGAACGTCACCTCACCCACCAACGGAAAGTTATACCATGAAAAAATTGTGCCTCTGCCAATTCAAGTGCAGTTGACCAGAAAAATTTGATTGATCCCACAGAGAAGAGGCTTTCTTTCCTTATTTTTTTTTCTTGCAATTTAATTTCTTAAACGACTAGATAATAAGAGGCGTTAAATTGATAGGAATGGAGAGGACTTGAAGAAATTCTTTTGCTTCTCAACTCTCAAGTGCATGGCAATTGAAATTTTCATAATTTAAAATGGAAAGTTCAAAGGATGTACATAGATCGGAGCCAATTTCAAAGTGTAGGGCTTCACTTTGAAAATAAAATCACTGTGCCTGTTGGATTGGATCTGCTCTAGAATCATCCGGCAGAAATTGTTTCAATGTCACCGGGTATTCAGTGCACTACTTTATGCATCCAACGTGTATGTGTAGTGTACCCATTAGGATTTTCTTTGATATCATGAGATTAGTAAATTGTGACAAAACGTAGAATTCGTAAATCGAAAAACTACTTGAACAAATTCGTTTTATTTTATTTTTTATTGTTACTTTATTATTTTAATAATAAAATATTGTTGTCGATTTTAAAAAAAAAAAATTTGCTACCCTGAAAAATAGTTTTTAAACGTTTCATGACTAATAAACACCAAAAAAGCAAAAAAAAATTCAGTCCGTCTGTGCGCCGTCCGCCGTACGCAAAATCGTTTGAGGGCTTATAGCTCCCAAACCCTATGAGCTATTAAATTTACTTTTCTGAATATTTAGGGGTAGACCCCTTGAAGTGACCATTTTTTGAAGTGTAGGGGTGTCAGGGGGAGGTGGGGGAAGCGTTTTAGAAGGAACATTTTGGTTTCTAGATCTCAGCAACCGCTTATGCTAGGAGGCTGAAACTTAGAATTTATATAGAGCTTCGATAATGGACCCATTTGCAAAAAATTTGCCGATATGCGTGAAGGGGTGTGAGAGTGGGGGCAATAATAATGCTTTCGAAACGCTCGAAAACCGAGATCGAGACATTCTAAAATCCATATCTCCTAAATGGTTGATGTCACGAGATTAAAACTTAATGAACATCTGTAGGAATACTAGACCGGAATACAAATTTTTGAGTGGGGCCAGTTGCGTACGGAGGTGGGGGTGAAAAACTTTAGATTACGATATATCTCACGAACCAATTGCACTAGGAAAATAAAATTCGGTTTGAGTATAAAGGTTGACAAATAAAGTTTACTGAAAGCAAAATTTTTTATGGGGGCGGTGGAGCATGGAAGTGGAGGGGATAAGAATTTTTCTAAAAAATCACGTCTCATATCTCAAGAACAGTGTAAGATAGATGCTTAGAAATTTTACTAGAAGAAGGCCTAATAGACCCCTAGTAGGAAAAAAAATGTTGGCGGTGAGGGTGGGGGAGGGTGAAAACAAAAAAGTTTCGATTTTTATATCTCGAGAACTTATAATGATATAACGCTGGAACTTGGTATGTAGATAGAGCTATAGTAGTAGCATTTTAGAAAATTAATTTTTTTATAGGTGAAGTGTGGTACGGGGGTGGGGGTACTTTTCCTAGCTATAGGACGGCTTATGCTAGAAAGTTGAAACTCGGTATGTATATGTGTATGTAAATCAACTAGAGAAGTAATTCTGATTAAAAAAAATGCAAATATCCATTGGCGTTCGGAAGGGGGGCAAAAAAAATTATTAGTGAAAATGGAATGCATATATTTTTACGATTTTCGTCATATCTATTAGTTCTTTCCAAATATTGAATTCATTTTTATTCTACGGATTCTTCATATAAATACTTAGAAAGTGTTTTCAGGATTTTTTGAAATTCGATCCCCAAGGTGGTGTAATGGTGTTGTACACATTTTCACGAGTTCAGCCGTATCCCTCAGGTCTGATTAGATATCGAATAACTTTTCACTTCCACAGGCTTCTTTAATAATAATCTAAAACTCGTTTTTAAGTTTTTTTCTTTTTCAACCCCTAAGATGGTATAAACGGATTGAACACGTTTTCACGAATTCCGTCATAGCTCTTAGGAGTGATAAGACATCGGATTGGTTTTCACTTCCTCGGGCTTTCTTTACATATATATCTAAAAACCCATCGCAAGATTTTTGTATATTCCACCCCAAAGGGGATTGCATACGTTTTCACAAATTCCTACATATTTCTTAGTTCTGATGAGATATTGAATTCATTTTTACTTCCTATGGCTTCCTACATAATCGTCAAAAAGTTGATTTCAGAATTTTTATATATTCAACTCCAAGAAGACGTAATAACAACTGATATTATACTACGACTTAGACCTCGTCCCGGAGTATGACCCAATTATGTAATTCATATCGCCGTGTCGGAAGAACAGTGACGCAACTGCAATTTTGAAAATTTTTTGTTTTCACATTTCAATATTTTGTGGTTTTGCTATTCTTGCATAAAATCGTTCCCCGTTGTTTTAAACGAACGTGCTCTTGATCTAAGCTATCTATAGTAACTATTAATAAGCTCGTATGGCTTGTGGGCAATTGTCAAAAATGATTTTGTTTCTCCGAAAAAAATTAGAATTTTTTGCAGTTTCGTCACTGTTCTTCCGACACGGCGATATGTTATATGTAGCAGCGGCGTAAGTATTCTAGCGCGACCCCATTCTAACCGCTTCCCGACCTTTTTTGTAGGTTTTCAGTCACATAGTAACCTACACCGCATCTCAAAATTAAACGCGATACGGATACGGATGAACCGCAACACGTATTCCAACTATTCATGCCAACATATTGTTACATGCTACCCTGGCAACTCGCATAACTTGAACAGTTTTCTGTGAGAAAGACACGCCTCCCGATATCCAACAAGGAAACTTGTGAATACTATTCGAAGAAAGCCATGCCTCCCAATATCCAATGTTGAAACTTCTGCATAGTTCTCTAATTCTCTTCGTCTCGCTCTTCATGCATGTTATCCAGCCCTCTCGAACATTCCACACACACCACAGAATATTAGAGAAAGCTTTTAACTCAACACATCCACTATATAAGTACGACAGAGTTTGCAGCGAAGAACAGTTTGTACTACGGTGAGAGCGATATGACTATCAGTTTCTACCCGAAGTATTGTGATTGGGAGCGACGATCGAGCGTGATCAAGTTGTATATAATATCGGGTAGCGTTGCCGGTAGTGCGATTTTTAATGCGAATAATAAATTATTGTTTCTATTAATTTTAAACAAATTGAGTTCAACTTGAAATCCCGACAAACTCCTGGCTCGGAACAATATCCCAATTAGGATATATGCAAGACGGATTTGATAAAAACTACAATTTCAGGGAAATATTTAACATTTTTTCGTAAAGGAAATAAAAAAAGTATAACAATCTTTTTTAGAAAATAGAATCTTATTGATTTTTTGAGACTGATTTTCACATTTGGCTAACTGTTAATTTTCTTTCTCTATTTCCCACCTTTTATTTAAGATGTAAAATCTAGGTTTAGAAAGAAAACGAAGAAAATTTTACTTTCTTAAAATTATAACGTCTTTATGGAACCAACTAAATCCCTTTATCACTGATATGCTCGTACCACTGCCAGAATTTTTGTGTAGATGTTGCAATTTCTTGATAGCGGAATGGCGGAAAATTTAGCTAATCCGAAGCTGATGCGGAAATTGAGTTTAATAACGAAACGGTTGATATGATTTGCAAAAAAAAATCTTAAAGCTACCTTAAGTTGATTTTTAACTAGACAAATGTTTAAAGTAATAGCGGTATAAAAGTTCTGAGTTTATAAAAAAAAATGTTTGTTCATCTAAGTCAAATGTGACCGTGAACCGCCCCCTAATCGAATGTCTGGATCCGCCCCTGACCTTAATTCGGACTAACTCGGAATTTTTTTCTTTCTTCAATTCCAAGTTTTTCTTGAAGTTCCGGAACAGTGCAAAGTCCAAACTTTTTTAGATAGAGGTGTTTGTCAGGTTCAATTATGGTGATGACGCATGGAGTTTTTATGTTACTCCTTACTGCTTTTTCATCCAACATATTTTACATCTCATTGTTAAGTTTATTGGCAGGGCGAAGTTGTTGTATGTGGTATGGTTTGTTGTAAAATATTAATCCCACCTGAAGATTAGAATATTGTTTCCTTATTTGTTCAATTCCTAACGTTTTGAGTACTTAAAAATGATAAGATTCACATTTGATCTGTCACCAGTTGTGTATAGTTCGCTTACTAGCTAGCCACTAGTTATAATAGGTATATACTCGTAAATACGAGCAGTAGGCAATATGACACCAATTATTTCCGTGCGAGCTATTAATGAGGATTGTGTACAATTTAGTAATTTAACTCAGCGAAACAAATATATGAAATTATTTGTAATTATTTTCCTTTCATCTTTTTTCCTTTATTCATTTTAATTTTTATTCAAACTGAGATTTTTTATTGCTGAGTCGACAGCAACGAATAAATCGAAAAAGAATTGTGTATAAATGAGTTAATAATTAATTTATTGCCCATCATTCTGTTTTGCCGAATTAAAACTATTTTCATTTTGCAGTTGTCACAATTGCCTGGTTCTGATTCGTCTTTTTTCAGTAAAAGTTCGAATATGTGTACGCAAAAACTGTGGAAATAAATTCGCTGTCAATATATTTGGGCGTAAAAATATAATGAATTAATAATAATAATCAATCGAAGTTGTTAAAACATCTGCACGCCAGCAGGTGAAAAGATTGACTGAAAAGATAATTGTGTTCTGTACCTAGTTAGTGAAGTGAAAAGCACAATTCAGTGCATTCCAGTAACGAAAAGGGATTATTTGTGATTAACAGAAATATTCTTTAATCAAGATTTCAGACGAATTATTTCTTTAACGATGCCAGTTTTCACCTACAGCGAAAATTTGACCCTCTTTTTCCAATCGAATTCGGCACATCCTACATTCGACATGAGTTTCCTGTCGGAGGTCCTTAATATAGTTGGGCTTTTCTGGAGATAGGCTGTTAGCATATCACCTGAACCCCGGAATTAGAACCTCCCGTAAATATCGCATGTGGCTGAATCCAGTATACACGCTGAATAAATTTAAAGGTTACATCTAGTAGCAGTATTCTGAGTATGGTATATGAAGGTAAGATCATCTTATAACTTATTTTACCACCTACCCCAACCCCAAAAAAAATTGTCTAAAGGGTCGGGGGTACGATTAAACTCCTCCACACTATCAAACCCAAGAAGTTCACTCATCATGTGAAATCATGTGAAAATTTCATTTAAATTTCTCAAAGGGTCTCCGAGTTATAGAGCTTCAAATACAAAAACTTTCAGACGGAAATTTTTTTACCTTTTTGGATACTACTAAAGCTAGTATTACGCTGTAAAATATTTGACTTAAAAGGAATAGGCGAAAAATGCAGTCAAATGTTTTCTGTCAAAATAGAGAAAAAAAATAATGTGCCAAACAAAAATTTGAAAATTACACTATCTGACTGGCAAATCCAGAATTGTTAAATATTTGACATAGTGGCATACTATGTAAAACAAGCTTAATATCTAACTAAATCTCTAGTTCTCAGTTATTATTTATAGAAACCAATAACAATACTTTTTTCATTAAATATAAGGTAAAAACTTTCTGAAACCACATTCGTACTAACTATTGTTCTATAAAACCACGAAGTCAGGCGTTAATTTAATTAAACCGTAGTATCGATTTCGCTTGAATGTCGCTATCAATCGTCTGATTGTTATCTAGCGGCCACCCACCTTACCTAACCTAACCTATTAACCTACAGATGGCGTACGCAAACAGGTTTGAAAGCTGATAGGTCCTGAATCCTTTGAGCTATTAAGTTAAAATTTGTTTAGTGGGGTAAATTGTTGGGCTCCTTTTACGTAGCTACTTTTTGGAGGGTGGACAATTTTTTATGTTCCATATCTCAATTTTTATTTTTTATATTTCAGGAACGAATATGAAGTTGAAACTTGGAATTTATTTAGAACTGTATCAGGATGGGTGGAAAGGTGTGGGAATTGGGGGCTGAAGTCGAGACATTATAAAAATTCTATATCCTGAGCAGTTCACCTTACAAAGTTGAAACTTGTTGAATATTTGTATGAATACCTACTTGAAGAGTTTTAAGAAAACTTTAAAAGAGGGCAGTGGCATGGGAGTATTGTGAAAAACTTTAGATTACGATATCTTACGAACCAATTACGCAGGGAAGATGAAATTTAATTCATGTGAATAGGTGTATAAGGAGAAGGTCACAGTGTAGCAAGCATTTGAGGCTAGCAACTTTTCAGAGTGACCAAGTCTCATATTGCAAGAACTAGGGCGTTGAAATTTCTAAAGGTAGGATCACTAGACCCCTACTAGGCGAAACCAAATTGAGTGTAAAGGTTGAGCAGATAAGAAGATGAACAGCGAAATACTCTGAATATTATGTCTTGATTGCCGCTAAAAATAGAAACCTGAATCTTGATACTCGTTTATGCTATAATAAGGCAAATTCTAAAAATATAATTCTTAATAGGGGTAGCACAGTACGGGGGTGATTAGATATCGCCTTTGTTTTGACTTATACGTGCTAACCTAAAAATTAATTTCGGGATTTTTTTTTTGGATTCTCAACCCCAAGGATGGTTAAAAGGGTTTGTATATGATTTCACGAATTTGTATGTTGTATATATGACGTATGTTGGAAGTGGATGTTCTATTGACGAATAATTTTCCAAATAATTTCCTTTTCTCGCAATAACAAGATCTGGATTATGACTTTGATCGTCTCCTAGACCAAAACTTGTTGTTGGTGTTTTAGGGGTGGAAGTTGCGTCGGCCATTCTATCGCATCTCGACTTAAACCGGACTTTATCCCGAAAAATAATAAAGTTGCGTCCTCAAAGATTTCGATTATTTCTACATTTTGTCAGAATTTTGGCAAACAATTCCATCGGGTATTGATTTAACCGCGAATAATGCAAATACCAGACGAAAACAAATTTATTCTCTATGAAATGAAATGGCGTTGATTAATTGGATTAAACAAACCATTTATCCAATAATTATTTCTTCAACAAGTGCTAAAGTCGTTTAATGATTCTTTTAAAGACTGCAAAACAATTGAGAGGATGTGCTAAATGGGATTCATTTTATGTGTACATATTTGGGCAGCCAAGGATTTTATCCTCGACGATTTCACAATGCAATTTCCATTTGGCGGAGTAATCAATTTGTTTAATTGCGCAATTGTACGTACGATGCGTGTATACCTGTATGCACAATTCCGCTGAATATTTGGGTTACGTAATTCTATACCTTGCGTGCGACAGACGAATGGTTCCATAATTGCAGAATGCGTACTCTTCTCCTACCGCAGCTTCAACCCTCTATCAGGAACAAGCTGGTACGCAATGAGACAATTGGAAATTTCTGAAAAATAAATTCGACAGTATGTACATACTAAGTATAGCGAGAGTTTTACTTTATATGTCCTTGTCATAACCCAGAAATTACATCGGTTGCAAGTTGATCTACAAAAATTGAGTCCTTGGGTTCGAATCTCATCTATAGGTGGTGGATATAATCAAGGGTTTTATCACACGTTATCTCAGAAAAGCGATGTGTTCTTCCCTATGCTCCAGAAGGCCCCAATAAGTTTAAAGTAATACTTTATAATGACCCTTTTGTACCCTCCCAATATGCGATAAAAATGTTCCCTACTTTTAAAGGATATTTAGTTGATTATTTCGGTAGCACAAATATTGTGTCTCGGTAACTCAAAGTGTCGGAAGAAATTTTGTAGTATTCTGTAGCCTCTCAAGTCTGTTCTTCAAGCGATCTTATACTACCAGCTCAATTTCCAATGACTCTGGTATTGCTCATAATTTTAGATGACATTCAGGTGGTCATGTCTCCAGTACGAACATCATTAGAGGTAACTAGAAGATTGTGAAAAGAATTAAACTCCGATGTACTCTTATGAATTGAGAGGCGTGTATTATAAATCACCCTATCCTACCTCAGGAATTTTGATGCCTATTCTTTGAGCATTGAACTAGAGGAGAAAGTCGTCTCGCTAGTACATGAATAATGTCAAAAATGTCTGTAAAAAAACATAAATCCAAAATACCCCAAATTACTGTATTTAAGGATATTCACGCGGTTATTTAGGCAAGGTGACTTGTACTCAAGTCGAGACCTAATATGGAACTTGAGTAAAAGTCGAGACCTAATATGGAACTTAAGACTGGGAATACCCATGGCTGATCTGTGTCGCTGTGGTGATGAGAATGTTGAACCGACACTGGAGCATCTAGTGTGTGAATGTGAAAGTCTCGCCCGTACCAGATATCGGTACTTGGGGAAATTCTCCTTGACCGATCTATCAGAACTTGCTATGATTCCTTTATGGATAACTACTCTCTTCATAAGGAAGAGCAATATTTGGAATCAGTAGTCTAGAGCCCGGTTTATACGAGGGGACCACAATGGATCCGCAGTGATCTCTCGTGATGGACTGTGGCACAGTGCTTCAGTCCACCCTTCTCAACCTAACCTAACCTAATATGGAACTTGTAAATTTTTGCAAGATCTGATGGTGTCCACAATTTTTTGCACCTTCGGAGTAAACCTAGGCGCTTCGAAGCATCCAGAGCTGCATCAGTAATATGTTGGCTAAGTTTTTTTCTAATCTTTATTCCAAAAAGGTCAAAATGATCCTATCGAAAATAAGATCAGGCCCCGACGCGCCATGTTTAAGGGAAAGATGACTGCCTTGTGTTTTTGAGGCCTTCCAGGATTGAGATAAGTTGAAAGGATATCGAAGACTGCTGGGCCTCTGTAATAGAGTTGAAGCTGTGAGCCTTGTCAAGTGTACTATCATCTGGATTGGATTGAGAGTAAACGACAGAAGGTCGTTAATTAAAATTGGAAATAAGGTAGGTGATACAACTGAGCCTTAAGGGATCCCAAGGAGATGATGAAACGCCATCTAATGGAACCTGTATAGCACGTTCCGAAAGAAAGCTCTCGATCTATTTTACAAGGAGCATTAACAATAAATGCATTAAGTTTCGAAAGTAGGGCATTTAGCGAAACTCTATCAAATGCATTTGCTATGTCCAGTGCATATACTTGACCCTCTTCGAATTTCTGGATACAAGCGTTCCAACGTTCAGTTAGGTAGACCAACAGATCGCCGGTGGATCTCCGTGGCCGAAACCCAAGCTGTAGAGAATTTTTGACGGTCGTCAAACTATTGCACGACCTTACGGTTGACAGTAGTTTCCACACTTTTGACAAAATAGAAGTGATGGCTATAGGGCAGTACTTTGCGGAGTTGATAGCGCTACCATTCTTAGGTATAGGCTGAACATTAGTTAGTTTCCGTGAATAAGGAAACATTACAGAAGAATAGGAACAATAGAAATGCTTGCGAAGAGGTTTATCTAAAGAAGAGTAGCACTTTTTAGGGGTAATGAGGGTAATATCATCTAGACCAGCGAATTTATTAATATGGAGAACATGAAGGATTTTCGAAAAAAGACGTATATGAAAATTGATGGAAGGCAGTTTTAAATTTGTAGATAACACAGTTTGGGGTTACTGGGTACAAGGTGGAAGAGTAGAGTCACGAATGACCAAAAGGATTTCGATCCTTTAGGACACTCCAGGACCTTTCGTCTCTACTTTGGGTCAAGCTGTGACTTTGAATGGTTGATCGTGGACTTGCAGGCTTTTCTCGCCTTAACTGAACTGCTCTCTAATGAATTGGATGGAGTTTGCCCTACATGTTCTAAAAGCAAGATATTTAACCTAAATGGTGTTGAGACAGTCTTTCGGTAAAGCATGAGTCCTTAGATGGGTTGAGACTTGTCAAGCTGTAGAGAATAAAGCTCCAGTGCAGACAAGGCCACCCACTCAGCGCTGCCAGACTTGGACCGACATTTACAAAATCTTAAACCGAACCTACCTGGGAAGTTTCATGCTTACTGAAACGGTGGTAGAAAAGACCAGCTCTTAGTCTAAGCAATTTCGCGGATATGAAGCGCGATACCACGTTAGCGACAGAATCTTGGTATAAGATGGTAGCCAGGTATAGAATAAAACTGTTCTCTACCTGGGAGGACTGGTAGTGTCTGGAAAAAATTACAATTCCGATGTCCTCCGAACTGCCAGGTCTGTACTTTAAATTATGTCAACAATTTTAATTGAGGCGGCTGTTATTCTTACTCCTGCCAACAAACATTTCAATATAAAAGAAATTTTTCTAAAAGCATTTGCCGCGCATAAAAGTTGGCCTTGTTAATTTCCTCGCTGGAAACTTGTACCAGAACCGAACTTCTGGTCTTCCCAACTAACTCACAGTTGTTAATGAATAATTGAAGTAGTGTGCCTGCTTCAATGTTGCAATTATACATCCATAGGAGGCTTCATAATTCACACAAGAAAAAGAAAAAACCCCAACCACTAAATCTACGAAATTAATTGAATAAGGAAATGTCAACCTAATAAAAACTAGAGTATCTAGACTGAATTTCATTTGAAAGTTTTGAAGAACTGCTGATTTAGAAGTTACAAAGTGGAAGTTCGTTTGCTGAGAAGAGAATGAACCACAGAAAAAAACTCGGGAAACAGCCATCTAAAGTAGCAATAGGATGCACTAAGCAACCAGTGCGATTTTAAATGTGAAATTCAGGAAAAAAGTCGGGTAGTTTGAAAAGAACTCCTAAATAGTTCGGTTTTAATCAATTGCAATTCAGCTTTATTTCATTTGGTTCATTCCAACAATTCGCTAACGAGATCAGTGTACGTTCAAAGCTCTCAATTTAGCGGTGGCGGTGAAATAAAATGGATGTAGCCCCTCCAGGCAGAAAAGGATTCTAAATTCAATTAAGTTTGACTGCAATAAGTCCTCTTTGGCTTAGAATACTTTAAAACGAAGACAAAGATACCACTGATTAAGGTACATTATATCCTTTGATAGTACAGCGACCGGTTGGCAACGCAGCGAAACTTTCAAAAATACATTATAAAAGGATATTCAGGAACGCTTCCTTTAGAGATACGTAAGAGTCCGCCAAACTAACTAATGTCTGTATTATGAACAAACGCGCATGTTTTTTTGTTATATTGTTGTGTTCCACGAGTTTCCCCATCCTATAGAATCTCGTATTACAAAAACTTACAAATTTCCAACAAAAAGCTTTTGGCTAACGTTAGAACATTTCCTTAATAGTCCAGGTGGTATATTTTACCGGAAAATTCAGTGATAATAGGTTCGCAAAGGACTTTCTCTTTTCCTCTAAAGTTTTGCGGTCGAAAAGGCAGGCATTCGGCCAACCGGCTTTTGGTTTTTCGAAATTTTCTCTTGAAGTTACCAACGCCAATATCACTAATGTCATTTCATTAAGAAAGTAATTTGCAACTCAAGCGTTCTTTGCACTACGGGCTAATTAGGAACCATTACTCGATGTCTGGACGAGGACGTAGATGGTCCTTCCTGGAGTACTTCGGTTGGGTTATGCTGTATCTTATAGTTCTTGTGTTTCTAGAGATTTTCCTGCTTCGAAAACACTAATTAGATTCTACTAAAATGATTTGCTTTGTTGTTGTCCGACTTATTAAGCGGGTATTGAGTCTGGCCTGGGGCAAATGGGGAGTCAGCATCTCTTTAATGTGGATGAATTAAATGGAAAAGACCAGAAGTCCGAGACAAAGCAATTCTTGACAGAATCTTTTCGAGAGCATTTAAGAAAACAAGACTGTATTAAAGATTATCTACTCTTAAAAGGACAATAAATACAATCGTTTTATTGTTGTAGCGGGATTTATCACATTGGTGACAAATTAGCTCCCAACTTATTGTTCGTGCGAAGACATGGGATCAATTACACTCCATTTTCGATTGCTTTTAATCGTATCGAATACAATTCGTTCGCAATAGGAGCCTTTAGTTGATTTGTTTCAGAGAGTTTCATTTTTCCACTTCCAAGCACCAGAAAGCACTCAAATTGCCCAATTCTATTCGTCTTCTATTCCAAATGTGAAAATACGTGATTGTATAATACTTATTACACAATAGCCTGGAAACGCTATAAGGCAGAAATTTTGTTATGAATAAAAAATTTCAACTACTTCGAGTATCCACCAAATAGATGTCCTTGGAAAATTCGTGAATTTATCTCCTCGAACGTACGATAATATGCTACTACGTTCAGTTTATGGCTTGCAAATTTTTCTAATCTAAATAATTGAAAGGTAAATTTATTGGTTGGTACGGGCTAAATTAAGTTAATACTTCGAGTACCTACCGAATAGATGTCCTTGAAAAATCTGTACAAGTATTTACTGTAACGCACGATGTTTGAACTTCAAACACATCTTTAAAGCTAAAATTTAAAAATTCACCACGGTCCATTTTTATGGGCCAAACTGTTAGACAATTCTGACAACGTTGACTGTAGAGCTTAAACAAGCAACAGTAGTTAAAGCTACACGGCCCTATAAAGGGCGCGTCCGCCGTCAACACGTCCTCTTTTTGATAGTATACCTCTACGAATATCTAGTTGCGATTCGCATGCAAGCTGTTTCAGCGACATTCCGAAAGGTAAGTATTCTAAATCAGTAGCAAACGGAAACCTTTGAGACTTATCTTCACGCTGCTTCAGCTGGGGAACTTTTTCAAAGGTAATACGTTTTCAACGAACTCAACTCTCGTTCGCGAAAATCAAAACTCATATCTCCAACCTTTTCATTACCTCCTGTTCAACGAGTAAAATTACTAGTGAACAAGATCACCTAACAAGATCAAATGTTCCTGATCGTAAACATTGGTCCGTCGAGCCGGATCAAATGTCAAACAAGCTGCAATTTTTCCCTTTTTGAACTTGCCAATAAATTCCACACCAGCAAGTATCAACTTGCAACGATCACCTGATAATATGCTACAGATTGACTTAAATGGGGTAAATTAAGTTAGCTTTTCGAGTATCTACCGAATAGATGTCCTTGAAAAATTTGTACTTATTTTCAAGGACAGCTACTGTTATAAAAGTTGTCCAACGGAGGTTAGTAATTTAGAGGCTAAATTTATTGACTTCAGAAGCTTCTGTACAAAAGTCCTTAAAATAAATAATTTTAAGCCCAGTTGATCGCTAACTTAAAAAGATATTAACGTATGAATCTGATATTGTGCTGTATTTAATTTCAATTTTATTAAGTTAGAGATGCCAGAAAAAGTATGCATACCTATATATTTGGCCAGTGGATTCTGGAGAATTTTGAATTTTAACACATGTGTTACCGGTGTTTACCGGTGGTTTAAACTCGAGTTAATCAATTTACGTTCTCCTTTTGGTGGCTACTATAGAAACGCTCTTAAATCATTTGATTGACTAATGACTAATACTGAAGCTTAGATAGAAGTTAAGCTCAAGGGCGCCCATTAAGTATTTTATAGGAAGAAGCAAAGCTGAAGGTGAAAGCAACGCGCGCGTTTTAAGCAGTGCGACGCGATGACAGCTGATTAGAATGAATGTTAGTGAGTGCAACCAGTTATAGTGATGTCGCGTCGCTGCAATCGCGTAGGTGCAATTACATCCCTGTAATCCCGTAGCTGTAATCGCGTCACTGTTTTCGCGTCGCTATAATTGCGTTGCTTTTATAATCTATTTTCTAATTTCGTTACGCTTGTAAAGCTATTTTGACACTTGCGTTGGATGTAATATTTTATTAAAAACATCAAATCCTCTCTTGAGATAAAATTTCACGAAATAATGTTACACAATTTTTTTCACTTCCTTTGAAAAATTTGGTTGTCGATTTAACTTCACTGTAAGAACTGTTTACAAAAGTATTTTATTTTGTCTGTTTAAATTCTCGATGAAAAATCAATAGTTGATATTTTTTTCGGAACATGTTTTGGTCCGTCGAGCCCACATTGAATTAGTGAAACTATGGAAGCTTTAAGAATGGGGCAAAAATTTCATAGTGAATCTGAATTGCAAAATAGTTGAGGTTCATTTGATTGGGAAGTTATAGGTATTTTTTTTTCATTTGGTAATAATTCTATTTTCCAGATTAGTGAAATACAGTTGGAGGGAGGCAAGTATTTCTTCTTAATCCACGAAGTACCTTTATTATCAACCTGAAACTCCGAAGTTTCCCAAGTAATAATTTAGTGTGGTGAGTAAAGAAGGACAGAGCCCACATAGTCCGAATTTCAAGTTACTGAGTATCGTTCTGGCGAACAACCAGATAACTGATTCAAGATATCAGTAAAATACGTTAATGTATCTACCATAAGAAATATTTTAAGTAAATGTTAGTTCTAACATAGCTACAGTTTATGTTATGCCGTCAAGTGTAAAAAATGTATGACCCAATAAAATTTTATTGGTGGCATAGCTTGACTAGTTTTTAGACAACTGATGAAGTTAACGAGAGAGTAGATTTAATCATTTAATTTAAAAATTTTAAATTTTGATGAATAATTTTTTCCATGAAATTTGCCAAAAACTAACGAAGACTTGCATTATTATATTTCGGGTTAGTTTAGTTTTTTGAAAAATATTACAATATCAATGCACGTCTAAGTGACATAAATACAAACGTCGATGAAGCAAACTATTGGAACTGAGTCAGTTTTTTTATTAATATTCTTCTTACTTTTTAGAGGCGGAGAGCTTTAAATTTAAATAAAACACAGAAAAATGTCTTTAATATCCATGATATTGGCTTTATTTGAAAGATAATTTTATGGCATTATTGTTTGAATATGATTTCGGGCATGTGGCATCCGCGGTTGGCGCGTACATGGCGTAATCTGGAAGTCCAAATTTTACACGCTTTTCGCAGTAAATCAGGCTGTATTTCGGCAATAACGCGTCGAATGTTGGCTTCCAAGTGCTCAAAAGTTTCTGGTTTATCGGCGTAGACACGGGACTTTACATATCCCCAGAGAAAAAAAATTTAATGGCGTCAAATTGCTCGAACGAAGTGGCCAGTTACCAGGTCCATTTCGTGAAATTAATCGATCATCAAATGTTTCTTTCAGTAAATTAATTGTATTCGCTGTGTGGCATGTGGCGCCGTCCTGCTAAAACCACATGTCTACGACATTAATGTCTTCCAATTGAGGCACGAAAAAGTTATTAATCATATCTCTGTACCGCTCACCGTTGACTGTAACGTTCTGACCATCATCATTTTTGAAAACATATGGACCAATGATTCCACCGGCCCATAAAGCACACCAAACGGTGACTTTTTCTGGATGTAGTGGTGTTTCGACAGTGGCTTGTAAATTATCATAGCTCCAAAAGCAGCAATTCTGCTTATTGACACAGCCATTTAGCCAAAAGTGTGCTTCATTACTGAACAAACTTTTCAAATGAATTTCTGGATCAATAGCAATGCTTTCTTCGGCCGATTCACCAAATGTACGGCGCGAACGATGATCGCGTGGCTTCAAATCCTGCACAAGTTTAATCTTGTAAGCACGTAAACCAAGATCTTTATGCAAAATTTTCCATAAAGTGGATGGACACAAGTTTAATTGTTGAGCACGATGACGAATTGACACATTTAGATCATCATCAACACTACGCTGCACACCATCAATCGTTTGTTGTGTGCGCACTGTACGACGTCTTACGGGATGAGTTATGATCGTTTAGACTAAACGTATTGCGAAAACGACCCATACTTTCTAGAATTAATCGCTCTGATGGACGATTATGAGCACCATAAAATGAGTTTCTCGAATTGAACTATGGTTTTCAAAATAAATTTGAACAATTTCCAAACGTTGCTCCGGCGTGAGTCTATTCATGATGAATTGCCAAACCAAACTAACCCCAAAACAACCTGGAACTGTCAAATCGGCTGCACAGAAAACAGTGCTGCCAATTTAAAATTCTTCGCCTCTAACAAAGGGCGGGGGAGGGGGGGTCTAAAATAGCGGTATTAGTTAGGCACCCAACGTGGGGTCATTCAGTGCAATAGATTCCAATTTTAATGCCGGCTTCACAGTTTCGTCGAGTCACCAATAAAAAAATTTTTATTTATAATTCAAATTCAAAATTTAAGAAATAGTGTAATACACAAGTTTCAAAATTTGCACTACATTGAAGTAGTACACAAAAAGAAAATCAATCGTTGAAGATTTGACGGAGATGTCGTTTTTTCATGGAATATTTGAGAATCGATTTCAAGCCTTTTTATTCGTCCTGATTGGTATATTTTTGTAGAAATCTCCATTATTACTTCCAATCGCGAAAGACATCTTTTCCTGACTCGCCAATATTCATTTTGTAGCTCTGTCGCCTCATACATTGAGCGAAGTAGTGTACAGCCCAGTTCTTTTGCCAATATTGCCACTTTGTCGTACTAGTCGATCAAGGGATGCATGAAATTTCTGGTTGATAAATACGGATCTACTGCTTCGGCTTTTTATGCAACACGAATTCAATACTGCTAACATTATTTAATGATAAGAAATTATTTCTTTTCATATACATTGACTTTGCATAACTACTGACTGTATACATACTATCACTTTAAAGATTGCTGTTGCCATTTTTGGTGTTTTACCCAAAGTTGACGAGAAGTCATAGTTTGAAACTAAAAGTTTAGTGTGGCATTTATGCTCAAAAGAACAATACTTTTCATCAATTCTCACAACACAGAGAGTTTATGGCGCTATACAAAAAGAAAACGAAACTTAATTAAATGTCCTCCATTTCCATAAAAGCGCTTCAATATAAAATTAGTAAACAAAATTGCAATAAAATCGCTCTTTCTCCTTCAACGTTTTAACACCAGCAACAATATGACACCCAATACGATTTTTCCTTGTTGACTGAATCGAGTCCTCCAATTTCGTTACAAAAACTTTTCAAATTAAAGTTACGAGTTGTGATACATTGCCCCGATCGAGAATGGAGACGGGAAAAAAATGAAAATAAAATCAAAAGTGAATTCGTGTACTGATGGCTTTCATCAATTTCAACTAAATTGATTAGATTTTCACGGACTCACTTCAGTCAGAACGAATAGGTGGTATGTGTGCAAGAGAAGTTGATTGAAGAGCCGATGGCACATCTCAATAAATTGTCGACGAGAAGCTCCTCCATTGAAACAACTATAACGAGCTTCTTCAGGAGTTTCCATGTTTGAAGCCTTTAAATTCGCATTTCGAATACCCCTTGAGTATACTTTAACCTACTTAAAATTTTCCTTAAATGCATATAATTCTACATATATTTCCCTCAAGTAACTAAATTCGAAAAGGACTTCCAAGTGTTACTTCGTTAAAAGTTTAAAAAGTCGAAAAGAAGAGAGTTCCTATTAGAAATAATTGAAGTGATTCGATTTTATGAATTCGGGCGACGATATGAACATTTCTTTACACAGAATTGTTGTTTATTATCGAATATGAGAAAATTTTACCGGAAGGGTTGACTTTGAGTGAATGTATTAATAAAAAGGATATAACTTTATTATATTTGGGACAAAATTTAGGGCGCGAATAAAGTCCGAAATTACTCCAGTTTCCAAATCTTTTATTTTCATCAATAGGAAAGTACTTTTCAAATTTATTATTATATAATTGTATCCACTTTCATCGCAAGTCTCTGCACTTCCTCAAAAGTTTCAACTATGTAGCATAAGTCGTTCTTGTAATTTAAGATCCATAGGGTCTCTCTCAAAACTTTGCCCACCTTTTTTCCAAAAACACCTCATACAAATATTTTTTACTAACGAATTCTTAAAAGTATTAAAGAATTTTTTTCAGTGTGATTGCTGTTAGAATTATAAATCTTGGAGTATATTACCATACTTAGAAAAACCCAAAACATCTTTTTTCATCTTAAAATATTTTCCTTGATAAATTCAATATTTTTCCAATAAATCGACTTTAATATTTTTGAAAGCTAGGAGTTCGCCGGGATCACAGGTAAAACACATTTTGATAAAAATTAATAGAAATCACAACACTGGGAACGATTTTCGATTTCATGTATTACTTGATCATTCCCGATCACTGCTACCAATCAAAATCGCTTCACAAGCACTTTCGCGTAGAACTGACCATCGTCTTGCGTTCAACGTAGTCAAAACTGCTGTGGCTGGAAACTTTGCGGAGCTTATAAACTGCATATGGTGAGACGAGAGATTTCCAGCATGTTCGGTTGTGTGCATAGAAAGGGGTTCGGGAGGTGTAGATGTTAGAAAGCAGTGAGAGGGAATAGTGTTCAAGATGTATTCAGAAGTTCCTTTGCATTCCAGTTTGATTTTGGGAGGCGTGCATTTCTCACTAGAACTGATGTCAATGCGTTATGCGGGTTGCCAGGGTACTTGTAACATTATTTATATATTGTATAGTTTTTTTTTGCGGAAAATTTTCGTACCAGCGACCTACTGAAAAATCTTAATTTCATAAAGCGGATGAAAAATTACTTGAGAACAAATTTTTGTCTTTCTTTTCTTCGTTTGAGTTAGACCTGTATTAAAGAAAATTTTAAATTTTTGTTAGGCGATCGCTTCAAATTATGTAAACTAACATGATGCCAACCTGATGAGTTTCGCTGAATAATTTGGCATAGTGCATGCTTAGCATATCCACTGTACGGTGTTGCTTCCTCGCCTAACTAGGGCAGGTTCAATATGCTCTCCTCGACTGCGGGGTTACAACATGTGCTTATTTCTGGCGACATTTTTCGCACTGTTGCATAATTAGTCACAGCCATACGCACGTACAAATTGCATAAGTTTTTATAATTTTCGTTGCTTTTTCCCTGGCACCGCATTTTAAATTATTTGAATTTTGATCACATTTTTTTGAAGAGGTCAGGTTTAAATATCTCATTACCAGTAGCCGACAAAATAAAGGTAGCTCTTAATTACTGCACTCCTGTAAATAGACTAGCTACAGTGTCACAAGGAAAGATTGAGTTTAAGACTCGATTAAAGATAGACAAATAAATTAGTTTTTGTGTACTACATTCGTTAGTTGTACAAAAACAGGATAATTTGAGATTCTAGAAGATTTGTGATAGGATAAGTTGTGTATGATTTGAGTTTTCGTTTACAGAAAATTGTTAACAACGAGCTAGCGAAATTCAAAAAGCTGAAATTCTCCAACAAAGATCATATCACAGCAATAATTTCATTACTAAAACAAGGGCGTTTTTCGTGTATTCCCTTCATAACTCAATAGAACTCTCCTTTCGTTCGTAGTTTAGATCGTTATCGAAAAACATTTCGCTCCTCGAAACCCATTATTCAGATTAAGTTATCGCACAACATTAACATCAGCTGAAATGGACGTAATCCGAAGCTAGAAGTCCTGTCGTCGACAAATTTCTTGGTCGGAATTTGACAAATGTAAATGACGTGGAAGTTTTTATATCGCATCAGCAATAGTAACCTGATGTATCTATCATAATACAGAGCCTATAATTTATAAATAATCTTTAAGGGCATAAATAACAATAATGGCCATGATTAATATTACAAACAGCCTAGCAAATATTCAAGATGGATTTAAGAGGTCATTACAGCGGGATGGTGTAGTTCTATTGCATTATAAAGGACATAATGTTGCGAGTGACAAGTGAAATAAGAGCTGGACGAGAAGTTTTCCTTCGGTTCTTATGATCCTTGATAAGTTAGGGTAGCAGCTTCTTTTCAGTAGATTCGAATCGGGCAAGATGCTATTTCGTGGTTTTACTACCTCATTTAGCACAGTCGGTAAGTTTTATATTTCTTATACAACTATTCGTGGATACTTGAAAAATATTTATTAATAATAAGGTTAGAACAATAGCTCTTCGGTTATGGCTAAACAAAGTAGTCTACTTAAACTTAGGTCGTACGTTCAGCTTCCGCATAGGGGCTTCTCTCCCCATTTTCCATAAAAACATTAAATATGTATGCGCTTGGGTGAATAGAGATACTCGTACAATCCGTAACGAAAAACGGAAAGTTTTTCATTTTGAAAACGTTTTGATACTCCACGGTTACCTTCTTCTCAATAAATGTTTTATAGAATGGACAACAACAATCGGTTAGCTTCGATGGAACTCGGCCCTAAATAAAAACATTCTCGTTAAGGCCGGTTTACATGTCGGTTGCAAGTAATTTTTACTGAGATTGTGAGGGAGAAGGAAATCTCTAATGAGAAACTGATCAGGAGTGAAACGAGCAGAGATATATCCAGTAAAAAATACTGACGATATTTCTATCAATGTGTGCGTGCCAATATTTTTTTGTAGTGGTTGCTTCTACTCCATTGAAAATTCGATAAGCTAGCTCCCTTACAATCTCAGTAAAAATTATTTGCAACCGACATGTAAACTGGCCTTTATACGAATAATATAAGTAGTAGCAGTCTGTAAGAAGAGTGAATCGAAAATAAATGTTCATTTATTTCTTCATTGATAAATTCATTCAACATTAAATAAAAATATAATGTGGAAACAAAAACTCGTAAACCTTTTCAGTTCGCTCAACCTTAACTAAGTTACAGCTATACAGAGTGTATTGCTTTAAAATTAGGAGCGGAACATGGGTTATATGTGGCTGAAAACACAGAATACCGTACCGTTTTCAAGATATGCCATTTTTAAGTATTTTTTATGTATTCTGGTATTCGTTTCCGAATTATTATTTTTATTTAAATTATTTTTCACTGTTATGAGTAAAATAATTGAGGCTTTTAAAAAAATTCTTATTGTTTTGTATATTTGCACAGTGATAGTATATTTACACAGTAAACATTTTTGTGAAAATAACTCTCCTTAAAGAAGTAAAATATTCCGCATTGATGTAGTATGTTTACAAATTTTCATTAAAATTACCAAAATTTAAAAATTAAAACTTTGTATTTTTACACATTAATTCATAAATTTACTAACTGGAAGTAATATTACAACACCGCATGAAATTTTCCACATTTAATGTGTAAAATTGATCATTGTGTATAAAATTACGCATTTATACTTTACGTTTTATACTTTCTACTCTTTTTGACCTATATCCTGGTTTTTTCCCAATTATCACATGTGTTGATTGATCTCATTGAATTTTTCCAATTGTCTATTGCTGTGTCCTTTGCCCTTCAAAATACGTCTGGATATTCATAATCAATAAGTTAATAATAATAAGCAAACATAAGCATGCTACAATTTGTAGTACATATTGTGCCAAAGGCACGAAAGTGTAAATTTTTCACTTTTGCACTAATGTGGTTTTGTTTTCCAAAATGGTTCAAAGAAATTATGCTAGAAGCACGAATGTGGTATCTGAAGTGGTTTAACGAGCAATAATCAGGGGAGATTGAAAGCGTTTAAAAAAAACGATTTTTAGCAACAGTTTGAACTTTTAAATAGCTATAGCTCAAATTCACTGATTGGCACTTTCGTGCCTCTGGCACAAGGGTGATGACATGTACATATTAGTTTTTCCACACCGTTTGTAATTTTACGCATTGTAAAATTTTGCCTTTCCACACCAGCAGTAGATTTACACATTTTTAGCGATTGATTTCCACACTTGTATGTGAATTTCCGCATTAATAGTGATGTGTTTCAGCTTAAGTAGTAAAAATCACAAGAGTGCATAAATAAATTTGACAATAATAATTTTACTTCTTTCAGAGTATGCACTAAATTGCCAACTCTGAGAGTAGTAAATTTTTTTTACTGTGTATAAAAGACGTGATCGCTGACCTGAATTTTTTTTTCTGTGATTTATTTAGTCACCTTCTATGCGAGAATTTTTTTATTGCTCTACCCTCAGCACTTTGAAAGTTATCGTCCTTTAATGCTAACTATTTCACTAATTTAGCAATTCCTTTTTTAATTTAATTGAACTTGTTTTTTTGTTTTACTTGAAAACGGTTAATGGAGTCGATTCAATAAATTTCTATTGATAGTTTATCAAATTATGAGTAGTAGAGCCATTGAACGGTATTAATTACACTTTATTAAAAAAATCTGCAAATGATGAAATGGTTTCAGTTAAATGCGAATATACGAATTATGATGGCGAGATAAACTTACCTTAGAATTAAGGGTAATTAACTGCGATTATATGGGCTGTTTCAGTAGGAACGCTCGAAATTTGTTAGGTTATAGCAGTCTTGTTGTTAAAGCAACATCTGTCGAATTTATTTTGAATTGTTCAGTAGTGTATGGCAAATCACCATGGAAGGTTATAGCGTTAAGCAACGTGTGCAAATTATCAAATTTTATTTTCAAAAAAATTTAAAATTGGACGTCTCGAATACCTGCAAGCAAGAATCCAAGCAAAGCCGGGACGGACATTTGAACGACGTTATATTCCATACTTAAAGCCATAAAATATTCTTTCAAATAAAAAAAGAATTGGTAGGTATATCTCACACACAACTTGTTTCTTTTACATTTAAAAATTGAACGCCCTTGTTGAAAGACCCTATATATTACTAAAAAAAGAGAACCCGTTTTTTAAATGACGATAAATCAAAATTTTGACTCTGGAACGTAATAAAAATGGGTACATTTGTATTTCGGTTATTTAATAAAATAAAATATATTTTCCCTTCAACGGTAAAAAAAATTTTCAGTAACATTATCATTTCCAAAGTTATTGATATAATTATCAGAAATTGCGAAAATTCTTAGAAACGGTATACATCGAAAATGGTACAAAAACAGGGATATATTTGTATGAGTCTTTATCTTAGTTTGTTAAGCCCTACAAGATATGTCTTGGTCAAGACTTTATAAAAATACAACTTAACAATGAATTCGGTATTTTGTTCCTTTTATTATATTAATTAATATTTTGCTCAGTATTTTCAATCGAAGAATATCTAAAATGTAAATAACCAGTTTAGGTTTTTCATTTAGTACGTAAGAAAGTCAAATTTCAACTTTCTAGATCTAAAGTCTTAGAGATAAATGAAAATCTTGAAGTCTCCATTTACTAGATACTATTAATTTTGAAAATACTCCCCGTATATATATAAATAATTTACAAGATTCAACTTCTTAGGGTAAACTTTCCAAGATATAAAAACATTCTTCTGGTCCTTTAATATGCGTTTCCAAGAATGCCACTAATTGAGATCCATAAATTCTACTTACTCCGCCATAGCCGGTCCCAACCCTGGATGAGAAAGGAGGAGGGAGCATCGAGATAACCTGAATGGCCAGTAACACCAGTGTGTCTCAGGAAGTGAGCATAAGTAATAGATAGTTGGACTCGCAGCATAACTGGGAGAACTCCAACATGTCATAGCCAGCTGAAAACTCCCACCCTTTTCCTACCAGGGTGTAATAAATAAGTAGAACTGGTCCTCCAAGTCGGGGGTTGGGCGAGGCGGCGACAACGCATCACCGGAAAAAAAAAGATCGCTGTCCACAAACCTGAAGAACAGCCTCGGAAAGCATTGACTACAGGAGGCCAGGGCCCGATTTGGGCTGTCGCGCCGATGATGAACGAAATTCTACTTACTGACAAAAATGGTATAATTATATTTTCCAAATATGAGGCATGAAAAATACGGTGAAAAAACTTACAGTTTTTTGTTTTTTTATTTCATGGGCTCAACGCTTAAAATAATAAAAAAAATTGTTTTAAGTAAATTAAGTTTATTATAAAATTTTACAAATTAAAAAATATAATAATTCATGCAATACTAAATTCGTAATACTGAAGCAGTATCTCAGTTCAGTAGTGGAGCAATTAAATTTGCCATTAATTCGTCAGTACTGGAAATGTTCCTTTGGAGTTCTGCGTGTTTCAGTAATTGGAGGGGAAAATAACTCCGCTAGAATACCGGAGGAGTACCGATGTGTTATGCGCGCAGTGGCTTACGGTAGAGAGTGACGAAATTAAAAATGTACCACGAACGCTGGAATCGAAACCTTCTGATATTTTGTAAACTCTTCACGCTAAATATAGGTAAATCGTGGTTATTATCAAGTCTTAAGTTTCCGCAGTAGAGTCACTGCTCGACGGAGATGAAGGAAAAAACTTGGACTGCGTTAATATTTGATCGTCTTCATGAAAATGGTAATGGAAAGAATCCTTTTGTATACTTAACAATTCGACCATTTAAATAATTCATGTCATATTTGGGGCTGATAATGTCCAACAAAAGCAACGGACACTACATTTACCAGCACTTCTTTGCCCCCGAATAACTTAGTATATTCTATTCCAATTTGGGAATGCCTGTTGCTTTTATCTGCTTATTATGTAGATATTTTTATAGAGAGTGCTGCTATTATGACTAGGTATGTATATCTTGAGAATAAACACTTTTTGTACTCATAACTTCGAAATTCGGAGTTTAATATACAAACTTTATTTCAGCCTTAAATCGAAATGTTTTTGGTTGCTAAGGTAGTACCTATCCATTTCAATGGGAAATTACAGAGTGTAGTCTTAAATTAAATAATGTTTAATCTGATGACTAAGTCGCTGTTGACCCGATGAAGTGAAATGATGCCGAATTTATTTGCGGTGGTAGTTAAGACGAACCAGCCAGAGGAATGTGGATCAAATTTATACCTCCATAATCAGGACAAATATATATTATCTCTTAACCAGAAGGATTTCAAGGTCTATCCTTGGAATCATGTTTTAGAAATTAAAGCCAACGTATTAAGTTGATACTATTGTTATAGAATTATGATTTTGTTTTTTATGGAATTGCTCCAACAGAAGCCACCAAATTATTTTGGAAATTCTCGAGAATAGAATGTTGCGCTGCTTTGATTAATTCCTGGTCAACTTTTGTAACTTTTGTGATAATACTGTATTACGACATAATAGCCAACAGTACGTTATGCACATCGAAACGATTTCCACATGATATCCTCTGTTGTGTAAATAGCTGCAGTCGTACACTATTGCATGTATGGTGCAATTTTATCTATCATTTCATTCTTTACCATAAAGTTAAATCTCGTATCTCTTTAAAACAATTTCATGACTTAAAAACATTGCTGACAACCACTTCTCTTCCCTCTATTTATTCCAGGTTAAAAATGAATCATTGTTTCGCATACCTTACACTAAATACACAATGTTTATGCAAAAATGCACAAAAATAAAACAAAGAGTTGCCGACGTAAAGAAACTCTATTTAATTAATACCTGTATTTTGATGGGTACTCAGGAAATCATAAGCGGCTTCTTTTCTTTCTATAAATTCGTAAAGAAAAATGAAAAGAGTGAACAACTTCTTTGACGGATTTTGTGCTTTTTAAATGCAGTTTAAGAGTTTGAAAGCAAAAGTTTTTTTTATTTGCTAGATTTTGCGGTACTCCTAGTGGAGGTATAAATTTCATTAACAAAAGGTTATTACCTTGGCGTGACGTATTTGACCTTTCTTCAGAATTATCTTGCTTCATCTAGTGTTTCTTAAGGATCAAGTTATAAATATTGAACCATCAGTATTTGTAACTTGAACCAAATATCTCCATAATTTCTGTGAGCAATAGTTTTTATGTGAAAAATTATTTCAAAATTTTGCGATATATTTTTGTTAATTAGTAAAGTATTTTGTTTCTAACCATGGAGCAGTGATGGGGAACCAACTGCCTCAAATGTATTTCGTCTCTAGATTGAAAAAATGTATTTCTTCAAATTTCAGTTGCTGGAAATAAATTCATCTGTATCCGAGGAACAGTTCCAATTGAAAACATTTTTTACTCACTTAGGGTAAGGGTACAAGTGATAAGAAAATGACCTAAAAGTTAAGTAATTCCATAGAATTTCCAGGAGATGGTCTGGATTTGAAATGTGATACAAACAGTCGGAAGGATATTTATTATGCCTTGGACAGGAGTTTTTCTCCGTCGCTATGACAGAATAAATGAAATGAACAATTTATTAAAAAGGGATAATAATGTTTTTTTTTCTCTTGTAATGTAATGAATTTATTTTGTTTTTTCGTGTCAACTATGAAAACGACAGCACGTATTCTCCCAAACGGACAGAAAAGAAAACGCCCCACTACGTCAGTGTTACAGACAAAGAAGAGCAAAAGTTGAGTTGGACTTTTTTGGTCCATACCTTGACACTTCTTTTTATAGCGTTTTGCAAAGATATACCTTTTGCGGACTATTGAATAAGTGAGTTACATCTGAGAGACTTTCTTTATAAATCGCTCCAAAAGCGATTAAGCATTCAATTTTGCCAGGAACGTAAGTGAATCACAGGTGAATCTTCTATGCGAATCGCATGTGAATCATCTATGTGCAACTTTCGAGAATTAGCTTAGCGATTTAATAGTAAAACGTTTTGGTGAATGTTTTCTTCGAAGTCCAACATACAACTTCTCTAGTGAACCAGATGTACGTAGATTCACCGGCAAATTAAATTGCTGATGTACAAATAATTCGCCTAGGCAAATTAATGGTTAATACATAGAGTGCCCTATATGCCTCCCACTCCTTTGTGTTTAGCTGTGAGCGTACTTCACTTCTGGAAAAGTTACTCGCGACAACGAAGGAAACATTCAACTTCAAGTTTGTATTTTTTTCTTAATCAATTCCTCCGCTTGTTTCACAAACATACATCATGACCGTTTCATCGAAATGATTCAATTCGACTCAATTGTATTGTCGTGTTATTGACTATCGAAAAGGCTTGTGAACTATGTTACGACTTAATGGACACAATACTCGATCAAGAACATTGACTAATTCGTATTACTTTATTATTTTAATCTTATAAAACTGGCCTATACAGTGAAGGTTTTCCTACTGTCATGTCCTCAAGGACAGCGATTAATCAACAGTCGGGAATTTCCGGGAATACCGGAAACCCAACTGACGCCAGAAAACAACTAACATTTAATCAAAGTATTTTTTCTTAATCTTGTCGTTTCAGTTTTGGTATATTTCTTTTTAAAATTGGTATTATAATTCGCCTGTATATCACTAAAATGAAGAAATTTCGAAGATCAGGAAATGATGGCCAGTACTTAATTAAATTCAAAAAAACTTCACCAGAAGCTCACCGGTAACTAGGGATGGGAATCGATTGCTCAACAATCGATTGTTGCAATATCGATTATTTTAAAATGTTCGATTAAGATCAATCGATTAATTGATGCCTTCTAATCAATTAATCGATTAATCGCGTAATTCGCAAGTCCCAGGGTGTGGTATATGTACGTATACGTAGACTGTATAGGTATCTTTGACTTGAAATATCTAGGTTCATTATACTCGTACGTTTAACATTAGGATTGTCGTACATATTGTATATTGTGGTACATATTGTATATTGTCGTACATATAGCGGTAAATGTACATAGAAAAGATATTAATATATATATGCATATTAATATATTCGAGTATATGAAGAATTTTTCTATCTTCTCCTCACTGTCTTACATGTGAAGCTAGATGTCCGTTAAATTTCCAAATAAGTTCATGGCATTGGTTATGAAATAACACGTTCTACATTTGCGGATGAATGTGGAAAGGTCAAGATTTTAATTAATTAATTAACTAACATAATATTACTAAAGCCTTCTGATCACCTATCTGGACACAGGAAAGATCATGCCAAAACACTTCTATATCCTTCTATATCTTCTACATTAGAACTATTGTTTGCAAATAATTATTATATTTAACAGTCTAAATTCATCATAGAGTTTGTGTAATTTATAGTTTTCAACAATAATGTCCTTTCAATGAATTGTTCTCACTAAAATATAATAGAAAATCGGCAAACAGTCTGGGTACAATTTTTTTCTTTTATGGGTAGAAGTCCGAAATGTGTTTAATGCTGAGATGCGGTGTAGGTTACTATGCGACTAACATCCTAAAAAACAACGTTCGAAATCGCCTCCTGGTTATTCCTTAGGTTGTAAGTCCCATATTCACCTACACCGCATCTCAGCATTAAACACCTTTCGAATTTCAACCCATAAAATAATATGGTTGCGCCCAGACTATTGGCCGTTTTTTTTAAAGTTTTAATTACTCTAGTAGCACATCTACATATAGGTACTAAGTTTCAACTTTCTAGCATAAGCCGTTTCTGAGACATGCAAAAACCACTTACCACTGGGATGTCTCCATAGTAGCTCTAAACAGTTTTCAATTCTTAGCTTTCTATCCTTTGCGTCTTTTGAGAAATTAAAATCAGAATTCTTTCATTTCTACCCCCTCGCACCATCACTCCCTACACCCATACCCTTTCCGCTAGAGGTCTACTGGTTCTAACTCCCGTAAAATTTTGAAGATCATATCTGATACGCTTTTTGAGATCTAAAATTTAATTTTTTGAATAATGACTGTCGCCCACTTCTGCGCTTCACCTCCACTCTCAAAAATTTTCCCCGCCACTCACACACCCCTCGACTTCTATCGACCATTTTTTTGCAAATGGGTCCACTATCATAGTTCTAGATAAGTTCCAACTTTTAGCCTCCTAGCATAAGTGGTTCCTGAGATCTAGAAACGCCTCCAAAAGAGGGGTGGGAGTGATACCACAAAGATACTACTCGTAGGGGTTCACCCATTCTACCTACCATAAAAATATCAACTGAATATCGTTTTACGTACGGCATACGGCGTCTACGGCGGACAGGCAGACATTTTTTTTTGCTTTTTTGGGGTTTACTAGTCCAAAAACGTGTAAATACAAAATTTCAGGTTAGCAATTTTTTTTTGAAATTTCAGGTCGATCTCAATATTATACTTTACTATTAAAAAATAATAAAGTAATAAGTGCATTAAATTTTACTGGGAAAGGGTTTTAGAATTTTGTTATAAAGTAAGTAGGTATAATAGAAAGAGTTGTCCAGTTAGTAAGTATAAGGAGATAAGCATAAAAGTAAGTAGATGTAGGTACTTACTTTTAGCTAGAGTTGACTATTCAGTTCCGTATTTGAGACCGGAAGAAACAGCAAGAGTAAAATAATTCCTATAATTTAATATAGGAAGCAATTTTCACAACGAAGTTTTGCTTGCTGGGTTGTTATTACCAAACGTGTGTTGCTGGATTGTTATTACCAAACGTGTGTTGCTGGATCTCTTCATGAATGCACAATTTTTTCCTATTGCAGTTAATTTCGTAGTAAAATATTGCCAAATCTGTCGTACATCGAATCTTTTTACTGTTGAAATTTGTTCGATTAATTAACGTTAACGTCGATTAATCGATTAATCGAATCGAAATCGAACAACCCTACCGGTAACTATAGACATGCTTCTTAACAACTGTAAATCTTAAAATTAAGTTGTGAAAACTCAAGTATTACTTATGAAACAAGCATGTTCATTAACAACTTTTCAATTTGAAATAATGCAATATATCCTTTTCTCAACAGTAATTTTTTTTTACTTAGTCACTTCTGCCAGAATATGGACAATATATTTAGTGCATATACTGTAGCATAACTCGCCACAGAAGTACACACATATACATGGGCGCCCATGCAACATTTCGTAGAGAGGGGCAGAACTATGGCTTATAAAATGAGTTTGCAATTTCGTGAGCTACATCTTGTGACGAATAGAATGAATGTTGATTTTAATCAGTTAAGAATCATTGAACCTTTTCTGCCACACCAAAATGATATCAGCGCACCTGGAGATAGGGGAAAAATACATAGAAGTTGAAATTTTACTTAGAATCCGTTAGTAAGTAAAATCGCCCAACTTTTTCAGGTACATCGCATACAAAATCCCTCAAAACAACTGATGATAGTTATATACTGGAATTTTAAAATTTTGCATGATATAACTTTTATTATATTGCAGGAACTGACAATATTGCGGTACTCTTTCAATTAGCTACCACACAAAAGTTCTTAATAAAAATGGTTCCTAGTTTTTTCCCGAAGGACCGATAACTACGGAACGGAACGTATTGGGCATAAAAGCCTTTTTTGTGCTTAAAATCTCGACGAGGAGGGGGGGGGGGTCATACAAAAATCTTTAAAAAAAATTGGTGCTTTCTGGTGAGTCAACTTTAAGACTTGGAATTGGTTGTAACCGTGTTCAGGCTGTTGAGAATGCTAAGAAGAAGCGGGGTTAGTAGGATAAATTTCTCGCTCTGGCTCAAAAACTTTCGAAGCTATTTACATTTAATTTTAACCATTTCGTAATTGAGCAATTCTTTTTTTTAATAAAGTGCAACTAAAAAGTGATAACCGTGGTTTAACAAAACATTACTTACTAATGTTACTAATATCCTTCTGATCTTGCTACTTTAATCAACATACCTTAAAATTTTGCATTTTTGAAAACACTCTCTTTCCCAGTACAAACTCGAAAGGATGTATGTATAAAAAAAACCATATGAGCAGATGGGTACTTTATCAAAAAATCATTAAGTCCTTTGGCTTTTCCTGTATTTTTCATAAGTCATACCAAACTTTTATGAAGAAAAAATACTGAGTGTGAAATTCAATTACGTCTTCCAATAAAATAATGTCCTTACCTTATTAATCTTAATTTTATTTGTCTACTTAAATTTGAATCACAATCCAATTTTTCAGCAGTTAGTAAGAAAACCTTAATTTTTAACCAGTGAAATTTCTATAACTATAAATAAAAGATGTCTTGCTTTTATTTTTTATTGAAAACAATAAACGGTGTTGATTTAGTAACTATTTGTTAGTAGTTTACCAAATTATGTGTAATAGAACAATTAAAAGGTCTTAATTACACACAAAATTATTCAAGTGACGAAATGGTTTTTAAAATACTGGAAGGTAGATTACAGGTGGGGGCAAGTTCCCCCTCTTGCCCCCCACCCCTCTATGGGCGCCCTTGCACGTATATATGACACATTAAGCGCATTACAGATATTTTGATTTTGTTTTTCAATTTATAGAGAGGTACACAATTTACCAGTATTAATCAAAACAATACAAGGTGGTTGTCCTCGATATCTGAAGGATAGGCCAACCAACCATCCCCGGAAAAAAATTGTTACACGAAGCCTTGATAGGAAACTCTGATCAAATGTAAAACGATGATATTGCTACAATAAAATACGATTGGAGGATAAATCGAGGAGTTCAAAGCTCGAATTATATTTAACCGCTATAAGAAGAGTATTAAGGAAAGAAATTTGATACAAGAAATACAGTGAAAAAATTAACGATGAACCGTCCGTCCACTTGAATCAAACCACTTTTAATACGAAATATAAATACACTAAAAGAAAATAATTCCTGTCATTCCGGTACTCAGAAACTGTAAGGGTAGTTCTTTTCCTGTTTATTCAGAAATACTAAGTCACATCGTCTTTAACTGTGTAACGAATGGAAGTCAATAAAGTTTGTTGTGCAGGGTGAATGTAATTCAATTCGACTGGAGGACTTACTAAGCTTTACGCATGGGTTTCAACCCCTCATAAGGACATCATTCTGTTTATTTTTCTCATATTTGCAGAGTCGAACAAACTAATTAAATCATTCAGCAAATTATCTCAATTATCCCCAGAATGTCTCCAAATCATTTCCAGACAACTTAATTTCTAATTAAAAAAGTTTTTTTTACATGTATTTATAGGTGACCCTTGAAATTTTTACTCGTGCTCAACATGCTCAGATATCAAAATATCCTAATAAAATTGGAAATGGTAGAAACATTTAAGTCAATATCAAAACACAAACGTTCAGTTTCAGAATATCGGACACCTACTTGAATAATTGTTTAGAAATTGCTTCTGGAACGCTGAAACCGCTAGGGTAGTGCATTCCACATTTTGTACATATATATTGAGGAAGGAACGACTATCAATATTTCGTTGTACGTGACAAGAATTTAGTTCTTCGATTGTATGGTAACGAAAGCATTCAGCGATAGAAGGGTTGTGGGCGTTTTTGAACGCGATGAATGGCGTTATTGAATGATTGCACTTCTCAAATATGTACTACAGTCCATTGAAATTTACATTTTCCGGAATAGCAGGCGAGGGGTTAAAAATTGGATGCATGAATTTGAAGTAGTCGATCACAAGGCTTAACTACTCTGCGTTTTACTGTATAACGACAAGATATTATTTTCTGGAAATTTAAAGCACAAACCTAACGTAAAATCCACCCGAATACTTCTCGATACTCTGCTCAGTTCAGTTTAAATTTGGGCAATTTAAAAAAAATTCGGTCAATTTATTTTCAGTGACGCCATTTAGTCTACTTAGTTTAGAGATAAGGGTTTTAGATTATTGATTCTAGTCTGCCATATCTACGACTAGGTCAGAACTAGAAGTTGGTAACCGAAACATTTGAAACCCGGAATTTTACTACACGTTTTGTAGCACGGCATAAAGTATTGATATAAAAGATATTGATAAATATATTTTCCAGTAGTTACTGATGCCGTACACATTTTTCATCCCCTTTGATGGGGTGGAATCATGTTTTGGTTTTTCTCCAGAAGAACTTAACGAAGCGGAAGCGGAACGCGTATAATCTGTGAACTGGGTTTGGATTAGATCTCGCTACTGACGATAAATCTCCATACATTTTTCGATATTGTAGTTGATGGGAGAAATAAATAGCCGAACCCTAAATTGATTTCACAATAGAAATTTTAAAAATGGTTTAAATGAAAATTTGTTTACACTATTGTGGTATCTCGGGTGGTGGTTTCAATTCCGTCCTTTGGCTCCCCTGTTTTGGTTTTATCAACTTTTCTTTGTAAGAAAAATGTAGGCATTGAATTTGCTTCAAAATTCTTCGAGCGAATCATGGTAAGTAGTCTTAAACAGTGAAATCAGATTCATTCTAAGAAAATGTTATTTATTTATTTATTTATTTATTCATTCGGACACACTGTACAGATTTAAGAAATCCAATTACACAATCTGTTAAATAAAACAAAAATAAAAAAACCAACGGGAGCCAGAAAAACAAAAAGAAAAAAAAAAAAAAATTTTATAAAGGAAAAAAGAAGAAAGAACGTAATAGTAAAAACACAGGTAGAAAATTATTGTGTTAATAGTTAAAGTTAAAAGAAATTAAGTTAAGATTAACATCAGCCTGTGAAAATTAATGACTTGACTAAGATTTTGAAAGCTAAAAAAGATGTGGACAGAGAACCAACCTGGAGCCTATCATGATTCCTTTGTAGTCGAACCAGTGGCGAATAAAAGTAGACGTTAGTTGAAGCCGCAGCTGGCGCGAATATAGAGACAGACCTACTCGGCCGCGAGGTAGAGCGAAACTCAAGGTTAAGATGTAAGGTAGAGTTCATAATACCGTTAAAAACCTTAAAGAGAATACACTCGTCAAGATACAATCTGCGCTGATTTAGTGAGGGAATATTGAGTAAGGATAAACGTTCACTGTAGGAGCAGTAGGGTAGGTTATATTTGAAGAGGAGTGACCGGGTGAATCGACGCTGAACAGACTCAAGAGATTCAATGTGACAACTATAATGAGGGGACCAAATAGAAGAACAATATTCCAATCCGCTGCGAACAAGTGTCAGATAGAGCTGGACGCACGTTTGAATATTGGAAAACATATAAGCGGATCTCAAAATGAAACCAGACAATCTTGATGCAGTGCAAATAATGTTTTGGAAGTGAATATCAAATTTAAGTCTTCGGTCGAAAGTTACACCTAGATCACGAATCTGGGATACTTCGACGAGAAGGGTGGAGTTCAGAGTATAATCGAAGGGTATAACTGCATGTTTTAGTGTAAAGGTCATTTTATGGCATTTGCTTACATTAAGTGGAAGGCGATTATATGAGCACCATAGGGTTAGTTCATTAAGATCAGACTGTAATAGGATACAGTCACTTCTTGAAGATATCTCCCTGTAGATTTTGAGGTCATCAGCGTAGAAAAGGAATGAAGAGTGGAAGTTTAGGGGTAGGTCATTAACAAAGATTATGAAAAGGAGTGGGCCAAGTGTTGAGCCTTGAGGAACTCCAGAGAGCGGGAAGAATACAGTAGACGAACATCCATTAAGAACTACACGAGAACTGCGCTCAGCAAGATAGGACGCAAACCACTCCAAAAGAGTATCACCGATGCCACAGCCTTGCAATTTCGACAAAAGCAAGCTATGATCAACTGAATCAAAGGCTTTGGAGAAATCAGTGTAGACAACATCCAACTGCCTTCTACAATTAAGCGTTTTTGCCACTGTATTTGTGAATTCTAAAAGATTAGAAGCAGTAGACCGGCCTTTGAAGAAACCATGCTGTTCACGGAGAATGAGGTGACTTATATTTTCATATAAATGATAGGAATTTTAATAAACCGTTTAAGATAAGAACATGCTCTGTTGATGGTGTTTTTAATTTCGAAAATCATTTTTAATAAACGAATTCAAATGTTTTTAATTCACTGAGTGTTTGTAACGGCCTATCTGCTGGCACTTTCAAGCATAGAATGTTGCCAGAACCACGGATGACTACAAAACTCTAATTTTTTCTTGTAAAAATCAGTTACAGTGTCACATATACCCTTTATACTCCTGAAACTGTGCATTTTTTCGATCATGACAAACAGTTTTTGTATCTCAAGACCAGCAAAACTAAAAAAAATGTTTTGCTTCGTCATAATCCATAACACAATTGACTCATATCAGGTATTTGTTGTAAAGTAACATATATTCATCTTATGCAATGAACCCTCCGATATGAGATGTGTAGTGACATTATATAATAAAGCGCTCAACATAGGGTCATGTTATATTTACAATAGTGCGCCCAAAGTCTTCCTTATTATAGGTCACACAACGTAGGGTCTTTCTTATTATGGGGCGTCCAACCTGGGGTTATCTTATGATATGGAGCTTGAAACATGTGGTAATTTTATGCAATGAAGCTCGCGATGTGAGATGTGGAGTTATATTGTGTTATAAAGCGCCAACCTTGGGTCATCTTATGCAATATTGCGCCCAACGTAGGGTCCCATTCTTATGATAGGGCGTCCAACGTAGGGTCCTTCTTATTGCAGGGCACCCAACGTGGGGTCATCTTATGAAACGGAGCGTCAAACGTGTGGTCATCTTTTATAATGAATCGCCCAATATGTATTCATCTTATGCAATGAAGCTCCTGATGTTCGATTGTTTATTGCTTTGGAGCGTCCAACGTGGAGTCATTAGTGTTTTGGTGCGCCCAATGTGGGGCCATTTTCAGTAATTCAATGGCGAGCCAACGGTTATTCCACATTATCGTTGAGATACAAAGGTCGACGCAAAAAGAGAAACTGTATAGGTATGCAGGGACGTCATTTCAGTTTTTTTTAGGAGGGGCAAGATATTATGCATGCATATATTGTGTGTTGTGTATACTTGCGTACATTGGGTTTTTTGCAAGATGTGTGTTGAAATATGAATTTTAATAAAAATTTATGTAAACCGGTATTGACAATGAGTAGTATTTACGTAATTTATTAATTTAATATGTGCAAATTTTCAAATTCCTAACTTGAAGCAATCAAAAGTTATTGGAAAATATTGTTGAACACGTGTTTTAACAACTTTTTGTATCGCAGCTACCCGAAAGAGTAGGACAATTTTGCTTAGTCTTACAAATTCGACCAAACATCCAGATTCAAAATTTCAAGATACTAGGTCAAGGCGTTCTTGAGTTATCGTGCTAACGGTCACACAGACAGATGGATAGCCGGACGGCCCTCAAGCGGATTTGAAGTTTTTGGCCACAAATAATCACAAAATAATAAATAACTTTTTTTCGTCCGAGGCTCCATTCTATGCGTTACAAACTTTTGGGTTAGATTAAACTTATAATACTCTCAGTTTTCATCTAGAGTATAAAAACATTTAGAAAATCGCATCTCACAGAAATACATTTTTGACTCCACATATCGCAAATGTTACAGCATAAAAATAACTTAAAAAGAAGAAATTAAATTTAATGATATCCTAAAGGCTCATGGACACTAGTGAGTAAATGAACATGTATGCTTGCGCGAAGCTCGAACCCTCCAAGAAAGTTGCGACCGATCTTCTGACGTTATTTTTTTGAGACAGAGCTGTCTTTCACGTAAGAGGTGCATTTGCCGCAACGTTGAAGTGAAAGTTCCTGAAGTTTTCATCAAATGCCCCCCCCCCCCCCGAAAATGACGTCCCTGTGTATATACACTAACCCCTTGAGAGTGGACAATATGTGTCTCATGAAAAACCAATAATTTTCACTCTGTTTGAATATATTTAATTTTGCTGTGGTTTAGAAAAATCGTTATGAAGTACTCGCACTTTCACGTAGAGAATCTCAGTACATTTTACCTATTTAAAAGGCTTAAGATGGACGAATTAGGAACCAGCGAATTTTAAATAAATTCTGCAAAGTTTGCGTTAAGCCCTTCAAATACTCGGTCTGACTTCACTCTAGATATTAAAGAATTATAAAGACTGCGTTAACAAAAAAATGTAATAAATTAAAATATTGACTTTCAAATGATTCCGTACAACCTTGAGCTCGCTAAACCGACAACCCAAAAGTGACTGCAACTTTTGGACTTAGAATGCATTTGACAAGGATGTTAATCAATGTCTACGTCTATATTCACGTCACGTAGGTGCATTGCTATTATAGTGCATAGTTACGAAAAAGCTTAGTTCATCCGTTCAAATATTCTTACTTCCTGATTCAAACGCAAATTTCGTAATGTAATAAATCAAAACTTAGGTAGATTTTGGAAAATTTAATCTAAGTTTTAAGAGAAATGACATAGAAAAAATGATTTCGTCGTATATTCAACAGAAATATTAAAATGTTATAATTTTTTGATCAATAATAAATGATAACTCCACCACTCTCTCCTTTACTTTGTCATCTGTTCTAACACAAATCAATCTAAGTCAAGACACCAACCAAAATTCAATTGAGCCAGAGATCTGCTACGCCCGACATCATGAACTGTTATAACCATTCGTACAAGGCCTTAATATAGTAGCGTACAACTTAGTAATTTTTTTTACGAATGATAAGGTGGAGAAATCGGGCCGGTTAATAAATTAATATTGATATTACTAAACTTGGCAAAGAAACATAAGAATGGCGCCGGGTCTTTGAAGAAAATCAAAAATTAATTTTGAGGCAATAAACATAAATAAACATAAACGTATATTTATTTCAATTTTTAACAAAGAATTCGTACAATTAATTAGAATTTCAGTGATCAGATTTTATATCTTTGCATCTGTAGTTACAATTTAGATTTTTACTAAAATTAGTTCTTTCTTTATAATTTTAATTTTAAATCCAAGGAAAAATTTTATAATAAAAAACCTTGCTTGTTAAATCCTACCTAACTTCTAATCTAATTTAAAACAAAAACATACTGCAGTCACGATCGGCTGCAAGCCAATCGTATAATACTCTAGATGAATACTGAACTCCGATTTATATTGTAGTTGGGGATAAAGTAGAATTACGTGTGTGCATGTTGTATGTCCTTTATTAAGGACTGCCATTAGATTGTTACTCAAACCTAAAAGACAATATTCAGTGTTTAATTTCATATCTTAAACTGGGTAAGTCATCGAACAAAAATGTCCTTTTTGAAGGACTTTCACATGGGAGGTGCAGGAAAGACTCACTCGATTTCTTACATATTTATCCCTTTCCTTGGAATTAGTTAAAAATGAACGTGTACAAAATTTCAAAATCGTAGCTTAAAGCGTTCAAAAGTTATCGAAAATATTGTTGAACACGTGCCTTAGGGACATTTTGTATGGCAGCTACCAGAAGGAGTAAAAGGATTTCGCTGATTCGTAAACTCGAACTTTGTTTTTACTCAAAACTAATTTGTACAAAATTTCCAATTCATAGCTAAAAGATTACTTGAGTTATAGTAAGTTCCGTAAATTAAGTGAAGGCATTTTTACAGGATATTTGTATGGCAGCTACACGAAGGACTAATAGGATTTTCTTCATAATCATACATTTAGCTCCACCTATTGGAAAAATAACACATACAAAATTTCAAAGACGTAGCTTAAACCCTTCTGAAGTTATCGGCCAATATTCTTGAACACGTATTTTAAGGACATTTTGTATGGCAGCTACCAGAAGGAGTAAAAGGATTTCGCTGACAAGTAAACTCAAGTTTCATTTTTACTAAAAACTGATTTGTACAAAATTCCGAATTCGTAGCTAAAAGATTACTTGAGGTATAGTGAGTTTCGTAAATTAAGTGAATACATTTTGACAGGATATTTGTATGGCAGCTACACGAAGGACTAACAGGATTTTCTTCATAATTATATGTTTAGCTCCAACTATTGAAAAAATAATACATACAAAATTTCAATGTCGTAGCTTAACCCTTCTGAAGTTATAAACCAATATTCTTGAACACGTGTTTCAAGGACATTTTGTATGGCAGCTACCCGAAGGAGTAGGACGATTTTGCCCGTTAACGAACTCAGCCTTACAAATTCAACCAAACATCCAGATTCAAAATTTCAAGATCCTAGGTGAAGGCGTTCTTGAGTTATCGTGTTCACGGACAGACGGACGGACGGACGGACGGACGGACGGACGGACGGACGGACGGACGGACGGACGGACGGACGGACGGACGGACGGACGGACGGACGTCAAGCGGATTTGAGGTTTTTGGGCACAAATAAACAAAAAATAATATATAACTTTTTTTCGTCCGAGGCTTGGTTCTATGCGTTACAAACTTTTGGGCTGGATTAAACTTATAATACTCTATATGATTTCATCTAGAGTATAATGAAAATAATTAGGGAATAGTAATTACTTACAATAGGTTAAATATACAAGTATGTATTATAGGAAAGATGAAATTAGCGGGTTGTCTACCAATTGGGACCGTAACAAAAATGAGGAAAGTTTGGATTTGTCCAGTTCCTGAATAGTACAATATAAACACCAGTATCAGCGTGTAGTATTCTAGTTGAAAAGTAAAAAGGTTTATTCATAGCTATTTTAAGGCACTTATTTTGGCAGACCTGCAGTTCCTTTTTGTGAATGCTAGCGCATTGACTCCAGATGGGAGCACCGTAGGAAATGATAGGTTGAATTACAACAGGAAAGATTTCCTGTTTGTAAGAGGGTACAGCGCATGAATGCATCCTGAGACCTTAAAGCATATGTTTTCGATGTGGCTAGCAAATGTGAGTTTATTGTCAAGCGTAAGGCCAAGATAAATTAAATTAGAAATTTGATGAGTTGCTCGATAAAATTTATTTCGCTGTCTGGCAAATGAGTTCGTTTCCTTTTTCTCGTAAAGTACGAGTATATTGCTTTAGTTTTGGTTGTATTTATTTTAATTTTCCATCTGTGATAGAATTGGTACAACCGTTCCAAGAAGGATTCAAGCACTAAGATTATTGTGTAGAGACTGGTATCATCTGCAAACACGGCTAGTTCGCAGTTTGAATTTGTAGGCACATCTGCAGTAAAAACATTATATAGAGTGGGGCTTAAACTTGAGCCTTGTGGGACACCCACAGGAGTATTGTGGAAACTGGACATGCTTGATTTGAGCTTAACCGAAAAACTTCGATTCGACAAGAAAGAATTGATTAGTTTCACAAGATACATTGGAAAAGAAAAATTTATTAATTTATGAATAAGCCCTTCGTGGCAAACAGAATCGAAAGCTTTTTCGATGTCCAGAGTTATCAAGCCTACCGATTTCTTTTCGTGAATTCCTTCTGTAATATATTTGGTAACTCTATATAGTTGGTGATTAGTCGAGTGCTGCCGCCTAAAACCAAATTGAAAGTCCGGGATAACCTTTGAGTCTTCTAGAAAGCTTTGCACACGGCTCAGAACTACTTTTTCAAAAACGTTACATATGGTAGGAAGTAAACTTATCGGGCGGTAGCTATTGGGGCAAGTAGGGTCTTTGCCCGGTTTTAGTATAGGTATAATAACCGCTTTTTTCCACACAGAAGGAAAGTAGTTTAATTTCAGGCATTAAAGATTAAATTCAATATAATTATTGATTTTCTTTTTGAAAATTTTGCTAGGTAGTTTGTCGTTTCCAGGTGCTTTGTTATTTTTTAGTCTTTTTATTATATTGGTAGTTTCTCTAGGTTTGCACAGAGCGTTCGAAGGTAGCTCAGTACTTTGTGGGATGTTTTGGATTGATTTCCGAACGACGGCATTTACAATAGGATTTCCCATGTTTGCTGAAATGCTATGTGCGGCATGGAAATGGTTAGCAATCAATTCAGCTTTCTGTTCAGCTAGGTTCAAAGAGGTTGTTAATATTGATTTATTTAAGGGCTCATATACCCCTGAAATTTTCAAAAAATTAATTTTTTTTTTACAGTTTTTTATTTTTTATACTTTTAAGAATTAAAAAAAAATTAGAATTTAGAAAATTCCACTCCATTACAAAGTTATAGCAATAAATGTCACCAGACATCGGTTTGGAACGGCTTCCTGGCTAACTGCCGTGCCACTCTCAACAGCAGCGTTTAGCATTTATTTTTTCGTAAAAGCTGGGTTTCATAGAAAACAAGGTCATTTATGGGACCATCTGTGAAAAACACGAAGATACAAGAGGAAGAAGGTGTACAGTACGAAGCTGGAATGGGAGACTAGCCGTAAGTTCACATTGTACCTATCAAAAACTTTAAACGCATTTTTCTCGAAACTATGATTTTAGACATGGTCGGCACGATAACTCAGTCAATTTTCAATATTTTTCAACTTTTTTTTTTTTTAAATTTTGATAACTATTTTCTCTATAGTCTGACGAGAGGTTTTTTTTAATTTTTTGCTTGGAAATTTTTTTATAAATTATTAAACGCAAATTTTTTTTAAAAAAACTGCTTACTAAAGTTTGAAATTCTGTAACTTATTTATTTTTGAAAAAAAAAAATTCCCTCCATGAGACTATAACTACTACATTATTTTACAAGATTCTTTTTTATTTTTGCAAATTGAATTATTTTTGGTGAAGTTATGATGCCGACCAGGAGGCGCCATGGTTTTCATAAGTAGTCCGTTTATACCCGTAAAAAAACAATGTTAATATTAAAAAATAAAAAAAAAATTTCTCCTTTTTTTTATAGCTGAATAGTTAATAAGATATGTGAACTCAACAAATACATTTTTTTTTCACCACATAACCTTTGTAATAATTTTTCAAATTTACTCGGTTTTCAGCGCGTGCAGGGGTATGTGAGCCTTTAATAGCGATTGGAATTTTGCCCAGTTTGAGTCGTTGAAACAAAATTTCTCTGACTGCGATTTTAAAACTTCGGTTGCCTCATCGATTGAAAAGGACACTGGAAGGTGGGGAAAGCAATAAATATGTACAAATCGAAACCTATAAAAGTTTTGATACAATTTTTCCAATTAATTTTATATATCGAAAGAAAGCCGAAAGTATCCTCCCAATAATTTTCGCTTGCGTTAAAATGTAATTAAAATCACTCCAAGTAATTAAATTTAATCACACCAAATCAAATTGAAATTAATTTATTAAAATCATGAGTCATATTAAACGCAGATTTTCATTTGAATCCACGGTGACACTAAGGGGTGCGGGTTTGGGGCATATACCTCCATAGGCCATATTCTTTCCTCCCTAGCAACCAGTAACCATAAAAATTTTCTGGTTAATGTACTGGCTCATTTCCTTTCAGTTGCCGACGAGCTAAGCCGTGATAGCTAAAAATCCGGTAGCTCAACTTAAGACAACAACAGAGAAATTTTGTTCCAAGTACATTTAAATTATGTTTGTGAAAAACGCACGTTTTACTTGATTAAAATGAGAAGGTCTCTTTACGGGAACGGATCAAACTTTTTCAATCGATCTGTACATTTTTATGCCATTTAGATAATGAAGGATTGCTCCTTCTTAGATTAATCTTCTTGTTCTTGTTCTTCTTTAAGGACGAAGTGTTCTACTTCGTCCTTAAAGCTGTTACGAAAAAAATTAATCGTTTATATTGAACATTAATTCCCAGCCATCGGTTGTAACTTGTAACATCGATAAATTTGAGTGAAATTTAGTAGGCATCAGTATCGGGATGGTGTATCTTCTTAATGACCTACATTGCTCAATTTGGCGCTTGACAGAGACGTAAAATCAATCATTAGTAGATTCGATACATCGCAACATCTGGTACTATCTGCCCAAAGTGAATAAGTCTTTCCTAAATAAAAAAAAATTGCTAACGGGCTCTACATATTTTTGTTGACATCACATTCGATGAACGGTTGAAATTGTAATTTGGGAGTAGGTCAATTAATAGAGAAGTTGCTAATCGCTCTTTAATTCCTAGCTACATTTATCATTAAAGTATCCACTGTAAATAGGGAGTACTACGACATCTCGGTGTCACTTCAGTGAGTCTCCCATTCAAATTTCGTTGTAAAATTGGGTCATTTACTTGATTGTTTCCATGATAACTTGACAATTATTTTAGTTTTCGTCATCAAATCTTGGTTCTTTTTTTCTTCGCAATTGCAAATGCTTGGAAAAAACAAATCGGATCTTAGTCTTTCGATGGATCACCCATCGAATTTGGGACATTGAGGTCGTCCTTAAGTCCGAACCGAGTTTTTCATACGAAGCTTCGTAGTAGTAGCACAAAAAACAGTTCTCCTCCCAAGATGTTTTTATCAAGTTGTACCCAGAATTTTCAACCGGTACCTTTGAAAGACGTTTTTTTTTGGAACACCTTTAAAGATACATTGCCAACAGATAATCAACACTGATTTAGACTTCCGAATCTAATTGCATTAAATTAAATTTAGTGCCACAAAATCCAGGACTAGATCTGCAGTCTGGAGCAATTAAGATATTTTCTTACGAGACGAATTTTAAACCAAAGCTCCGAAATTTGAACTTCAAATCTTAATATTAAACAAAGCAGCCAAACAATTTGTAATAGTCTAAAGTGATCATGCGAACTTACACATGGAAGCCGTAATTCCGGCAGTTAACTTTACGCCAAATTGCACTGCGGCTCGAAGCCTGTAAAGTGCTTTCCACCGAACTTGAACACACCACTCCAACTGTTACACATCCCGAACTGAAGACGAATAGAACTCAACATAAATCCCAAATACCCTTAATCTACCCCTTAACACTTTAATTTCAATAAAATCACCTGAAGCTAGTCAAGAACAAACCCAAGAACACTCTCGACTGGATCGCGATAAAACGCCGGCTTAAGACCACCCCCAACGTAAGTTACTCTCGTAACGGCTTAGCACTTGACATCGTCATCTTATTTTCTAGTGCACACTCGAATCGAACTCGTTCTCGATGCCAGGACCTTGTCCTACGAATCCAAGCCGTTAGAACGCATTGACGACCACTAATTACCCGAATCGATATATCGCACAATAATACACTCCACTGAGACTGAGGCTATCCAGGCGATTTAGTGTCCTTCGAGCGAAGTCATCGACGGGATCCTCCTACATAAGACGCTGAGACTGATGATGGTGCCGAGTTCCATCCCACACACACGTACCGCATCGACTCGACACATTCCCGGACTTTATGTCACGTCCTTGCAATGTCTGGTTTCCGTTTCTAACGACCATACGAGAGCCGTTATCCTTTCGTAAATACCACAAAAAACGTAAATCGATTGACGGTAATTTATGTCCGGTTCCTTCGGTTTTATTTCTCTGATTATCGCCGGACAATTCACCGTGACATCTCGATATCGTTCGCGTAAATATAACGAAATCGGACCACCGCTGGGAACGGCAAACGAATACGTAAAAGCGGTCCGGAAAGGATTCAACGTTGGCTCCTTGGTTCGGGAACGCACATGGCGACTGACGAAGGACAACTGAACGTAATAGCCGTGAACAGCTGTATTGTCGTTCGAAAGACATGTGAATGGAACAGGACAGTTCGTTATGCACGATGGATCCTTAGCTTGGGATGAATCTCGAGAGAGATGTACTTGCGCAAAGACGCCACACCAGTGTTGTCAGGAACAAAATTTTCATTATTCATAGCTGGACTTCGAACTAGAGCCTGGAGAGTTTCAAAGTAAAGGGGTTTTACAAGAATCGGACGGTGCAATCCTAAAATGGATTTTCATATGAAAGGCTCGTGTCAACAATTTTCTCATAACTTCGTGAAAACGTACGGAACCCATTTACACTCCCTTCGGAATTGAATATCAAAATATGCTGAAATTAGTTTCTAGGCGATTATAGCCCGTGGATTAAATTGGTACCTCATCAGACCGGAATTCGTACACAACACCTCTACATCACCTTGTGGACGAATCTCGAAAAATCGTGAAGTTGCTTTTCAGGCGATTACATAAAAAGCATTTAAACTTATTTGAAATCTGATCTGACCCTTGCGATAATGCAAAATTGTGAAAACGTATGCAACCCACACCCCCATCCTGGTTAAATTTCGAAAAATCGTTTAATTTTTATCCGATTGCATGTAAAACTCGTAGCAGTCAAAACAAATTTTACATCTCATCAGACCGAGATATAGTGAAAGTTGTAGAAGCCTATGCAACCACTTTACACCCCTTTAGTGATTGACTATCCAAAAATCCTGAAACCCATTTTTAAAGGATTATATAGAAAGCCCATAAAAGAAAAACCAATCTTATCAGATCCAAGAGATATGACGGAATTCGTGAAAACGTGCACAAATTCTTTCACACCCTCTTAGGGAAAGAAAAAATCGAAAAATTATTTTTTGGGAATTATATAAAAGGCGCGTCGTTATAAAATCTTATTCTATATCTAATCAGATCTAAGGAATATGATGAAATTCGTGAAAATGAATACGACTCTTTTCAATTTTAAGAATTCCTGAAAACGGTTTCTAGACATTTATCTGAAGAACCCGTAGAAATAAGATTAAATCAATATTTCAGAAGAGATATCGCGAAATTCGTGATAAAAATGAAATTAATTTTATTAATTTATTATTTTTTAATAAAAAAGTATTGTGATCGACCTGAAATTTAAAAAAAAAGTGCTACTCTGAAATTTTGAATTTTCACGTTTTAGTAAACCCCAAAAAAGCAAAAAAGAGAAATTTCCGTCTGTCCGCCGTAGAAATAAAAGTGAATTCGTCCTCAATTAACCAGTGGCGTGGCGTCCATGGAAGGAAGCAAGGGAAGAAATGCTTCCCGTACATTTTGCTGAAAAATGTCTAAAATGCGTTTTTTCTAAATCGTGCAGAAAAATCGTGAAAAAAAATTTCATGTTTCAAGCATTTTCTTTGGCACAGTCTAAATAAATGTTCGCAAGAAACTACTGGCGAATATCTCACACAGCCTAATTGGTAACACGACGAAAAGACAAGCGAAAAGAAACCATGACGAAGACATATAGAAGCAACTTGAAAGTTGCATCTATGAGCATTCATTTCATTCCGTAGTAAGACCACTGACATCATGACAAAAAAATACACGAACACCGGAGGTTGGAAGCAATTAAGAATTTGATTCCACGAGTAGTAGAAAAAATTCTTGGCTGCAGCAGAGAAGCTTTCAGCAAACTGGGAAGCGAGATCTAATAAGAGTTACCAGAGTAGAATAGGAATTGAATTCTGAACAAAGTTTGGAATTGAATTGATTTGTAATGGGTATGTGTGGTAAATAGTTGATTATATTTAATTTGATTTTTAGATCTCCACTTACGCTTGAAGGCTGAAACTTGAAACTTATGTGGAATTATGATAGTGGACCCATTTGAAAAAAAAATTGCGAGAAGGGCTAAGGGGCGTGAGAGTGGAGGGAAAAGCAATGTGTCCGAAGCGCTTGAAAACTGGGGTTGAAACATTCTAAAATACATATCTCCTGAACGGTTGATGTTAGAAGTTTGAAACTCTGTAGTTGTGTTAGGGAATGATAGGAGATTAGATAAAGGCTAACATTTTTGAATCGGGTGGTGGAGTGTAGGGGTGGGGGTAAAAGCATTTGGATTAGAATATCTTCGGAAGCAATTATACCAGGAATATAAAATTTTATAAGCTAATAGGAGCGGTTCAATTAATACGCACTAAATTTGTATAAATCATAACAATAGTAAATTTTCGATATTTACAATTTGCTTCCCATTGTTGAATTATCACTCCACGCCACTGCAATTAACCTAAAAAATTTGGCGCAATTCGTGAAAACTTGAACAATACCTTACACCTCCAGGGGTTTAATATCGAAAAATGCTTAAATCGATTTTTTCCTCGATTATATTTAAAGCCTTTAGAAAGGAATGTGAATTCGATACTCCATTAAACTTAAGAAATATATAGAAATTCGTGAAAATGTACACAACCACTTTACACCCCCTTAAGGGTTGGATAACACAAAATTTGAAAAACGGTTTCTAGGCGCTTATATAAGGATCTCGCAGAAGTAAAATTAATTTGATGGCTCGACGTGCCTAAAAGATACAACGAAATTCGTGAAAATGTGGAATAAAAACTTTTCCACGGACTGTTTTTTGCTCCACCCCAAAAAAAATTTGAACTTTTTTTTGTCTTAATTATTCCTGTATAACATCTACATGTAGATACTAAGTTTCAACTTTCTAGCAAAAGTTGGTTCTAAGAATCAAAATTTTTTCCTCTAGGATGCCTCTAGTGGCGCTATGTATATAGTCCCCAATTTTTAGCATTTACCCTTTGCGAGCTCACAAATTAGGACCCAATCAGAGTGTTAATTTCGTAAAAAATTAAACCAGCTAGGCTTTGAGAAGTACATGAGCGCAATCACGTTTCTTAAAGGAACGCGTCGTGAAATAGGCTTCTAAATGGACCTAAGTGCAGACATCCTTGCTTCACTAATGGTACCAATATTCATATTCTCTTAAGCACGGAACGTAGAATCCAGTAAATTTTGCCTTCCACTAATTTTAAAACAATTTAGCATTATGAAAACAAAATCTTTTGTTAAGTTAAACTACAGAAAGTAGAATTAGCTGACAATAAAACTCGACCACTGAAGGCGACGCCACATCGCGAACACATTCATTTCCACCAACGACATAGTGCGAATCTATTCACAACATTTAGAACAGATAGTTTATTTTTACTGAACTTAAATCGTTTACAATGGCCGTAAAAATTGATCACACCCCAAGGATATGGATGATACTAGCGAAGCCTATAACGCCACCACAAGGTTCTTGAATCGCTAAAAAACTCCTCAGCCCCAATAGCTCATTCCATTTAGGCCTCGCTACAAAATTATGACTAGAGCACACGATACTTTGCTGCGATAAATCCAACATAAAACCGATGTTGTACGAAAGAAAATGCTCATGCCGAGGAAGCCATGATGCTATTTTGCTACCATTTTTAACTCACTTTACATTTCCATCTCCTTGACAAATCCCTTCTCGATCGCGTTCTGTAGGTAGAAAATTATATTTTTTTATGGCAATCTCATCGATATACTGAAAAGTTATTGCACTCTATTCGAGCGTTCGTCCCTAGGAAGTTGGAGAAGTTCCTATCAATTTCGCTTTCATAAATTTACAATTTGTAAGTGTGAATATTTTTTTCATGGTGCAATTACTTGTAAGGGATTCGCTATTTAAGCTCATCCAATTAATATGGTAATAGAGTTTTTATGCGATTGATTGATTGGGGGAAAACGAGAGCTTGCTGTATTGAGTATCAATAGATTGAATGAAATTTGCGAAAAGCAAAAAGGATACTGCACGTAATGGCCTGCACTTGTTAACTTTATTAGGTTAAATCCGTACAATAGGAAATGAATTGAGAAAAAAAGGTTACAAATTAATCAAACGCTTACTATTGAGATTTAAATTTTCATGTAAAATTATTCAATTGAATCTGACTGAAATTATTCATTAAAATAAATTTTTCAATTGCTAGAATAACTAAACTGAACTTATGTCTTGAATATTACATTTATCATGTAAAATCATTTTTATTCCATTCAATTTATGGCAGAAGAACTGAAATAATTTTTTTTTGTTCGATTAACAGGTGTCCAGATATGAAGTGACCTTTTTAATAGGACTGGTCCAATTATACAGTAATATTTTTATAAGAACAGTGCGGTATGACTATAATGATGAGGGCTTCACAGCATTTAATTTAATATTGGATAATATCATACATCCCTACTACATACTTCATAAAAGGGAGAAAGTATATGTAACTAACGCGGTGCACTGACGACAGGTAATAACTTTCTGAATAAAGGTATTCGTTCGGTTTTTTTGTTTTTTTTTTGTACAGCAATTACATAGATAGAGTACTCGGCGGCTCACTGGCTAAGCACGCTAGTCTATAAACACTAACGTAGTGAGTTCAAATCTCACCTGGTCTCGTCTAAGTTAAAAAAATATATTTGGAGCAATAATGGTACACCCCAGAAGACACTACTGTACACCCTTCCAGAAAGGGTGATGTAGAAACAGTCAATATAAACAGGCAAGTAACGTCTGTGGTCCGATTTTGAGGTTAATATTGAGGTGATATAGAAATGAAAACTCTAAGAACAATTTAACGTGACAATTGGCACATGGTTGAACATTTCAGAATATTTTTTTAAAAAATTTTGCAGTTAAGGCAAGATTTAATATTTTTATTTTACATCAAATTTTAGGGAATTTTTTATCGATAACATTTAATAAAATGTGTAATCCCATTGTCTTCAAAAACTTATCCAAATTCATTTATCAATTTGATTTGTAAATCTTTTGGGTTAAAACAATTTGAAAACAAAATTTTCATATTATTTTTTAGGAATAAATTCTGGAAAACGATTAAAGTCGAAGTGCATTAAAAGTGCCGAACCCTCTGACTCTCAGTTTCGATTTTTGGTCATAGATCGTAAGGTAGTCAAGGTCGAAGTGTAACGCTGGTCGTTTTCAAACATAAAAGTAGCTCGTGCAGGCGCGAACGCAGGGGGGGGGGTTTTTGGGGGTTCAATGATGTAATTAAAAACTCACAACTAAATGTAACCAATACGCGACGCGTAAATTTGTCTGAAACCCCCCCCCCAAATAATTTTCTGCGTTCGCGCCTGAGCTCGTGGAAGCAAAAACCAGTTCGATATCTCATCAGACCTAAAAGATATATCAGAATTCGTGTAAATGTGTACAACTCATTTACACCCCCTTAGAAATTGAATATTAACAAATCCTGAAGTCCGCAGGTGCATATGTAAAAAGCTTGTTAAAATTTAAAACTTATTCGATATCTAATCCGACTTGAAAGAGATGTGGTGGAATTCGTGCGAAAGCGGAGAAAAACATCCGATTGATCACCTTACACTATCCAATGAGAAAGGCGGATCTGCAAATTTCGGCAAAGTTCGATAGTGTTCGAGAAGAATCACTTTTCAGCTTATCGGTTGTTCTTACACCATCGAATACGCGATAAAGATCTTAACTCGGCACATGCAATATATAAGCACGGCAAAGATTCCAGCCAAGTACAGTTTATACTACACATCGAGGCGACGATCAGTGCAACGCGACCGTATTTGTGAAGGGATTTCGAAGGGAATTAGCGTTAGAACAGTGATCTAGAAGTATATTAGATTCGGTCCGCTTGTGCAATTATTTAATGCGGATAAACGAATTGTGTTTTACTTGAAATCTCGGCAAATCCCTTAGCTCGCAACAATATTTACTTTTAACTCGCACCCACACCCGCTCTTCTTTACTACCTAACTTCCCACTCGATTATGATTATAATATTGGTCCATTTGGAAAAAATTCCTGATCCTGTCCTCAATAGTTCTTGAGTAATGGGACACGATTTTCTTCACAAAATTGTTAGCCCCCCGCCCCGACACTTCTGTGCTTCTCCATACCCACAACACTTTTATATACAGATATCTCCCCTTGTACTCTTTTATTAAAAAACTCCCCTTGTACTCTTTTGTTCAAAAACCAAATTTCTTCATTCTTGTTTTTACCACTCACTGCCGATCTCAAAAAATTTTATTTTCAATGTACGCTTCTGGTATGCCTACAAGCAATCATCTGATTTGAACCTTGTGGCATAAGCCATTCAAGATGTATCAAATCCAGCTTTCGAGCGTTTCAGAGACATCGTTTTCCCCCATCGCTCCACCAATGTCAACCACTCTTTCTTATTTGAAAATGGCTCCACTATCGGAGCTCTATACAAATTCCATGTTTCAACTTACTACTATAAGCGGTTCCTCAGAAGCCAAAAACCAAAATTATTGGTCGAAAACGTTCGTCTCACCCTCACATCTCTACCCTTCCAAATTCGGCCCCATAAAGGTTATCATCCATTCCACCCACTCTAAGCACCACAAAAATTTTAACTTAATGTCTCAAAAGGTACGTAAGGGTAAGGTACGAGCCTTCACACGTGTTTACACCCGGCGTATACGCCTTTTTATCCTCTTCAGGATATACTAGTCTTTAAATTGCAAAATTACAGGGTAGGAAAATTTTATATAAATTATTTTTAATTAGGTATATTTATTATTAAAAAATAATAAAGTTAGCTTATTAGACTAGATATTACCGAAAATACAACTTGAATTATTGGTCTCTAATTATTAAATATTATAGTGCACGTTTAAATTCCTCTCTTTTTTGCGTTTAATAAAAACATAGTCCTTTAAAATCTGTCTAAAAAAATTTTTTCAAGCATAATAATTCAATTACTTACACCACAGTCACTCTATTTTGAATATCCAATCAAGAAAATTGTTCCTATTAATTTTTAACTTTTTTATTTTAATTATTTCATTTTTTTGCGAGCAATTAATTTTGTACTGCTGTCATTTTCAGATATGCAGACACTTCATTGTTTTAATAACCGCCCATAAAATTCATTTCGTTTTATAAACGAGCTCGGTACATGTATGCGACTACATCCTTGTACACAGTTCGTAAGCTAGAGTCCTGGACTGGTCTAAATTGATTTTATGGTGACCACATCTGGACCGTATTACATTTTCAAAATAAGCCTGTTCCCAAAAGGATTCGGCCAGGTGCAGGACTAAAATGCGATATGAAATATTATTCAATTTTGAATACAGCTAAGCAATTGGGTATTTAAATTAACCACATTTGAACTGGATAAGGATACGTTTTCGTTTATGTTAGTACCTACATGCATCTAGTTTGTTTTTATATCAATTTTAATTGGTCCGAAAAAGAATGCCTGGAATATGTTTGTTATGAATTTATTATAAGCCGATTGTGATACGGGTGTAATGTTCAGTGATTAGTATGGAATTAGGGATACCTGAAACTTGTTATTAAGTTAAAATAAAATTTTTGATAATGGTTGAATTGTACGGAGGTTAGGGGTTATTCTCATCTAAAACTGTGCTAAAAACTTAAAACTTAGTAGGTGTAAATAAACTAGAAAAGTAATTTAGATAAAAAAAATTTCAAATTTTTATTGGCGCAAAAAAACCATCAGTAATAATGGGGTGCATATATTTTCACGAAATTGAATTAAGTTTTCTTGTACTGGTTCTTTAAATAAATTCCTAGAAAGCATTTTCATAATTTTTGAAATTCGATTCCTTAGAGGGTGTAAAGAGGTTGTATAAATTTTCACGAACTCACACCCCTTAGGTCTGCTTACATATTAAATAATTTATTACTTCCTCAGGCTTTTTATATAATCGTAAGAGCCGTTTTCATTATTTTTTTCCTTTTCAACCGTTAAGAGAGTAAAAAAGGGTTGAACACGTTTTCACGAATTCCGTCATATCTCGAATTGGTTTTAACTTCTTCAAGCTTCTTGAATAATCATCTAAAACCCGATTTCAGGTTTTTCTGATATTCAACCCCCATCGAACTCGCTTTTACTTCCATGGGTTTTTATATTTATAGGGTTTTGCAAGGGTGTAAAGTGATTGTGAAATTTTTACGAATTCCGACATATCTCTTTGGTCTTTGGAACTACTTTAACGTAGTTTCTATGTAATCGCCTAAGATTAGTTTCAGAATTTGATATTTAACCCTTGGAAACTGACATCGTTATTTAACCACTTATGTTTTTATTGAAATTGAAAGAAAGAAGTACAAAATTTACAGGAAGTCTGGTTTCCACATTATTAATGTTTGGGTATAAGAATTATACGCGTAAATGCTGGGATACGGTACAGGTTTCTATGCGACTGATAACCTAAAGAGTGGCCAGAAGGCTATTTGAAACTTGATCTTTCTTAAAGAAGCTTACTGTTGACTTCAAATATTACGACATAAGATTTCAAATTTGATTACTTTTTACTTCTTTCTGACTTTAATTTTTTTTTAAATAAAATCATATCGAAATAGATATATTACATACTATATATTTAGATAAGTCCAACAAAATTGTATAATACAATTTAACGTGATATCAAAAAGGTTATAAAGGCTGCATCCACTTGATACACTAAAACAACAAACCAATTATTTTCGAATGATAAGCTAAGCTAATACGGTGGAATTAAACCCTATTGGAGCGAAATGTTTGGATATTATTAGGTAAACGTGACTGTTATAAAGTTGACTAGAATATTGTTCCAATTGGGAGTATTTATTGTTGTTATGTACGGGGTAATGATAGAGAATAAGTTAACATTTTTGGTATGGAAATAACTGGCTGGAGCGAGTTCTATTTTGATTTGTAACATCTGATTATTGTGTCATGCTGAAAAGGTAAATTAAAAAATTATTCCTATAAGATATCCAAAATCGAGCTTTCATATATGTCTCGCTAGCTAATTAACATAAGAAATAGATGAAACTGGTATTAAGGTCATTGGATGGGCATATGAGACCACTGAAACCATTAAACTTAAAATCCAGTAATAATAACTTTAAGGGCTCATATACCCCTGAAATTTTCAAAAAATAGATTTTTTTTTTTTACAGATTTTTATTTTTTATACTTTTAAGAATTTAAAAAAAAATTAGAATTTAGAAAATTCCACTCCATTACAAAGTTATAGCAATAAATGTGACCAGACATCGGTTTGGAGCGGCTTTCTGGCTAATTGCCGCGCCACTCTCAACAGCAGCGTTTAGCATTTATTTTTTTGCAAAAGCTGGGTTTCATAGAAAACAAGGTCATTTATGGGACCATCTGTGAAAAACACGAAGATACAAGAGGAAGAAGGTGTACAGTACGAAGCTGGAATGGGAGACTAGTCTAGCCGTAAGTTCACGTTGTACCTACCAAAAACTTTAAACGCATTTTTCTCGAAACTATGTTTTTAGACATGGTCGGCACGATAACTCAGTCAATTTTTAATATTTTTCAACTTTTTTTTTTTTATAATTTTGATAACTATTTTCTCTATAGTCTATCGAGAGGTTTTTTTAATTTTTTGCTTGGAAATTTTTTTATAAATTATTAAACGGAAATTTTTTTTTAAAAAACTGATTACTAAAGTTCGAAATACTGTAACTTATTTATTTTTGAAAAAAAAAAAATTCCCTCCGACAGACTATAACTACTACATTATTCTACAAGATTGTTTTTTATTTTTGCAAATTGAATTATTTTTGGTGAAGTTATGATGCCGACCAGGAGGCGCCATGGTTTTTATAAGTAGTCCATTTAAACCCGTAAAACACAATGTTAATATAAAAAAAAAAAAAATTTTTTTTTTTATAGTTAAATAGTTAATAAGATATGTGAACTCAACAATTCAATTTTTTTTTCACCATATAACCTTTATAATAATTTTTCAAATTTACTCGGTTTTCAGCGCGTTCAGGGGTATATGAGCCCTTAATAATTTCGTTGAAGTAGCAATTCTTCCGTGAAGAAATCAGTTTATCTGCTTGAAGATTTAAAAACAAATATCTGTCTTGTTTAAAATTTGAATTTTTGAGTTTGGAAAGTAGATGTTGTATAAGAACAGTGAAATGGTAAGATGTTTATCTTGCATGGTTGTCTGAATTCAAAACGAACTAAGTACCTTTTAGTAAATGTTACTACCCCGATATGTTAGAACCCTCCTAGGTTATCTAGGAGAACCCCTATACATCGGCTACTTAGGCATCCCTTAAATTTGTTATACTGTTTCCACATATTTTTTCAATATTTAGTGGAGGTCCCTTTAGACGAGTTAATCTTGACTTAACTTTTTCAGGGAAAAATCTTTTCTCCGATTTTTACATATCTTAGTGAGGGTTTATTGTAGAAAATTGAAAATTTTAGTTACATAATATTATTAAGACGCTAAAGAAGAGAAAAATAAATATATATCAGTTCATAGAACTGTGGAACAGCTCCGACATGGTTGAAAATTGAAATTTGGTATGTGTTTAGGTATTTTAACAATATGAAATTTGTATAAGCAGGTGAATGGTAAGAAATCGGCTTTAGATCTCAAGACCCTCCGATAGTACAGTTCTGAAATTTTTACATTAAAAAAATAATAGTACTAGGAGGCTTTTACATTTTTTTTAGCAATAATTTTAAAATATTGAACCAATTTAGAAAGCTAAGGATATTGAACTGAACTTAAGAGTAACCTTCTTTAATACACAGTAGCAAACAGTCCAGGCAGTTTTAGAGATGGGAAGGTTTGGAATTGAGCCGGATATACTAGTGAACTACCAGGTCTTAATAATTTTCAATGTAGTTGGCTACCTTACAATCCATCAGACCAGAACAGCAAAGGTTCCTATAGCAAATCAAGTGCAGTTTGGTAGTCCTAATGGTACTTGTAAATGGTGAATTCTACGTGATGAGTGAAATTAGATCCATGTAGACTGGTTCAACTTTAATGTAAATTGAAAATATTAGTGAATACTAATAATAATAATAGAAAACTAGTAATTAATTAATCACACTTATTCTGGAAACTGCGAATTTTTTATTCCCGCCGACTATCCGGTTCACATTCGATTCCCATTCACGACACAATGCAATCATTCAAAACGTTCGGAAACTGCTTAATCGAAGACGTCTTTTACGGGTGTGAAATCATATTTTAAGGCGGAAAAACGTGAGAGCTGGACCTTCTCAAATTTCGCTTTATTTATAGCCAATTATTTTCTGAAAAAAATTTAGAATCGCGACTATTTCATTGCGGATTTAAAATTTTCGGGAAAGTGAATCGCGCACGCGCTTTTAATAATTGAAAATCGATTAATCGCAGTTAATTTTCACTCCAGCGTATTCCACAGTAAGTGCCAATAACTAAATTGATAAAAATTAAAATCATACGATCCTTTCTTTCTGAGCGAACTTTCTCAGTAAAAATGAAAACTCATTTATCTACTGACCGACTATTACCGGCTGAAGTACCCCAGGGATCTTGCCTAAGCCCGGTTATCTATAACACATTCCAGTGCCACCACATTGTGAACTCTCAGTTTTTGCCGACGATACCGGGTTACTTACAGAATCTGCAAATCCTGATATTGTTATCGAAAATCTTGAAAACGGCCTACATATCTTATACTCATTCTATCATAAATGGAAAATCAAAATAAACCCCAGTAAAACACAACTAATTTATTTCTCGCGGAAAAGAAAACGTCGGAAACTCCCTAGTAGACCAGTGGTCCTAAATGGCGTATCCATAGACTGGTCTAACTCAATCCCCTATTTAGGTCTTGTTCAAGATAGAAAATTAACTTTCCAAACTCACATAGAAAATTCTTGCGAAAAGTTAGCTCGCAGTCTTCATGCACTCTACTCTTTAATAAATCGTAAAAGTAAACTGTCGGGTCACAACTAACTTTTAATTTTTATAATGGTTATGCAAACAATATTCTTATACGTTGCCCCAATATGGAATATATGTGCAAACTGCCATAAAAACAAACTACAAATTAGACAAAATAAATGTTTGAAAGAGGTTCTTAACAAACCATATTATTACTCGACCTTCCGACTGCATAATGAAGCCAAAGTTTCTAAAATTAGCGAATTAGACAGTAAAATCTCAAATTCTTTCATCAACAAATGTAGCAATCGTCTCATTAACGCACTGATCAGCACCCCTCTATGAGGAATAGAGTGGATGTTTTATTAGCCTTAAGTTAGCTTTAAGTACGTTAATTAATCATTAATTGTAGAAGGTTTTTGTCGAAATTTTTCCTTAAGTATACATTTTAGTTAAATCATACAACATTTGAAATTGCTGCATGCCATGCCATAAACTATACTAAAGCTGTAAAGATATAGAAACATGTCGAATCACTTAAGCATTTTATTGTATCTAAACATAAAAGAATTTTACGGATGAAATAAATGATTATGATTAAATTGATAAAAGACAAAGGAAAAAGTTAAGAAAAAGCAAGACACTCAGAGAATAAATCTAGCAAATTCTACTTCAGCTATCATACTGTGCCCTACGTTGGGCGCTAATTGAAGTTTTTGGAAAATTGTCATTGCTACGTACTGGTAGGTGTGTAATAATTTCCATCTAGATTGGAAAGTACTACTGGCTAATCTAAAGTATTTCAGTTGAATTTGTAGGATGTGATGTAAGAACTAGTCGCATAGCTAATTAAATTATACTATTATGCCACAGCAGATTCCAAGGATATAATCCAGCTACCTATGGTCCTTTGCTTATAATACAATAAAAACTATTTTGAAGCAAATCACAGTAGAACCAACGAAACGCTCGGACACGGAATACTATATAGAACTTACGGATAGGATAGGATATACGAGTATGTTAACATATCACAAAGAATAGTTGCTGGTACTCATGCTGGGGTGACGGTCCTGCATGTTTCTTTATTTCATAGGCAAGAATTTCTAGCAATCAATTCGAACGACTACGGAATTAATCCATTATTTCGAAGTTTTGAGAGTTGAATAGCCATTCCATGATCCAAATTCATAACATAAAAGGCCGCTAATAATTTATAACCAATAACTAATAAATAGATTAACATGGGTCTGTATATTTCAGTTCAGGCTGGTAGTCGGGGAGGGCCAAATAACTACGGGCCTGATCGGGATCATTCTTTTTTAAAGTTAAAAAAAAATTAGTTTTTAAAACTTAATTCACACTGGTTTAATAAACACAAATACTAATTGAAAGTGCTTAATAGTACCTATACTTATAAGCGAGCGGTTTCCGGTTCTGCTTTCCGTTTCTCCCGTTGCTTCTGTTCTGCCCGTTGCTTCGTTGCTTCCGTTTCTTCTGTTGCTTAATTTCGTCAAGCGTACGCTTTCATACACCAAAAACGCTTGAACTGCCGCTAAATTACATGAAATACACTCTTTTTTTGATTAGACTCAAGAGCCCCCTATTGTAAAATGGTTTTACTATTTCAGAAACCTTAGCGGACGTACCCTCAATAACTCACCAAAGTTTAATCGCAATCGGATGAATGATATAAAAACAAACAAACAAACAAACAAACATTTATCCATTTTTATATATTCGATCTAAAATTCTGACTTCTGTACCAGCAGCGCAGTCAAAATTTGAATTTTGGGTGGCGGTCATCGAATATTCGCACCCCAATTACGAGTAGTAGGTAAATTTTTCATAATTCATTATTCCTGCAAGAAATTTAGTAAAAGTTTAGTTAAAAAATATCAGACAAGAGAGAGCTTCTATTTCCAATTTTGACTTACTTCCACGTCATTTGGCTTTGTGCAGGTTAATCAGGTTAATAGTTGGCGCCCAATGTGGGGTCTTAATTTTTTAATTTATTATGAGACCAAACAAATTTGATCCAAACATAGCCGAATGAAGGTAGTGAAAAATTTAAGTACTGGTAGTAAGTCAAGAATTTAATTAACAAACATCTTATACAATTAAACCAGTTCTGACCCCACATTGGGCGCAAACTTCTAGCGTATGTAGAAGAATGTGTTGCAACCGAAACAAGCGGTGATACATAGCAGTAGCGTAGCTGCTGGTCAGAATCCCCATAGTGATATGTGGTAATGCAAAATTGAAATGAAATAATTTAAAAATTTTATGAAACTTGTTAGAAGGCAATGTAAACAGAATTCAATAAGTTTACGCCACATGTTAATTTACACTTTTAAAGAAAAGTTCTACCCGATTCACATAATTTTCCGAAAATTTTTATAACCTTTTTAATTAAAAGGATGCATTATGAATGCACGTTTAGTGCAGTGGTTATTGTTCCTTTCTAATAATGAACATACCGAGTATTTTCACAGTCTGGTGCTAATAAATTTAAAATTTTTGATATAACGTACATATATTATACTACACTTTACACAGAGCATAACAGCGTGGTAACTTGCAGTTGGTAGTAGGTGAAGACATGCACTTACTTATGACCATACCAGCTATACTTTACATATTATAATAGGAAACCTAGGTATCCTTATTCGTATCTCCTGAAAAGGCCCATTTATCTTTCATACGTGTAATGAATTTAAGTTGTCGACTGAGGATTCACCCCATTATTTATAGGACCACACTCTGATTTAGGTAGGTAACCAACCTGAAAATTCTTCAAGGTATACGAAATATTCGCATTGAATGTTCTAGAGCAAATACGTAGCTGTGGAAAACCTAGTGAATATTTTAGTTAGTATAATTTCGTGACGGTAAACCAGAATAGTTAATTACTTAGTTCGTCGCTTTATGCTATACCTGGTGAACGTATCTATCTGATTTACATTCTTGCTACTGGTTAGATCACTCTGTATTTAATATTTTCACGATTCATTGCTCGAAAACTAACCGACGCAGTTCAAAATTTAAAATTCTAGTCGTGTTTTGTGTGGGGCATTAAACCTTAATATTTTACCAACAGCAAACTGTACCACGACTATTCGAAATCAGCAACTAAATTGAAATTCCTGGCGGTGATGCTATGAATAAATCATGTATTCAAAATCAACTCTTTTTCTGCAGATTTTTTTAGTAATTTCGAACATTTTAATTGGCCAAATTATTTGGAAAAGGATGAAAGTAAGAAATTATTTTCTCAGATAATAGGCGACATGTTCTAGTTTTTTAAAGAAATAAATTTTTTCATTTCATTATCATCCTGTAAACCGGATGATAGTTGTTTCATACTATAATGATATCACTATCAAGTTTGACGAGATAGTTGATAGCACTATTGCAAAATTTATAACACTATCACGGCAACTATAACCGTATAACCGATTTTTTCACTATCGCGATTCTATTTGGTTGTCATCGACTTGCTTACTATCGCATTGCTGAACTACCACTTCGTTTATACTACAGACTATCGCACTGTCGAACTCTCACACTGTCGTTCTGTGCTCTCAGATAGTACTATCATTGAAAACTATCGTCGTGAAAACGGGGCTTAAGGGACACAGTTCGATGCGAGTTTTCTTTTGATGCTACTCAATATAGATTTGTTTAGGTTTCCTATCGATCAATACCCGCGGGTAGAGAATGAGTGTAAAAGATATTTTTGGGAAAGCTAGGTTATTGTTGAAAAGCAAAGAAAATGGATCATAGCATTCAAACCCACGGCCTTTGAGATGATGACTAGTACGGCCAGACTATGCTAACAAGGTCACTATTTTACTCAAATCTAATTCCTATATAATGTCAACTACATGGCTCAACGATTTCTGGGTTTGGGAAGGTAACCGCACGAATTTTTCAAGTAATTTTGTATGGCAGCTGCACGAAGCAGTCCCTCGGCTTTTTTCCTAATAATTCATTAAGCTGCATTCGTTAAAATGTTTATTTGGGTTGAATTTTAAGTTACTGCCTTGAAGTGTGAAGTTGTTTTCAGGACTTTGTGTGGGAGTTCCCGAGCGAGAGAAGGACTATCACGTGACGTTGTGAAAACCATTACGCTGGAATTGATATCGCTTTTAATAACAAAAACTGAAAAATGTACAGGTGAATGAAATCACTACATCTTTTGTACATGTAAATTATTCTCAACACTTTCAGGACACATCAGTGCTTAACGACATTGCATCTATCAGACTCCTAGCCGTAATAATTCATTATATTTCCCATTTTTGGCATCAAAGCAGTAGAACTCACATTACAACAACCAGAAGTATTCTTTTTTCGAGTTAGTGTTTTATTACTTTTTCCTTTTCTGTAGGTCTAAAATTTCCCATTTATTCGAAAGTTCCTGAACCGAAAACTCAGTGTTTCATAAATTTACTAAATCCTTGTCGTGGTCCGTACGAGCACTAGTCCTTTTGCTACTACAGATATGTGAGAATCTACTCCATTACATCTACGTGTCAGCTACTCTGTATACGCGTACTCAGCTCATACCTTCCATTTCCTCGTACGAGGATGTAGGATAAATTCATGATTTCTTCTGTGCAGTCCTTCTATTCTCCTAGCCAGGAGTATGTACTTTAGAGTGGTAATAAAGAAAAAAATCCGAGATAGTATGACGCAAAAAGTGAAAAAGGGCTGAGTACAAGTGGACAAAGGAAGCATTTCTACGAGATCCTGGAGAACTCCAAGTTAGCGGAGAATCGTGTTCGCAAGGTAAAACCCCAGGAATAACACAATTCCTGCAGACACAATCAAATTGTTTGGACATCCTGTTCAGAGTTGAGTTTCGATGGAAGTTTCCTTTTTCTTAGAGTCTTCGGCATTCAGCTTCCCAGTCATACTTACTTCTCTATATGAAAGGAATCATGTCGTGAAACATAAAGCTTCTTCTTCAGTCTTTGGATAAAGTCCAGTCGGGTATCTATAGATGTAAAAAGTGTGAACAAAGCATTATTGGGATTTGATGTATACATCTGCTGACTCCGGGCTTATCAATTTTAAAGTTTAAATGAATCAAGTTTTTGTAAACAAATAGTGTTGCTCACAATTTAAGAGTTTACTGCAATTGCAAGAAAGAGGGAAGGAAAAGAATAGGGGCGCCAGATAGATTGCACAGATTATTTACGTATCGAATATGTTTCTTCTTTTAGAAAGATAGCATTTATATTGATGAAAAAACTGGAATCATCTTTGGGTGTAGGATGTTAACAATTATGATATAAAATCAATCCGTTGCTATTGTCCATTTTTTGTAAGAATCTGTAGATTTTAGATTGTGGAGGACGTTTGAATCCCGAGTCACTGCGACCTCAGTAGGCGTATTGTGATTCTCACTCAGGACGGTTATATCAATAAATTTTAAAAGACTGTTCTTGGGTGAGTTAGACATGAGTTCTGATGGTGTGAGAAAGTAACATCCATAAGAAGCCTGAGCCTTTTGTGGGAGAGTTCTTCACAATGGCATAGAACGTTCTCTGCAGGGCTTCCCCTTCTTCACTAAATCTGCAAATATCGTCTCGAATCTGTCCAATCGTATTCAGATGCTTTTTCATCTTACAGTACCCTATCGTGTATGGAACCTAATTCCAGCTCATTTTGAGAAACTAAGAAGTTCGTTTCTTGGAGTGACCTTCCAAGAACAGTTTGGACAGTCTGATCCGCACTGTTCCCATCCAATAGAGGTCAGCTTGGATGTTGATCTAGTTCAACTTATACTCTAAGAGTCCAACAGTATTTCTTTTGCTACAGCTGTTGGCATTCCACAGAAAGGCACTGGTTCTGTGAATTCAGCTCCTTTTTTTTGCTAACTGGTCTGCAGACTCATTACTCACTGTATCAGTATAGTATGACTGTGTTTGACTTCGCAGGCTTTTTCAATTCTTGTAAGCAATCCCTCGCTTACTAGGAATTTCTGAATTCTGCTTGTAAGATCGTTTTTGACTGTCGACACTGACATATATGTAGACCCCTGTGCCACTCCTCCTCCAACTCCTTCATTCGTCTTAGAGCCAGATAGGCGCTCGTTTTACAAATTTAGGTCTGTGAGTTTCCCAATCAGGTGGGATCCCTTTTTGTGTATTTTTATGGTATCATAAATAGTATGCACAGGTGCAATCCTTTAAAGATCTTTTTATTACCGAATGTGCAAGATTACGTTTATGATGCCATAAAGGTCAACTCCGCCGAAACGTTGCGACATGCGGTTGTCTTGCCATATGTTTTTAGATATTTGGATTTTCCCGAGTATTATCCCATCCTTTATTTACACTCCTCCCTCCAGTCAATTTCTCTGTTCCCTTATATAAGAATAATGGTTGATGTAATTAGACTGTTATGGACTGTCTTATAAACGACAGTCTTCCATAGCCTTCAGCACTGTAAGCATAGTATACTCTAGTATATACTCTATTTATCTTTTAAACAGTGATACAAAGAATATATCGGCGTATCACAATCTTCTCTTTTTTCCGTTTTGAGATAGATCGAACTATTGGAGCTTACAACTCCTTTGGACTTTTACGAGTGTCGGAATTAAGACGAAACATTTTTGGTCCGTCGAGCCGGATAATCAGTGAACAATTATTATTGAATATGATAATCAGTCAACAATTATTATTGGATAGTTACAATCCGTGAATAATTATTATTGAATAGTTATAATTAGTGAACAATTATAATTGAATAGTTACAATCCGTGAACAATTACCATTGAGTAGTTACAATTCGTGAACAAATTGTGTGTTAACAAATTGTGATAGAAAAGGTTTGCGAGTGAAAGAAAGAGTTCAATTTAACAAGTGAAGTTGCTACGAGTTCCAGCAATAGATTTCTGCATCCATCTTCTGTACTTCAAGTTTTAAAAGAAGACAACATGGCTAATATCGAAAGCCTTAAAAATAAACGCACCGCGATCAAAAGCCGCTTGACAAAGGCAAGAAACTGGTTGGAAGCAGAAGGACAGGACGCAATCTCAGAACTCCTTGAAGCAAAACACAATCAAAGAGAAATTCCAGGAATGGGAAAACAGCAACAATCAATTACTAGATATTGATCTAGAGTATAAAGAATCAAATGAAATTGAAGCTGACTTAATTGAAAGTAGCTTCCATCAGCTAACTAGCCAACATTAGGCGGCTTATTAAACAAAAAAAAACAGGAAGACAGGCAGATCCACATACGTCACACCGAAACTAGTGCGAATATTGAAACTACACAATCAAGATTGAACATAAAACTGCCAGAAATTACTCTACCGAAATTTTATGGAAAATTTGAAAACTGGGGTATGTTCAAGGATCAATTTTAGGCACGTGTTGGAAATAATAGCAACACTTCCTTAAATAGTGTTTCGTATGATGCTATCCGAAATTAAAATGCCGAGATAGGATCTCTCTCAAGGTCTGGGCAGGATGTCTTCTTTGCAGATCTCCAGAAGATATAAGTCAGCATCCCTCTTTTTTTACAAATAGGTGTAAAGGTGAAAGATTAAGGATGAATTCAAGGGATGCGATAGGAGTGATTCGCATTGTTCCGGTGATATTTGTACCGGCCACTCTTTGCAGCTTGCTCAGTTTGGTTTGTACATACAGTTCAGTTTCTTATTTGTAAAATCTTGTGCCGCCATACAGATGAAGCATATGTGATCACTGGTCTGACTATTGGCGTATACATCCAGTGAACTCCAAGTGCTACCTATAGGACTTCCACAGGTCCAGAGAAAGATCCTGGCTATCTTGTTAGTTCGTTCAATGTGCTCATTCCAGTTTATTCTTGCAGCCCAGCTTACCTTCCAGATATTTGACCTCTTTGCAGAATTCGGTCCGTCCTTTTCGTGAAAGCAACGATTGAATAAAGAAAAAAATGTTGCGAAATTCGTGAAAAAGTATACAACCTTTTTACACCCCCTAAAGAGAATATGAAAAATTTCTGAAAATAGTTTCTAGGTATTTATTTCAAGTGTCCGTTGAAGTAAATCTTATTTGATATCTTTGATGACCTAAGATATATGACGAAATTCGTGAAAATATATGAAATTTTTTTTCACTGACAAAGTAAATCTGAAATGTTTTCAAGCCTGTATTAATTTTCTGTTACATCTACATACACGTACTAAGTTTCAGTTTTGTATCGTAAGTTGTTTCTGAGATAGGAAAAATCCACCCCGTGCCACGCTAGCACTATAAAAAAAAACATTTTTTAAATGTTTCAGCTTTCCAGCATAATCGGTTTTCGGAATATCAAAAACAGAATGTTTTGCTTTTCTCCCTGAACTCTCAACCCTTATACCAGCACTCCTAAAATCATAAACTGTGAATAGCTCAAATGATTTGTGATTTAGGAGCGTGGAAACGCGTTTGCATACGGCGTCGGCGTATACGGAGGTAGGGCAAAAGATTTGTATACATGTCACGAATTTCGTCATATCTTTTAGGTCTAATAAGGACTTGAACTAATTTTATTTGTGCGTGTTCTTTATATAGAATTAATTATTATTATTAAAATTGGTTCCGGTATTATATAATCTAATTTCATAATGTGAAGACATTTGCACACAATGGCGTACTCAACGATTCGGGTAGCAAATACCATCAGCTTTTTCCCATTCTTTCATGTTTGGACTATAGGACATTGCTAGACGCTAGAAGCTGTATCGAGTGTTTGACTTTTAATTAAAATCCGCGTTGTTTTGTTATTTATTTGTACAACATTTTTTAAATTTTTATTTTTAAACTATACTACGCTCAACGGTGACGTTCGAACAAAAACCTAACTCTATTCCATTTGTTGCGTTCCCTCCCTTTACACATGAATTTCGCGTATTGTCAACTCAATTGATTTAAATTGATGACGGCAAAATACAGGATTAAGTTCACTGACTAGACTGTACGATACGTCTTAAGGGTCTAACCCCAAATTTTCAGTAATTTTTTTTCAGCAATCTCGGCATGTTTGTAATCCATAAAAACTTATTCACCATTAGATTATTGATTTTTTTCGGCCTTGTTGTTTTGTTAAAGTTGATACTCAATCAATTCGAAATTGTTTGTTTGTGTTATCCAAAACAGAAGAAGGCATTTCATCACTCTTTTCAGCCCAAAAAAAAGCTGCATAGTTCCTTTCTTGATAATTTTGCTCAGTTCTATTTGTGTGGAATCTCACTTCTGATACCAATTAATAATACCTTCTTTTTTTCTTTACCATATTTCAGATTTATATCCTAAGCCATTCCTGAGAAATACAAAAACAAATTACTTTCTATTTCAAGCGATGTCCCGAACGCCAATTGATCTGGAAAATAATAATAATTAAGCACGCCCTGTATAACAAAACTAAATAATAAATCTAAATTTACACTCATTAAAGATTTTTTTCTTAATATTGAGGTCATTAAAAAAAATAATCAATAGAGCAAAACAAATTAATTGTCACGCCGTGATCCTGCAGCCTTCGAATGAAAGGACGAAGCTGAACAACTTAACGCTTCGGCTGTCGCCATGTTTTCTTCCTCCTTACATTGACATAATTCTGAGTAATGAAAAGAAAACTCATTTCTATCTACCATCGTTTTCCGTCTAGATCTAGACTATGAAATAAATAATATCATCGCGAAGGTTGTGCGGAAATCTGTTACTTAACGTAAGATTCGCTCGGCGACATTAAATCGCAACACTAAGTAGTTTTAGTGTAGCGCGGCTTTTTGAATGGACTGCAGAAAATTACGTAGAAGTACAAGTAGTTGAATAGTAGGACGGAGTGGGTACTTCACCTGACTATTCACTAACTTTAAAAAAAAAATTCTAGTGTCAATAGAATTTCAAAGAGCAAGAGGAACGCCAGAACCTGGATAAGTCAAGGCCTTTGAAATGATCTAATAATCCTTCGGATTGGATTCTTTCTTCGGTACTTTATTCTGCGTTGGAAATGGTGTCAGAGGACTCCTTCATCGGAGGGTAACAAGCTGGGAAACCATAAGTCCATAAGGAACTCCGTACTATCGCCTAGCGTATATAGTTCAGTCCTTCGTTACTAGCGCACTACACGGGTTCTGATGGAATATAATGTAAGGCTTTTCTCCGTTTTTATTTTCTTTATGACTTAAGATATTTTACAATTTAAGGGTAGGATTACGTATAGAATTCGAAATATTACAAATGGATGTTACAATTTATTTTATTCAAAACTCGATACCGGAAAATAAATCCTTTTTAAATTACTCGAAACGTGATAATTAAAGATATTTTATTCATGATGGATTATTATATCAGATGGTTGGATTTTAAGAAGAATTGTTAAAAAATGTCACGTAAAGTATAGATATCCTTTCTTAAGACCTATTAATTAAAATTAATTAACGGACCAAATTTTGTATAAGATCTAATCCTTCTAATTAACTATTAATCAAAGTATCGAAAAATGGGATGAAAACATCGGAAGTATAATGGCAAATAATATACCCAAATCTCTAAATAATATAACGATCGGGGAAAATTGAAAGGGAGCTCTTCAATTTAACTTTATCATTTTTTAAATTATCGACCTGAAATTTTAAACAAATTGTCTATCCTTAAATTTTGTATTTTCACGTATCAAGCTTAGTAGAGCCCAAAAAACACATATGCGCCTTAAAAACGTGTTTGAATGCTTGAATCTCGATAACTCGTTCAGGTATGGAGTTTAAATTTGCTTGTCAGGTAGAGCCCTTTAATCAATGACTTTCTGCACAGTGGTGTTGTAAGGAGTAAGGTAAGCTTATGGGAGAATATTTAAATATGGTATGCAAAAAACAACTTCGGTGATAAAGCAGTGTGTAAATTTTCACAATTTTCGTCATATCTCTTAGGTTTGCAGAGATATTGTATTCATTTTACTTCTGCAGACCCTTAACATATGCGTCTTAAATGGAGGTGTAAAATTATTGTGTGCTTTTTCACGAATTTCTACAAATCTTTCAGGTCTCATTAGATATCGCTTTGTTTTAACTTAATGGGCCTTCTGCATAATCAGCCTAAGGTAGTTGTTAAGGTTTTATGAATTCCCTCATATGCCAAACAAATCTCTTAAAGGCGATGTAAACACCAAAAGAAAAATCATTATTTGAATCAAGTATGATACATTGTTAACTAACAGCTAGCCTAAAATGTTCATATCAAATACAAACATTGTTAATAGCAACATTTTGAAATATCATGAAAATTGATTAATTTTAACATACTCGTATATGTGATTCTTTCAAATATGATTTTGTTTTACATTAAACATTTCATTGTCAGAATAATTGTTAAGCAAAAAGGAATATGTTCACTTGAATAATACACCTGCTTACCACGTTTAAGCTTGATCTAACACGAAAATTATCAACTGATATAATAAAATATTTGAAAATGGCAATTTTACGTGATTGACCAAGCAATATTCATTGTTTGCTACATGACAAAACTGTTAGTTTTGCAGCATAAATTATGAACCATTTTCATTCAATTATCTACAATTGCAGTTTAAAGAAGTGAATTTTGAATTCTTTTTTAAAATTTGTGTAAAAAGTTTGAGTTGTTAATATACATGAACTTAAAGGTTAGTGAATTTTTGCTTTAATATTTTTTATTTAATGTGTAGTATATTACTGTAGCCTTATTGGTAATTTAAATTTGTTTCTAGAGAAGGAGTTTTGCCACCAATTTTGAAAATGTCCACATCAAAACCATTTCATATTGGAGTTGGTTTGGTTACCTCTGTCACTGAAGCCTCAATTGGGCCTATTGTGACGTCCTCGGATATTTGACCGTTGATTATTGTTTTTCTGTTTTGACTTATTCCAAAATTTTGTACAAAACGGTCAGTATGTAAGTATATTACCGATGGTATAAAAATATATCGCATTAAACATATTTGACCATACTCCGTATGTAGTTTGTGAAAAATTTCTAATATCAGACTATTGTGAACAAATGAAGTTTTATATAAAACCGATAAATGTTATATAATATTTATAAAAGTAATCAATTCGATGGGCCTGCTGTTAATTTATATGCAAAGCCTAATGGCATGATATCTGTTTATAAAGATTTTTTTAGTCCCTCGAAAAAGTTGCATTGATAGAATATAAATGTAATATAAAATAAAATTTAATATACTCTTAAATAATGTATAAAATATATTGGTAATATATTATATACATATATTATATGTATATCTATGTGAAATTATATAATTTGCTAATAAAAAAATTTAAGGGAAGTTTTATTAAAAATTTCTGAAAATACATAGCAGTTTTAAGAACTATTTGGATAGCTAAGTATATCATATTTATGTAATAAAATTAAATAAGATTAATTATTCATCTTTAAAATTCAGTGCAATCGATTTTAATGTAAGTAACAACAAACATTGTTGGCGCATCATGTTTCAAAGGGGTAAAATGGAACTGTTTAACGAAAAATATTTGTGCTTAAAAGATCACTTGCATAATATTTCAGGAATCATTAAAGTACTTTACAAGCATTGATCATGATAATTGAAGCACAAAAATATTTAATTTATTTTAAAGATTGATATTTATACTCAAATATGAACATGGTTATTTAAAGAAGAAATTGACAATGAAATTGTTGAATCAAATAATGATAGTTGTAATGTTATGAAAACATAGTTAACTATTAAACCATATTTGAATTAACAACGTTCCTTATTTGAAGCAAAATCAAATAAGGTTTGTATTTGATTTTACCAATGAATTTCTTTCGGTGAACGCTTCGTGGGATTTTGAAATCTGTTTTCCGAAATCTGGCGATGTAATTCAGCTATTAGGTTCAATGGGATATCGATTCTGTTTTTATATAATACAAGCCTTATTAGCAGTCTCGGGATTGTTATTAATAATATTCAATTCCCAAGGGAGTGGGATTCACGAATTCCTTACATTTACGGGTCTACAAACGCCAGATACCCAAAAATCACATCCACCCCCTGTTTTTATTTTAATTGAGAACAAAATATTATAATATCTACACAGTAAAAAATTCTTACTACTTTTAGAGCAGGCAATTTAGTGCCTACTCTGAGAGCAGTAAAATTACTATTGTCAAATTTAATTGCGCACTCCTGTGATGCGCACCTGCTTAAAGCTGAGATGTGGGTTAAGTTAGTGCTACTACTTTTGGAAAACAAAAGTAGACAGTGGAGAAGTAAGAACGCCCTACACTAACTTTTGGGTGGGTAGATTGGGTGAACCCATTTACGTGGTGACTTTTGTATGGTGAGGGTATGAGGGAGGACTTTTTACTCTAAACTAATTCCTGTGAAATTTTGATATGAATGTAAATAATTTTCAAGTACTTTTGAATGACGGATACATGAAGTCCTCACTGGATTTTCTAGAATTTTTAATCTATAGCTTGAAAATCTTATTATCGTCCAAATTGTGGGCTCTAGTTTTGCCGACTCTATCCAACGCTACCCAAAGGAGTATCAATATAATTTATTAAAACAAAGTATTTTTTCGATGTCACTCAATCTATTTTGTTTTTTGAAAAAACCATTAAAAGCGGTTCCTTTTATTTCTCGACCATTAAAAATAAGAATTTTGGCTTTTTCAGTAAACACAAAATTGTGGCTAACTTTATTTATTTAACAAGAATTTGACAAGTTAATCGATGCAGGTCCATATATTTAAATTTATCGATGCAGGTCCATATACCATATTTAAATTTTCAATGGGTCTGATAGTTAGTACTAAAACAATATAAATAATAGGGTAACACAATCTGGTGCTAATGCAATTTTGGAAAACTTGTGGGATGTAACAATAGTCTGCTTCTCAATTTCATATGATCTTTGAAGTGTAAATACCTGAGGCAAGACAAACCCTTGAACAAGGAGAGTGTAACACGTTGTAAATAAATGGAAAGTTACACAAAAGAAGGTAAGGTGCAAAGTTATGCAAAGTTCACTTGAAAAACCGTCAGGTGTGTGTAGTTTCTGCCAACTTCATGTTTGCTTTTAAAATGAAAACGTTCAACGATATAATGCACCCATTGTGCATTATATCGTTCAACTGCAACAAGTGGCTTGTGTTTGTATTTCAGATTGACGATGGAAAGTTTCAAACAAAGATTTTTGGGGCATAATGATTAAAGAAATTTACATTAAGTTTGTACCGTCCCCTATTCAATTTGAACTTAACTCTTGGAAATTGTTTCGTTTCATTGAAATGAAGTAACTAAGTTAGGCTTCGGCTTCAAGCTGAATCTAGAAAATTATATTCTGAATTTATAGTTTCAAACTTGTTATGCGACTACTGAATCAAAAACTATACTAAACTAAAATCCAAAAAGATTGACAAATTAAACATGTTATGTAAACATACCAATCTACTTATTAAGGCGAATTTTCATGTAAAATTTTTGAGGGTGTCTGACGGAAGTGGGGGGAAAACAATTTTTCACATAAATCAATTTTACTTTATTATTTTTTAATAATAAAGTATTGTGCTCGACCTGAAATTTCAAAAAAGTTTGCTACCCTGAAATTTTGTATTTACACGTTTTAGGACTAGTAAACCCCAAAAAAGCAAAAAAAAAAAAAATTTCCGTCTGTACGCCGTACGCCGTCCGCCGTCCGCCGTACGCCGTCCGCCGTACGCCGTACGCAAAATCGTTTGAAGGCGCGTAGCTCCCAAACCCGTTGAAATATTAAATTGAAATTTTTATGGTGGGTAGATTGGGTGAACCCCTACCACTGGTATATTTTTGAGGGGTGGGGTTACAAGGGGAGAGGAGAGGGGAGCGTTTTAGACGAAAAATTTTGGTTTCTAGATCTCAGGAACCACTTATGCTAGGAAGCTGAAACTTGGAACTTATGTAGTACTATGATAATGGACTCAATTGCAAAAAAATTGTCGATATTGGTTAAGGGGTGTGGAAGTGGGGGGGAAAACAATGAGTCTTTAACGCATGATAGCCGGGATTGAAACATTCTAAAATCGATATCTCCTGAACCATTGATGTCAGAAGATTGAAACTTTGTTGTTGTCCTTAGGGATACTTCAAGATTAGACAAGGGCTAAAATTTTTAAGAGAGGTGGTGGGGTGTGGGGGTGGTTGGTAAAAAACTTCGGATTACAATATCTTCCGAACCAATTACACCAGGAAAATAAAATTTAGTTTCTGTATATAGGATCACAAGAGGAGTCTACCAAAACTAAATTTTTTGAGGGGGGAGGTGGAGCACGAAAGTGGGGGGATAGCAATTTCCCAAAAAATGTCATTTTTATATCTCAGAAACCGTATCAGATATGATCTTGAAAATTTTACAGGAGTTGGGGACGGTAAACTTCTAGTAGAAAAAAAAAATTTGGTGATGTGGGTGTTGGGGGTGATGGTGAAAGGGGGTAGAAAGGAAAACATTCTGATTTTTATTTCTCGAAAACCATAATGAAGAGAAAGCTAAAAATTTAGGATTATATAGAGCCACTATGCAGACATCCTAGAAAAATAAAATTTTTGATAGGGGTATCAAGGTACGGGGGAGAGGGGTGGTTTTTTATATCTCAGAAACGGCTTATGCTAGAAAGTTGAAACTTAGTACGTATATGTAGATGTACTATTAAAGTAATTAAAGCATTTTTATTGGCGTTCAGAGGTTGAGTAAAAAAAATGTCCGTGAATCCACATTTTCACAAATTTCGTTAAAACTTTTAGACATGTCGAGCTATCAAAGCAATTTTACTTCTGCGGGCTATTTATATAAGCGCCTACTAACGATCTCCAAAATTGTTCGATATCCAACCCCTAAGGGGGTGTAAAGTGGTTGTGTACATATTCACGAATTCTGATATATTCTTAAGGTATATTGAGATTTGGAGTTCACGTTTACTTCTATAAGGGAAAAACCCGATTTAAGAATTTTTGCGTATTAAACCCCCTGGGGGTATTGTTCAAGATTTCACTAATTCCGAAAATCTCTTAGGTTTAATGTGATCGAATTCGCTTTTACTACTTTCAATTATTCTATTGATAAAAACATACGTAAATAAATAAAAAAATCTGCCAACAGTCTGGGCGCAACTTTATTATTTTATGGGTAGAAGTACGAAACGTGTTTAATGATGAGATACGGTGTTGGGTACGATGAGACTGACAACCTAAAAAATAACCGGGAGGCTATTTGGAACGTTATTTTTTGGGTTGTCAGTCGCATAGTACCCAACACCGTATCTCATCATTAAACACGTTTCGTACTTCTACCCATAAAATAATAAAGTTGCGCCCAGACTGTTGGCAGATTTTTATATCGCAATCACTGTACCAGTTATGGTTTTTACATTTTTACAGGAAATAGACCCGGTAGAGATATGGCGCAGAAAAAAATGGTGGGGATAGCGATGCGGTGCAGGTTACTATACGACTACCAACCTAAAAAATTTAACGTTCCAAATAGCCTCCTACTTAGTTATTCTTTAGATTGTTAGTCGAAAAGTAACCTGCATCTCATCGCAGCCTTAAGCGCACGGACTTCTACTTGAGAGTACGTTAAAATTTAAAAAAACATACGATATCCCATCTGACCTAAAAGATGTTTCGGAATTCGTAAAAAAGTACACAATCATTGTACACCATCCTAGCCCATAGAAGTGAAAACGAGAATTCGACATCTCATTAGACCTAAAAGATTTGTCGGAATTCGCGAATGCAACCCCTTTACACAACAGGGTATTAAATATCGAAAAAATCTTAAATTCAGTTTTGAGGCAATTATATTTCAAGCCTTAGAAGTAAAACGAATTTGATATTAGACATAAGAGATATGTCGGAATTCGTTAAAACGGAACTAGTATACTCCTCTTCGGGGTTGACTATACAAATTGTGGAAAACAATTCCTTACTTATATAAAGAGCCCGCAGAAGTTCAATTAATTCAATATCTCGACCTACCTAAGAGATATGACGTAATTCGTAAAAATTTATACAATCATCAAAATCACGGAAAATTTTTTCATCACCGCTGTACACCAATGCAAATGTTTATTTTTTTTCTCTCAAATTACCTTCTTAGTACAAATACATGTACACACTAAGTTTAAACTTTCAGTCAATTTTAATATTCGCACCTAGTATATTAACAATCAATCACCAAGTTTTAACTTTGTGACATGAACCGTTCAGGAGATATGGATCTTAGAATGCCTCGATCCAGTTTTCAATTGTTTCGGATTCATTCCTTTCACACCTACATTACCGCCATTTTGTTTTTTAAATAAATGTCAGGTCGATCAAAATGCTTTATTATAAAATAATAATGTATAAAAATATGCACGTACATGAGAATTAAAATGTCGGATGTCCACTTTTTCATAAAATATAGTTTGTACTATGGAATTATGGAATTGTGGAATTGTGTTATCAACTTGAAAAGTTGTTCATCACTTCAATAACAACAACTAAACAAATTTTTTTGCAACAGTATGTACATATGTCTCAAATTCGATCGAAAAAATATTATCGTCCGATTGAGAGTATCGTCTATAAAAATCAAGATACTCGTTGGAGTTGGTAGTAATGATCAAAATTACTAAACTCTTCGAGGTAGCTTCCATACAAAACTCTTAGAAAATTTGATCAAATCTTGTACGTAATATGTTACTTCAGAGCATCGTAACAAACTAATCTGATTGATTGGTTCCAGCCATCGAGCCTGTATCGCCCCTTCATCAAGGGGATAACTATAACGAACTCTCAAGTTTCAACTTTTTAGCGTGAGCTGTTCCTGGGATAGAAAACAACTATTTTTTTCAATTTCAGATTGTTTACATTTGATGAATGTTTTAAATATTTTTTTTAGTTTCTCACTGCAATACATTATCTAGTTATCGTGCAATATTTGTCACTACTATTTGTTTTAAGTACTTGTATGTGAGTTACAGAAAGGAAATGGGTAGGTGGTTCTCACCTTGCTCTTTTTTACTTGAAATAAAAGCTTCTGCTCGGACTAAGGACGAATCTAAGACAAAAAATGAATAGCAACCTGGAAATGGTCTCTAAAAATTCTTTACATAGAAAAGTCATTAAAATACAACCGCCATAAATCCTGCTTCAATAAAGGCTGACGATAGCACACTACATTCAAGTATGCTCGTATTATAAACTTGGCATCTCATAAACTTGTACCGAAAGGCTCAATACCATACACGAGCGGATATAAATAAAATCAACCCATTCGCATATGTACGTTAACGACATTTTAAAATCCCCAATGTCACCGAATTCCTTTCAGGAAAGACCTTCCATCCGAACAAAAACATCTATGAAAATTCTTCTCATTCAAATCAGGATGTAATATACGGGGTCGAAATGGAGGCAAGGGTGGCTACATTTTTCTACAGTGCTATGTACCAAATCTTGCCCTATCCTCTGTAGGGGTAGTAAGTAAGTATAATCTCCTTGTAATAGGGAAATTCCATACAATGTCATAGTTCTTTTTTCCTTCCACTATTCGAAACGTGCAATGGCGACATATAGCTACCCCTACAAAGAGGATATTCTCGTTTTGTGGGTAGCAGATTTATTGTTAAGGAGCATGAATTGCTGAAATCTTCGAAGAAAAATAGCTACGTGAGGCCGAATTTATTCAGTGTCTTGGGGATTTTATTGTCTTTTATGGAACGACAAAAATGTCCTAGCATGAATGATAAAAAAAGCGGTTTCTCCGAGCTCTAGGTAAATGATATTCAACGTGGTCATGGGGGACTATCTTCAAGTTTGTCGGATTCTATCCAATGGGCCCTTCGGGATCGGTTAACCTTCGATAATGCCGGAAAATATGGTCGTGTAATAGCTCGACGGTCCATTTTATGATACTCGCAATAATACTCAAGAAGAAAAGCGAGTTTCCAAGACATTTATCATATAAAAGACTGATGGTATTGGTCATATTTTCGGTTTCTATCTCTGATAGTCATTTGTTCGAAAATTCATTGGAAAAGAAATTTGATTCGGCGATATCGGTAGTTAATGATACTAGAGAAAATATATGGCACTCTAGGCTATTGTTCGAGAAAAGCGTGAAGTCAGATCTTAGCACAGCCTCATGTTGGGTACACATATGTAGGAAAAGTATTTCAATGAAAAAAAATTGAAAGAAAAATCACACTGAAGGGAATTTCGAATCATAAACACTTATCAAAAATTATAAGAGAGAATTTGAAAAAAAAAATTGTCAAATTAGCTGCAGATTAATTTTAAATCATAAGATCCTTAAAGAAAAGAAATTTGAAAAGTATGAGATAAAAGGTCCCTCAAAATCATAATCTAAAAAATTTTAAGTATCTTATTAAAACTGCTGTTCTTGTTTTCAAATCCAAAACCATTGCTACATTATTTTTCAAATCTGAAAAACGTGGGGTGCGGACAAAGAAAAATTTTGGTGAAAAATGCTTCAAAATGTGATTTTTTGTATTGGGCAGATTTATCTCACAAAGCAGGAAACCTTGCAAACCTTTATCAGCACAGGCATTTCTAAGGAATGGGAATATGAATGATGAGGGTCTCGTATTATGGAATTATATTGCAAACGATAGAAAGCTGAGGTGTGCTATTGATATTGGGCTACTGTACCGGCAAGTTTAAAAATTAAATTCAAAATGTTGGTTACTACCACATAGTGTATAGATATTTTTTCTAGTTTTGAAACGGCTTCTCGTAGAAAGTTGAAAATGTAGTCTAAAAGGTTGAATATTAAAAAATCCTGAAAAGCCTTTTTATGGGATATTAATAAAAGTCTATGTTACTAAAATCCAATTCGATATCTTAGAAAACCTAAGAGATATGACGAAATTCGTATAAATATGTGATATGCAAATTCAATTTATAGAACGTACCACTACTTTCTTTCTTCTTTTAGTTGTTTTCGAGATATAAAAATCACTCTCCTCTCACTCTCCTCGCACTACCCTCAAATTTTGTTAGCCTGGTAGGATAAATTGGGTTTGTATTGTCTAAATGGGGTTGTATAAATGTCAAGGTTCAATATCAAATTGTTTTTCCCTCAAAATCTTCTAAAACACGTCGCCCATCCCTTTCAAATAGACAAAGGGATACACTCAATCTCTCCACTTAAAAAAATTCACCTTAATAGCGTAAACTTTGTTTTGAACTACGAGCCTCAGATGGATTTTTTTTAAATTTTGAGGTTAATTTCTGAGCACTGAAACCACAAATATAAAACTTAAGAACAATTTTTTGGAAATTTCAAGTCGATGACAATACACTATTATTAAAAAGATTTTTTCGATTTTCAACAGAAGTAGAAAAACGGAATTGTCGTGTAGGGGGTGAGTATATGAGAGAGATGTGAGTGTAGAAATCAAAAAATTTTGATTTTATTTCTCGAAAACCACTAAGCATAAAATGCTAGCAGATGACCTCTGTTTAAAGACACTACAGCCGCACCTCAGAAAATAGCAACTTTTTTATGGGGTTAGTAAGATACGTGAGTGGGGATATGTAAAAAAAATTAATATAAGTAATAAAACTTCTAGCAATAGTCTGTACGAAACTGCTATAGAATACTTACGCCACTTCCACATTTAAAACATAAATTACGTAATTTGGTCAAACTTCAGGACGCGGTCAAAGTTTAAATGTAACGTGTTATTTCTAGACAAGGTTTTTTTTTGGAAAGTTATTTTGTCACTAGAATAGAAGTAAAAATATCAAAATATCAATTTTTGGCCGACTATTCATATAAAAAGCCCTTGTAGACCTGAAACGTATGTATAAGACCTTTACACTCCCTTCGCCGATGAATATCAAATCCCGAAATCATTTTTTAGGTTATTAAACCAAAAGCACATATAATAGATGTAAAAATATGTTGCATCATCAGAACTGAGAGATATGACAAAATGAAAACGTATACAAGACCATTACATCACCATGGAGTGGAATTTTCAAAAATTAGTGAAACTGTCTTTTCATGCGACTGAAATTGAAATGCTTCATACATACTACAAACTCCCCTTGGCTGTATAGCCGAAAATTCTGAAACTGATTTTTAGGCAATTATAAAGGAAGCCTCAGGAAGTAAAAATCAATTCGATATCTTATTAGATCTAAGAAATATGTTGGAATTGGTTAAAACGTATACAACCCCTTCACAACTCTTGGGGTTTGAATATCAGAAAATCTTTAACTTTGTTTGATGGCGATATAAATAAAAATTCAGGGTAAGTAAAAACCAATTTGATATCTCAGTAAATCTAGGAGATTGTGAAAAGTTATGTAACTCCCTTACACCCACTTGGTAGTTGAATATCCAAAAATCCTGAAATCGATTTTTAGATGATTACAGAGAAAGTTCGAAGAAGTAGAAATCAAGTCGATGTCTTAGCACTTCTAAGAGATTTGACGAAATTCGTGAAAACGTGTTCAACTCTTTTATACCCTCTTAGGGGCTAAAAACGAAAAAGCCTGAAAACCGTTTTTAAGACGAATATATAGAAAGTCCGTATAAGTTAAAATTTATTCGATATTTAATTAGACCTAGCCTATATGACTGAGTTCGTGAAAATGTATACAAACTCTTTACACCCTCTAGGGAATACTTATCTAAAAAATCCGTAGAAAATAAATAATTCAATATTTTAGAAGATGTAAAAGGTATGACGAAATTCGTAAAAATATATGCACCCCATTTTCACTCATCATTTTTTATGCCCCTCCGCCTTCCGTAAGCCAATAGATATTTGAATTTTTTTAATCACACTTTCTAGTACATCTACATATACCCAACAAGTTTCAAGTTTCTAGCATAAGTCGGTCCAGAGATAGAAAAACACCCCTCTCCCCACAGTACTATGTACATTATAAATTTTATATGTCACAGCTATGGCTCAACCTAAATACCAAGTTTCAGCTAACCATCAATAGTGGTTCTCGAGATATACAAATCAGAAATTTTTCATGTTAACACCTTCAATCCTTACACTATTTTTTTCTCAGCTATTTGGCCTATCTAAGTTTCTGACGCCTAGCAGAAACGATAACTGAGATCTAGAAACAAAATGTTTTGTTTAAAACGCAACACCAACCTTAAAAAGCTGGCCACTTAAAGAGGTACACTTAGCCTATCAAGGGAAAAAATTGCAATTAAATAACACAAAGAGTTTGGGAGCTACGACCCTTCAAACGATTTTGCGAACGCCGGACTGAAAATTTTATTTGGTATCTATAGTACTAGTCATGAGACGTGACGAAATTTAAGGGTAGCAATTTTTTTTAACTCTTTCCGGACCAGGTTATGAAGGAGGAAAATATTAAAATTTTATTCTTCGTAAATCGATTACTTATTCCATTTTAATAAATAACTTATGCCCAAAAAATTTTTTCCTCTCTCATATCCAGCGTAAGGACATCGTATGTTGACTATACCGCCGCCCAAGATACATACTAAATTTTCAAAAGATTTTTTTTTTATTTTATTAAATGATTTTTTTATTGGTGAAACGCCATGCCACGATCTCTTGTGTCACTCAAATAAAGTGGTAGATTGCATTTCGAGCATATCTACGTTATACGACGTTGGTGATCCTTGGCGCTGCAATGAGCACAACGTCGAAGTGGGGTTGTTGTTCATACCGCAGGATCTACATATAGTTTATTATTTTTTATCTGTATCTTATTATTAAGCTTTCTTGGTTTATGTGTTGGAAGCTGAATTCTATTTAGATACGTTATTATATCGATCTTAAAAGCCTGTAGTGATTCAGTATACACCATAAACCAAAAACACGAAAAATTCATGGGTCCTTATGTATAAACTACTTCCATGTTAGCACGCGCGTTTGTGTTCGTGGCGATATTGAGGGTTAAATCGAAAAGTAAGCATTTCCCCAACTTTTCCTCATGCCGACCTCTGCCACCTTTAGTGAGTGAAAAAGACTAAAGTATGGTCACCGAATGCTTATACATCCGATCAACAAGTGCTTATCTACTCGACCTGCAAATGCCATAACAAACTTAGACGTTCAACTGTTCAGTTCGTGAAACTCTACACGAAACTGATCACGGAACAAATAACTCTGCCGGCTAGTGCAATGGAAGTCGTGTTTCGATTACACTAGTCGACGAACAACAAAATTGCATTCGGCGCCATGATCCGACGCCGAGGATCGATGCAGTGTCGACCGGCAAAGAATAACGGAAAGGTGCCGCATGCCAAAGAGTTCTTATGCAATTTCATTCCTCCATTATTCGATGAGCGGTAGAACGGAATTCATATGTGAATCCATTCTACCGATCCTCGATGATCGTTCAGGCGGACTTCGTATGCAATTCAGATTCATCCCTCATCGATGACCAGTAGGCTCTACTTCATACTGACTTCAAACTCACTGTTCACTGAGTGCACGTATTGCTATCTCGTTCTTGCTCATGCCAATTTCAAATACAATGCGCGATAGGAGATCTGTTATGTCGGAGAGTGCGGATGAGATGGTCGGATGCATTTCAGTATGAGCAAGAAAGAAATGCGAATACCTCACAAGTATTCACAGATAGCAAGTACATAGCTGAACTTGTTCCCAACTGATAATCTTTTTTCAGCGACAAGTTTCGAAACTGTTCGCTGCCTCTTCATCGCCTCTTCATCGATGTTTGGTTTGTAGGGCTAAGGCCAATATAAAGGTATTAGCCATTCCCGGCGGCGGTCCAGCAAAAAATTCAATCTTTATTGAATGCGACAAGAATCCGTGGAGCTAATATTGGTCGCAATTTGTTTAAATCCCCAGTAAAAAATAAATGAAAATCATGCACTTTCCTTACTCAAAACCGTTCTTTTTCCATGAGCTAAGAGGCACTCGTTTCTTATACATTCATACCTAGATATTTTTTTTTCTATAAAAAAGTGTTCTAAGAGTATGATTTAGTGGTATCTAGAACATTCCAACGCCCAACTTAAACGAATTATTTTTTTAAAAAGGTGGTATAGTCAATATATCACCGGGGCGGGGCGGTGTAAAGAGTTAAACCAATCATAGTACCTATTGTATTATATTATTGAAATAATAAAGTTAAAAAATCTGCCAATGGTCTGGGCGAAACTTTATTATTTTTCGGGTTAAAGTTCGGGAGCGGTCAAAGTCGGAGTGTATCATGAGTTGGAAAATTACTTTTGTTCTTAATATAAAAATATTTAAAATAGAGATTTTTAGCCGATTAAACATTGAAAAAGTTCGTGTAGACTATTCGAAGTTCAGTATATTATGGACACTAAAAGCCCATAGAAGCAAAAACGAGTTTGTTGCCTTATCAGAATTAAGAAATATAACGAATTGTTAAAACGTATACAAACCCATTACTTCCACTTGGGGTTTGAATTTCGAACAAATTGTGAAACAGGTTTTTAGACGATTTCATAAGAAGCAAGTTGATATCTCATGAGACAAGATGGATTTTGAAAAGTTACCTTAGGAAGTAAAAATGAATTCGATATATCACCAGATATGTAACCTCCTTACACCCACTTGGAGGTTGAATATCCAAAAATCCTGAAAGGAGTTAAGAAATAAATATGAAGACAGCACGAGAAAGTAGGAACCAATTCAATTTCTTATCAATATATATAATATATTCAATATGAAGACAGCACGAGAAAGTAGGAACCAATTCAATTTCTTATCACTTCTAAAAGAAATGACGGAACTCGTGAAAACGTGTTCAACCCGTTTATACCCTCTTAGGGGCTGAAAAAGGAAAAAACTTAAAAACAAGTTTTAGGCGATTATTACGCAAGCACGTGAAAGTGAAAAGATATTCGATATCTGATAAGACGTGGGGATATAGTAGAATTCGTGAAAAAGTTTACAACCCCCTTTGCACCCCCTTAGGGGTAGAATTTTAAAAAATCCTGAAAACGCACTCTAGGTATTTATATGAAGAAATGCGAGTAAAAATGAATTCAATATTTGTGAAGACCTAATAGATATGACGAAAACCGTGAAAATATATGCATTCCATTTTCACTGATAGTTTTTTTTGCCCCCCCCCCCATCCGAACGCCAATGAATATTTGAAATTTTTTTTTACCTAAATTAGTTTTCTAGTTGATTTACATAAACGTACCGAGTTTCAACTTTCTAGCATAAGCCGTTCTATAGTTAGGGAAAACACCCCCCACCCCCGTACCATACTACCCCTATAAAAAATTATATTTTTCCAAGATGCTACTAATATAGCTCTATCTAAATACCAAGTTTCAGCTTTATATCATTATAGGTTGTCGAGATATTAAAATAGAAACTTTTTCCTTTTCACCCTCCCCCACCCTCACCCTCTACACCCTAACTTCCAAAATTTTGTTTATTGTCTATTAGGCCTACTTCTGGTAAAAATTTTAAGCATATATCTTAAACTGTTCTTGAGATATGTGACGTGATTTCTTAGAAAAATTCTTATCCCCTCCACTTTCATGCTCCACCGCCCCCATAAAAAATTTTGCTTTAAGCAAGCTTCATTTGTCAACCTTTATATACGAACCAAATTTTATTTATCTAGTGCAATTGGTTCGTGAGATATCGTAATCTAAAGTTTTTCACCCCCCACCTCCGTACGCCACTGCCCCCACTCAAATTTTTGTTTCCAATCTATTTTCCTAGTATACCTACAGATACTCATTAAGTTTGAATTTTGTGACATTAACCGTTTAGGAGATATGGATTTTAGAAAGTGTCGATCTCACCTTTTTTGCGTTTCGGACGCATTATTTTTCCCCCCACTCCCAAACCCCTTCACCTATATCGGCAATTTTTTTGCAAATGGGTCCACTACTAAAGCTCTATATAAATTCCGAATTTCAGCCTCCTAGCATAAGCGGTTGCTTAGATCTAGAAACCAAAATTTTCCGTCTAAAACAATTTCCCCTCCTCCCCCTTACACCTCCACCCCTCCAAATTTGGTCACTTTAAGGGGCCTATCCAGTCTATTCATAAAAAAAATTTCAATTTAATAGCTCAAAGGGTTTGGGAGCTACGAGCCTTCAAACGATTTTGCGTACAGCGGTCGACGTACGGCGTACGGCGGACAGACGGACTGAAATTTTTTTTTGCTTTTTTCGTGTCTACTCGTCATGAAACGTGGAAAAAAAATTTTGAGGGTATCAAATTTTTTTTTTTTAAAAATCGATAACAATACTGTATTATTGAAATAATAAAGTAAAAAGGATTTCAATTGCCTTACGGACGAGGGGTAAAAAAACTGTACGTGAAAAATTTTTTTTAATATTCTTACAAATTTTGACATATTTTTAGGTCTGTCGAGGTATTGAACTAAGTTTACTTCTGCGAACTTTGTATATAAGCGCCTATAATCAAATTTACAGATATTTCGATATTCAACCCCTAAAGGGGTTCAAAGTAATTGTAATCTGTTCACGAATTCTGATATATTTCTTAGGTTTAGGAACATAGTCTCTCAAGGATCAAACATAATCAAACAATAACATTGAAGACAGAGCTCCTAATAGATTTGACGAATCAATTTCACCCCACATTAACTTAACGGCGAAAAGGATTCATAGTATTGAGGAATCAGACTTAACGACTCTGTCAGGCTGACGAGATATTCAAAACTTCTTAAGGAATATCCCCATCGTACTGATTACAGTCAAAATGAGCCCATTAACAGATGCTGTAGAAGATTTAACAATTTCAGCGAACATTTCACACCTCAAATAAGTCAGCCAACATACAAACTGAAACTGCGTTCGATCTTATCAGCTCCTTCACATCCCGTTTAGCCAACCTTTTACCTTTTGCCTATAATTTTATACTAATTAAAGTAAATTAAATTAAATTAAGTCAAATTGTATTATATTAAATTAGAATAATCTGAATTTGTAAATATCTTGTTTGGTAGTAAATAAATAAATAAATAAAATGCAAGTCAGACCAAGATAGATAGGAGTTAGGAACTTTTACGAATTCTACCATATTTATTAGGCTCGAAGATATTGAATTGGTTTTAATTCTACCTGATATTTTTAATCTTTCTTATTTGTATTCCAATTTTTGGCGAACCACTATACTGATAGAAAGCTGAAAGGTAGATACGAGTACATACGGATGTTTTTCTACATACAATGTAAAATAAACATGGAAACGGCGTAACAAATTATGCTGTACCTCAACTTTAACCCCATTTCAAAATTTGCCCAAAAAATTGTAAAGTAAACACCCATATTGTTTGCAGATTTTTTAACATTTAAATTTATAGTTATTTTTCATTGCTGCAGGCAAACTAGATACCTCAGTACCTAAGTGTTCCATGAATATAAATAATTTCTTTCTATTAAAATTTGTTTTTCCAGAATTGCTTAAAGGTGAAGAAACCAGGAAAAACTGCGTTATGAAGCAGTTTTACTTAACAATAATTTCATAACGCTGATTTGTCTACTTAGGCTGCTTGACTAGACGTTAATGCACTATTAGCTACATTCGTGTATATTATGGAGTTTACTAAACACAAACTCTATATGAATAGAACAGGATATCGGATTAGCATTATTTCTGTTCATTTCTCTCCAATTTCATAACATATTGATCGCTATTACATTGCCCAAGTACATTATCTACTATCTTGTTAATTCCGTTTGCTGTTTTTTTTATATTTTTATAAAAATGGTGCCAACACCGTATTAAGGCTGCTCAGTGCTCATAAAACAGTATCAGATTGCGGAAAAGCGAAAATCTCCCTTCTCATGAGTAGAACTAATGCAATTATGCGGTGGAAAACAGAAACTTTCTTCGCTAATTCTTTAACGTCAGGGTGAAGTGGAAAATGGACGAAGAGAATCGCGAAATGGAAAATATCGTTTAGTGTTTCTGGTGGAAAACTGGCGCAAATGCTTTCCCTTATCGTTCCCACTACGCTACTATAATATGACTGTAGAATATGGATATGGACATACACATGAGGATATATGTATGATGCTGAATTATCTTGCTCCCTTGTCGGCCCGCCATATTATAGTTAAGCATGATTAATGTTGCATTTTAGTGAGTAAGTAGGTGTGCATCCAACAAAAAGAACTCAATTTTTCTTATTTTCAAACAGATTTGCTTCAGCTGAAATTGGATTGGAAGAGGGCACAGTGATAGTCGAATCGACACGTGAGAGCAGTATTCAGTATAGTGTGAAGTGTCCTCTCCTAGCCGAGATAAATGTTAAACGTTTTCGGTTTAAAAACAATAGCGTGACGAGGGTGGGTTGCGCTACTAAGTGCTAATACACGAAATCACTGTGACGCTATTTTGTTTAACGGCGGCATTAAATTTGCATTTTTGGCAACATACAAGTAAATAAACACATAAATACCCAACAATATCCCTTCGTATCTCTAAATTTAACAATTGTTTTTGCTGTCTATAACAACGAAAATGCCATTAATTACTACTTTGGTGCCGGTCTGTCTGTTATCTCTACAGATGCAAATTATCGGATTTTATCCGGAGAAAAAAAATGATGGGAAAAGTCGCAATCATATTTTTTTTTTTGTTCACCGAACAGGTCATCGTTTGCTTTTAATGATAGAAAGTTTTGCTGGCTGACTTTCAGGAAATGGCAGCTAAAATTTACAACTACGTGAAAATTCCAAAACAAATTGTTCGAATAATAATTTTACTGCAACTCAATGCACTCGGCTTTCCTTCGGATTTTTTTTTAGTTTTTTCATTCTTTTTTTTGCTTTATGAAATCCAAGAGTACTAGAAGTTCAATTCATCCCAAAAGTTTGTATCGCATAGAATAGAGCTTCGGTCTTATTACTCCTAAGAAATATGACGGGATTCGTGAAAACGGGTACAACCTTTTTCAACCCTCTTAGGGGTTGAAAGGAAAATTTCCTGGAAACAGTCAAAAAACATTCCTTGAAGTCAAGTCGACGAGTAACATCGATACCCAATTATGACATTAACTTCAAAAGGTATAGAGCTGGATCACGATGATGGAATTCGTGAAACAGGTACAACCCTTTTCAACTCTCTTAGGGGTTGAAAAGGAAAATTTCCTGGAAACAGTCAAAAAAAACATTCCTTGAAGTCAAGTCGACGAGTAACAGTGGTACGCCATTATGACATTAACTTCGAGAGGTATGAAAACGGGTACAACCTTTTTCAACATTCTTAGGGGTTGAAAAGAAAAATTTCCTGAAAACAGTCAAAAAACGTTTCTTAAAGTCAAGTCGACGAGTAACAGCGATACGCAATTATGACAATTATTATAGATTTGGATCACGACGATGGAATTCGTGAACAGGTACAACCCTTTTGAACCCTCTTAGGGGTTGAAAAGGAAAATTTCCTGGAAACAGTCAAAAAAAACATTCCTTGAAGTCAAGTCGACGAGTAACAGTGGTACGCCATTATGACATTAACTTCGAGAGGTATGAAAACGGGTACAACCTTTTTCAACATTCTTAGGGGTTGAAAAGAAAAATGTCATGAAAACAGTCAAAAAACGTTTCTTGAAGTCAAGTCGACGAGTAACAGCGATACGCAATTATGACAATTATTATAGATTTGGATCATGATGATGGAATTCGTGAAAACGGGTACAACCCTTTTAAACCCTCTTAGGGGTTGAAAGGAAAATTTCCTGAAAACAGCCAAAAAAACGTTCCTTAAAGTCAAGTCGACGAGTAACAGCGATACGCAATTATGACATTAACTTCGAAAAGTAAAGAGTTGGATCACGATGATGGAAAATCAAAAAACATTCCTTAAAGTCACGTCGACGAGTGTCAGTGATACGAACTTCGAAAGGTATAGAGTTGGATCACGGTGATGATGGAACTATGTGCTAACTTGAAGCTATCGAGGTTGAATTGGGATCAAGGATGTTTTATTAAAAAAAAATTTATATTAATTTTTAATTCGTTACTCGAAACTACGCCTCACACCGTACCTTCGTTACCGTTTCCATGTCCGATCGATCTCCGCTCTTTCGATTACAAATCTAATTCACCTAGATACGAAGTCATGCACTGACTCCTGTGCATACATTGCATTAAATGCATCGAAAACAAAAAGAAGAATTTATGGCTTTTGCCCGACTAGCGTGAATTGTAAATTAGACCTTGACTAAAATTATTGGGCCATTGGGCATTGAGGTCAAAGACAGACAGCATGCCAATAAATCCCTTAGATAGAAATTTTTTTCACATATCGACTTGCAAAGGGGTGGAACAAAGTACGAAACCCTGCTAAGTCGCTGGTATGTGCCAAATAGCCAATAATTACCTCAAACTTCACGAAAACACATAAATATTTGTTCCGGAATTTTTCCTCGACGTATACGCTGGCTTGTGGCAAACATTTTTCTCTTTTTTTTTGGTTTCGCTGGCTTGTCGTCCTTTTTTCATTGTTGGACTCTTGCCTGAACGCTGACATCCTTGACAAGCTGAAGTGCGTATAACTTAACTTTTATCCGACATAAACATTGACACTGCGAATTAATGGAGAGAATTGAATTACATTGAAAATATTTGCTGAACGATTCCAACGCAATCTTACTAAGCGTAACACTATCCTCTCCGTTGTATTTAGCTTTGAATTTTTATTGACAATATCGCGGACATTATACATGAATGTGGACGAGCTGTAGGGGGTGGTGGGACAGTAAGCGTGTTATTGTTCGCATGGCGTATCCTTTTGCTCATTGACCTTTTTATGGGTTTTCAATAAGGGGATCAAATCTGTGGAATAGCGCCTGGATCCGAACTGGGACTTTTTAAGCCCCGGAACCTTTCGAAATGTGATTTCGAAAAGTAATAGGATTATTGGGTGGATATTGTGGGCATAGCGTGAGAGATATCGATAGCATTCTGTCGAGGAAAAAGTTACAAAATCGATTAGGTTGCCTTTTTCAGGATTTTCTTCTCAATGGAAGACTCGTCGCTGGCAATAGTTTGAATTTAACCGAAAGCTTCTCTAACTTTCCTATTTGCTTTTATCTCGCGCCTCCTCCTATACGCATTTGGATTACATATGCATTAGGCTGAGCGTTCATTTTATTGCTGTGTATAAAATAATTTTAATCGCATTAAACTCAGATTAAGGGTAGCGCTTTTTCAAACAATTCACAAAATTGATTTAAATAAATAAATCAATTGCGTAGACTGAAATCAGAACCGGCAAATAACATGCAAGTACTCTTGTTACTTTGTTTACTTCATCGATATCAATAAAAATTGAAAATTGTTTATCTAATTGGCTTTGGATCTGTGCCAATACCACGAGAAAACGGCTGAACAGAATTTGATGAATTTTAGTATTTGAGTAATGGGGTATATACATATGTGGTAACGCATGCTGTTCAATAGGGAAATATTAAATTTGTATTTAAATAAAATACAGAGTAATTGTGATAATTTCGATACTTTGCTCGTTCGTGAACTTCACCATCAAAATGTAAACCTTGACTGACATTTTGGCATCGACAGAGTAACAAAAAAGTTTAAGGATGCGTTTGTATTAAAATACAAAATTGTTATGTACCTATTGAATAACTCTTTACATTCACGAATTTCGCCATATCTCTTGAAAAGTTATACAGTTGGTTTTTATCTCTACAAAATATTCCATTTATTTATTGTTTCCGGAATTTGTAGGTATTCACCGCTGAAGTAATTTCAAATAGGTCGTTAAACTTTTCACAAATTTCGTCATATTTCTTAGGTCTCCTGAGACAAAGAATTGCTTGTTTATCCCACGGGTTTAATAAATAATTCGGTTAAAGTTAGTTTAAGTTTCAGATTAAGCTTTTGTGCTGTTGACTTTCCCTTAAAATTATTGTATATAACCAATAGTTAGTTTTATTTAATTTTTAATTTTTAAAGTAAACGAAAATAATGACGAAGATAAAAAGACAGTAAATAGTCTGTACATATTCAAATTGAAATGGCTGTAAAATATGGACAAATAAACATCTTATCTTATCTTAATAAATAAATAATTGCGTTAAAATCAATTTTAGGATTTTTATATATTCTTAGGGTGGAAAAAATACGTCGCTTAACGACCATAATGCTGAAATGCTGTGCGGGTTACCATGCGACTGATAATCTATAAAAACGTTTAAGCCGACTTTTAGGTGTTTATGTAGAAAACCAGCTAAAAACACAAATACAATTCGATATCTCATCAGACCTAAGAAATATATTGGAATTCGTAGAAACGTACACACATCACTTTAGTGGTTGAATGTAGCAAAATTCTGAAATTAATTTTTAGGCAATTATAGAAATATAAAGCCCATAGAATTCGTAAAAATGTTCACAACTACTTTACATCCTTCAGGGGTTAAGAATTGAAACATCTAAAAACAAATTCTGAGCGCTGAAGTAAAAGTGAAATTATTTCGATATATTGACAGACCTAAAAAATATGACGAAATTCGTGAAAATACATATATACGAGGGTTGTCTGAAAAGTTTCCGACCTAACAAAGATATAATACATTTTTTCTTCAAATTTATTTTTATTTTTCTACATAGTCTCTTTGTAAGTCTACACACTTCTTCCAGTGATGCTCCCATCTCTTTAACCCGTCCAAATAGTACTCGGCGTCATTCTCTGTAAAATAATTGTTTACGACGGAAATGGCCTCCACATTTAACGAAAATCTCTGTTCTGCGAGTGCAACTTTTAGCTTAGTGAACAAAAAAAAAGTCACTTGGGGCTAGATCTGGTGAGTAAGGAGGGTGGTCAAGTAGTTCAAACCATAATTCCTAGATTTTCACCATGGCAACCGCTGAGGTGAGAGACGGCGCATTGTCTTGGTGAAACAAAATTATTTTTTTTCAGCAAATGTGGCGGGTTTTTCCGCAATGTCTGCATTAAGCTTGTCAAGTGATAATGCGTAGTATGTTCCTGTAATGGTTTTTCCTTTTTGAAGATAATCGATTAAGATAACTTCATGACTATAACAAAAAACAGTCTCCATCATTTTACCAGCCGAAAAAACAGTTTTTCCTTTTTTTGGAGCCGATTCCCACTTCGCAATCCATTGTTTTGGCTGTATTTTTTTTCTGGGGTATAATGATATACCCAAGTTTCATCCACAGTAATTAATCGGCAAAAAAACTCTGATTTATTGACCTAATCTGCGCCAGCAGAGCGTTGGAAAAGTTCATTCGAACACGCTTTTGTTCCAACGTGAGCAAACGCGGCACTCAGCGTGCGGACAGTTTTCGGATGCCTAAATATTTATTCAATATGTGACAAACACGTTGTTTGGACATATCCACAGCCTTTGCTATCTCTCTCACTTTAATTCGACGGTTGTCTAACACCATTGGGTGAACTTGACCGATGCTATCGTCAGTGGTTGCAGTTTTTGGACGTCCCGAGCGTTCCTCGTCTCCCAAGCTGGTATAACCACGTTTAAATTCAGCTGCCTAAAACTTCACGGTGGTAAATGATGGTGCGGAGTCCCCGTACACAGCGTCCAACTTGTTTTTGATTTACGTAAGCGTATTGCCTTTTAAAAACAAATACTTAATGACAGCTCGATACTCGATTTTATCCATTTTCAAATAAACACTCACATCGACTCACTCAAACGATTGTCAAACAACAACTGCACGTCCAAAATGGCAGAAATTTTGGTGAGTACCTTTGGAAAGGTGCCTTGCTTTTGTTGACGAGTGCTGCCATCTTCATGATGAGGTCGGAAACTTTTCAGACAACCCTCGTACACCCCATTTTTACAACAGTCTTAGCCTAATATTTTTTTCAAATACATCTACCTATACATACCAAGTTTTAAGTTTCTAGCATAAGCTGGTCCTGAGATAGAAAACCAAACCTCACGTCCCTTATCAAAAATATTTCTGGTGTGTCCCTATGGGCTATACTAAATTACCCAAAAATAATAGTTCGAACGGCTTGTGAGCTAAGGCTACGGCGGACAGACATTCGTTATGCCTTTTTTGGGGATACGAAAGTTTCAGGGCAGCAAACTTTTTTGAAGTTCCAGGACGATCACAATACTGAATTATAATATAAAAAAGATATAAAAATAATTTGTTTTAGCTTTGGCTTTAATAGTTTTACGAACTTAAAATTTGGGTATTTAGGATTTGTAAATTTTGGGTATAGAGGAATTGAGCTTTGCTATTGAGAGTTTGGTTTTTGTGGACAGACTCGATGGTAGATCCTAGGTTTTCGTTTGTCTAACCCGTATCTTAATGAAAAATAAGATGAGAAATTTTATTTTCACTTAAAATACAAAACAAACTACTTATAATCTTTATTTAATCTCATCAAAACAACAAGAAATCAAATATGCAGTAAATTCTTGAACGTAAACTCGTAAATCGAACACAGGTGTAAGCAATCAAAATTCATAGAATCGATCAACTTCAGCCACAAAAATCGTTATCGTGAAAAATTGAAGAATTTCCAGACATCAAATTGAGAATTTTTTATAACTTGTTCCAACGAAAGGTTCAACAGCAACTCGTCCAGTACGTTGCCTGTACGGATTCCCACCTGGCGAACTACCGAGCTCTCTACTATCTACGTGAAGATGATATTTTTGAATAATTGATTCCGGGGATTCACCTGCAGAGACAAGGCGTCTACTCAAGTTACACGATTTGAAAAATCACATGGATGAAGCAAAATCACTTCGATTCAATTAAAATATATCGAGACATTTTTATGTGAAGAGTAGAAAAATAAACATTCTTAGATACTGTTGACCCGGTAAATAAAATTATCCTGTTGTTCGTTCGAATATATCCCGACCGAAATGAACAATAACCTACTCGAGAATGTATGATTTATTGATCATAAGGATTTATTAACGTATTTTTTTTTATCCTGCTTGCTGTTTCCGCTTGTTTTCCATATGAATAGAAACAAAATATAGTTTAGAATATTGAAAAGAACATTGCTACTCTGTCTTATTGGTGCTCTAATATAGCAAGTTGCGACTTAAAATATGACTGAACATTTTTAGTTTATGTGGCTTTTGTGAATTTACGTACGAGGCAGATAGGAATTTTTTACTGGTGAGCAATTTTTTTCATGTCGTATGCCGGTTAGTCGAAGGAAAAATAATCACATTTACATTCTTCGGAGCAAGGGCTGCCATACACAATTTTGTATGGAGGGGCAGATCCACGGCTTAGCAGGTGAAGTCATGTGGAAATATGTACACAGGATAAAAAGAGTATAAAGATCTCAGACGAAAATGATTATAGAGTTCAGTCGACTTAAAGACTCCAAAATAGTAGTAAACGTGAGCACCATCACCCAACTCGCTACCTTTTATTCGATGAAAAAGTATGACACTAAAGAAATCTTACTACGGTAACTAAAATTGTGTAAGATGAGAAATTTTAAATTTACAGTGTTCTTCTTTCAATATTATTAATGATTTTAAGATTAGACACCTGTCTTGATTGAAAGTACCACAAAATACAAAATGAGTGTTGTAATTTCTTAAATTTCTTAAATTTCTTCTACGTCTTCGAAATATATTCGAATGTCTTTTAACGCTGAAAGCCTATACGCCTACATTATTTTATGGTAATTGCTTTTGCTGGTCGCATTAGTTGATCCGTCGAGCCTGATTTGAACCAGAGACCTATGGAAGCAATAAATTAATAGTGAACCTGAATTGCAAAATAGTTGAACCACATTTGATTGAAAATTGAAAATTTTTCAAATTGGTTGTATTCCACTAATGGCCCCTTCTTTATCGCCCTCTAAATGCGGCATCCGGACGGAGTTAGATTGTTTTGAAGACATAGAAGAAGTTCTTCCCGACATTAAGTTTTTCTTGAAAATAAAACAGGAATCACTTTTTAAAATCTTTTAAGCCCCAAGAGTAGCAAGGGTGTATCCAAATCTTGGTTTTGCGGTTGGGCCGGATTTTTTTTCCCTTTCATGTATTTTTTTAATTAAAATAATAAAGTATTGTTACCGATTTAAAAAAAAAATCGATACCCTGAAATTTTTTAGTTTACGCTTAGTATAGACTCCAAAAAAGTCCGTCTGTACGCCGCAGTCCGTCCGCCATATGCAAAATCGTTTGAAGGGTCGTAGCTCCCAAACATTTTGAGCTATTTAATTGATTTTTTTTTTGTGGGTAGACTGCGGCACCCCTTTAAGTGGCCACCTTTTGAGGGGTGGTGGTGGAGGGGAGCGTTTTGGACGAAAAATTTTGGTTTCTAGATCTCAGCGACCGCTTATGCAAGGAGGTTGTAACTTGAAATTTATATAGAGCTTTGATAGTGGACCGGTTTGCAAAAAAAAAAAATTCCGATATACGAGTAGGTGGCTTGCATCCAATTTTGCCAGACGTTTGAGCATGTATCTTAAAACGAAATGAAAGAATGTCAAGTGAGCAAAAGCCGAGCATTCACACAAGAAGTGTTGTGCGGACTCCTCCTCCTCACAGCAATGATCACATATGGCAGAACTTAACATTTTGATCCTCTATAAATGCTCATTCAGCATGTAATGGCCTGCTACAATAGCAACTATGTTATTGAGATCCCTCCATTTCAGTTCTAGAAGAAACCTGATTCTTCTCAAATTTGGCCCAGTTAAGATCATTTTTGACTGTCTGCAGTGGTACAGATTGATCAACAGCCTTTGTGCCACTCGGCCAGCTTCCTGTGAATATCTGTTTTAATGAACGTATAGTATATCCCTACAGTAGGCTCAGGAATACATAGGGATGCTTCTGGCTCTGCCCCTGCAATCAAGACGGTTGCATCGTTTCCTGTTATGTCTCAGTGCCCCTATGGTAGTTTTGTGATAAAGAAATTCCATTTCATTAAAGTGTGGAAGAAAAGGAAAATTGCAGGTTGTATTTTTATATCTAGAGTAAAAATTTTCACAATCAAGAGAGCTGCAACCTACGAAAAATTATCCTTGTTAACAACCAATTGATATTTGTCTCTAAATCATAGAAAATCATAGAAAATCAAAAATTCACAAAAATTAACCTCGGCTATAGGTGCCATTAGCTGCGGCGTTTCAAGATTGCATGATACTTCACAGAGTATTCAGCATATAGTTCCACGATCAAACAGCATTTTCGAACCTAGTCCAATATCACTTTCTATTTGGTCCACCTAGTAAAAGTTTTTCAACTGTCTTGACATCAATTGTAATATCCAGAGCAGCGATTGCTCTTGGTAAGGAAGTTCGTGTGACGGTTTTCAACCACTCTGCTAATGTTAAAAGGCAAAGCATGAAAAAGTAGCTTTTTAGTTTCACCATGAAAATCTTCCACGCTCATATTATCATGAAACAATAAAGTAATATTAAAGTTAAATTAAAATAATGCTAACTTAATACACTCCAACCCTTAATAGTCCAAACGAATTTTCCCTTTCAGCATTTCATTAGAGCTGATTAGTATCTTGACAAAAGGAAAATCGTTGAGCGAAATTTAGTGGTCTATAATCTCCGAACTGCATCCCCTTTTCTTTACTATCCGAGCAACATCCTTTACGACTTAACGAAATCTATTAGCAATGTAAAATTTTCTCAGTCCGATTGTACGAGTACGTGCTAAGGACGATCGTTAGAAAAGTAGCTGGCGAACCGAAGTCACATTCCCGCAGTAAAACCGCCATAGTGTGCACATCTCAATTATTGTGCACTAGCGACGAGAACGAGTCAGCTACCATGAATTCTTGGCTACTTGCATACTTGTAGGTAAACCACCCCCAGAGCATACCTTAATGCTGCTTCCAACACCGTAAAGCCATAAGAACAAAAGATCCGCTTCCCTCCATGGCTAAGGATTCGGTTCATGTTCATGACCCATTTAACGTGAAAATAATTCACGAATTGCTTTCCACCAAGTCTAGTGTGTGTCCGTGTCATGTTTTACGTTTTTATCCTTCGCTCGTTTCGAGCGGCAGCAATAAATTTTGGTTCATGGATAAAGGATTGGGCAAAGGATTGGGCAAAAGATTGGGCAAAAAAAGGAGCCGAACTGGAATAAAATGGAACTGCATGTGCGGGAATGAGGAGCCACAGTGCATATGTGCTGCTGTCTTCTCGCCATCGAACACGAACTCTTTCCCAGATAAACCAACTCTCAAAACTAAAGCTTATAAAAATTACATCGCCTCCGAACATGGGAAAATTTTTAGGATTATTTACTGCTAGCGAACGTTCATTTTCCTCCACGATGTCATCATCTTGGCTGTGTACAACGGATCGTATAATATCTTTATAGTTCTTAGGACATAAATCCAGAGAAGAAAAACCCACCCGTTCCACAGAATAAGATAGAGCCCAAGATATGAGCTATTCTAGAGCAACATACAGATTTCTATATATTGATAATAATTTCTGTAATAAAAAGGGTGTCAAGGATGTCTTGAGAATTGTTTTTCCATGTCGACATATTTTTGGCAACAATTGGATTGGATGCGTTCGACCAAATCATACTATCAAGAAATTTTGAGGGCCAACATCTTTGTAACAAATTGGCAAAATCGAAGATTTCATCTGTTTGTAAAGTGGTTAAAGAAATTTATTAGTTGTTTATCTGTATTTTCTGATTTTAGGGGTATATTTTTTGACCTTCTTTACACGCCGTATTTTTCGACAGCTAGACTGGGTGGATTCCTGTCTCGGCGCGGGTGGGAATTTAAAATTGTCGGCATATGTCGTCCAGGTCATATTAAAAAGTTAGATAATTATTTTTATTTTGAGAATACTGTGATTTATTGGACCTCCAAAAATTACTACTAATCTTAATTTGTTATACTCTAGATGAAATCATATAGAGTATTATAAGTTTGATCCAGCCCGAAAAGTTTGTAACGCATAAAACCGAGCCTCGGACGAAAAAAGGTCATATATTATTTTGTGTTCAGTTGTGGCCAAAAACCCCAAATGAGTTTGCTGTCCGTCCGTCCGTCTGTCTGTCCGTCTGTCCATCCTTCCGTTTGCACGATAACTCAAGAACGCGTTGGCCTAGGAAGTTGAAATTTTGACACCACCTGTAAAATGGAAAAAGGAAAAGGCTAAGTTCGTTAATGGGCGATATTCTTCTACTCCTTCGGGTACCTCCCATACAAGTGTCCTTAAAACACGTATTCACAATTATTGCACGAATGCTTCAAGTTAGGAACTTGAAATTTTGCATAATTAAAGTTTACAATGTTTGAAGCGAAAGTTCCGAATATGATGCAAATCGAATTAGTTCAAAAATTTATGCAAGTTACAGAATCCACTATAACTCTAGTACGAGTTAAAGCAGGGATTCCAAATTTACAGGAATTAGTTTTATATCAAAAGCAAGACTGAGTTCATCAATTAGCGCTATCCGTAAAGTATTAATATGAAAAATATCCCATAACTCCTTATTGTAGTTGCCATACAAAAATTCTGTAAAAATGTCCCAGCTTAATTTATGGAACTCACTATAACTCAAGAAATCGTTTAACCATCCATCGAGTATACACTATACAATAGTTTCTACCTGTAAATTAAAGGTCATGCAATAATTGTATGTGCACTCCTCATTCTTTTGATATATTCCCAACTAAAATATAAATCGGAGTTAAGTATTTCATCTAGAGTATCATACGATTGGCTTGTTTTATCTTAAGATAGAAAAATTTCACCCTCAACTGCTACCATTCCATCAAAAAAGTTATGTCTTTTCTTTATTGTCATTAGTAGGCAATATGCAGTATATTTTAAATTTTAACTTTCTAGCGTAAACCGGATAGGGAAATACCCACCCACACATTGAAAATATACTTAATTTGTTGTACCAATAAAGTAGTAATTTAAAAATTTATCTAACTACCAAGCTCCAAATTGAGGTCATCAGTATTGTTGCGAGCTACAAGATCGCCGTGATGTCAAATAAAACACGTTTCGATTAAAATTAATAACAATAACAACGTTTTATTAATTTGTATTCAATAATCTCACTATTGCGAACTCCATCCGATTTCATTTACTATACGATCGCTGTTATCAATGGAATTCTTTTTCTAAATACACTTTCAAAAAGAACTAACCGGAGTCTTACTCTCGCAGTTGAAAAACTGATCCCGTGTGCAAGCTCTGCGGTACTTATAAACTGCAAGTGTTAAGTCGAGAGATCTCCAGCATATTTGGTTGTGTGTGGATCGCGCAAGAAGTATCTATTGTCATTGATAAGAGAGTTGTTCAGGTTACCAGGGTACATATCTAACAGTATTGTTACATGTAAACCTGGCAACCGCGCAACTCGATCGTTTCGCATCAACAACCGAATACCTAGCTACAAAGTAAACCAATCAGAAACCTAGTTGAAGTATATAAGGAGAGCGGAGCAACACGATTATACCTCCCTTCTTATCAAATGTGCTCGAATGTACTAGAACAGCGTAGTAGATCAAAATCGAGAGATCTCAAGGTCACTAGAACCCTCTACACACACCACCGAACGAAGATTCAAGAACAGTCTAGACTACCGCCGACTAGTATAAAAGCAGATAAAGCTTTCAGCGAGGGATATATTAATTTTTATTACGTGGACTGCGACAGTCAACTAGTACGCGATCGTATTGGTGTAAAGCGATTGATATAGCGTGTGATCGAGTAAATCGATATAAGCGGGCGGTATTGCCATACAGTGAGAATAATTGCGCGAATAGAATTAAAGTGCGAATAATAAATTAACACTTATTTTGATTGCATACGTATCTCCGATCCAGCTATTGTTCACTAAATACTCATGCCATGTCTCCAACGAATATTCTGCAATATGGCGGATTATCTAATTTGAGTTAGCGACTTACACTTTGAAAAACCTCAAAGCACTTTCTTTCGGGAATTTCCAAAAAATGGGAACATTGACTTTCGGCAACCGTATAGACGTACTAAGAGCCGTTCTGAGACTACGATTTTGTTTCATGTGTAATTTAGAAATATGACGTTTGGCTGAGGAACCCATGATGGTGAACCATAACAAACGGCCAGTCTGACGATCAAATTGTAGAGAAGCAACTTGTTGGATTTGCTGGGCATAGTTTGAACCAGTCTCAAGTTTCGTGGCCGCCGTTTGCAACTTTTTCATAACTACAGTCAGGTTTCAAGACTAACAAATTAACGCGAACGACATCGCATAATATGAGGACACCGTGAGGTTCGTACTTGGTGCATCTGTCGTAAAGACAGAGAAAAGCAAAGGTGACAGCCCTGAGATACCTAAGACCTAAGAGATATGATGGAATTCGTAAAAACGTACACAACTACTTTACATCCCCAAGAAGTGTAGTTATATCCTATTCTGAGTGAAGCCACAGCTTTGACCCTGCGTAAAATTGTGAACGGACATCTGTACTGATGGAGAGGAAAGATGGAGAGGAAAGGTGACCAAATCGGGCCGAGTGAGCATAACTAGTAAAATAAAACTTAAATGGATGCAACCCTTTAAGGACATACCTCTAAGTATACGTACATATACAAACTTAATTCTATAACTAGAGTTCTTTAAGTTATTTGCGCCTCCATCTTTTAATTATGTTTATAATATTAGGCCTTCGGATTCCGTCTGTTGATTAGGCGGACTATTTTAGACATTTTAAACCTGATTTCCATTTAATTCTGAAATAAATTACAAACTTCTATCCGACGATCTAAAATCAAATTTACACAACCGTAGGTTATTAACTACCCAACAGATCGTCCCTAAGTCAAGATGCAAAATTTGCGACCTGCGAAAAGCTAAAGAGTATGCACTTCACGCTACCCCTAACTAGGTTTTGATGTCCCTCTGCGGATCTGGGAAAAGCCTGGGAATGGGTTTTTCGCAATCTCAGAACGCCATTTAAGAAAGATTTGTATTCGTCGAGAACTGCAAACGGAAACGGATTCCGGAAATTGAACTTCCTCACTCGAAGAAAGTCGGTCATTTCGAAATTTTCTACGTTGCCGGCCCTAGGGATAGATAAAAACTATCTAAAGTTAAATAAGCTCTGAGATTTCTTCAAGGATTGCAATAAGAACGAAAATTTTTGTGTATGTAGTGCAGCGAACGATACGAAATAATCAAGTGTATTAAGTTCTACAACATCATGTCGTCTTCAATACTCAGTTAATTAATTGCCAGAATACAGCGCATATACGAGTAACAGGAATACGTAAGGTGCCTTTATTTCGAAACACTGTCGTCAAAATATCCTTCATGTTGTCCGTTACGGGTCTAATTAAATCACCTGAACTTCATCGAAAGGATAAATTATTACATTAAGGGTTTAAAGAGATCGAGTTGAGAATGCCCAGGCATGGCGTACAGAGGCTACAGGACAAGTAGAACTTCTACCCTTAAGAATTTTATTAGGACTTTTAATTACTTTTGTCAGCAGTGGCAATTTGTCGGTCGGTATTCTGGGGGTCGTTGGGACGTTTTTGCTATCAATTAATTTGTAGGGTCGGTGGGGGCGCTGCTACTGGTAACGTAGACTAAAGTAGAGCCCGACGGGAGAATGTCAGAAGTGTTTAAATGGTGTCGGGATAGGAAACCGGAGTAATTTATCCGGCTAAGAAGAGCCTTTTTTAATTTACAAACATACCGATTACAACTACTTAACATTAAACTGTTTCGAAGTTATGGTGGCATTCGTGTAAAAGTCAAATCGTCGTATGTTTTACGTAAAGGATTAAGATTAAGACTGATTGGAATGCGGTGAATATTATGTAGAAGAAAACGCTTAAATTTTTTCCTAATAATTAGTTCCGGGCATTCGGCTTAAGTGTTTTGTAAGGGCGGATAACCGAAAATTACAATGCAAAATCAGTCAGTACCCAATATATGATGAAGCCATACGTGTGACACTCTACGTAAAATATTGATTTTCTGTTCAAATTTTAGTAGGACATTGAGAAAACGGTGGAGTTGTGGAACAGGTGAAAGCGAGGGTTGTCACATGGCCACAACGATTTTAAAAGGAAGACTATTGTGCGTGACTGCAAATCAATTCATCACAACAAGTCGCTGGAACATAGCCACTCCCCATATCCTGTGAATTGTATAGAGACAGATCCAACGCAGAATAATGTTTTTTTTCTAAGTAACGGCTTATACTCGAACATTGAAATTTGTTAATTAATTTGTTGTAAGTAATTTTACTAACAAATAACTTAGATTTACATTATGAAAGTGTACCATAAAAAATGGTCAATAACGTTCCAAATTGCCTCCTGCTTATTCTGTAGGTTGTCAGCCACATAGTAACCTACACCGCATCTCAGCATTAAGCGCAATCCGGTATTCTACCCAAAAAATAACAAAATTTTCCAATTTCAATAAAAACATAGGTGATAAAATATTGACATAGGCCTTTAGGGGTTGAATATAAAAAATTCTGAAACCAATTTTTTCGCGATTTTATAGAAAGCCCGTTCAAGTAAAAAACAATTCGAACTCATCAGACGTAAGTGATATCCCGGAATTACTAAAAACGAACACAGTCATTTTGAATATCGCAAAATTTAGAAATTTATTTTTACATTATTATACATATCTACAACCCATAGAAGTAAAGCGAATTCGATCTCATTAAACCAAAAAAAGATTTCTCGAAATTCGTGAATAGTTTGAAAATACTTTACACCAAAAATACCTAAATCGGGGTTTTCCGATTATATTTAAAAGCGATTTCGATATCGCATTAGACCTAAGAAATATATCGGAATTCGTGAAAATGTACACAACCACTTTACGCTTAGGGTTTGGATTTCGAAAATTTAGAATGAGCTTATATAAAAAGCTCGCAGAAAGAAAACTAATTTGATAGCTCAAGATGCCTAAGAGATATAAAGAAATTCGTGAAAATGTGGAAAAAATGCTTTTCTTACTACACCTCCTTACGCCAATGAAAATTTAAAATTTTGTATGCTTTAATTGCTCCTGTAGTACATCTATATACGTACGTTTCTAATTTCAACTTTCTAGCATAACCCATTTCTGAAATACAACAAAACCATCCTCCACCCCCGTACCTTGCTACTACTATCAAAAGTTAATTTTTCTTAGATTTTTTGAAAAATCACTCCTCAAAATTTTAGTAGACTCCTCTTATAGTCCAGTAACTAAAATTATGAAATATTCTTGGTACAATTGGTTCGGATGATATTCTAATTCAAAGTTTTTTACTTCCCACCCTCACACCTAACCTCCCCCTTCCGTATAGTAACAGTAAAGTCAAATCAAACTTTTTTTTGTCCGGAAAAACTATCTTTATCTACTCTTTCGGGTATCTCGAATCTAAATGTCGAAAACCCCGGAAAAGCGTTCAGCTTCATCTAGCGTTATGGTTCAAAAATGTTAAATTCGGCGTGAAATTTGCAGAATGCGGAACATATTACGCACAAAACAGATTACTCGATATTTTGATGGTATAATAAACCTTCATGTACATAGTTCCGAACTACTTTCTCAATTTCACCCCAAGCTAAATTATATCGTAATGAATCTCATTTCTATTTTCTACACTAAGCTGACATTAAGCCCATAATATGATCTAATCAATTTTGTGTCCTTTACATGTTTATAGAATTAACTCTCCGACTTTCCTCCGGCTGTTTCGCCACCCGGCTTATTAAATTTCCACCTAAAGCCTATTACACTATTACCTGTAGATACTCGTACTCTAAGATAGTTAGTTCATGGGCGTAACGTACCTTAGAGTCTTACCACCCCCAATGACTTTTTATTGAGCAATTCTTCTTTCTTTTTATGCTATATAGAAGTAAACTAATGTATGTAAAACTTTTCACCTCATCGCTTTTTCACTCCTTAGTTGTCGCGTTGTATTTGCTGAGTGCGTATAGCAATTCTGTGAAAACAGAAAATAATTCAATAGAAAATACGCGAGTTGAAAATTTAAATAGTGTGAATAACTTTTAATTTCAAAAATCGTTAATTCGTTAAATTAATTTCTTTTTAAACAAATGCTAATTAATACATAAACGTATTGTAAGAAAAGTCGACCGAAAATAGTGTGTGGTTGTCCAGTTTGGTGAACGTTAAATCGTTGGTGAAATGAAATTGGTTAAAATCTGTGCTCGGAAAACGGATATCCATAGAGCAGATTATGATAAATCATCAGGAATTAGAATAGATTAGGCGGCATGGGACCGGGGATTTTGTTTTCTGTATTTCTTTGTGCTTATTTTATATCTACGTAATTTGTTAATGAAGAGAAATAACCCGTCCGGCAGGAATATGTGTAGTCATTGTTCTTATCGTTTTTACAGCAAAATATTCAGCTCCTTTAAAATGATAAAATAGGTGAAAGGGACGAACGTACCTGTAGGAGCTCATAAAATTAGAAAACATGATATTTTCAACTTGGTCCTGGACTGGAATCCTCAAGAAGAGGAAAAAATTACCATTTTTTGTACCATTAGTTTAGTGTTTAACACCAATAGCAAAATATGGTTTATTATTAAAAAAATAAACGAAAATATATCATATCCCCCATACGTACTTGAGCTTTCTCCAAAGTTTGCAACTTGAACTAAATTCTATACACTCTACATACAAGTGCACATATATATAATTTCTTTCCAGAACCTAGAACAAGGAATCTAATTAATTAATTTATATCCTGTAGTATAAAGATTTGGGACACGATTCAAATTTTAAATAGATCTGATATTACCTACACCGGAATTAAATTACAAAAATAGATTGGCATTGTACTTTACATTCTTCAAAATAATAATAACATCTTCTTAAATATTCTGGCCAGTTTAGTGGTAAGCAAATTTGCGTCTTTCGCAGAGTTTTTGCAAGCAGTCCTTCAAAAGGTTCCTTAATAATATGTGTTACTTTCAAGCTAGGAGTAACAGCAGGGGTACTCTTTAATAAGAATATGAGTCTAAAAAAAGGCTTGGTTTACAAACTTCCTGGGATAGTGTTTCTTCAAGATAGTTTCTTCAAATGATTCAGTGCACTTACGACCTTATCTATTTCAAGCTTCAGTATTCATACTCTCTTAAAGAATGAAATTCATCAAGTAGTCTTTTTATACTCTGGAATAAAACTTGTTGTAATCTAGAATATTATTTTTTGACCAGTATTGGCCAACTACAACTTGTTATTCGTCTGTATGTTCAAACGCAATATAACTCAAGAACGCCTTGACCTAGGCTATTCAAATTTGGAATTGAGACCTTTCATTCAATTTGTAAAGCTAAATTCTCAAATTCCTCCAAGGAGATATAGCTGCCATACTAGCCAAATTAAATACATTAAGAACATTCAAAAATATAGATTTTTAGGAGGCTTCAATCTGGGGATTTGAACAGGGTCCTTCATTTACATTTTATCATCACTATAACATAATAAATCGTTGAGCCAGGAAGTTGAACTTTAAGTTGAGTTTAACGGTCAAGTTTGTTAGTTCACTCAAAAAAGTTAAATTTAATGCACAATTGACAAAAAATCCGTAAATCTAGTAGCTTAATATTTTGCACCCAACAATTTTTAACAATTTGAAAGTACGGGAATAGTAAATTCGTAGTAAATTTATTAATTTATTTATTTTATATTCATACAGAGGTGCTTAAAAATATGTTGCCTTTAATAAAATTAGCTAAAAAATCTGAAATTTTTCATACGGTTGAGGGATGAACGTTTTCAATTGTATAACTTTTAGAGATAAATAGGAACCAATATCTAAATTAGTTTCAGTTGATCTTTATTTCTACATTTTTACATAAAAATTAAAGTTTCTACATGGAAATTTTGTTGATTTTGAACGCGTAGATGATCAAAGAAATGTTTGCCGTTTTAACGTCTTTCTCCTAAGTTTTGGCATTTTCTTCTTCAAAATTTAACCGTCAAACGTAGTCTTAATGGAAGAACTAACTCTTGTTTTAGCATATAAAGAAATTCATATCATCATAAATATGTTTATGCAGCGCGAACAACTTCTTGAACGTGAATTGATTGAAAGAAAGAAACCATTTACCTTATTATTTTTTAATAACAAAGTACTGTAATCGAACTGAACCTACACCGTATCTAAGCATTATGAGAGCGTACGGACTTCTACTCGATCAATAATAAAGTTGCACACAGACTGTTGGCAGATTTTTTATTATTTCTTTTTTTCATCAATTTCTATAAGAACACAGGGAATATAATATCGACATAACCCTTAGTGCTCCAATCACAAAAAATTTCTGAAACCGATTCTTAGGCGATTTTATTGAAAGCCCGTTAAAGTAAAAAAGAATTCTATATCTCACCAGACCTAAAAGATATGTCGGAATTCGTAAAAACGTATTCAGTCATTTTATTTTACACCCCTTTTTTCTGAAATAAATTTTTATATGATTGTATAGGGTCATTCCATCAAGAAACCACCACAGGTGTGACCTTACCATCACCGATTCTTTTGAAGATTTTTGTAATTGAAGAATTAGTGAAAAAAAAAATTTAAATTAAATTTTTTGTTTCTATCTAATCACTATGTTAAAGATTTCACAAAAATGATGTCCAAGTTCTATTTGAAAATTCTTATCTCTGGTAATTTTTACCATAGAATAATAAAATAGGGCTTATTTTAAATGAAAAGGTTGGTCGCAATAATTACCACTCTTGAAATCATAAATTTAAGCTAGTTTAGTAATATATTTATCCCAAAAAAAAATTAAATTGGAAATAGCAATAATTACCATATTTGGTATGTCCTATAAATCAGAGAATAAAAGGTTAGCAGGTAAAGCCATTAGCCAATTACCAATCACAAATTTCGTCATTTTTGGCGATTTTTGATGGAATGACCCTAAAAAAACCGCATAGAAGTAAAATCGAATTCGATATCTCGGAATTCATAAAAACTTACGCCATCACCTTACACCCCCTGCAGACTGAATATCAAAAAATGCTTGAAACATTTTCTTGGCGATTATATTGGCAAATGCGAATTTGATACCTCATTATAGATTCATAGTAATTTTTTACCATGAAAAATATTTGATGTTTTTGTTCATTATTTCAACAACTTTGTTATGAAATCGAAGAATTTCAGTCAGAACTTTTTCGTATACCCACAAGTATAATATAAATCGGAAATCATTATTTCATCTACAGTATCGTACGATTGACTAGCCAACAGTGGCTCTGCGGCATATTTCTTAAAAATTTCGATTAAACAAATTTGGAATTTATTTAAACAAGTGAAAATTAGCTACAATTATGCGAAACATTTCAATTGTGTAACAATTGTTCGGAAACAAATTTTTAATTATTTTTGACCATGCGATTTATGAGTTTATTTCTTAAAAAGTTCTTAACAATTTCGGATAATAGCCCGTGATTTTTTTTAAGCCCGAAATACCCTGGAGGTATAATAAGAATGTTTTGTCAGTAATTAAAGGGTTTTGAGCGTCCTTTTTTGCCATTAACTATACAGACATGCATTTGTTCTGGACCTATTTTCTGGTAATTTTGTTTTCACTGAAAGAGACTCTTAGTTTTGATCCTTTCCGTAGTAATGAATATCTCGCAGACTTCAGTAATTCCATCAATAAATTGATTTAACAAAAAGTATCTGAATACCATTTTTATAGCTAGAGGAAGTATAACAATATAATCTAGTCAATTTTTTTAAATCTAAAAATAGCCAAAGCTCTGAAAATGGCATGGTCCTGAAAGTCATAGATTTGTAAGAAGTGGATTTTATAAGTAATCCTCTTTTCTTCGGATTTGATGATATAATGGCTTTTGATTTAATTTATGCTCGCTCTTAGAATATCATTTTAATGAAGTCATAAGATTATTAAATGGATAGAAATTCAATAAAGTTATGTTCGGAGCTTCCTATGGTTTCAAATTAATTTAATTTGAGTGCATTGTACCCACGTGTAACAATGAATTCTGATTGGCACAAGACCAACAAACGTTCTATAGTCAAGCGAATGAAGAAAAACGTAAAACTTATCAGCCCCTATTATATCCATCCACGAGGTGTACATATTACAGGTAAAGCCATAAACTGGATAAAACGAAAGATACGGTTTCTTCGATTTATAGACAACATATTTCTTCCTGTGCCGGGAGGCACTGGAAAACCCTGTAATTTCTGATACCGAATAAAATCGTGAATTGGGAAATTGCTTAATTAAAACGATCCCAATATTACCCGACTCCGGCTTCAACTAATTAACTTTCATGTCTCGAATTACATAAAAACAGAACAATCCTTTCTGCCTCGAGTTGAAAACTATGTTCTAGTTTTTACTGCTCCACTTACCTTTTAGCAGATTTTATTACAATTCTATTTACTTTCTTTCTAGGCAGGTTTCTTTTCACTATTCTCGAAGAATTTCTTAGGAATGTTGATGGGGGTGGTTTTTTTCACAATGGGGATAGTAGAAATGCAGTGACTTCTTCGTGTTCGATATTTTCTATCGTATAGATATGCCGAGTATGTAGCAAATAATGTATAGTCTAAGCTTCTTTATAATTAGGTCAAAAATAGTTCAAATAGTTCAGCTCAATGAGGAACACAAGTGAAAGTAGGTGAAATACCGCTTACAACTAAATTATGAATAAAAATTTTCTACTGAAGTGATATTATATTATCGCATTATGTGTGTTCATAAGTGGCAATACAAACAGAAAATATATAACAACATGTTCGTATGAAAGTGGCCTATTTATGTGATAAATAATAACTTAATATTTTTAACTGAATAAAAACCAGAATGAGTTAATGGACGTGCCAAATTAAAGGATAACAAATCATGGTAATTATTAACAACGCAATTATTAATATAAATTCTACATATTTCAGAAATAAATTACTAGCGATCATCCAATAAAAACATATTTAAAAAGTCGATGATAAATTGCTAGCTGGCACATCATCTGCACAAATAAATCTGAGATGACAAATTTTACTGTAATTTTTAAATTTTCACAAAATATTTTTCAGAAAGACTGAGTTTGCACGCTTATAATTCGAGAACTATTGAACGAATTTTGATGAAATTTTTTATTCATGTAGATACATATATTACTTAAGCTATAGACTTTAAACCGTTCTTGATTTGCATTAAGGCATAGCTCCCATACAACACGCATTAACAATTCGAATTCTTTTCAGAGGCACTGTCCATAAATGCTGCTCCACCATCTGAATTAGATGCGCACCTACATACCCATATGACTAGCAAGCAAAAGAATAAAGCAGTGATTCTCAAATGTTTGACATTGGAAAAGTTGACGAACACAGATCAAGAGGAGTAGTTTCTGTACAATAGTGGCGATATTGAACTCTATAAACACGGGTGAAGCTTCGGGACGCCACTAAAAAATTAAATAAAATTAACAGAACATGTCTGTGCCGCGAAAGCATATAATATACCAAATTCAACTCCAAAAAAAGCCTAGTTTCACTTTAATTAGGTGGTACATGGTCTCCAATAAATTTGAAAAATGTGGAGTTAGCGTGGATTGCATAAACCATCAGAAAGAAATTCCCGATTTTTCATCTGATGTTCTTGAATATAAAATAAAATTGGAATCCAGATTGTTGTTCAAATCAGCTTGAAAGAACAAATCGCTTCAATCCTTGGAGGATGGAATTTACAAGGGTTGGGTTCGAAACATACCTTTTCAAAATATTATTCCTAAAATGTCGTAAATTAAAAACTCGCATCTTGCGAACCAAATTTTCGTGTATACTTTAAACAATAATAACAAAAACGTTTGGTGAAAACAGTTTTCATTTGTGTATTATTGTTTTCGATTGTGTTTCTACGGCTTAGAATTATTAAATCATGTTCAATAGTTTTAATGGCTTACAGCTGTAATTCTCACAAAGTTGTAGCTGTTATATTTGTTCGTCACTATTTTTAGTTCCAGCTATAAGTTTTGGATACTAGAACTAACTTTAAAGTCGACCTCTTTTTATAAAAATCGAAAAACCGATAGTTATGTTTCAGAAGGTTTGACTTTGAATTTAACGTGATTTTCGTGATATTTGCACGACATCGTAATACGCGAGATTTTCAAAAGCGGGATTTTGAAAATCCCGAGTTTTTAAAAACACGATATTTTTGAAAACGCCATGAAAGTCCTCTACTGTGGAATGCATTAAACTACGAACCTTAAAGCTTATCTACTTTCAATTTTCACCACGCTCAAGAAGGACAATAAAAAGCATGAAATCCGGCTCCTACTTCGATCAACTCTCATTGAAATGGCCCTTTAAAATTCCTTTACCCGTCCACCTCTGGATTTGATAACCCGAGAGCACTAACCTATTTGAAATTTTGAATTCTGTTACTGCACGTAATTCGAAATGGTAAATTATTAAAAGGAAAAAGTCTACAACCTGTTCTTATACCTACCAAGCAAGAGTCTTTAAATTATGTGGTCCGCTCCATTGTGTCAATGTGAGACGCTGAAATTTTTCAAACATCGCTGCAAAATAATAATTCAAGTGACGAAATTGTAGAAAAGAAAAATCTTCCTACTCACTCTAATGGCCACTGGCGTAACTGTGTCAGCAGTAACACTAGCATTGACTACCTCTGAGTACGATAGATGGTGAATTCGTAGTGCATATTTAGTTCTACTAGTGGCCGCCATACATGTTGAATAACACTGGGTAAGACCAATTTTAATCATAGTCGTAAATGCACTTTTCAGTCCTTGATTTTGGCCCGGAATCCGTACAAAGATTTTTTCCGTCAACCTCCATTTTGTAATTATCCCCACCGTTTTTAACATTAACATTTAAACAGAACCATTTCTTGATAACGGCAATATATATAAAAAAAATTGACGTAGTCAGGAAATGCGCGAAATGAAGGATCGTTGCTCATATTACAATTTTTTGTTGAACGCAAAAAATTTGCAAAAGAAAAATATTTGAAAAAAAATAACCAAATTACGGTTAACTTAAAATGGTGAACAGACTCAGCGCTAATTAGTGATCCTGTGCACCGGAAAATTTGTTAGCTATGCGGTCAAATGTGTGATTTCTTAAATTTCAAATGCAAAAACAGCGTCTACGCTACTCACGGAAAAAAAATAAATTAAAAATAAATTTTAAGAGGTGTAACAATTTTTTTAGTATTCTTACTTGAACTATATTTTCAATGTAATTTGTTGTCAGCAATAAAGGCGCCCTTAGAGAAGGATATTTGCTCCCAAATGTATTCCACCAATTCGAAAAACTTCAAATTCGCAATCAATTCTTGTCCAATTGTTTGCCATTCGGGTTGAATTATTGCTTTCTTTTTCTAGCTTCGGTCGCTTGTTCAAACCCGGCTCGACGGGTCAAAAATTGTTCATTTTCCTTTCTTAAAAAAAGGCTATTGATTTTTATTGCACAAACTTTATATATTTGATAGCTATTCGCGTAGCAAGTTGCCAGTAGATACGCATGGTTACTATTATTTCTAAGGCTTTGGATTGACCGAACTTTTTATTCATCTTGGTCTGAGGTTTTATTCTGTTGTTTAAATATTCATCACATGCTTTCACCTTAACTGTACTCCTCCTTACAATATTCTGTTTAGTTTTTGCCAGGGTTTCTTCTTACAATACATTTACTCTCACAAGCTATGTTGCTCCTCAGCTGGCCTCAACTGGTTGGTACTGAACAATTCGGATATAGGGAGTAAGCGGAAAGTCACTTCAAATTTAGGTTCTTTTTAAAGCAAACTTCAAGCCAAAATTTTTCAAAAAATTTTTGTTTTTATTTGACCATATCTCCTACAAACACCCCTATTCAAGCACCACCGAATTACATTCTGAAATCTCAAAATCCAAATGCTCAACATAAAAATTTAAATCCTCGCCATTCACCTAAATTGCAACAATTGCGCGAATAACAAAATGCTCGGACCAAGGAACAAAGCAGTTTATCCAACGTCTATAAGAGTAACAATTTTCCTTATCAGGGATGAATCCTTTTGTTAAGTTCTCTTTTTATTCGATGTCCCTTTGGACCATCAATTCCCATTTTTCTGGACATATAAAGATTTAAGGGTGCTTTTTCACACACTCCATACTATTCCCGAACAAAAAAAGAACAATAGCAACAGCAAAAAACCCGAAAGAGTTAAACTACGAGTAAAATTATACGATAGTAGATAAAAAGTTGAACAAATAAAAAATCGCACATACAAACATTGTTGGTTTTTTCTTCTTTATTCTGCAAGCATTCAAGAAACACAGAGAATTTGTCCGAATCCACTTCGGGAGCAATTACTTATGCCATTCCAGGACTGGGACTCGAACAAGGACCCTTTGCATTCTCATACGTCAGTTTCTTTTTATCGTTCATCACACCACATGATGTACCAATTGGTAAGTTGATTACTTCTTGACGCCGACACTTGAATACCGATTTGTGCATAATCAGGACATTTTTGTTGATTTTACAGAAATTTTTCGAGATGCTGTTCGGTCGAATGTTACAATCGTTGATTTTGCGGAAGAGGTAAGTGGAGCTTTTAAAAGAATTCACCCATAACATTATCCTCACCTTCCCTCCAAAATGTATAATAACTCCTACTACTGCGAATTGTTTTAACTGTAGAAATTAATATCTAACAATTTCTTCAGTTCTTGAAATGAGACCTCCGATGGAGGCAGCAATAGTGCTCCTCCATAAGTCTCGATCCTAGGCGAACTACTTCTCACCTGATCTTAATTACTCCTTAAAAACTCCTTTGAGATTCCGTCTCCACGTATTTCTTGGACGACTCACTCCACGCTTTCCTTGTACATTCCAAACCAGAATCCTTTTGGAGACAATCAATTTACAGTGCCGACATAGTTGATCTAACTGATTCTTCAATTTGTTCTTATTTTGATAAGTCAAAAACGACGTAGTGAGGTGAAAATTTTTGCAAAGACATTGAAACTTCAGCCAGAATAAATAAGCATTCAATAGTTTTTGATGCTTCAAACATATTTGTAATTTTTTCTCTATTTTCAGACACTCAAAATCGAATCTGGTTTTATTGTAATTATGACATTATTTATAACATTATCGCTGGTACCGTTCGGTTTTACGATATCATGGTGTTGTCGACGGAAACCCGAAACAGAAGAGCCCGAAGATCCGGACGATCCGCTAATGGTCCTGGACGACTCAATAGAAAAGGTTCTGAACTGTAGACGTCGAGCTTCCGTCCTCGTATTGTTTATAATTTATATACTTATTGCGTAAGTATAAATTTCTTTTTATTTCGAGAACAACCAGTACAATTTGTACATTTCTAGGCTTTGTGACGTAACAATGTTTATGACAAATCAACATTTTGCGGACACTGTGGATTTAGCACCCGATCTTATTAAGGCATCAATAAACGATGTCGAAATATTTCTTAAAGACACGCACGTACAAATAAAGAAATCATTGGATAATGGTTTCGATACAGCTATTAAAAATGTTACTCATGATTTGGAAGGTATGACCTTAACTTTGTTTCTGATATAAAATTTTGCAATATATTCGATTACTGTTGGTTAGAAATTAGATATAAGCTCAAGATTGTTTCATATGAGTTCATTAGGTTTGGCGAGTCAACAAGACGATCAATACATACCCATATGTTCCTCAGTTTTGCCAAGGAGTAACTTAAGTTTGCCTTCTAACGTAATGAAAGGAGACTAAGAACTCAGTGGTATTTTACCTGGATAACTAGTAGGTACCCATACCGGGTACAGTACCTGTTACAGATCTTGAATCGTTTTGCCTTCGTTATTTTGAATGAAATTATGTTGCAATTACAATAGCACTTCAGCTAGGAAGAAGCCCATTGTCCCAGACTGTTTCGTTGAGAAACCTAAAATAGTGAGAGATTTCTCAAGGCAATTGAATCTATTACTTTGAATAGATCGAAATTTATGAACTTCAAAACGATCTTTTGACGAGTAGGAGGACAAAAAGTTCATTATTTTTTTCAAGAAACATTGTGTCCTGATGTTACACTTTATTATTTTAATAATAAAGTACTGTGATCGATTTATAAAACATTGCTCCCCTTAAAAATGTTTTTTCGCATTTTATAACTACACTGTTTTAAAAAAAAATAGTTTTCAATCCAATTTTTACTTGAAATTACCAATATATTTCATTTTTTCAAGTAAAAGTACATATTTCAATCACTTTTACACGAAATTACTGGTATTAGTAAATTATTCATGTACTTTTTAACTGAACCGTACAATTTACATGAAAAGGCTCACAAAATTACACAACATTTCGTGTAAAATTAACTATATTTATATATGAATTGAAAATTACGTTTTTTTTCGAGTAATTCTACTTATCTATTTGAATTTTACGGCGAAAAACATGTAATATATGAAACCACGAAGTTGGACGCTTCATTCGATTTTGTTCTCTACTGAATTGAAAATGAAACGCCTTCGGTAGCGCAGTGGCTACGCGCGCCAAACCAACGCCACAAAACCAGAATTGATCGCGGGTTCGATTCCTACCTACAGCCGAGGGTTTTATTAAGTAAGAAAGTAATAATATTAGAAGTAGAAATAAGTGTATCTTAAAGAGTTCAAATTTTACACTTTTTTTAGAGTTTAAACTCAAGAGAATATCCAGTGAATTTGCTACTTTCGAAGTTGAAATTTACTGATTGCAAATTGAAATTTACTGACGGAAAATTGAAAATTACATTCAAATTGACTATTACATCCCGATATAAATTTACTTGAAAAGGTGTGGCATATTTGCCTACTATCCAAAAGATGTAAAATTTGATGGATTTTCTTTACTGTGTAATATACCCTAAAACCTAAAAACAAAATAAAATTATCCGCCAAACCGCCGTACGGGAACTCCTTTGAAAGCTTGAAAGTCCTTTGAGTTAAGTTTAAATTTGTTTCAGAGGATCGATTGATTGGAATTCATAAGTGGTCAAATTTCGGGGTTGGCATATAAGGGAACCGGTGAGGGGCTTAAACGAAAAATTTTGATTTATACTTCTCAGAACCCGCTTAGGCTATGGAGATGAAACTTGGAATTTATATAGGGTGGAAGGGGGTGGCGTGGCGGAAAAACAAGGGGAGTTTGCAGAATATAAAATTTTTGGAAGAAACAGTAGATCACGGAAATGAGGGGGTCTGAAGGAAGGATTACAGTGAACGCAACGCGCGCGTTAAGAGATGCGACGCGATGAGAGCTGATTCGAATGCATGTAAGTGAAAGCAACCAGTATAAATGACATTACATCGCTCTAATCGAGTAACGCAATTTTGGTACTCGGCTGTATTTCGAACAACAATAAATGGAAAACAGTTAATAAATATGGGAAAATAAATGTATAAAATTAAAAAAAAAACGTTTGCAGGCTACTATTTTTCTGTTGCGGAAAGCATTTCAAAGCGCTTCTTAATACTGGTATCGTGATTCGTGATATGGCGTACGCGATGCAATTGTGGCGCGCAGCGCTCTCACTGTAGTTCCGCCCTAACAATTTTTGAGAAAATCGAGTACCGATAATTATTCAAGAACTAGTAAATATAGGATCTTGAAATTCATACAACAGGTAGGCTCAAGGACATCGGACCGAACCGGGTAAGGCTGAGGAAGAGAAAGAGTGAAAATTAAAATGCTTTTATAGAAAATTAAAATATTTTGAGTTTTCTATCTCAGGAACTATTTTTGCTAACAAGTTGAAACTTAATAGGTATAATTTAAAAAAATAAACAGATTGCATTAAAGTGCGGAGTTGAGGGAAAAACAAACATAGTCAGTGAAAATAGGTCCATCGAAGCTATCTAATTGGTTTTTCTTCCACAACATCTAGAAACAAGGTAGTAGATATCTTTTCCGAGTTTCCGATGTTCAACCCCTAAGGAGGTGTAAAGGGGTTGTGTATGTTTCACGAATTCTGCTATATTTCTTATGTCTGATGAGATACCGAATTACTTTTTACTTCCAAAGGCTATGATCCGCTAAAATCGGTTAGACTCCTGTTAGTTGTATTGTGATTGATTAAAAAGTAAGGTCCGATGAAAAAACTTGTTTTCAATTTTTTTTTTAATTTTAATAAATCTTTCTGTTTTCATCTTCTAGAGATCGACATTCTTCTAGGCGAACCAATTCGGTCAGAAGTATCTGCAAGTACTGGCGTTGAACTTGCATTTCACACACTAACAGTTATAATCGAGGGTAAGTATTATATATTTGCCTACTAAATGTGCGTAGAGTGCGAAAATTAATTTGATAATATTAAATCGCTTGGCCTCCACTGTAGACGTACCTATCCATTTCACTATAAAGAAATGAATATTAGTTTTTAAACTGATAACTTTCATTGAATTTTCACCAGCCAATGCTGACTTAATAAAACGAGTCCTCTTGCTCCAAGAGTCCATCAGAAAATCATTGAAAATCTCGGAAGAAGCTGCATCCCGAATGGAGGAGCTTCAAATACAATTATCGGTCCTTCAGAGACAGTGTACGTTTCGGGATCGGCCACTTTGCGATACTTTAAGGATAAGGAGTTTCGAAGAAAATGGCATTATCGATGCACTTAAGACGGTAATTTAATTCACCGCAAAACATATCCTCAAACACAAGCCATTGCGAATTATTCTAGTTTATATACAAACCTCACATATTCCTCAAGATGTTATTATTTAAGTTTATGGTCCATTTTCCGTTCATTTAGCTCCAAGAAGATCAAAGCATATCGAAAATGCGGTATCTAGGTGAACTGGAGAAGGATGGAATTGTACGGAATTTATCAATTGAAGTGGGCATCTCGAAATCAATTTTCGGAAATTTTCCTATACAAGTGAAAAGTGAAACGATAACGCAAAGAAATGGTAAGAAAAAATAGTTTGAATATCTGATACTACTTTAATGTATTAATAATATATTTAATAAACAATAAGGAATTACTGCCTCGTATGAATATTGAATAGAAGTTCTCCACACCTCATCCAATTTGTATTAGATCAACTGATAGATTGTCGTATCCTTCCTCTCGTATTTTGATTTAGACCAACCTCATGAGTGCCAGCCTTAAATAACCGACTGAAAACAGAAAATTTTTGAAGAGCACCTACCTACTCAAAATTTTACTTTACCTGAACTTCAATAAAGTATTATGATAAACCTGAAATTACAAATAAAATAAGGTATCCTCAAATTTAATATTTTCACATTTCAGAGGTATTAGATCCAAAAAAAGTCCAGCGGTCCGCCGTATACGGCGCACGCAAAGGTGTTTGACGCGTCTAATTCAAGAATACTCCGAGATATAAGCTTAAAATTTTCACAGTGGATAAAGTGGTTAGTCTCCCATTGGGGTAAATATAAGGAAAAAGGATCAAAGCGAAAATTTTAGAATTCTTACATTATTTCATCTTTGGGAAGACTTACAGTTGATATCTAAAGGTGTATAGATACATAGATGTATGCTAGAGGACCGTACGAAAGAAATTTCTAAGATACTCTTTGGAACGTTATCCGAAAGAGTTTAACCTTTTTATTTATAAAAACTAATTCATTTAAAATTGCGACTGTCAGGCTAAATAATTTCTTCATAAGTTCCCTAAAAATAATACACACATTTTTATCCCATTCTTATTAAAACACCAAAGACTCAAGATAAAAGACTGGAATATGATTTAAAATGTAGTTGGTAGGGAGGAATCTTATATTTATATCGGATTTGGAGCTAAATAATTTTAATTGAAGTTGAAAGGTATTATAACAATTGGTGTTGACTAATTGTTCTAGTCAAATTTTCAAGGACTTGGGATCTAATCGATCATGGATATTTACCTAAAATGGTTGTCTTCTAAGTTAAGGACTTCTGTACGGTGGGCACTCTAATGTGTACGACAATTTTATTTCAGCTTCTACTTCGTAGCTGGACGCTTTCAAAATATGACGTTCCTTCCCTAACGCATTCTAAAGTTAGCAGAGCAAGTAGATAGATAGATAGATTGGCAAAAGGGGTTGGTATGGTTAACCTCTGTGACTGAAGCCACAGTTGGACCTATTGTGACGTCCCCCCGGATTGACTATGATTCCTCTTCAATCCCTGCGCTTTCAATGAAGCTTAGTATTTTGCGAAGAGGAATGGTCAGGAATACCGATGGGTCCATGAAACCCTGACCGAAGTGACGAAGTCTTTTGTGAGCTAAACCCTCACATTCACAGAGGATATGCTCTGGTGTTTCGTCTTCGTCATTGCATATTCTGCAAATTTTAATCTCAATCTCTCAATCCTATTGAGATGCTTCCTCATGTGACAATGTCCAGTCAGAGCTCCCACAGATATCTGCTTAATTTCAGATAATCAGGTGTTCTTTTTTCCGAGTGTTTTGGCATAAAAAGCTTTGAGTGCCTGTTGCCCGGTGCCAAGTCCCATTGAGTGGCACTTTGCGATTTTTGCCACATTCGGATGTTCATTCTAGCTGTGCTTAACGATATCGCACAGAATGGATATGATCCCATGAAGTCAGCTTCTGAACCTTTCCTAGCCATAAAGCCGGCCATTTCATTACCTTCATAGCCGCTGTGTCCCGGAATCCAAATGAGTTTAACTCTGTTCTTATTTCCGAGTTCAATCAGGCATTGGAGGCAATTCCAAACAAGTTTGGAGTAGATTTGAACGGACTGAAGTGCCACTATTGCTGCCTTGCTGTCCGAGAGAATATATATTTGTTGGTTTTTGTAGCCCCGTCTGATATATTCTCTAATGCATAGTTCAATAGCATGACTCTCAGCCTGAAAAACAGTGGATGTGCATGCTACAGTAGAATTTCACATTTGGGCGCACTCCATAAACTCCTGCTCCTACACCTTGATCTGTTTTAGATCCGTCTGTGTACCAGATTATGGATCCTGGTTTTGGAGTGGGTTTGTTTTTGGACCAATCCTCCCTTTCAGCTAAGACAACTTTGAATGGCTTTGTGAAAATAAATTTCGGTACCATTGAATCAGGAAGAGGTATCGCTAGTAGGGGGTCCTTGTTGAGTTCCGCGGAAAGAGTTGAGCAAGCTGTTTTGCGCTCTGACTCGTCCTCCGAGCTCAAAAGTTTATATGTGGTGAACCTAGTTTCTTTCTGTATTTCTAAGTGTAGAGGTGCTAGGTTGAGAACCACCTCTAAAGCAGCTGTGGAAGTGGTGCGCATCGCCCCAGTAATACCCAGGCATGCCAGTCTTTGTAATTTAGTCAGCTTAAGCTGAGCAGTTTTCTGCTTTGTTTTCTTCCACCGGACGGATTCCGCGTAAGTTATAATGGGCCTAGCAACGACGGTATACATCCAGTAGGTTAGTTTTAGACTCAGTCCCCAGTTTTTGCCGAGAAGGCTCCTGCATGTCCAGAGAGAGATTCTGGCCCTTTCAAGAACTTTGTCCAAATGAGCATTCCAAGTGAGCTTTTCATCCAGGATGATTCCCAGGAATTTTACCTTACTAGCATACTCTATGGATTCTCCAAAAAGAGCAGGCTTAGATAACTTGTCCTTACACCTCGTTCTTGTGAATGCAACAATTGTGCTTTTCTTTGGGTTGATACCCAATCCTGCTGTAGTGCACCAGGTTGCTACCTGGTTTAGGGTATTCTAAACTAGATCTGTCACCGTCTCTTCAAATTTACTTCTAACAAAGATGGCAAGGTCGTCAGCGTAGCCCTGCAGAGCAAGTATGATACTTTAAGGTATTTTCAATGGAAGCAAAATGAAAGAATTGTATTCGTATACTTTGAAAAACTGTTGAAACAGTTGAACTCGAAATAAAGAAAGTTCTTCAGATATCGAGTGATCAGTAGGACGGGTGCATTAATTTTTCAATAGGAATGGTATGGGAAGCTATTCAGCTATTTCCATCTGGTAAAAAATTAATATTTTGGGTATTCCTTCCTTTGAAAACAAAAAATTGATTTATTGTCCTTCATCACAATCAGCCCTTTATAATGCATTAATTAATCAAACTCAAACCTTCCAATTACAGAAACCATAGAGCAATTGGAGTCAATTAAGAGCAAGACTACAACAATGGCTGTTATGCTAACGCACACGATAATATCGCTCCTGGACCAACTAAGTGGCACTTGGGAAGCTATCGAACCGCATTATGGCACCGTCCGGGAATTATCGAAAATACTCTGGGGATTGGCGTGGACGACAGCGACAACAATTTGTGTCGTCGTTTTCTTCATGTCAGCAACATTCTGCTGTAATTTGTGCAATTCGAAAGTGAAGGCTGCCGTTATCCTTGTCATATGTGTCTGCATCATATGCATCACGAGCGTCATAATAATGCTTTTTGGTGTTTCGGCCTTAGCAATTGGCGGAAATGGCGAAATTCTGTTGTGTCGGACTTTTTACGGTGATGGCGATGATGACCAGTACGAATTGCTTGGCAAAATTTTTGACAAACCGGGACTTTTCTATGCAAAAGAACCAAAAAATGGAATTTTGGGAGAGCTTCTCAGACCACCCGGTAGTAACACCTCTATTGTGAACGTAACGCTGTCTTCGGCCATACAGTAAGTATACGAACGAGTATGTTTCAAGTTTCTAATATAAGCCTATTATAAACAGTTGGCATCTTAGTGTCGTAGGAGCATAAAACTAGGGCCTACTAACACAGAAGTCCTTGCTTCGAGACCCAGTTTGTTATGTATACCTCCTGATGTGGTCTAAATATTTTTTTTTAAAGAAGCAGTTCAGCTTCAACATTCAATAAAAGCGCAGTTACTGCTCGAATACCAATAATTGTTATACCGGACCTAAGCAACTAAGCTAATTCGCTATCCTTCCTTAAATTCTGGAATCAGAATTTATATTTCTTTGTAATTCTGTAGTTATCTGAAAAGTTGGAAGTGTACGTATGCTTTAAACGAACTGAATAACGTTGCAGGAATTTGCTATGCAAGCATCTTTTTAACTCAAACTACTCCATTACCATGCTGTTTAAATAGAGTGCTCCACTAATACGATATTACGAAGCAGATAGTTTGATATCGAACACTTGGTGCCATGTCCATATGGAAAGGAAGCTCTATAACATCGAAGTAATTTTCTGGGCAACCTCGAGCGTCCTTGTATTGGATCCGATAGTGCGAAACACTTTATACCCTGTAGATGAAATCAGTAAGAAATTATAAGTCTAATCAAAGCCAAAAAAAATGTGTAACACATCGAATCATATCAAGGACTGGAATTGCACTATATGCCATGCTGCAATATTTGACTAAACAAATTTGACGGAGAGTTCAGTCAAATGTGTCTGTCAGAATATAACAAAAAAAAAATAATGTATCAAACATAAATTTGATGATTACACTATCTATTCAAATATTTGACATAGTGGCATACAGTGTAACACTTTAATGTAAAAAAAACTTAAGCTAAAAAACTGAATTTTATGTTTTACCGAAAGCCACAAATTCTCACAACTGTATATCAAAGGATTTCAGAGAGACGAGCCTATTCTTAAGATACGTTTCTTCAACCTCAATCCCTGTAAGAAACTAGCACCATCAAATCAAGTATTCTCAAAAATTCCCTTCCCTACATGCACGTTTTCTTATTGGCTCCTCTTAAATACGTATTTATCATCACATATGGTGGTGAGGTCGTGGATAATTGTCCCTATTCAAACATCTAGGAGATTATTTGATCAGCAAAAGATAGCCTGTGTTTAACATCAGGAGCCGCTTTATGTAGGTGAGTGTAGGTAGATTAAAATCTTGTTAATGGTGGTCGTACTTTCTTCAGTCATGATCCAGTGACCCAATTATCAATCAGCTATCTAACTAAAAAATTTAGTCGTACACTCCTGACTCTCGTCTTATTTTTTAAAAAAATTTCGTTATTTCTTCATTCACGGTTGCCATTCCATATATCGCTTTTAACGTATTATAGTACATATTGTGTTAGGAACCCGCATAACTCAATGACATCAGTTTCCAGTAAGAAAGCCAAGTTTTTCAATATCCAACTAGAACACGGAGAAACGGTTGCTCACGTCTCGAAAACTATTCTATCTTGCTCTTTTCTCGCATGTTTTCCACACCTCCCGAACATTCCACGCACGCAACACAACTAGCTGGAAATCCCTCATCACATGCAGTATATAAGCGCTGCAGAGTTTACAGCGATACCAGTTTTGATTATAGTGAAGCTAGGCGATGGTCAGTTCTACGCAAAAGTTTTTGTAAAGCGATTTTGATTGGTAGCATCGATCGAACAGTGATCGAGTAGTACATGAAGTTGGAAGGCATTGGCATTGTAGTATGATTATTAGTACGATTTATTCAATGCGAATAGTAAATCCTAGCTATTTCTATTAATTTTGAACGAGTTGTGTTTTACTGGAAATTCCGGCGATCCCCTAACTCGCAATAATATGTTATGATTCAATCGAAAACGTTAGTTTTCCTGTTTCCTGTTTCGTTTTTACTGATATGTGTTTTTGCTGATATGTGTTTTTGCCATGGAATTCGACGATCCAAGTGCATTCCTAAGTACTCCACCTCGTTTAGCTGTTGCAGTTCTTGATTGTACAACATCACGGGAAGGAATTATCTAAGGTTTTGTGGGTCGATTTATCTTCATTTGCCTTTGTAACTTTTTTTTCAACCAACTCTGCATGATTTTCAGTTTTTACTGGTGTAGTTTATACGCTTCAATTGGATTCTTATGCAGCGGCACCATCGTCAAATGTTGCGATACTGGTAGGTCTCCTATGAATATTGTATAGAATTCAGGTTCTAGTATACTCTTCTGTGGCACTCCCGAGTTCATTGGCTACAAGTCAATTAAATTCACTATGTTTTAGCTTATGTTTGTTAGGTATGATTTTGAATGTATGTAGCAAACTTTAATTTTTTTATCATATAGCAGTTTTGGGGATTTGACAAAGTTAAGATTTTTACTTGACACACCTCTCACCAAAAATCTTGTGGGGGCGAGGTTGCTAAAAAATCAAAATCAAATCTATTATGATTGAGAATTGTAATTGGATACATAGGAATATGCTGAAGATACACTAAGAAAGGAATTTTTTTGGGAGGTTGTTACCCACAGGGATGAGGTTGAAGAAATTTATCGCGGAGAAGTGGGGCTTTAGTGTAATGTGACGAATTTTGGATTATGGTATCTCGCGAACCAATTATATTTTTTTAATTATTATATTTTTACTTCTTCGGACTATTCATATGATAGCCTAAAAAGCACTTTCAGGATTGTTCTATATTCAACCACTAAGAGGGTGTAAAAGGGTTTTGTACATTTTCACGAATTCCGTCATATCTCGTCTGATAAGATATGGAATTGGTTTGTACTTCCACGGACTTTCTATGTAATCACCTAAAAATGAATTTCAGAATTTTCCGGTATTCGAGTAGGAGGTAGCAATAGCAAACGTTTTTACAAATTTCGCCATATCTCTTGGGTCTGATGAGATATCAAATTGGGTTTTACTTCTGCGAACTTTTTATGTAATCACCTTAAAACTGATTTTACGATTTTTTCGAAATTCAACTTCCAAGGGCGCATAAAGGAGTTGTATACGTTTTCAAAAATGAAGAGTTAGCAAATTAGTTTTTACCTTTACAGGTGCTTCTGGTATAATCGCTTAAAATCTAATTTCAGGTTTCTTAAATCGAATACCCAAGGGAGTGTTAAGGCCTGCATACGTTTTCACTATTCCCAACATATCTCTTATAATAGTACTGGAATATCGAAGGGGTTTTTACGTCCACCGTATTTTTGTATAATTGGTTAAAAATTAGCTTCAGGATTTTTCGATGTTTATGGGTTGCATACGTTTTCACAAATTCTGAAATATCTCTTAGATCTGATGAGATATCGAATTGGTCTTAATTTTTACTGGCTTTTATATAATTGCCTAAAGATCGATTCAGCAATTTTTCGAGTAGTGAATGTAAAAGGGTTGCCTTCGTTTTCGCCCAATTTCGCAATATCTCTTAGGTCTAATTAGATATCATATTATACGGTATTTCCTCAGAATTAAAATATTATTGGCTACAAATCAATTTCAAGATTTTCGATATTGCCTGGTTATTTATTTAAATTTTTATATGACGGAGCTACTCTAATGCTAGAATTAACTAATGACAAAATGAACTGTCAAAATAACCTCCTTCTCTCAAAACAACCATTTCTATATTTCGAATTTGACCGTGCTCCGGACCATGACCCAAAATCATAAATTGTGTTTAAGGGTCAGTATCGTCGCACCTTGACTTGAACCACTTCCTGAACTTTGTCCCGAAAAATAATAAAGTTGCGCCCAGACATTTTTTTCATTATCCCCCTGAAGTATCTGAGTATCTTATCTGTTCACATTTTTCATAAATATCATATTCTAGTATCTAGTATCACCGATCCGGAATATGATACTTGATGCTTTCATGCTGTCTGGACATTTTGTTAATTGACCACCCCCTTCCGAACGTCACCACCTTCTTCAGCATGGATTTGCTACGTATTCAGTGTCAGTCCTCCTCCGCTGTTTTCACGAATATTGAACAACAATTTTAGAACGGTTTAAGGTGGAAAATATTGCATACATTAACGTCTAATAGTTGCAGGTAAAAGCATAAATGCTGAAAATCTAGCGAATCTTTCATGCAAACATCCTTCGTATTCATCTTCCTTAACACAGTATACTAAAGAAATCGTTCAGCCTGGATGATAAATGTTAACGAAATATTTTCTAGTTTATCCTGAAGACACGTTTTCACGAATATTCACCGATAATTCCAGGACGCTTCCGGCTGGGCATTTAATATTGTTCGTGAGCTATCATACAGAGTAAAATTTATAGATTCATCATTCTGGGCCGACTATAAATCGTTCAACTGAAAAATCGAAAATTTATTCAAACTAGTTTTGAATTAAAAGTAAGATCGAACTTATTAGTGAGCTTTGAGTAGCGACTATAGAAAAGTTCTTAAGTCAATTGATTACACTTATAACACTGCTATGAGGGAACCTTCAATATTTAAAATTTTCATATTTCAATTTTTTTCCATATGAGGTAATTAGGATAAGTGAAACAAAGGAATTCCGTGGAATATTTACCAAACAAAAGTTCTTGATTAAATGGTGTTAGCATTCATCCTTACTCGCCGAATTTCGAAATGGCATTAAACTGTGTATAAAGCCAAAACTTTAAAATAAAATAGAGGTTGGATGTAGAGCTATAATCCTTGAGATAGCTTATGGAAAAGTCGAACACGCGGCCAAACCCTTGACATATTAACTTCAGAATATAACAGAAAAAGGTTTTTCGAATTTATTCACGGTGATATTGCTAAAGTTGCAGGTACCGAATTGAAAGCAGTCCTTACGTCTAATAGAAAGGACGGACTATAGGTGAGTTCAGTATTATCATCTCGAGTATCATTTGATTGGCTCAGCCTCTCATGATGGTTGTATTTAACAATAAAAAAGTTTACTTTTAATATGAAATTAAATTTTTTAAATTGTCTACGAACTTATAAATTATAATTAGCAAAAAAATGCGTTGAAAGTTAACTCATTGATATGACCCCAACTATAATTCATCAAAAAATCAGCAATTTACAAAATTATCTCTGCCTTGGCTGCACTAACCAACTAACTACCCTTCCAGACTTTAGTCGGGGGTTTTGTGTTTACTTCACCATTAACATGACTTATTCATCATGATATGTCGCATATTTTCGGTGACAGGACTTAACGTTTTTGGGCTTCAAACAGCTTGAAACAAAGTTTTACGTTACTCGCGTAGACTATGATTTATAGCATTACAGAGAGTAACATATCATAAATTTTGATCTCAGACTGAAATTCTGATTTACCGGGAAATGTTTGGTGTACATAAAGCCTCGGAATATGTCAGCAGTAATGACATATTCCTTTTGAAACAACACAAAAATAAACCGCAAGATGAAACCTTACAGACATTAATTAAAAAAAACATGTTTCAATTTTTTCTACATTTTCTGAGTTCACAAGGAATTGATTTGTATCTTTGTTTAAGTTGAACCTTTGACTCAAGTAATTCCAGCTCAAGACGGATCCCGATAAATTTATCATTAATATGAAATTGTAGTTTTTTAAAGATGTAAACCAAATCGATGGTTTTCTAGTTATAGAACTGTATATGTTAAAAACACCAAATGGCGCCCAACATAGGGCTCAAGTCCTCAAGCCTTCTTGGAAAGAGAACACATTTCACAAAAATGGGAATGTATAGTTTTAATTTGGGATGACTAAAAGGTATACTTGGACCTCTCAACTGTGCACTTGTAAGATATTTTCGAGAATGGAAAGTTTTCATGGTGTGAAGAAGCTAATTTTTAAGAAATTTTTTTGTTGTATTTCGGCGTCACAGGAGTTTCTGGTGCAAAACACCAATACGAAATCACGACTGGGATTAATCACTGTCCTGGCTACTGCCATTGGGGACATGACATAGGACATAGTTGGAGAAGCCAGTTTTTTTTAACTGTGTTTGTGTAATCTGCCAACAGTCTGGGCGCAACTTTATGATATTTTTGGTAGAAGTCCGAAAAGCACCTAATGTTGAGATAAGCTGTAGGTTACTATGCGACTAACAACCTAAAAAATAACGTTCCTAATAGCCTCCTGGTTATTAATTAAAGCAATACCACCCTCAACCTCCAACACACAATCCAGGTCCAATGCAATTACATTCTAATACAATCAACCCCAACTGATTAACCCACCTGATAACCTCACTCACGTATGCGACCCAATACACTTCACGTCTTTCAGCACTATTGAATCAATACTATTAACCCGAAATAATAAGAAATCAACTGGAACAGACCAAATCCCCAGCATCAGTTCTTGCTACAATAATAAAACTATTACATTTTATAATTGCCTAAGACTCATTTTCAAGTTTTCTCCTTTTTCAACCCCCAAAAGGTCATGAGAGGTCCGTTCTCAACATAAAAGAGTAAAAAAAGGTTGAACACAATTTCAGGAAGTCCGACATAATTCTTAGGAATGATAAGACATCGAATTGGTTTTTACTTCCTCGGGCTTTCTTTTTCTTTATTTAAAAAGTGGATGTAAAGTTGCATACGTTTTCACAATTTTCAGCATATCTCTTAGGTTTGATGAGATATTAACTTGGCTTTACCTTCTGCAGAGTTTTTATATAATAGCCTGCAAACTAATTTTAATATTTAACCCCCAGAGGGTTGCATACATTTTCACAAATTCCTACATATTACGTAGATCTGATGAGATATCACATTGATTTTTACTCAATAAGGCTTCCTATATTATCGCTAAAATGATAATTTCAATATTTTAAGATATTCAACCCTAAGAGGGTGTAAGGAGGCTGCATACTTTTAGCAGTTTTCGACTTTCCGACTTTGACGGTGTCCTGTAGTATGATCAAATTACGTTATTCAGGTGTTAAATATGACAGTGGCGTAAGCATTCTATCGCGACCCCATTTTCACCGCTTCCCGAACTTTGATCAGCTTCCCGAAATAATTAAGTTTCGCCCAGACTGTTTTTCAGATTTTTTTATTAATTTTTAATTTTATGTATGATATGAGTACATGATTTTAAATTTGAACAAAAACTGATTTTAATCCTATTTAATTTTAAACAAATTGGAGCCCAACGTGGGGCTTTGGATAATATGTTGTTTTCATTTAGTATTATGAAACGAAAATTTGTAAACCCATTCAATACCATAAGAGAGAATAGTCTTTGGTAGCAGGATGCAATTTTGAACATAGGGGAAGGCAAAGTGAGCCCCCTAAGGTTTGTATACCGGGATTCTGTAAAATGAATAATAGTTGAAAAATCCTTTTCTCGCAAAATCGATAGCTTAGGATGTTAGCTTAGTCATATATTCTTGAAATTAAATTATTGCTGCTGATAAAAAAGATATCTACTCCTTTCTATACATACTTCAAAGTGCCCACTTTGCCCCACTACTGGAGTAAGTGAGTATAATTTCAACCAAAACTCGAGCGAAAACTGGAGCAGTGGATCAATTAAGACAAATAATATGATTTTAATAAATTCATGCGAAATTAAGTGTGTTGAGAGCGTACTCTGCTTTGAAGAGTAGCCCTGAGAACACCAAAATATTTACTGGCTTTCTTTAGTTCATTTTTTTTCAGCAACAGAAGCTATTGCATTTTTCATCGCATCTTCAGTCCACAATTGTTGCATTAATTTTTTGTTGTATGTTCTAGCCATGTTAAAATTATTATTTTTAATTATCCAATAAAAATGTATTGGTATGCGGTAAAATGCGCCCGGGGCTCACTTTGCCCCGAATGAACATTAAACAGCAAGCATCTGCTAAAATTTCTATATTTTTTATGTAATCATCAAAGCTTACTTTTCAAGTTTCACAATCCGTACGCCGATCACAAGGATACTGTTCCAAACAATTCTCACTCGCAAACAATTTTTTTTAATGACATTATTAAACACTGATATTTACATCAGATGGTGCCAAAATCGTAATATGAGAAAATTCAAGGAACTGTAATTAAAGTGGATTTCGTTTAGCTTTATCGTATAATTTATTTTGCTAAGAGATGACCTTGCTAACCCACTTTGCCCTACTCTCCCCTACGAGTAATGCATAAAGTAGACAAATACTTAATTTAGGATATTAGAAATTAATGATGGACCTGAAAATTTTGGTTCCCTCATTTCACGGCTGTAAGTGTATGCTCTGTAGGAATACTAAACATTTAATTTGTCATTTTCGATCTCATATTTGTGGAAAAAATAAATAAATTTACTACAAACTTTAGGCAATAACATAGGAGAAATTTGAATATTTATGGGTAGAACGACGAAATTTAAAGGACAGATCTTTTAATATAGACCATTTTCACACAACTCCAATAGTATTTGATTCCATGTATTGGTTAGTTAAATTAAAGCCTGTATATCCTCTAAAAATTAAGTCGAAATTTATGAATACAGTAAATATAAGTCGCTCTCGTTTTTAGATTCGAAATTCTTTTATTGGAAGATTATGAAACTAAACTTTAAGGCATAATTTTGTATGTGTAAATTAAAAGTGGAGTTTTAATAACACACTACTTAAAAGAATACATTTTTATCAATTTCAACTTCAAACGTTTTCTTGCTTGCAAAATTAAATTAAAAATTGTACCGGGAAGGTACTTGCTTTCCTAACAAGGCTTATGAAGGTATTGGATTCCGGCATAACGTATCGGCACTCCACCATATTCCGTTGGCCCTATTCGCCCGCCCGAGTACTGAAACATACAGATCTCCAGCGGAACATATCTAGTACTGACTATATTCCGCTAAATTAAATTTAAACAGTACTGAACATTGCTCCAGTATTATAGATAAAGAATTGCATAGATATCGACTTACTGTGTTAATTTAGTACAGTCAGTTTTTAGTTTATGACTGTAATTGATACCTATTCAGTACTGAAGTTTTCTGATAGTAAATAAATAAAAGAAATTATGTTGAAGTAAAACTTTATTTATTACTTTAAGAAAACAAGCCTTCCCGCTTTTAGAGGCGCTTCATATGTTTCTAGAGAGCTATGAAATACTGGATTTTTTTGTACTAAATAATCAGTACTCAAATAGATGTAGACAGTAGCGGTTTCTATGGTTATAAATATATTGATAAGCTTACAAAATTAAATAAAAATATATCCAACCATTTTCAAATAATGGAAGCACAAACATACAGACAAACAGAAAAATGGCTACAAATTTGTTTCTATAAAATGTTGAATTTCTTAGCACTTTTTAATGTTAATATTCGAAATGGTGTACCTAATGCAAGGTTTTGAAAAAGGTGCGCCCTTCATGCATCATGTCTACTTCGAAGCAGATTTATAATCCTATCACATTTAAATAGGAAAATTTCCAACAAAATTTTGTTTTAAAACTTAATTATTTTGGGTATGGAACTATAAGTTCGTTTCAACACATTCAAAGTACGCCACGATAGAAAACTCTGTATGATATAAAGTTGTACAAAAGGCTCATTAAATTTGTAGGTAATGTTATTAAAATTCGAGTATGTTATCAAAATTTTCTGCACGGCAAAACTTTTGATTTAATTTATTCGATACACGGAATAGTAGTGTTCGTATAATTTATTTGAAAATCATATTCATACCACAAAAGTTCTTAATATTTGTCAGATTTGTTATAAATCTAATCTAATCTCCTCAATCTAGTTCTAGTATTTACGGATCTCGTAATAAACAATCAAAATCACACCAATAAAGAATATCTGGTAGTGATTTATTTAAGATTCTGTCAACATTAATTTGTAATCAAGTCGTCAAAATAAATTACCTTTCATTTTTCTGAACTTACCCAACATACTTTCGGAAGACTTTCAAAAGTGGTGTCTTAATTTACTATAAGTAGCCAGCTCGATGTAATTATTGTACTGAGTTCCATAACATTTAAATACGGTAATGCTTACCTTAAGAATTGCCTCGGTTATCATAACATACTTCCGCGATCGCCTAAACTAATCAATATACCTAAAATCATATGAACCCACATTACAATAATAAACAAATATATTTCCGCGACTCAAATACACTCAATTTTCCGCGATACGTATGAATACAATACATTTGAGAATTTATTCCCGACTGCGGTAGTATCGTTACGGAAAATATGCCCTTAAGCAATCGACAATGCAATCAGTTTTATTATCGCCCTACATTGGGCGCTAATTTATACAGTTACAGTGATTTTACTATTGAACGAAAATGGGTTGGTTTTGTGGCTCTTTGTGGCCTGAAAACACACACTGAGTCCTACCCAGAAAATTTAAAATGAAACACAGGATGCGTTTTGGTGTTATTCGCATCAATTAAACGATAGTTGGCTGTAATAAATTCAAGTATCGGTAATTTATATGTAAATTTAATGGCATCAGACTTAATTATTAGGAAATTTCATCGCTATTTCGAAACATGAGACCATTCAACATTTTGAGTTGAACCACATAAATCATAAGGACGCGCGTTTATTTATATTTCATCAGTTAATTGCAATTATTTAATTTTTTCGATATAGGTACACAAGTATTTTTTAACATAGGTAATATACTTTTCCAATTTTTAATCACCTATCGTAAGTTCATTACTTATTCATGATGGGCTCTTTTCCATGTTGGCCAAAGACATCACGAATTATGTTTTTATAGTCTTTATAAACAATTTTTCTTTATTATTTTTTAATAATAAAATACTCTGAATTGATCTCAAATTTTGTATTTTTTTAGACACTAAAAACCTAAAATAAAAGCCAGTCTGTCCGCCGTATATGCCGTACTCCGTACGCGAACACGTTTGACGCCTCATAGTTCCCAACCCATTAGAACTATTAATTTAAAAAAATTTTAGTGGACAGATTGGTTGCAACCCCTTAAATGACCCCCGTTTTAGATTAATAAATTTGGGTGTCTATATCTCAGGAGCAGCTTATTATAAAAAGTAGAAACTTGCAATTAATTGCTACGATAGTGAGGCCATTTGCTAAAAAATGGACAATATGGTTGGAGGGATGTGGGAATGGGGGAAAAACAATGCGTTCAAAACTCCCGAAAACTGGAACAGTTCATGCCACAAAATTGAAACTCAATAAATATTTATATGCATACAAGGAGCGTATACTAGAAACGAAATTTTGAAAAGAGGAGGTTTCGTTTGGAGATGGAGATGATATACTTTATACTACGATAACTTCCGAAGAAATTACCCCAACAAAAAAGGAAATTTGATTTTTGTACATAAGTGTTTATGTGGAGTATGCTATACGTAAAATCTTTGACAATGAAAGTAGAGCACGGACTTAGGAAGATAATTACTTTTCAAGAATATCTATTTTTATATCCTAAGAACCATTTTCAGAAGTGATCTTGTAATTTATACAGTAGTTAGACCCACCAGATGACTCGTAGCAGAGAAAAAAATGTTAAGGGTGGGTCAGGATGGAAGCAAAAAAAACAAAAATTGTATTTCTCGTGCACTGCTAAGGATAGCAAGCTAAGATTTGACGTCTTTAGAATCACCTAGAAATATAAAATGTAGACTTTTCATTGGTCAAATGAGTCAAAAAATTGTTAATGAAAAGTAGAGTTTACACATTTTCAAATATTTCGTCATATCTTTTAGGTCTGTCGAGATATTGAATTAATTTTATTTTTTCGATATTCAGCCCCTTTTTCGATACTTTTTCAACACCTAAGTGATGTAAAGTACGTGTACATTTTCACGAATTGCGATATATCTCTTTGGTCTGATGAGATATTGAATTCGCTTTTACTTCTATGGGCTTTACACGTAACCGCCTAATAACTAAATCGATAACTTGAACGTTGATTACTCGAAGTTTCAGTAACTCAAGCCGAATGTTAGGGTAATAGCGTTTAAAAAAAATTTCAAACAACTTACGAGTAATAACTCGAATTGTAGAAGTTGGACTGCAATTTCATTTATCTGAAATAGGATCTAAGATTTAGAAAGATCAAAAAGCTTAAATCACTCCGGAAAATCAATTTTCTTTTTTTTTAAATGTGATCTAAAGATTGAAAAGATTGTTTAAAAAAAGTGTAGGTGAATTCGAACTTGTCACAATCTGCAAAAAATAATTTTGAATCTAATTTCAATGTCCTATTTTCATTTTTGTGTAACCAATACCTATACGACTAATCCGTTTTTGAGCTTTCCAAAATAAGTTTTGGGATAATCAGAACCTATTACGGAGGCTCTAAATCGGATTATAATGGTTATAGGAAAATGACAATGGGATAGTCCGTTTTCGTATTAACTAAGTATGAGCTAATCTACACGATCCTCTAACGAGCTCCAAGTGCGTTACATTATATTGTTGCGAGCTAGGGGTTCGCCGGGATTTCAAGTAAAACACAATTCGGATAAAATAAAAATAAGTGATTATTTATTAATCGCACTTTAAATTCTATTCGCACAATAATTCGCACTGTATGGCAATACCGCCCGCTTATACCATATATCGCTTGACTCTATCACTTTCGCTCTCTACCAACACGGTCGCGTATACACGCTGGCTGTCGCAGTCGACGTAATCAAAATTACTATCTCCCTCGCTGAAAGCTTCACCTGCTTTTATATTATCCGGTTGCAGTCTAGGATGTACTTGAATGTTCGCTCAGTGTGGAATCTTCTCGAAAGCTTTAGAGCTTTCGATTTCGATCTTCGTTCAGTGGTGTATGCAAAGTGTTCTAGTATATTGGAAAGCATTCGATAAGAAGTGGGGTATAATCGTGTTGCTCCGCTCTCCTTATTTACTCTCAACTAGGCTTTTGATTGGGTTGATTAGGTATTCGGTTGTTGCTGTTTCCTATTCGTAATCGATCGAGTTGCGCGGTGGCCAGACTTACACGTAACAATATTATAAAACCACTTTGTTAATTAGGTAATAAAATTTTCACATGATTTCATCAAATTTCAGAAATTGCGAACAAAACAAAGCATCATACAATGTATTTCAGCTTGACGAATTTGTAAACACAGCACAAATGGCTGATCTAAAACAATATCCGAAATTAAATGCTGCCATCAATTCGATACAAGTTTCGGAGAAAAGTTTTCTTTCATTAACGGATAATATTCAAAATATTCTCGAGCATATGCTACAATCGGCCGATTTAAATCTAACCGGATATCGAAATGCAATCAGTCAACCAACTCCCGATAAGGATGTTGCAACTTTTATCGATCAGATGCAGAGAGTTGCACTACAGGTAAGTAGAACGAGATATTGGACATATCACAATTTGCTTCTTGTAGTTCTTATTTAGGTGGGCTAAATTCCCTTGTAACCAAGACAGCGTCAATTTAACTAGCTCTCATATTAAAATCCAAAAAAACACATCCATGATAACATGAGAACGCATTAAGTCGAATATAATAAGAGTTAGTAATGTTGTATACCTTTATTGTCCACCATTTTCAGGTGTATAAACTAAAATTAAGAAAATGAAATCACTTATTCGAACAGCTTCCATACAAGTTTCTCTATTTTTTGACGACTGTGGAAACATGCAACTCAAAATTACTGTAAGTAAAAGAGCAACGAAACAATCCATGCAAAAGCACGACATGTTGAATACAGTTGGTATTTCTTTCGGTTGCGGTCGCAGTAGCCAATGCATGCCAGTCGATTTAAGAACCGAATATAATGAAGAATTTCTTATTCGAAGGAGTCTTGCGAGAAAGGTAAAGTGAGCGCATGTGATTGAGATTTGATGTCGTTTGAATTGCATTGCCTTTTTTGGAATTTAACGTGCTTTGCATGGAAACATCTGATACGACAGTAATTGGTATTTTAACATATTAGATTTTGGGATAGTTTTTAAGTTTTTTATTGTTTGTCTTTTTTGGTTTACTTCGTTAGATTTCTGCATTTTCGGAGTCGCCATTGTAGAAGGGTTGGTGAATGAACCCTTCTACAATGGCACTAAAATTTGTATCTCAAACCAATTATCAATAAAATTTCAAAAATAAAATAATTTTCATGTTTTTATTTGAAGTGTTGAAGGGAAACCTGCTCTGCCAATCCTGTAAACAATATTTCGTTAATAATCTTTCATGCTTCTTTCTTTCAGATACAAGACGTTGCTACCTCGGCTCGAATGTCGACGCTTGCTACACGCGCTAAACGTCTGCAAGTTTCAATTTTACAGCCACTGGACCATCTTCGAAACGATATTTTATTCCAGCTAACGGCTGTAGAACTTTCAAAAATACCCTGGACAAATCAAGTTAATCAGACGTTAATCCATTTGAATAATGTTCAAGGATACTTGATAAAATCGGCAGCTGAAATTTGCTCCAATTTCACTAAATTATATATAAAAAGGTTAAGCAAGAATAAATTATTGACTGAATTCTAGCTTATATCTGATTTCTTTGCAGTCTCAAGGATTATTTAACAGCCAACAAGGACAAAGTTTCGGTTGCGTTAGGCGATCAAACAGCACCGTGTCGTCCACTTTTCGATATTTTCGATGCCAACCGGACCTTTTTTTGTCGATATGCGTTAGATGCGATCAATGGACTCTGGTTTTGCACACTATCATGCTTGATCCTATGGTGTATAGCAACTCCAATCGCACTAAATCTCATCACAATACACAATAAATTGCGTACTACAGGCCGACTTAGGCATACAAATAGTCACTTGTATGGGTATATATTTAATTTGTTATCATTCATTGAACATTTTTTAGTTTTGGCTAGCAAATTCCAGTATTCCGACCAAAAACAAAGCCGATTTCAAACTGCTCTAAAACAAAGTCGACTACTGTCCAAAATTAATTTCATTTTTCAGTGAACTTGAGCTGTTGGTATCCCTCAAGGTTCTTTCCAGCCTCCAATATTTTTCCAGATATTCAACAATACCTTGCTCACTTTTCATCTTTTCTAAGTAGGTATCTAGAGTTTTACTAAGTAGTTTACAGAACTTAAAAAAAAATCTTACCCTCAAATTGTGCATTTGCAAACCCTATGAAAGCACACAAAAAATAAGTCAGTTTGTTTTCTAAATCTAGATCGATTCGTTCTATACTATACCGTTGCAAAAACACGTCTAATGCAGAAACCCCGTGTAAGGATTTGGATCGATTTCAACATAATCTAAACTCAGTGTGCTCTACGAGTACTTACCCCAGAGGCAAGTCAACTACCATAGACTAAAATAGTGGTTATCGTGAGGTTAGATCTTATCCAACCAACTGTAGTCTAAAAAATTATGATCTACTAGTGAGCTGTAACTGCCAGTAACTCTTTTAAGTACTTTTCTAAATTACTCATTAGATTAGCAATCAGTACGCTAGTCTACCAAACCAAGGGTTGTGCAATCAAATCCGAACCTGAGCTCCAATTGTTCACACTCGTCCGAAGTTAAATTAATCTTGAAAATACAGTGGCATCGACGAAAGTGATTTTGCTGCCCGCATAGGTCATAGCCCTACCTTACATACTCACATACTGCAATCCTCTGAACTATGATGATACAGGAAAAATATATGGGCATCAACCAAAGTTAAATGTCTAAAGATTCTCTAACTTCGATTTCACTGATTACCTAAAAATATTCGGTATCTATAAATACAAAATGCGATATATATTCATTGTAACCATTTGGCTTCAAATAAAAATTGCTTACTTACAAAATTATTACGCATACGTAAATTGAATAAAAAAATAACCTTATAATTCCAGAACACCACCTGATACCGTGATTATATCGGAACAGAGCAACTGGGGAGCACCACGGTACGTAACAATAAAAAATACCATTTTTAAAACTAGCTAAACCTTTATTTTTGATCATTGCAACAATTATTCAAAATACATCAAGTACAAATAATTTTAGCTAGCGAGTAGAATGCAGTAAGCCGGCCACTAATTTATTTATTTTATAATTAAATTAAATAATTGAAGACATTTCAACATTTTTGATTTGGAGCTAACCGAAATTCTGGCATCGCTTAAGATAATCCGTGATGATCCTGAATTTCAATTATTAGTTTTATGACTTTATCATCCGAACCTCAATTAGCACGTTATATTTAGGTACTCTACTAAGAAGATTAGAAAATCAGCAATCTAGACCCGATATTATTTTTATGTCAAAATTCAGATATGGTTAAAGTCTGAATACGACAAAAGTTAACAGGAAAAGTACAGCTACTATACAAGCTAAATTTTTTAAGAATTTTAAAATTATTTTTCGGCATCAGAGGGGTCTTAATTGATGACCACCATACGACGTTCCCGACTAAATAGATCGTTGCCTTGGCAATTTAAATTAAAGATCAACACAAATGTTATTATACCACTAGCTCCCACAAAAAATAATTTCTACAACTTAAAACTAAATAGAATCTACAAATAAATAAAGAGTTTTATATGGGGCAGCTTAATACAACTTAATGCTATATACAACTTACAATCATAATTAGTTAAATTATTCAGGAAATTTAAATTAATTAAAAACTTACAAATAAACAAAACTTTCAACTTAAGAAAACTTGTAATTTAAAAACAATTTAATATATATTTAAGCATTAAAGGAAAATAAAAGTTACAATTAAATTGAACTTACGATTAAATAAAACTAAAAATTAAATGAAACTTAAAACGATACTTATAACTAATTGAACAACAAATTAAGATTTCAAAAAATCATGGAACAAGCGAATTCAAAATAAAGCGTACTGATATTTAAATTAGCGGAATGAATTATTCAAAAATCAGAAAATCACTGTGTGTTTAGTAGAAATTATTAAAAAGCCTTTTTTGAGAAGCTTTTCATTTTTAAACTACAAATGGAGGTACCAAAAGGATAAATGTTTTTTTTTATCATCTTCTCTGTTATTTTCTTAAAAAGTTATACCGAAAGTGAAACTCACTCTATTGGAACATTTAACGAATATTTCTCATGGATTCATACTAGGATAAAGAAACTTTTAAGGTGTAATCTTATGATTTGCCAAAGTTGAAAATAGGTAACAAAGGATTGTTGTCACCTTCTATACGAGGGTATATTTATTATATCCAAAGCGCTTAAGGTAGAGCCTTCAGCGCTTTGTATGAGCTACCCTTCCTTAATTCAAACCATTCCACCAATTGAGCAATTCGTTTTTTTAATAAAGTGCAACTAAAAACTACGGGCATGAATTTGTAACATCATAACTCTATAACAATACATCCTTAAACTTAATTTTCTTTCGATAGTGTCTCGTAAAATATCCTATCTCAATTACTGACAGACTATTATCAGACCTTCTTGAGTAAAAAAAAAAAAATGTTGCAGTTAAAATTTCTTTCATTTTACTGCAAAACAATACTCATTCAATCTTACGAATTAAATTCATTTTAAATTCTAAGCGCATGGCGAGTTCACCTGATCAAATAAAATCAAGAAACTATTGGCTTTTGCTGCGTAAATAAACGTGCGCAATTCGTTTTATGCTCGTGTAGGCTTTTCTCAAATAAAGTCAAATTCTTCTGGTAAAATAGATTTTGCATAAGACAAAAAAAATAATTTGACACATAAAATTAGCGGTATCACTATCACAGTATCTACATTTGCCAGCGAAAATAGTCAAATATTTGCCAAAATGACATACAGTGTAATATAAAATTTAGAAATAAATTTAATAATTTATTTATTTATTCATATTTGGTTTTGCTTGACTTTTAACAAAATTATCTATTTCACAGTAATTATAATTCACACTAATTCTTTCTTTTATTATCTTTTCAATTTAGTCCGCAACGGCCTGCAAACAATATGACCAGGTCAAATTGGTGATGAAGTATTTTTATATAAAATAATCTTAAGAAATATTCTCTTCTTTTTTTTACATTTTTTTACGAAAACATAAAAAATCTAAAAATCAACAAAAATAAAATAGACAAGATAGTATCCGAAGTGTTCGCTGGGAGACATCAGAAATCGTTTTCGAAGACGATGAAGGAGCACCACCAAACTCATCTAATTTAGTTTAAATCGAAATTATACAAAACTTAATAAACTAATAATGCTGAAAATGTAATGAAAGAATAATGAACAAAATTATCCGGCCGTAGGATACTAGTTTCTCGTTTTAGATAATATTTGTATTCCGTACTTATGATAGACTAAGTAGTTTGAAATTAATTTTTGTTTTAAGTAATGATATTAATATTGGTGAGAACCAATCATTCACTTCAATAAAATTTTTTTTAATATATATATTGAAATTGCGCATAAAAATTAAGATATATTTCGGTTAAAAATTATCTGAACCTTTTTTTAAACTCTGACTTTCTTATGCTCAATATTCGGTGCATTACTTACGAACCAGAACCCCACGGCAGGATTAGTGAATTTTTTAATGACAGATTATTTATTATTCCAGTGTTTAATATATTCATAATATGTAATTAAAACGGTATAGAAATGAATTTTAACAATTGGTTTTATTTTAAAACATGACTTAAACTTATAAAAATAGAATTTCCCATAAAGGTATTACTGCCACGAGTCAGTTGGAACTTAAGGATGTAGCAAGCAATTTTTATACTCAAAGAAAAATCCTTCTAACGCTGTATTAAAATTTATGAAAGGTCTTATTAGGGAAGAAGAATTGGCTTACAAAAATCTACCGTTTTAAGAATCCAAAAAAAATACTTACTTTAAAAAATTTTGACTTTCGAATTATTTTCATTATAACTCGTATTTTTCTATAAAATCCTCAATTTTATATAATTGATTTAGTTCTTATGATTTCATGTCGACAGTGAAAACATTTATTTTCTTAATTCTATAGCGGTTTTTACTGTATTACTTAATAATAATAAAGAATTGTGATCGGCCTAAAATTCAAAAAATAGATACCCTTAATTTTTTTAAATTTTAACGTTTTAGTGTAAAAAAGCATTACAAATTCGTCTATTCAGTTAAATTGTTTAGTCAGTAGATTTAGAAGAGTGCTTTAGACGAGAAAATTGCTTTCTGTATATCAAGATCCGATAGGATCTTAAATTTTACAGAGCAGGTTGACCCAATGAACCCATACCGGTTCAGGAAATAGTGAAAAGCAAAGTATTCTAATTCTTTTCCTCGAGAACCGCTAAAGATAGGAAGTTGAAAATTGCTGGCACGGTACAGGGTATGTCCAGTTTTTTCTATCTCAGAAACGGCTTATGCTTGAAAGTTGAAACTTAGTATGTGCATAGATTTACTAGAAAAGTTCTGCCAAAGCATTCAAATAGTAATAATTAAGTTGTAAAGACCTTTTGTCTAATCTATATACCATCACAAATCAAATATTTATTATTCACTCATGTTAGCATCTCGAAATAAATACATCTATTTATCTATCTACTAGAAAAGTAGTGTAAAACAAAAAATTTTCTGACAAACAAATTGACGGTGAAAAGATGGTTCATATATTTTCACGAATTCCGTCATATCTGCTAACTCTTCTGAGCAATCGAGTTAACTTTACTTTCAGAAGCTCCTCACATAAAGACATAAAAACAAGTTCCAGAATTTTTTGATAATCAAACCCTAAGGAGATGTAAAGGGGTTGTATACATTTTCACGTTTCAGGTCTCATAGGTGTAATTACGAATAGATTTTTACTTTCGTAGACTTTCTATCAAAACGCCTAAAATCGAATTTTATTATTTTTGCATATTTAAAGCCAAGCATAATAATTGTAAACAAAACGAACAAGTTTTTGTAAAATATTTCAATAACTAAACGAAATAATTTTTCCACAATTTAAAAATGACTCTACTTTGAATAAGAAGAAAAAATAAAGTTATAGAAAGCTTGCTGAAGTAAAAAACCATTCAACATCTCATCACACCTGAGATGGGTCAGAATTCTTGAAAACGTATGCAACTGCTCTACACCTGCTTTTCAGCTTCTCCAGTTGAAGACCGGCGTTTGGTTTCCGGTACGGACTACAGGCAATATGTTATGTGATCGAATTTATACTGTCCGGCATATTTTTAGGGATTTCTAAACCAAAGGGGCTTCCTTTATTTCAGATAAGCTTCTATAAAACTCAAAGTGCTGGCTCTAATATGACATAAATTACAAAAATACAAGTTGTTGGGTACTTACAAATTCGTCTCATTCCCAAACAGTAAACGAATTTACTACGAAAAAATTTAAACAACCGAAAACAATAAATGATCTTGGCCTATTTGGACCTTAGCCAGTAATTTTTGCAATGAATAACGATATAACTTAATTCTTTTGATCCCAAGCCAAATATCTATAGCCTTTGGAATGCAATTTTATACCAAGTAGAAAAGAAGAAAAAAACCGTTTCATTTCTTGATATTTAAAAAGATAAACTCTTCCTATAAAAAGTATTTCCCTGTTCAGAGTTCACGTTTTCATTTCGTTTTCATTTTACATTTTGTAGATATGCTTCGTATTCCTGGATAAAAAAAAACACGGCAAATTGTCTTTGTTACCGAAGAAAATTTAATTAAAAAGCCAAGATAAGTTTTGCACTGTGTGACTTATAAACGGGAGATTCTTTCTTTCAGCAAGTAAAAACTACGTGTAATACAATTTTTAAGAACTGTCGTAATTTCTTTTTTCATAATTGAAATTTTACTAAGCTTATGCACAGCATTGCAGTACTTGTCTTCCAAATTTTAAAAGACCGGTCCGATTAAAGAAAAATGAGTTGCAATTATTAATTAGTAAGATGCACTAAAATGTTCCATTAAGAAATTAATGGCTAATTGACCTTTGAAATCGTGAAGGAGGTATTTAGTAACTGTACAACAACATTATGGTACAAACATGTGGATATAATTTAATGCTGGTTTATACTCTGGCAACACCAAATTAATCCTTGAATGAAATCGGAAAAGTGTAATTTAATAAGCGATCTAGTAACTAAAGTAGTACCTAATATTGTTTTAATTTTTAATCGCACGACAAAACAACTCTTTTACGACAAATTTAAAAAAGTGATTCATATTATCTCGCGAACTATTAGTCGTTAGAGGTCCAACAAAATCTGACATACGAAATTTTTTGCTTTACAAATTTAAATTAACCCATTGTTACATGCATACTCCGTTAACTCTAAATTAATTATCAATGGAGTCGATAGTTCCAGTGAGAGCTACAATCTTCTTCAATTAGAATAGCGTAGAAAGCTCTATACACTTTTCACACGTTCAATCGAATCTACCTTAGAAGGCACCGACCATTGCATAATAGCGCAGATATTAACTTTTCTACTGCGACGACGATTAATATTACTACTAAGCGACGCAGTGATTTTCGTTGATAACAGTGACAGTGAAGTAAATGAAAGCGCGAACAATTGCCATGTGTAACAATAACTGCATGAGATTTTTTTTTATTACTTTTTATTGAATTGTGTTTTTCCTTGAAACCCCGGCGAACCGCTAGCTCGCAAAGTTATTCGTATAAAACCGGTTTTAGGCACCATTTTTTAAAAATAGTGCAATCTTAATGTTTTGATAAGAACCTCAAAATAAACAAATTTGTCAAATAAAACGCTATCCGTGACCTTTAGCGAGCTAAAAATGTTTTTCCTTTTTTTGACTGGCCTAATAGTTGGGCACAAAAAACAGCTAGGTGAGCAAACATAATGCATCCATTTTAATTATAGGGTAGAACTATTGTATCGTGGCTATATTTTAATCAATTTCTGACACGATACCATAAGCCGATTAAAATACAGAAAGGATCATTTTTCGATCTCACTTCTGTGCGCCACTTTTGCGATGCTTCAGTGGCTACATACGTTTAAAGTTTTTAGCATTTGCCGTTCGCAAGATATGAAAATAAAAGTTCTTTACCTAGAACACTACCCCCAAAAATATGCCTATGTTGAAATAGAAGATCGTATTTCCTACAAATGTTTAAATGTTATATTTCACCTCCACGTTACTCTTTTTTTTCCTGAATAAGTTCGTCTATTTTTTAAACTTTGGAACTGAAAGAGCATAAAAATAATTTAAGGGAAATTGTCACTAAGGAAAGGCTGGACTTGAGCTGATTGCGTCATAAAGGGTAAAGACAAAGAATCATATCGGCGATATCATCGTGTTTTCGGTAACATAATAATATCATCAAACCGATAGTGGTACAACGAAAGTAATAAGATTATTGGAAAAAAATTTGCCAATGGTCTGCGTGAAACTTTATCATTTTCGGGTCAAAGTTCGGGAGCGGTCAAAGTCGGAGTATATCATGAGTTGTTTCGAGATTATTACATGTGTTGAAAAATTAATTTTGTTCTTAAAATAAAAATATTTAAAATAGAGATTTTTAGCCGATTAAACATTGGAAAAGTCCGTGTAGACTATTCGAATTTCGGTATATTACTCGTATGTACACTAAAAGTCCATAGAAGTAAAAACGAATTTGCAGCCTTATCCGACTTCAGAGATGTGACGAATTGTTAAAAAATCTACAAAACCCATTACATCCACTTGGGGTTTGAGTTTCGAAAAAATTGTGAAACAGGTTTTTAAACAATTTCATAAGAAGCAACTTGATACCTCATGAGACACGAAAGATTTTGAAAAATTTGTGAAAACGTAACTTTACACCCCCTTGGTTCTTGAAATTCGAAAAATCGTGAAATTGGTTTTTAGGTTATTGCATCAAATGCCGTAATAACAAATTTTATATCTCATCAGAACTAAGCGATGGCAAAAATTGTGAAAACATACGCAAACCCTTGTGGGTTGAATATCGAGAAATTGAGAAATGGGTTTGTAGGCGATTATATAAAAAGTCTGTGGAAGTGAAAAGCGATCTAATATCTCATCAAACCTAAGAAATATGTCGAAGCTTTGAAAAGCGTACAACCCACTTACACCCCTTAGGATTGAATATCTAAACAGACTGAAATTGACTTTTTGGCGCATATATAGGAAACTTTAGGAAGTAAAAATGAATTCGATATACGTATCATCAGATATGCAACCTCCTTACACCCACTTGGGTGAAAAATCCTGAAAGGATTTGTATGAAAACAACACGAGAAAGTAAAAACCAATTCAATGTTTTATCACTTCTAAAATATATGATGGAATTCGTGAAAACTTGTTCAACCCGTTTATTCCCTCTTAGTGGAAAAGGACAAAACTTAAAAACAAGTTTCAGGCGATTATTACGCAAACCCTTGAAAGTGAAAAGTTATTCGATATCTGATCAGACCTGAAGGATATGGCACAATTATGAAAAAAAAATTTTGAAATTGAAAAAGTATACAACCCCCTTTCCACCACCATAATGGTCGAATTTAAAAAAATCCTGAAAACGCTTCTAGGTATTCACATGAAGAAGCCGTAGAATAAAAATGAATTCAATATTTGGGAAAACATAATAGATATGACGAAAACCGTGAAAATATATGCATTCCATTATCACTGATAATTTTTTTCGCCCCCTTCCGAACGCCAATGGATTACTTTTCTAGTTGATTTACATATACATATTGAATTTCAACTTTGTAGCATAAGCCGTTCTATAGATAGGAAAAACAACCCCCACCCCCGTACCATACTACCCCTATGAAAAATTATATTTTTCTAACATGCTACTACCATAGTTCTATCTAAATACCAAGTTTCAGCTTTATATCATTATAGGTTCTCGAGATTTAAAAATCGGAACCTTTTCCTTTTCACCCTCCCCACCCTCACCCTCTAAAGCCTCACCCTCAAACTTTTTTTTCTGCTAGGGGTCTATCTATCTTACACTGTTCTTGAGATGTAAGACGTGATTTTTTAGAAAAATTCGTATCCCCTCCACTTTCATGCTCCACCGCCCCCTTAAAAAATTTTACTTTCAGCAAACTTTATCTGCCAACCTTTATACACAAACCGAATTTTATTTATCTAGTGCAATTGATTCGTAAGATATCGCAATCTAAAGTTTTTCACCCCACCCCCGTACGCCACTGCCCCCACTCAAAAATTTATATCCGATCTATTCTCCTAGTATAACTACAGATATTCATTAAGTTTCAATTTTGTGACGTTAACCGAGATATGAATTTTAGAATGTGTCGATCTCGGCTTTCGAGCGTTTCGGACGCATTATTTTTTCCGCCACTCCCATACCCCTATACCCATATTGACAATTTTTATACAAATGGGTCTACTATCAAAACTCCATATAAGTCCCAAGTTTCAGCCTCCATGCATAAGTGGTTGCTGAGATCTAGAAACCAAAATTTTTCGTCTAAAACGCACCCTCCTCCTCCCTTCACACCCCCACCCCTCAGAATTTGGTCACTTGAAGGGGCCTACCCAGTCTATTCATAAAAAAAATTTAAATTTAATATCTCAAAACGTTTGGGAGCTACGAGCCGTCAAACGATTTTGCGTACGGCGTATAGCGGACAGACGGACTGAAATTGTTTTTCCTTTTTTTCGTGTCTACTAGTCATGAAACGTAAGGGTAGCAAATTTTTTTTTTTAAATCGATCACAATACTGTATTATTAGAAAATAATAAATTAAAAACTATGTGAAACAAAATCCAGGAACCTACGAATTAATACTCCAGACCTCCAAGAAAATACGGTACGTGCTTTATTTCTTAATTTTGTTCTGAAAACTTCAACACAGAGTTTTCGAACGGAGTAGAATCTAGTGTATTACATAAAGTTTAACCCCTATTTCGTTTTCAGCGACTATAACATATCGAACCACCCTGTCACAAGTGTATTCGAATTTTATGGAAATCCTTCGAAACCTGAACTCAATTATCTCCGGAAATACACGAGTACGTCGATTAATTTTCGAAGTTATTAAATTTTCAAACTTTTATTAAAAGGCCCCCCAATTTTCCTTGGGTACAAAATTGCTATAAAAGGGACAACGGTTTTTTTTCTTCTAAAAATCTACCACTTTTCCGTTTCAAGTTTCCCTAGTTCGAAATTATCAACTTCAAAGTTGTGTTTTTTTAATATTCGCATCCAGTCTTTGTAATTATGTTTGACCGTTGAACTGAGGAGTAGGTACATTATTAAATTCGAACAAAAAAAAGAATCTCCCCAAATTGTTCGTAGATAACTTTTGCTGTTGTTTTTATCAAATTATAACGCTTTTAAGAGTGTCAATAAAAATCAGAGGTGATGTTAAACGATTTATGTTTCTATCAAAAGGACAAGAAATTCATGGAGTGTTCGTACGGAGCTCGGATGTATGGACGATATAATTTAAAAAGTTTATTTTCATAGCACAGTAATGGGACAAAATTGAAGTTAATTCTTATTGAAAGTATTTCCTATGTGGAAAATGTTAAAATCGTACTACAAAATAATAATAACAGGTAAGTAATAATTTGATAAAGTCAAGCAATTTTAAGCAGCTTTCAACCTTTGGACCTAGACTATCGTGGCTCAGTACTAATATACTGTTTGTTTTGAAAATTTCACTAATCATTATAATTACTACTTAATTTATTATTATCGCACTTGCAACACTGCTAATTCATTACAGCTTTCCCAGATAACAGAGCTTCTACTATAACATCTATCCCTTTTATCTTAATTGATAAATAGATAGGCTGATCGCATTCTTGGTCGATCAAATTCCACGTGTATTTCCTAACACATATGGTAGTACACCCATATTGATGGGTAGTCCGAGGAACCTCCATGGCATTACACCCATATTGGGTGTTTCGAAAAACACCCATCGTTGTCGTAAGAACACCAATTGGTGTTGCATGAAACACCCATGAGTGTAAGCCTCGCACTGAGTAGTTTTAGCACCACACCCATGGGTGTTTCGGTTGTACCCATGTGTTTCCGGTCTACACACATGGGTGTTTTGTTGCATATTTATGGCTAGATTTATTTGGCGGCACCCCCAGAATGGGCTTTCATTCCGATCAGATAAAGGGAACACGTGCCACAATGCCGTTAAAAAAATAAAAATTGTATGAGATTCCGAATAGTGGCATTTTCTATGGTACATAACCTATTCATTTTGAGACACAATCACCTATAGAATAATATTTTACAAATATCTCGGAACTCATTGTTGAAACTTAAAACTGTTGTGAACGGAGGCCTTGGAGTGAATATTTTGACTTGAAAAACAGTCAAAATATTCGAAGGGAAAGGTAAGGTACGGGAAAACAGTGGGCCAATTCCACGTACGTCCGAATTGGTGGCTGAAGTTCGAGCTGGAGCTACGCGCTTGCTAGCTTGCAGCTAGCTGCGGCTGTGGGGGATACGTTGCTCGAAAAATCAGACCATAAACCCTAGGCCTGTACAACAAAAATTAGTCGCGCCGACTTACCCAGGGTATTAAAATTTGGGATATCTTTCCCAATAGGTCATGGGAGACCGTGTAGTGATGGATTGAGCGACTTCGCGATTTCTCAGGGCGTTCTGGTGACCACCCTGCCTCAGCCGCGACATTCAAAAAAAAGAAAATTCGCGTCGTGGCCCATATAGATGTTCATGGTCAGGAGAAATTACACGTGACGGTCCATTATATGGCATTTTTTAGCCAATCATTACTTAACAAATATTTAAAAAAAAATTTTAGCACATTTTCTGTTTATTATTATTTAATTTTTTAAATTTTTTTGTAGACCATCACATCCTTGTCATGTCATTTATTTTTAATTATATATATTTTTTAACATTTAATTATAAGTGGGTAAGAGGGGCTTATTATACTATATATATCTTTTTATATAAGAAGCTTGTAAATATCTTCTTCCCGACTCAAAATTCCCAAAAAATCTCCTATGTTTTTTCTTAAACGATTTTTTTCACATCCTCCTCCAACCAAAAACAAAAAACTTTCCTCTTGTCAATCCCTAACTTTTTTCGTCCGATTTTCATTCCTTTTTCTCAGCCTACTCATCAAGTAAAAAATTAAAATTCAATCAGTTTCTTTCTCATAATTTTTCTTCGCACACAGTATCCACACGGGAGACCCAACAAAAACATATTTTTTTATCTATGATATTATAATTGGAACTATTCTAGAGGGTGCTGCCAAAGAAATCTTTAAAAAAAATACACCATACAAATAAGAGCCACCCTTATGTACACCCATGAATAATGAGTGCTGCTGGACTTGATATAAATTATGATTATAATAGTTTACCTCCTGTCTTATTTAAACTGTTTCATTTACAAGAAAACTGTAATTTTTTTGTTATTTTTAACAGCAGTGGAGAATGTTCTTTTTCGGTACATATATCTTGTCTTAAGTTAGAATTAATAAAAATGTTCATAAAATAAATCTTTTTTTATACATTTAAATGACTAATTTTGACCCAGTGACCCCTATACACAATCCATAAATTTATTTTATTTCTTTCATTCCTTTTTTTATTTTAATTATTTTATTTTATTTATTTCATTTATTTTATTTGTTTTATTTATTTTATTTATTTTATTTATTTTATTTATTTTATTTATTTTATTTATTTTATTTATTTTATTTATTTTATTTATTTTATTTATTTTATTTATTTTATTTATTTTATTTATTTTATTTATTTTATTTATTTTATTTATTTTATTTATTTTATTTATTTTATTTATTTTATTTATTTTATTTATTTTATTTATTTTATTTATTTTATTTATTTTATTTATTTTATTTATTTTATTTATTTTATTTATTTTATTTATTTTATTTATTTTATTTATTTTATTTATTTTATTTATTTTATTTATTTTATTTATTTTATTTATTTTATTTATTTTATTTATTTTATTTATTTTATTTATTTTATTTATTTTATTTATTTTATTTATTTTATTTATTTTATTTATTTTATTTATTTTATTTATTTTATTTATTTTATTTATTTTATTTATTTTATTTATTTTATTTATTTTATTTATTTTATTTATTTTATTTATTTTATTTATTTTATTTATTTTATTTATTTTATTTATTTTATTTATTTTATTTATTTTATTTATTTTATTTATTTTATTTATTTTATTTATTTTATTTATTTTATTTATTTTATTTATTTTATTTATTTTATTTATTTTATTTATTTTATTTATTTTATTTATTTTATTTATTTTATTTATTTTATTTATTTTATTTATTTTATTTATTTTATTTATTTTATTTATTTTATTTATTTTATTTATTTTATTTATTTTATTTATTTTATTTATTTTATTTATTTTATTTATTTTATTTATTTTATTTATTTTATTTATTTTATTTATTTTATTTATTTTATTTATTTTATTTATTTTATTTATTTTATTTATTTTATTTATTTTATTTATTTTATTTATTTTATTTATTTTATTTATTTTATTTATTTTATTTATTTTATTTATTTTATTTATTTTATTTATTTTATTTATTTTATTTATTTTATTTATTTTATTTATTTTATTTATTTTATTTATTTTATTTATTTTATTTATTTTATTTATTTTATTTATTTTATTTATTTATTTTATTTATTTTATTTATTTTATTTATTTTATTTATTTTATTTATTTTATTTATCGCTGTCCTTTCCATTGAAAGGAAATGATTTGAAAATCTTCACTGGGGAGGCTAGCTAAAAGAAACTACGAAGGGACTATTTGTTTTGAAACATCAGAGGGTGTATTCTGCAATTCCGATAAATTACATTACACCCTTACTTGATTCAAATGCAACACGATAATGAAACAACCCTTTCAGAACTCTAATTATTATTAATGTATAATCTTTACTTACCGTTCTCTCTCCCAACCAGCTTCTAATCCTTTACGCCTTCGTATCTACAGATAAAGATTTTTATTAAGGATACTCCGAAAATCAGAGCCAACTCCATCTAAAAGGCCTCGGGTACTATACTGGTAAAAAGGTCTACTAATTCCAGCTCGAGCTCTAAAAAAAAATCAAAAAGAAATAGCAACAGTGACTTTAAAAGGAGAAATGCTATTGATGAGATATGCCCCAGGCAAAAGCCATAGGAACTAAACCATTAAATAGAGCCCTTTCTATGAAAATCCTCTACAATCATCGAATTATCTGCACACCGCAATTAATTTCTAAAGACAACTTTTCTTGTTTGAATGACATTGCTATTAACAAGTTTTATGGTTAACAAACAAGAAAGCAACAATGTTGTAAACATAACAAGATCATATCCAAAGGAAGGTAAAATCCTTTTTTCCGTCTTTTCATAAATTGTCCCATGCAAAAGTTTTCTCATAACTGTGAACAATGTAGAATATTATGGCGAGATAATAATTGAAAACTTTTTAGTTTCGTTTTGTTCTTTTTCTCTTTGTTATTTTCTTAGATTTTATGAATGCATATAAAGATCTTTAAGATGTATCGTTGTCTACGCTTATTCTCTAAGCAAACGGTGATTATTAATATGGAGAAATCATTTTATTTCGCTATTAGAGAAAGATTTCATTAGACCGAACAATCTTAATCAATAAAGGGTCCTAATGCAACGCGACATACATAAGAACTAATGAATGGTCTAATGAAATATGTAGTGAATTCTTTCCCCTAATGGGATTATGTAAATACACGTAAATAAGATGCGATTTTAAGCGTTAGTAGTCCGTCCGTCTTAACATCTTTGGATGCCCTAGGAAATCCAGTACCCCGTGCTAATAAAATGTTATATATTGCTGATTTGATGATTTTTTTTCAAATCAGGTAGTGTTGATTCATCTGTGTCTACTCCATCACACATAAATATAAGAAATTCGCAAAACACAAAAGACTGAAATTTACCGCCTGCTACTCATTATTTCCATCATAATTCACAAATCTTGTAACACGATTCGTCAACACATCGTTTGCGGTTCGTTACTTATCGTTGATTATCGTTCGTTGATTATCGATTGGGAATTTTTAAAGCAAAGTTCAGAAGAAATCATCGAATATCTTATGGTATTTCCGATTCGAATTGATCAATTATATTTATATTCACTGTACCTCGACGCGACACTTACAATGGTTTTTAATTTAGTTTGAATTGAGCAAGCGCTTGAAATTTGCACAAAAATTGAATGTAAGCAAAACTGAAATTTGAAATTATTTTTTTTAAATATCCTGTTTAACTTTTATTTGGACTTCTGACCAATGTACAATGAATTGTAGAAATTCGAAGCATTCCGAGAGTTCGCCAAAAAATAAAAAAGTCTCTGCATGGATAAGTCCCTTTCGAAACGTCCTCTCAACCGGACCGAAAAAACGACGTCAGCTCTGTGAATTTGCTTCGTACGACCTATCAAAGGACGAAGTTTATGTGGGCAATGTTAAGCAGCCGATGAAAGAAGTTCCCGAACTACAAAAGGATATTTTAAAGTACGGACCACGTATTAAGTACTTGAATGTACGCTGGGATTTTACGCCTGACACCAAGTATCATTTTCCGGAAGCGACTAGCTGGCGATATGGTTGGATGCAAAATGTTAACAAAAGGGCAGAAGCGGTGATTTTGTAAAAGCCAACGAGAATTTGGGTCAACAGAAGCAAAGATTTTTGCGTAGATGACCAATTCGTTTTTTAATTATTTAAATTGAAGCAAAATTATTTTTATGAAATGTTTCAAGATAAAATCCTAGGAAAAAAAAATATATATTAGCTAATTTTTTAATAATATTTTGGTTCTCTACATTGCAGCTTAGGTTCTAGTATGAACTCTTGAATCTAGAAGCCATATTACATTCATCACGATATCTCAAACGACCGCTTTAGTACATATATAATAGTATAGTATCAGTTGCGATGCGATAGAATTTTTGAGTAAAATGTCGAGATATAAGGATAGCTTTTTTATGACTGATTTAGTTTAGTGTTGTTGGGTACACATTCTCAGCTCAACAAACTTCAAAACCTTCACTATATCAAAATACTCCATGGTGTGCGCTGAACTCCTTTAAAACTGTTAAGACCATATCTGAAACGTACGCCTGTACACAGACGTACAAGAAACGTGTAATTCTTAGAGTTTTTAGATAAAGTTTGTCGGTGTTTGGCGAGACAGTTGGCAAATTTCAGTCATGAGTCATGGACATATTTTCCGCGGTGAAAGAAAAAAATCCAATAAAAACCTCAGAACATAACGCTCTTTCTTGCCCCATATCACTAAAGGTGTTCATAGGAACTGAAAGAAAAAGAAGGAACCCCAGCCCGTCCTCCTACTCCTCTCAACCTCCCAAGAACAGCCAATATCAATGGGCATTAGAAAACTTTAAGAGAAATAATCAACTACTAGATATTTTCATTTGCCCGTAGAAGCAATTTTTTCGCTACGCTATGCACCTCGCAAGCTTTTGTGCCAATGGCCTCTTCAAATAATTAATCTTTCTGGTGAATTGTAAAAGACTTGTTTTTTCATTTCGAAAGAAAAAAAGAAATTATTTTATTTACAATATCAAAATTTACATATTTCTCGTATTGTACTATTATTTTATTGTGAAAAACAGTCAAATAATGGGGAAATAATAATAAACTAAAAATATACAGCATGAAAATATCAACGCACGTTCACATACAAATAGGTCACAGAATATTTCCTGATTTTTAAAAAATATATATTTCATTTGGCAATAACTTAAATGTCTCCTAAGAAAATAAACCATAAATAAAGTCAATTTTATCTTACTCATGAACCAAATAAACTTAAATAGTAAGAAAAAACAATTTGTAATTGTCATAATAAAGGAAACCTGTAGTATTACTGACAGGACAATTAATTGTAAATGATAAGCGGTAGGAGGATCAATAAATTACGCAGAGTAAATGTTATCTAGAGTGTGAATTTGTTTTGTAACCATAGCCTAAGTTTCTTTCATATTTCTTATCCAAATATAAATTTTCGAATGAGAAGAAAGGAGATGCGTTAAACGCAAAAGCAAATGTAGTATTAAAAACAAGTATTGACCACATCTTAAGGAAACTCTGATTTTAATTTCTAAGCTACTTTCATTTTGTGGTATTGGCGGGGTGGTATTTTTGTTATCGGAATCATATTAAAGCATTTTTTGTTGGTTTAGAGCTTTCAATTTTTTTTACTATATAATTAAAAACAATATTTCATATTCACAATTATTTCAAGCACCGAATATACAGAAAGAAACATTTACAAATCGTATTCTAGAAGTGGGCGTTTTTCTGGACTGGGATGGCGGGTTATACCTCGTAATCTTTCATCTCAAGACAAATCAGCACATATTTATGATTTTCGATTCGAATCATTACCACGAACAGTACAACGTGATCAAAGCATTTTATCCTTAGGTTTGGTGTTGCTGGTAGGCGAGGAAACCTGTGGGGGTATCGTTGGCATATCGGTAGGTGATGATTTCGGTAAGATTTTATTTTGAGCTTGATCCACAGCTTGTTTTACATCGGCTACACTCAAATCGTTGACATCGCTGCCAACTTTTGTTGTCTAATTGACAAAAACAAATAATTAAAAAAAATTTAAACAACTCGCGTAAAATTGAATAATTACCTCCTGTTTTGTCAGGACATGTTTCTCGTCCATTGTACTTAAATCTTCAGCTTTATCTTGTAATACCGGTGCCGGGTCCACTAACAGATCCGAAGTATTTTGTTTGGCCTCTTTTAAACTTTTTGCAAGAGCCTTTTCGATTTTTTCCTCGGCTTGAAGGCTTTGTTCCTTGCCTATCAACTCGATCAATTCGTCGATTTGTTTGTCATCCAAATTGACATTATCATCTCGAATTGTTTCGATGACCTGTACAGAAAGGTAATTGGTTGTGACATAGGAGAAAAGAATTTTTCAAATTAATACCTTCATGACATCATCGAATTTAACGTTTCCGTCCTTATCGCCATCCATTTTAACTAAAAATCTCTCTATGACTCGCAAGCGGGACTCGTCGTCCGCTTTGATGAGCTAACGAAAAATGCAAAGCAATAATTTTAAAATTAGTGGTTTTTAAAAAGAGCCTAACTAGGATGTGTATAAAATAAGGAACGCTCGCTGTAAGTGCCATTGAGCTTCGGAATTATCGGGAAGTTTTGAAGAGCAGCTTAAGACTTACAAGGTTTATTTAGAGGGTAAGTAAAAAAGCCTCGGGTTAAGCAAGGCATTAGAAAAGGCCAGGATTAATACCCCAAACTTCATCCTGAAAATCAGATGTCGCGTCAACGCAACCGCTCAATTAATTATTTTTTTTAATAATGCCGATCTCGACGCGATATCATATTCCGATTGAATCGTAGCTCTATATCTGAATGGAGCTTTCGCTGTGAGACAAGGATCGCGCGTTCGAGAATAGACGTCGTGTTGGAAGATACAATTGAAGCATTTGAAGAGATTTAAAAATGTCGAAGAGTGGAATCAGTCTGACAAAAAAATACACCAAGTACGAAAAATCCGACAAAAACCTGCTTCTGACACTTACAAGCACGGTAGTTGCACATAATCGGAACGCATCATTGAGGGTCTAAAGGTGCTCGTACACGAGCAATTTTTCAAGCAATTAATTACCCGACGACTATTACCAAAACTAGTGGAGCGATTAATGGAGCAATACAGAACAATATCATCAATATCAATTTCGGCAATGTGGCAATGTTTTCACAGATTGCTGGTATTGTTCGCCCTATAGTTGCTGTATTTCCACTAACTTGGAAAATTGCGAGAAATTGTCCTCGTTCGGTGATTCAATTGTCAAGTTTTGTTTTGATTTTTGCATTTATTTGTCAAGTTTCGTGTTATAATGGCTTGGAATTCAAATATTTCCATGTTTTATTTTATGTTTTAGATTTGTTTGTCAAGTTTACTTTTGTGTTGTTCATAGACTGAATTGCTCGTGTAAGCCCTTGTTGCTGAATTGCTAGATATTGGTCAATATCGCTCATCACAATTCAGGAATGAGTTGATGGAAAGTTTATCCACATCGCCTGTTGCTATTGTTGCTGTGTGTTACTTCATATTTTCGTGACGTCAAAATTGACGAATATTGCTGCAAATTGAGCAATTTTAATCGCTCGTGTAAGAGCACCTTAAAGATTCTTTCAAAAAAACTCTGTTGTAAAAATCCTCCACTTAATTCGAGAAGCAAATAAAAACAAGCAACTGATTAGAAGTATAAAAATGGGAATAAGCCGTTATCTAGAATTCCGCCTTGTAAGTGCTTTGGATCCGCAGCCCCCTTCACATATGAACTGAAAAACAAAAACATAGAACAGTCCAAAATATTGGTAAATAAGTGAAACCCAAGTTATGCACAAATTGAACCACCCAATATACGTCATGAGTTACACCATGGACAGTATACGAAATATTCAACCTGATGAGCGTACTAATCGACCACTTTTCTCCAACGATAACGCGATGGAAAAAGAAGAAAACTAGTGACGAAATTCCCCTTAATATTTTTACAATCGTGTAAGACTCACACACAGATATCTACACTTGGTCAAACTGCAATTTAAAACCATTACAGAATTACGAAAAATGAGAAAAGCAAAATATTTATAGCAAAAGAAGAGAACCAACCTTTCGCAATGCCATAGATAATTCCTTGACGTTGACTTGTTGTTGCTCTTTCTTCGTAAGAATTTCAGCAATTTCGGAACTCTTCTCTAATTCAACTCGTGCTTTCAGTTTCTTTTCATCCTCTTCCAGATTGGTTAGAACATTATCCAATTGTCCTACCATTCGATTGACCTTATTGTATAAGATCTTAGCACCACGGGTTTCTTTGATTTCTTTGATTTCCTTTTTAGTGGTAGTTGTCGTAATCTAAAAAGAAATAATAATTTTGTGAAAAAAAAAATTATTGAAAAATAGATAAGAACTTAAAAAAGTTTTTACCTCTTTCAATTCTTCGACATCTTCCCGGTAATCTTCGATTTCTTCCTTCAATTCTTTAATAACCTCTTTTTCAACCATCAATTTCTTATCTTTCGATATCGATTCGAGTGCCTCGTGCAGCATCGATGCATCCTTCGACGAGATTTTCTCCTCCTCTCGATTCTTTTCGTACTGCGCCATTGTAACTGAATCCTCTTCTGATATTGTCGCACTTTGATTATCGAGTAGCACAGTCTTACCGCGTTCCTGTTCCTGTTGAACTTCACGCTCTTCGTCGCGTTCTTCGCGAATCTTGCGTTCTTCTTCGCGCAGAATTTCGATTTTCGTCTTGTTATCGATTTTACCCTCGCGCTCGCCGATTGCTGCTTTCGTTTGTGTCGCAACAGCTTCGGGCAGTGCTTTTAATGTTGCCTTTAGCTTGTCGGATGTTGAAACTTCGTCAGATACCATAAGTGCACGGGATAGTAGGAGTAACGATGGCGGTACTTTTTCGTTTAAACTTATATCGATCCATTCCTGAAGTTGACTGCGCAACTTCGATTCGGACAGTCCGTATGCAAGCATGCCACGTGAACGACAGGCTTGTTGTAATTCTTGCAAGTTAAGCGCATCGACACCATCACGCTGAATTAGTCGGTCGTCGGCAGCCAATTGTCGTAATTTCATTCGCAATTGAAAACGAAGTAATGCATTTGTTCCGATCGTGTTCAATTCTAAAATACGACACAATGCGATTAACTGGTCTCGCGATAACGAATCTAACGTAATTTCATCTTCGAATTGTTTTGCAAATTTGATGATTTCTTCGTTGGAAACATGTTCGTTTGGATTTTTGATTCGCTTAAAAAATACCACAAACTCCTTTGCTTCATTCGACTCATGTTCTTTGTGTTGCACAGCCATATCATCTAAAGTGTGTTGAAGAAATTTCGCTACGTCTAATTTGACTTTTAAGCTTTGTTTTAATTTATCTTCACGTTCTTTAGCGGTTTGGAATGTTGACGGCAGCATCCCGGGGAAAAATTTTATAAATACCGGTAATAGTAATTCCATAAACGGAACTATGATAAATATGGAAAAAGGAACTAAACGAAAGAGATCAGACGTGGTTCGAACCAGGAGACGACGTTCTCGCCTGTTCAACTGATTCCCCATAAGTACACGCCACACAAGCTTCCTCGAAATATTTATATCGATGAATAACAATCGAAAGCCGTGATAGTAATGTAAAACTTCGGCCCAAATTTTTTGTCGTAGACTTTTTTTCACCACAACGGGTTTCTGTGTTTCGGGCACCTTGGCAGCTTCTGCAACATCTTTCGGTTTTTCTGCGTCCTTTTTAAGGAGCTCGCCATCCTCATCCTTCTGTTTGTCTTTCATTTTTTGTATAGTTGCTTCAACTTTTGACGATGGTGTATCGTAGAAAGCTGAACTGACTGTGAAATATCGATAGCTGTGTGAAGACAGTCCATTACTGTGTAAATGTTCCTTCGAATGTTGTCCATTCAACGGTAAGCCTAACAGCGATATCGATGGATGTATGTGCATTCGATAGTTATATGCTGGACTGTTTAGCTGATACCTCGAGCATAGCTCGATGGAACTGTTTTTCTTCCATTCATGATTTTTTAAACAAGTTTTTGCGCCTGAAAATAATTTTAAAAACATTTTAAAAATTACATAACCTTTCAAGTAAACAGAAAATCATCAATTGCTAAAGGATTGTTGACAATTGTACAAATCGAAGTTTTCACCTTGTAAACATCGAAACAAGTTTCTGTGAAATACAATTAAATAATGTCAACTCTAAAAACCTACTCACATTTAAATCTAAAAATAATTTTGCGAACAAATTAACGAACACAGCACACTTACTCGATGTATTACTATCGATTCTAATTTTAAGCCAAGTAAAAAACATTGACCTACAGAATAATGCATAATAAAAGGAGCAGAACTGATAGCACCATGTTTATGTGTGGTCACAATTCCATATACAATGCCAATAGGAACGGCAATCGTAGACTGCATGTCGCCCTATTAAGAACCCCAATCCATCAAAGAGTGATGATGTGAAAAAGATTTGATGTGGTTTAAAATCGACACGAAATGATTCGTGCTATAATCTATGATGTAATCGTATTTCAGAAGATACAAGTCGTGGTTTTCGGATAAAAATTGAGACAAATAATTTTTGATTCAAGTTTAAGTTCAATAAACTTATAATTTGGGATCTTTCGGATCTTAGAGCCGCCGATATAGTGACCCAAATAATATATTAAGCGATGAGATCAACTAAATTTTATTAGCCGGCACCTATTTTTAGCCTGACTTAGACAGAAAAAATAAGATCGAGAATACTGTGCATTTAATTTGAGTGATTCTACGAAATCTTTACATAGTAGCTTCAGGGTGAATAAATGCAATTTTATCGCCTTCAATACAAAGGAGTCAACCGCATAATAGAAAAAAATAATAAAGTAATTTTTTAAAAACGTAAAATTATCAGAAATAGCTGCTGAAACTATTTCTTCAGATTTCCTTGAAGTATTGTTGTCACTAATTGACGAAAACTTTGCAGTATCGATTAATCTATATTTTAGAGGGAAGAGAGCGCTGGCGCGAAAGTTCCTTCATTTGATCTTCCAACTAATTCTTATTGTAGTATGTCAAAAGATCAAAAATAAATACTAGACACCAAAAGAAATATAAGCCAGTATTCTTCGACACACGATATGAAGTAATGAAAAAATGCAAACGTGAAGCAAAAATTGTAAATGAATTGAATGAATTGAAAATTACAAACTTAAGCGATGCTATTAAATACCAAACTACGAAGATGGAACGCGAATGGCAAAAGAAGCAAGCTTCTTAACACTACCACCTATCAAGGATGCAACAATAGTCGGTCACCTGCCTATGCTTGTTTGGAAACTGATATCTCTTAAATATGTCACTATCTACGAAAGGCAAAGTAGGGAACCAGATAGAATTAGCCGCGTCATTAAAACATTTTCATCAAAAGTAGAAATTCTATTTTGAAGACCCAACGGTTTTTCCATCTCTTCAACGTTAGCCGACTATCGAATGACTATTCTTTTCTGAAACTATAAAAACTTCCAAGCAACAGGTAGTGCAATGAAGGAAATATAGGACCTTATCTAAAAACTAGTAGCAATAGTCACGGAGGACAAGATACATGTGTGGAACGCTTAACCAACATAAATGGTATTTTCATTTGTTTAAATAATAATTTCAGAATTTGCTTATAGCATTAGCAAAATAGTACGTGACCCAGTCGTCTTACGTGACTTCCAATTGGACCGAATCCTATCGCTATTACCACTTCGATTATTGTTTTAGTAGCTTAGGATAAATATTATTTTTCTGTAATATCAAAAGTGTTCATTTATTTTTCCGTAGCTCAAAAGTTTTTTTTTTAAGTCTAGCGGGAGCGTTCGGGATTATTTCAATATGGAGTGTTTATTAACGCTAAGAAAATCGAATGCGTTACGATTGTAAACTAATTTTTTCGGAATTACGACGTAATATCATTGTCGCGTCCTCAGTATTGTTGAGTTTTTCACTCGTCCTTCATTGGTGGGTTCAATTGCCTTCCAGAAATTATTGCAAAGCAATTGAACCCACCAATGAAGGACGAGCGTAAAACTAACGGTGACGGGTGGATAAATGGCGAATGGGTGAGTTTTTTGAAGTGATTATCGTCAGGAAAAATTTTTTTTGGACTCTGAATAAATTGGTCGTTTCAACTTTCTCATCTCAAATAAGTTAAGTTTTCTCCGTTCACAAAATTATTTTTTCCGCTAAAACTTCCACGCCTTCCAATAAAAAAACGACGGCGCAGAACGAACATGTTCCGATAAGTGAACGGTTATCGAAATTGTTCCGACAGTAAAAGTGTTCGGGAGTCAAAAATTTTATGAAAAGAACTCGATCGTCAGTCTATAAACGCCGCGCGCATATTGTAAAATAAAATTAAATCGTCCCCTCAAAATTTTAAATTATGAAAAAAATAAAATAAATTTAAAATGAAATTAAAAAAATGGAAAAATTAAAATAAACCTTCATCCACGTAAAATGAAATAACAAAAAATGAATTTAAATAAAATAATGAAACAAAAAAATAAATAAAATGGCATAGCATAAAATAAAATACGATAACGTAAAGTACAGTTCAGAAAGGAGCGCAGCGCTAAGAACCACTACGCTCACTAGACGCTAGGCCATTGTGATATCCCTTCAAAACCTCGTGGGCCGCTAATACCACTCAAAAACACTCCAAATTCCTGCAGAACCTGACCAGTTTGTCATACCCTATCGACCTCAAATCCGCAATGTTGTCGAAGAACAGACTACCTAACCATCTCATTCGCCTTCTGGCGACCCCTGGGCATTCACACAATATGTATATATTGTCCTCTATAGCGTACAGATCGTGACAGTACCTGCACACGTCGGTCTCGGCTAGCCATAATCGCAAGGAATGTTTCCTCAGCATGCAATGACCCGTCAGTGTTCCGACGAGCAGCCGTAGTTTTTCTCTATACCAAGTTAATATATTCCTAGTTTTTTGACTATCCAGCTCGGACTACAAAGCCCTTGAAATCCTGCAGCTTGTCAGCCCTGCCCACCTAGAGTTGGCCGCCTCTTTAGAACGCTCACCGAAAGTAAAGTAAACATATAAAAAAAAATAACAAAAATATGACGAAATAACAGACAGGACCGGACGTGACGGACATGAGTAATAAAATCAGTAAATAAGAAATAAAAAAAGCACCCACAGAAGACAAAATCGGTGAGTCTATTTCCATTTTATTTCTTTCGTTTGTTTTTTGATGATATTGGCGATTTTTTCTGAATATTGATTATTTTTTTTGTATGAAATGATGGACTAGAGGAGCCAATATGAACCACATGACACAGGCAGTCCCCCCCCCCCCTAAGACAGTGTAAAACTGTGTTGAACTAGGTCCAAAGGAGCAGTTTCGTCATCATCGTGTTGCATTGACTAATCAGAAGTTGTATCATGCCAAATTACTTTTCTAGTACATCTGCATATAAAGGGTTATTTTTTTTTTTTAATGGCTGAATTAATCCCATGTCTAGGGCACACTTTCTCAGTCCGAAGAGCTGGTGGCAGTACAGTTTCACAGCTTATCGAACTGGAAAAATTTCACCATGTCAACATACTCATGCTGTATGCTGACATTGGGCTCAACTTGATGTGGCTGCTCCTCAGTCAGTACAGTGAACTGGTATTAGAGGTAACACAAAATGACACACCCACCTAAATTAAAGAATTAAAAAAATTAATATAATAAATTTAAAGAAAGGTGAAGAAAAAAAAAATAATAATAATAATTATAATAACAAAAATAAAAAAGAAAAAAAGAATATTCAATAGGGACATAACATAGATCAATCATAGAACAATAGATCAACTGTTTGACCAGCTGTGTGACATGTGGCACCATCTTGTAGGAACTACATATCACTGATGTCAAGCCCATCTAATTCTTGCCAAAAATAGTCTTCCAACATGGCACGATAGCAAACTCCATTGACCGTAACATGGCGATCATTTCCATTGACGAAAAAATGCGGTCCAATCACACCTCCAGCATTAAATCCACACCACACGGTCACTTTTTGTGGATGCAATGGAGTCTCTTGAAGCACATGAGTCTAATAACGCATATTTTGCTTATTGACAAAGCCGCTAAACCAAAAATGAGCTTCATCGCTGAAGATGATTTTTCTATGAAATTGAGGATTTTCTTCAAAATTTAGCAGAGCTCAATCGTAGACGTTTCGGCGCTTCAAATAATCAAGAGGCTTCAGTTTTTGAGTTAGTGTGATCTTGTAAGGCGAATATATTTACCCAAAATTCGCCACAATGTGGACTGAGAGATTCTCAATTCCTGTGAACGGCGTGGAATCGACTAATTTGGCTCATTTTCATCTGAAGCACTTACGGCTGCGATATTTCCGGTACTTCAATTGGTGTGTTGTCGCACTGGTACAGGAACATTCAATAGTGAATATGTTGACTCGAATTTGTCCACCATAGCACGAACAGATTATTACGACCGAAAATTGGAGTAAGCGCTCTTAAAGTTGCGACCACTGACTCAGAATTTTGGTAGTAATTTTTAATAATTTCCAAACGTTGCTCTTTCGTGAACTTCACCATGATAAAAATGTAAACCTTGACAGACGTTTTGACATTGACAGACGTTTTGAGATTGACAGATGAGCAAAAAAGTGTAAGGGTGCGCATGTATTAAGTTTCTGTGATCCCCATCAAAAATAAACAATTATTTATGATGAGCTCATAAGATGGAAACTATATTAATCTATTAGTAATCAACTTACTTCTATTCTTAAACTACGAACCCTTTTTGGATAGATGGCTACAAAACTTGCACAACAAGTTCGATTAATTGAGGTCTACCCTTGGTCTACCCGTCTTAGGCCCGGACTACATGGTCCGGTTTTTTTCCGGTCCGGAGAGAATAGGCCCCGCCTTCCGGAAAGAATGAATAACATGTCCCATAGAAATGTATGAGATCTTAGCTCATAGACTACATAACTCCGGCAAAACAGTCATCCGGAAAAAAAACCAGAGCATGCAAAAGTTTCTCCGGACCGGAAAAAAACCGGACTATGCGTCCGGTCCTAATTCATTCGAAGTTGTAAAGGGTTTTCCAATAGGGACTTGACAACTTTGAATTCAATTTGTGAACGCACCCTTTCACTAATCATCGAACTGTCACTGTCAATTTATTCAGTAAACTTAACATTTTTATCATGGTAAAGTACACGAAGGAACAACGTCTGCAAATTATAAAAATTTACTACAGAAATTCGGAGTCGGTGACCGCTACTTTAAGAGCGTTAACTCCGATTTTCGGTCGTAATTCTCGCCCTAGTAGACAGGCAGTAACAAGTTTAGTGCAAAAATTTGAGTCTACATATTCGTTGTGTGATGTTGCCGTGCCAGTGAGACAACGGGTTGGTCGAAGTGTCGAAAATATCGCTGCCGTTGAAACGTCCGTAGCAAATGATCCAAATCAGTCAATTCCACGGCGTTCTCAAGTGTTGGGCATCGCCCAGACCATGTTATGGCGAATTTTGCGTAAGGATCTTGGTTTACACCCATACAAGATCAAGCTGACTCAAGAATTGAAGCCGATGGACCATTTGAAGCGACGTACGTTCTCCGATTGGGCTCTGGAAAAGATGCGCCAAGATGATCAATTTCATCGCAAAATCATCTTCAGTGACGAAGCTCATTTTTGGCTCAGTGGGTTCGTCAATAAGCAAAATATGCGTTATTGGTCCGGTGAAAATCCACATGTGCTTCATGAAAGACCACTTCATCCACAAAAAATAACTGTTTGGTGCGGTTTGCATGCTGGCGGCGTCATAGGGCCATATTTTTTCGTCGACGATAATGATCGTCACGTTACTGTGAATGGTAATCGTTATCGCGCCATGATTACCGATTATTTTTGGCCCGAATTGGAAGATATGGACTTGGACAACATGTGGTTTCAACAGGACGGTGCCACAAGCCACACAGCACACGTTACAATCGATTTATTGAAGAGTAAGTTTGATGAGCGTGTTATCTCAAGAAATGGACCAGTCGATTGGCCGCCTCGTTCGTGCGATTTAACGCCTCTGGACTTTTTTCTTTGGGGCCACGTCAAGTCGTTGGTCTATGCCAACAAGCCGACGACGTTGGAAGAGCTCAGAGCCAACATTGAACACGAAATAGCAGCCATTTCGGCCGAAATGTGTGGCCGAGTCATCGAAAATTGGGTCCAACGAATCGACCGCTGCAAACGTGCCCGCGGTGGCCATATGAACGAAGTCGAGTTCCATTCATAAATGTTTTGATTGTACTTCAACCCGATAATAAAGTTTTTGAAATATCTCAAATGGTTTGCATTTTATTTTGAAAAAAAGTTGTCAAGTCCTTATTGGAAAACCCTTTAGTTTCGATTATACTGGGATAGGATCGATGGACCAACCGCAAATCAATAACCCTATCCAATTCAATCTTTACACTATGAAATGGCACCGCTACAAATTCCGTTCTTACCTCCGGATGTAAATTTCACGTAATGCTGAACTTACTTAGTTTGTTCACCTAAAATAACAGACTTTGAATAGGCCGACCATTCAGAAACCACCTAAGACGTAAAAAAAATTTAAAAAAAAAGTCAACTGGCTAATAACGCACGACCTTAACACTTTCGCAGAGGCTACAGAACGTCTTCGACTTGAAACTATTGAAAATTTCGTGCGGTAAATAACAGAACATGTGTACCTTTGGTCGAGGTGACATGCGATAGTATATACAAGTGCAAAAATAAAATCGGCAAAAGTTGTTAGGCTGCCAAGACCCGAAATATGTTTTGTAGTTTTTTCACCCCGACGTGAAAACAAAGAAAATCATTTTTTCGTCGATGAGCTACCGTAAACGCAAAATCAGATAAAAAGGTGTTCTTAATCTGGACGGGATTACTTACAAAAGAAACTTTTGACTCAGTCGATCGCATTGATAATAAAAAAAAATCTTATGTAATTTTGAGATGTTGTACCCAGACAGCTGGGCAGCCGACAGCCGACCACATCATCCCCGGCTCGTTACGCCACACCACTACCGAATTTCACAGCAAAACTAAACAGTTTTAAACCGAAAGCAATTCAAAATTACAAACAGAAAATACTCACATTTATGGTAGTACGTCGGGCAGTAGGTGTTTAATCCAAAGACACTTTTCCGATTTCGAACTAGCGCATTCATTTTGATTTTTTTTAACACTTTTACGCCAATCGGTCTGATGCATGTACATAAATTTCCTTTACTTCGGACGTCGGACGGGCAATGGAATTTTCTGGTATTTTTAATAAAAGATCGAATGAGTCCGAAATGTTTTCAATGGGTTGTTTTTCTTTTTGACTAAGATTTTCGTGGATGAAAAAACAAAAAAAAAAGACAGAAATTTGTGTGAAGTTGTCTCGTTGAAAAAATTGAAGTTTCTCGTAGATATGTTCGCCGTGCAGTGTTTGTTGTTGTTGCTGTCAGAATAATTTCACATCGGGCGAAGGAAAAATTTCACTTGCAGAGAAAATCGAACGCAAAATTTATTGGGCGCCGGACGGCAATTACGGCTCGAGCGGGGAGAATACGCGACGGAAAATTTTCGACAACTTTTTGGTTTTCTTTCAATTTTTTTCCCCGGTCGGAGTAAAGACACTAAATGAAGCTCGAATCGGATTGCTGTTTGTTTTTTTTTTTTTGTCTTTTTTTATTATTTTTATTGATTTTTGCAGTTTTTTTTCTACAGCACTCGCGTTGTAAATTTCTCGAAATTTGCGTAATTTTTACAAAATGCCATAGGAACGTGCATACAAAAAAATATTTGGGGCAGAAAATGGTGTGACAACTGAAACTGACGTCAGGCGCCGAATTTTTTTAGAGCGAAAAGCGTATACTGACAGTCGGGCTAATTCACGTAGAAAAAGATTGAAATGGTTTTTGGAGCGAAGTTGATCAGCTGATGTGGAATCCGTCGGTTGGAATATGCCGGCGTAAAAATCTTTTTGAATTTTATTTCCAGGTTTTAATTTCTTCCATTTAAAGTTTACAGTACAGTTGCTTTATAAAAAAAAAGATTATCAAGGACCTCACAAACAGCATAAGGCTATACCAGCTAGAAAAGTAAAACAAACTTAAAATAATAGAGACATAACTATACAGTGCTGGTCAAATCAATAGGAACGGTCAGTTTTTCGAAGAATTCACTTGAATAGTAGTGAAAAAGAGAAAAAAAAAATCCTAATATTTATTTCCGTTTATGTTCGATTAACTAATTTAAGAAAGACCTCGCACTAAAAGTGAAATCAAACAGTCTCAAGTGAGCGGTAAACTTGAACAGAAATTAGTGAAATGGAAAGTTTTCGTACGGACAAAGTGAGAATTTAAGGGGGAAGGAGCAGTTAAAAAAACATTCATTTTTTTTATTACTTTTTAAATAAAATACAAGATGATATCTTCGAGTTTACAATGGAAGAAGCAGCTGGAACAAGTGGAGATAAAAGTTCTGGAACTACTTCACCTCGGTCTCTATGAAGTTCCAGTAGTTGTGATATTTTTTTCACTATCCTACTTTCTTCTAAAAATAGGTGCTGGTCAAATCATCTGATCGTAAACTGAATTAAATCGAAAAATTATGGGATATTTATATTCCAAAAACTTAATCCATGACGTCGAATGTGATTCTTGCCTCGGCCTTCCTACAGGTAATATAAACCCAGTAATAAGACAGAATTTCCGAGGCACTCAATTGTCACTCACGGGATGAACAACTAAATTTCACAATTTGCTGATTTCTACTGTTTTCCGTTATATTTTTATTTACGGAAAATGAGACCAGACAAAACAGAAAACGAAACAAGAATCATGGTGTTTGAATCGTCGCTGCTCGGTTCTCAACTTGCACGTGAAAAATGGTCGACGCTCGATAGCCAAATTCTTTTCGTTCCTATATTCCAGCTTATGAACTGATTATCATAACATTTTTTCGATTCTCGTACAGACAAGCGAAAATCCGATCTTTTCTCATATTAATAATAGTAATAATTGATTTAGTCCCTTCATGCAAAATGGGTCACTCCTTCCAACTCAAAAAGTCGGAGAAGAATTCCCCATTTTGGTACACTTTCGCAGCTTAAAGAACTGGAGACAATAGGTTTGTTCTTTTTGGCTAAACCTATTATTGAAAAAATGTGCACGTAGGTGCACATCCCCTGAAAATAAAAAAAGGTGTAATGAAATGAAACGTGGGGAAGCACGGGCGAAATTAACTTACCACAATATTAAAAATGTAAAAAAATCTACATATTATACAGGGTGTTTGGCACTCCATGTGCCACCTTGTAAGGGGTTATTCCTTGATATATTTGGAGAAAAAAATTGTTCTACAGGGTGGGTCAATTTTCAATATTAGTGGAGATACAGGGTGGTGTCCGATGGTGTTAAATAAGGTAAATTATGAATGGCTTTAATGCCATAAGTCTCGCAATTTTGTCTAGGTTTCTTTTCGAGGTTTGGCTCCATAGAAGAAGTCCATAACTTATGTTGGATAGAATAAATGCATTATAGAGCATATATTTTATTGGTACGTGCAGATAGTCGTTGCGCCTTATTACTCCAATAATGGGTGCAATTTTGTTTCTAAGTTTAGTAATGTGAGGAGTCCAAGTAAATATATCGTCAATTATCAGCCCTAAATATTTTGTTTCATATGCTCTCGTTAGTTGAATTCCATCTATTTCTAGTTTCAAGTCAATATCCAGTTTGTTAATTTGTCTAAAGATCATATAATTTGTCTTCAATGTATTTAATGTCAACATATTACCTAAGAGCCAATGTTGAAATAGTTTTAGATCAGAATTAATCAAGAACTCCAGTTGATCATCATCTTTACCTTTATAAAGAAGTAACGTGTCGTCAGCAAAGGTAATATATTTTGCTTTAAGGCCCGCAAACTGTAGGTTGTGTATATATAGCAGATATAAAGTAGGTCCGAGAATCGAACCTTGAGGGACTCTTATACTAACTGTCAAAGGAGAGCTTAGTTCGTCGAAATTTTTAGTAATGTACTGTCGATCAACTAAAAAGTTTTTTATTAAGTCATTGGCCTTTCCCCTGATTCCTATTTCCTTCAATTGATCGAGCAACAATATATGGTTTACTGTGTCGAAAGCTTTTTTTAAGTCCACAAAAATCGCAGCGACATAAGAACTCTTGTTGAGGCTTTCATTTATAAACTTAATTGCATCTAATAAGGCTGATGTCATATTGCAGCCTTCCTAAAATCCGTATTGCTGTTTATCAAAACCAATATGTTTCTTTATAAAATTCAGTAACCTCCTGTTTATTACTTTTTCGAATATTTTGCTAACTGCGCTAGTTAAAGCTATTGGTCAATAGTTATTAGGATCTTTTATTGAGCCTCCTTTATGAATGGGAGAAATCAGTGCTGTTTTCAAACAAGGGGGAAATATGCCACTGTTTAGATGGTTATTTATGGCAGTGCTTAGTGGTGAAGATATGATTGTCTTAAGTGTCTTCAGATCATTTGTTGAAATGCCATCGATACCGGAGGCTATGTTGGATTTGAGTTCCTCTATAATATTTTCAATTTCAATATATATGTTGGAAAAAGAAACATAGCCTCTGTTACTGAAGGACAGCAAAACCTTTGAAAATTCTCCGCATTACTATGTTTTATTAGATTCTCCGCAAGAGTGGAGCCAATCGTTCCGAAATGTTCATTTAAATCATTGGCGATTAACGCATGATCTTTAATCAGAACATCTCGGGAATCTAACTCATCAATTCCCTTTTTTTTTAACTTCGTAATTATCGCTTTTGCCAATAGATTCTCTAATTACCGTCCATAGCTTCCTCGGATTTCCATCCGTAGGAGCGAATCGGTAATTATAGTACTGCTCCTTAGCCATTCGGATCATATTTGTTGTCTGGTTTTTTATCCGCTTATAATCTTCACGTAGTTTCTGGTCATTGGGATTCATCAACATTATTTTGTAGCTTTTTTTTTATTATCAATTTGCTTTAATATGCCAAATAAAATCCAAGTATTACTTCTTGATCGTCTCATTTTAGATGTTGTCGCTACTAATTTGGCTGATTTTATTATATCAATTAAAGATTCTTTTTTTGTCTCATCTTTTTATCAGGTTGGGATGCCACTTGTTCTGTTTATTTATAAACAAAAATGCTGGTGACAAACGTGCGACTGGGAAGTACAGAATATTAATGCAACTAGGAACTATTGCTATTTGTATGAAATATTGTAGATAGAAAGAACTAATAAAATAAATTGAATTTAAGTTATTATTACTTTTGCTAAGTCGCAGATTTACTCAACAAATGAAACACCGCACCAATTTCGGAAAGAAATTTTGGTCACTTTTAAGCACAAGCTCACATTAAATTAAAATTTTGATTGTACGATTTTTTATTTAATTCATGGGTTTGATAGTAAAAAAAATTAATAATAAACCCGCTTTTGCATCTTTCGTTAAAAAAAATAACGATAAACACCTCAAAAGCAGTCCTCACTGATCAGATCCGCATTAGCGGCCAGTCCTCGTTCTTTCAACGCCTTGGAAATCAGGCGATGTTTCTCGTGTCGTTGCTCCTGTTCACGTCGCTGTGAATCGAGAATTTCCTCGACCGAAACTTCTTTCAGCGGCAGCTTAACTTCCCTTTCCCGATCCTATCAAAATACGAAAATCCTAAACTGAAAATACGATAGAAACGAAAACGAAAAATTCCTCACAATTTCGCCCAACAGCACTACGTTCTCTCCGCGAATAATGAAAACTCCGCGCGGAATATCGCCGTACTCGTTGCCGACATGAATCCTTTCGATCGTCCGGTGCAGCACCAGATTCGCAAATTGATCGACACTTCGCAGAAAACCAATTAGCGTTCGTCCGTCGCGTAGCAAGACCATTAGTTTTTCTAAAAAGGTTTTTCCAAGAATCAAAATTTCGCGTTCAGTTCATCGACGGAAATGTTATGTTCTTACTGTCAACTTCTTCGAGGAGATGGGCCGTTCCAGCCAAAGGATTCAAATCGTCCATAGTTTCTGAGTCTTGTGAGATTTTTTTTTTAAATTAAAGCGACCTTTTTATTTAATAATTTTCACTTGGTTGTACACCGTGTCTAGATTTCGTCGCTGTTTACTACCGGTGACGTTTGAGTCGAATTTCGATTTGACAGTTCTATTTGCGATCCACAAGTTCGCCGCGATCCACAAATCACTGTTCTTTTTTGTACTTTTCTTGAAGTTTTTAATTAATTTGAATTTTAACAGATTTCTACGGTTTTAACAACGAAGAATAGTAATTTTTTTATGGAATTAGAATTTTATTCGAGTTTTTCGGCCCTTATTCCTTTTATACTCGACACCACTAAACACTACTGCTCAAAAATATTCGACCACATTTTACTACATCCTCCTAAAATCAACGGGCAAAATTTTAAATCTGCCGATATATGATGTCATAAACAGAAAACGAGCTACGTAGGAATTAATTGGACCACTTTTATATGAAACCGGAAACAGAATAAACTTTTACAAAATACGAAAAACTCACAGCGATACAAACTTAAAAATCGCATTCAAAATGTTTAAGAAAGCAAACGAAACACACAATCGATTTAGTTTGTTTTTAATGAAAATTAAAGTCTACAGAAATGGGGGGGTAAGGTTAATTCGGTGAAAATAAGGCATATTTTCAAGAATTTTTTTCAGATGATACAGGCAATGCCGGTTTATTTCATTTCATTTTTATATAATAATGACACAGGCGCGGGGTATTCTCACAGGAACTCGAGATTCGCGAGTCCTACAGGCTACCAGATCATGCCAGTGTATTTCAAGCAGAAATCTTTGCAGTACTTCAGGCATGCAAAATTATCGAAGCAAAGGTGTCTGCAACGAAAGACATCACTATTGCATTGACAGCCAAGCGGCTATCAAAGCCCTTAGTTCGTTCACAACCCGATCCAAACTAGTTAGGCGATGTCGCGGAGTTCTTAACTCCATTGGCACTCGGCACAGTATCACGCTCTGCTGGGTGCCAGGCCACTGTGGAATCCAGGGGAACGAGCTAGCTGATGAACTCGTTCGAGCAGGCTCCAGCCTAAGCTCTCTAGTGAGAGAACAGCACGTTTCCGTTCCCATCAGATCCATAAAACAGTCTATCTATCTTCCACGTCCTATGCGAGTGTCCGGTTCTATCGAGAACGAGAAGACGGAACCTCGGCGCATATTTCCTCGATGACCTCGGTGATATCGATACGAGAAAAAATGTAACATAGCAAATTTCATTAAGAAAATAAAATGGTTTCAGGTTTTCACGAGTTATCATACTCTAACGGACGAACACTAACGTCTATATGAAGGAGGATGACAACATCACCATACAACATACCATACCATATATAATAATACAACATCTGGACTATATTTTCCAAAATTTTAATTTCAAAATGTTTATAAATAAGCCGTTGGCAGCAAATCTCCGCAGGCGCCTCGAAAAAAAGTTGTTTTGCGGTGTACGCTACAACTCGAAACAAAAAAATTAGGTGAGATGTTTCTCGAGGTAACGACGTCGAGTTTTTTTTTATCGATTTTTCCATTTTTGGTAGCACTTGGAAGTCAAAAACGCGATTTTCGCTAAAAAATTCATTAAAGTTTTTATTGTAAAATAAAAAATAATGATAAAAGAAAAAAAAGTCAACGACGTTACCTGGTGATTTATGTGTAGAAATAGTGTACAAAATTTCAAAAGAATCGTTGCAATACATTTTGAGTTGCAGCGTACACCGACTTCAAAAATGACAAGTTTCAGAAAAACGCTTTAAAGTTTTGCACACTAAGCGTCACATACGACTGCGTACACCTCTAAACTGCTCAAAACTCCGTTAATTTTACTCCGATTGACTTAAAACTTTGACACAATATTCTTAAAATGTTATACATTCAGTTAAAAAAATAAAAAAATGAAAAAAAAAAGTTTAAAAACCTTAGCCCCCCCCCCACCCCTCTCCTTAAAAGACTTTTACTTTGCTTTCTTTATCAAATCCAATCAACAAATTTTATTTTTTTTAGCTTCGTAATGATTCATTAGACCAAAGCCAAGACTAAACGAACCTACACCTGGCGAAAATGCAACCCTGCAGTGTCAACATGATGTTAAGAACTTGTATGAAAAATTTATCTATGATCTATTGATCTATGTGCCTGGACTATGTCATAAAAACATAATTCATATGTTAAGGGCGGCAATGGCAAGGGAACCACTTCCGTTGCACCTCCATTTCAACCGCTTCCCGGACTTTGACCCGAAAAATAATGAAGTTTAGCCTAGACTGTTGGCAAATTTGTTTATTTGCTTCGACAAATTAGTTTAATTGTCCCAGCAAAGAAGTTGGGGAGGGAGCTCCATTTTGTACAGGACATTTAATCGTAACCGCCTCGAAACACAGCAGAACTGACGAGAATCTATTGAAGTTGTAAATGATATTATTTAAATGCATATGCATAGTAAATGATATTATTTAAAAATCATCTCTTTTTCCCTGTCTCGTAATTGGGAAGGTCTTGATCCACCATTGCATTTAAATCTGGTTCCTAGCGTCTGATCATAGCGGTACGTATCTAAAAGGAGCGGATATGCGATATACTCGTATGGCAAACACCGTAACAATGTCATGTAGAATTTTTCTTATGAACAAAGTGATAAGTTGTGAACAGACCTTATCGTCATTATTAAGTTTTGTATGTAAAGTATGTTGGAGAAGAATGGATGGAAACCGTAACCCTATTAAGAGACACCCGCTATAGTCCGCTATCCCTACTGACGCCACTGGCCACAATGCTTCTATTCTGATTATATTTTAAATGAATTGTCGTTTGAAAATAATAATTTAATCAAAATACACACACATACTATTGATCTAATAATTTAATTGCAATTTTTATTATCTTCCTTAAATCGATAATTTTTATTTTATTACATATTTATTTGCTTTTATTTTTGGAGTGAATTCTTATATGGAGAAATATATTTTAACTTACACAACTAATAATAGTCTACAAATTTACATTGATTTCCTTGACATTATAACAACAAATATACACTATGTATTTGAAAGATAAAAATAACTGCTCTCTGTCTGATTACAAGGAAGAATTGTTGTAAAAATTAAAAAAATATTTTCGGTTCATCTAATTTTTTAATATTTTATGTTTCTATTTGCTTTTTGTTTTTATTCAAGAAGTATTGCATTAGTTTCGCTGAACCGCACGATATTAATCTCATTAACTCAATAAATCATGGCAATTACGAGTTAATTATTCGAAAATTCATTGCTGTGACGTATACAAAGGTATAACTTGCTAAATTGTTGTAATAATTGTCGGAGGAATTTGAACACGCTGTTTTTTTTTTTAATTTATAAATGAAAAATATAAAAAAAATTACATTATTAAGTACATTTGTAGTATTACCGCGCACAATTAAAGGCGAATAGTTTCTCCACAAAATAGGTAAAATAAAATCTGACTAAAATAAGGCTTAAGAAGCCAATCAATAGGAAATATCAGAAATAATCCATACAACAGTCAAGCACATTCTCCATTTGCTGGAGACAAAACTATTTCCGATGAGTACAGTTGCATACTTGATAAACCGCGCTACCTAATATCACACCCAGTTCTGGCGAAACTTGAATTTAAATAGAACGAAGCTCTTCATATTCAAGGAGGTGGTGCACTCATGGTCCCGGGATACTACTTGATATTGCGAGGCAACACAGATCAGTAGCGTATTCAGGGTGGTAGGCGATCACAAATCCAGTGAAAACTGGAAACTAAAAATTTTGTTTTAATTCCTGTCCACCTTCATGTTTTACTAAATTTGTGGCTTGGAAAATATTGCCGAATTCATCACCTCTAAATTAGGGTGATTATTTGAGTAAGTTCTAGCAATTGATGATTGGTAAATAAATTCCACTGGAGATATTATACGATAGTTCTAAGATATATTACAGAGTAAAACTCCGCAAAATCGAACTATGCATATCAGAAAACTGGCTTAACCGATAGAGAGAAAATTTAATTCTGCATTCCTTTACATTTTTAGGGATTGTAATTTTAAAGTCTGGCATTCATCCATGTTGTTAATGACTTAAAGCTCATATGGGTTCCAGGCCACCAGGGTATAAATGGCAATGAAATAGCTGATGCATTAGCAAAGGCTGGATCGGAGTCAGCCATGGTCGGACCAGAACCAGTTTTCGGTGAAAATCACACATTGAGAGATGGCGGCTTCTTCCGGGAATGCGGCAGACCAGAAACCTTGTTGAAGGACCAAGTGGACGAACCGCTGCTTTTCTTCTCAAATTGAGCAGAAAAGAATGTGATAGTATGGTTGGTGTCCTTACAAGGCATAACTCGTGTGGCCTACACTTGGTCAGATTGAGAATCATTGACGACCCCATGTGCACTGCTTGCGATGAGAGCGACGACACAACGGAACATTTCCTTCTCGAGAGTCCAGCTTACTCTTTTGCAAGAATGCACGTATACGGCGCTGATGTTGAGGATGAAAGAACTCCGTTCTCGCTCCCTACCTGAGCTCTTGAAATTCATGAGGAGGACGAAAAAGTTCGGGACTAGAGTACAATGGCGCTACTTTGCTGCGTGTCTTACCCCGCATCAAACAACAACAACATCCATGAACATAAGAATCGTTTAATCATTATCATTAAACATAGAAGATTATGTAGAATATTTTTTATCAACATCTTTGAAATTTCTATGCATTGAAGTTAAGCTGAAATATGTTAACATCCCTGCAAAACTGATTTATTCCCTTTCGAATTAAATAGACACCATAAACCATGCGAGCGTAATGTCCTAAAAATATCTTCGAAGCGACAAAGGCACTCAAGCCAGAGAAGAAGATACATATATATATATATATATATTAGAGGCAGACGGGCTTCTCAGTCAGTGTGCTTTACACATCCCAAGCTGAAAAGACGTTTCTCAATACTTTTTTCTTTGAATTACATTTGAGATTTATTTTAACACTGTTTTACTGCAATTTTCGGGTCATTGATCTTTCTTGATCATTGATACTGTTTATACTTCTAAATTTCCACGCTCAATACTTATTTCTTTGCATACATTCACAGATTTGTTTTTGAACGTGTTTTCAGTGATTCGTACATACTCTATCAGAACTGCTACAATTTTTCAAACGCTACCAAGTATGGCGGCCAATTATAGTTACAGATTATGTACTAGCATCAAGAAAATGAAACTGAATAATTATCGGCGGTGCCAACTAAATCCTCTTTCCTCTTAATAATTTTTGTCCCTTCCGTCCTCAATATGGTAACACTATGCTTAAAATTAAAACAGACCGCACTGAAAAATTTACAAACAGAAAATTCTTTAAAAGATATGGGCTATCTACAGTCCCACCTTTGAATGTATGAGGGTCGTTCGATAAGTAACTTGGTTCGTATAATAAGAGTAAAGACAGCGGTATCCGTCTTTGTAGTTTTTAAGTTTCTTTCCTATAAATAAAAACTGTATAATTATAGTTACAAGTCATTCTTACACCAGTTCCTTGTTTGACAGTTGTTGAAACCCAACCGTTTCGAGTGAAGTGAAAAATGAATCAAAATCTAGTGTAATGACAGAAAATATTGACAAAGTCCAGGATAACGTTTTGGCCGATTGATGAGTGAAAGTGCTTGAATTTCCAGAAATCACAGGTATCTTAATTAACCGAGCACATTTCATATTGCATGGTTAATTACATGATTAATACATAAGCTTTGCGTACGCTGGACAGTCTTTTGGACCCGTCCTACCAACTAAACACAACAGGTGCAATGGAGAAGACACCAGTCAATGACTATTTTGAAGGTCTTAAGTAAGATCAATTCAGAGAAGGAATTGGGAACCTGGAGAAACGTTGGGCCAAGAGAGTTGAATTTCGAGGGGATTATGTAGAAAAATAAAAAAAAACTCAGATTGTTGTCATTCATATCGAACCAGGTTCCTTATGGAACCATTCACGTATTCAATGACATCGTGAAAGCATCGTCTAACAACCCTAAGGAGGTCCTTACGAAGCCATTGAACGATTCGATATTTCATATTAAGTATCATGCATGTTTCATAACATCTACCGACAAGGTCGGACAAGAGTATCTTTAAAACTGGAAGACTATGCCGTAATAGCGGGAAGCAACAAAATGACTGTAGGGATCAATTTTTAAGCTATGACTACCGATCCAATGAGGAAAGAAGATAATTATCAAAAAAGCAAAATACGTAATACCTCGGTATCAAGGAAGCACCAATTAATTTTAGACCAATCAGCAAAGAAACTTTCGGTAAACACGCCGAATATTGCTGCACAGTGACGATATGTTATACGAAATAAGAAAAAAAAATCTTTTAAAAAACTACACATTTATATTAGTAATAAATTAAGTTCGAACAGAAAAACTCTGGTTGAACGTAATAGAAATAAAAATCAAAAATATACAAAAAAAATCGATAAATTCAATAGTTTGACTTTAATTATTATTATAAGTTAAATTAACTCTACAAAGAACAAAAATTATCATTCGGAATGACATTTTCAAATTGCTTATTTCAATTATTATTAGAGAGATAGAGAGAGAATATCTTAACTAGTCTCTGTTGATATTTTAAATTAAAATCATAAAATATATAAAGTGTTTATATTTTCTGTTTTTATTACACATTAAAAATATAGTAATAAAAATCTCTCATTAACATTAGTTATGTAACTTAAAACAAAACAAACAAACAAAATATTGTTTGTACAACAAATTATTGGCCGGAATATTTGGTACTGTTTTATATTTAACTTTATTATAATATTTGTTTTTTTCTCTTCATGTATATTTAACTTTGTGTGTGTTTTTTTTGTAATAATTATGCGTTTTCGATTTATCGAAGCAGATACGTTTTGTTTTATTTAGTTTTCTTATTAAGTTCCGAAAGTAAGACTAGAAATATTTGGGGTAAAGAGTACCAATGGCACACAAAAAACTATTTAAGTATTTTTTTTTATTTTAATTTTATTTAAAGTTTTTCGCACTATATAACTTCTTTCCTAGCATGTATATTTGTTGGCAGTGTATGTGGATTGGTAGATGTGTCCTTAATTATTACAAAGTCGAGTTTTGAAATAAATAGAACTATACGAATTTCTCATAAAAGAGAAAGGATAGAAGGACATTAAGTAGTATATCTAAAATAAAATACTGTAGATGAAGGAATGTATTGTGTCTCTACGATTATAATAAAATCAAATAATGAAACAAAAACAAAAAATAAACAATTAACTAGAAGTTATATAGTGAATCACTTATGTGCTAAGAATACACAAGTTCGAATCAAAAACGCATTTATTTTGTTTTAAATATATAATTATTAATTTGGAAGTAGTTTTACCGGCTTAATACGATGTCATAATAGAACAACAGCAAGTTCATACAAACGATTAATCCGACTGTTTATTGGTTCTGATGAACTTTTATGCGAATTTTATTCGTTTCTCTCGGATGTTTGTAATCATAAGGACCACCGAGCGGCGCTGCTATTCGTCTATCGAAATCGCTATTCATACCACTAATTTCGCTACGACTAATGCTACTATTACTGCCGCCATTGGCATTACGACTAATACTTATATTATCGATTACCTTTTGATTTTGAGTTGATGAAGCTGATGTTGCGGCTACCGTTGCGGCTTTTGTTGATGCGGCTGGAAAACTGGTTGTAAACTGAACATATTCTTGATTACTATCGCGATCGGTGCTATAAAGACGCGGACGAAATTTATCAACGGTGTTAATTAGTTGAAACGACGAATCGATTAAATCACTGGAGGAATTCTTTGTCGATTTCGTTGCATTGACGGTTATATTGTGTGTCGTATCATAAAATGATTCGCTTAGTTGATCGTCCATTTTTGTCGGAGCACTAAAACGATTTGTACTTTTCATTTTCGGTTCGTCTATGTCGTTTATTGTCATCGTTGTACTTGATATATTTCGAACGGTTGTAATCATTGTCGTATTGAAAATTGGAGTTGTTTCGCCCGAAGTTAATAGTTTTTGGCTGGATTGTGAGTTGGCGCGTATTAATGATGGTAGCTGCTCATTGACTGGTGTCGTTAGTACGGATTTTATATTCGGACTAGACGATGAATACTCATCGGAATTATCAGACTTCTTTCGTAAGGCATTTCGATTATCTGATTGAACGAAATCTATGTCAATTGAGCTCGGTGATGTCGCTAATTTACTATACTGTATGTTCGTTTCATGAGCATACTTACGTTTTGGTGATAGATCATCGTCGTCAGATGTTGTTGTTCCCGGTTCACAATATGCACTACGAGTCATGCGATTATCGAAATTAAAGCCATATTTTTGATGTTTATCTCTTTTTAAACGTGCCAATTCTTCAAACGATGTCATAATTTTGTTCCGCTTTAAACTCTCATTACTCTGTCCGATATGGCTACTACTTCGACTGATTTGACCGTCCGAACCGTCAATAGAACGCCGTTTACTTTTCAAATGTTCACAATCCATAACCATGTTCGATTCAGCAAATAACAATGGACTTTTTCGCGATAAACTACCCCTGCGTGACGATGATGATGATTTCTGACCGTTAAATGTTAGTTCTTCTTCTGATTTATAAATAAACGAACGTCTAATTGGCGTTATATCACCGGATACAATTGAATTTCGATTACTTCCGGCGCCACCAGTACCGCCACCGCCACCTCCAAAACTAGCCGAACTGGAAGTAGTAACGGAATCTTCTCTATTGCTTGTTGTAGCTGGAACACTTTGTACAGTCGGTGATATTTTATTTAATGGTGACTGAGTTCTCGTTAAATGAGTATCACTAGGTTTTTCTTGTTCGTCGGGTGGTGCCGGTGGCACGTAAATACGAACAATGTCTTGTGGTGATATTGCTCGTGGAGTTGGAGTTATCATCATTGCGGACGGCGTTCGACCAACGATACTTAAAGATCCAAAAGCCGACCTGCAAGAATAATTGAAAATTTTTGCTAGTAAAATTACTCGATTGCTAAAGGATAAATTAAATGTTGCCTATGTGATGACAATCTACTACTTTAGATTGTACGAATATACGTTCGAATGATGAAGTTCATAGCAATGTGATATGAGATGATAAACATAATTCACATTAAAAAAGATCTCGCTTATAATGGACCTATGGATCGCTGGTTTGGTGGCACGCATTCAGTAAGGGCTACAGCATAGTTATACTCGCGCTATACGACTATGGCACCATAGAAGGGAAAGATTTTAAGTTTAAGGGTTGGTATATTGATTTCGGCTTCTGTTTCTGAACTCTCAATTGGACCTACATAATTATGACCTCGCTCTGATTTATCTACAGTTCTTGTCCTTTACCGACGTTGGTATTGAGCGTGAATAGGAAATGCCAGATATTTGGCATTAATGTCATTTGTGTGTTGTCGGTCACATTCACAGAGAATATGGTCTAATGTTTCATTATCAAAAATTGTGCATATCTTGTTCTCAGAGATAATTCGTGATGAAACTATATCCTATTGGGGCACCAACTACGGAAAAGCTTTAAACGCATATTTTCCGGTTTCAAGAAAACTCCAGATGGTGATAATTAATCACTTGAATTATTGTATTCCGGTTTTAGTATAGACAGACTTTTAAACAAGTAGACCCGGTGAGAAATTCCCGAGGATCATGGCAAGCAGTATTTTAGTCAAATCTACGACTACCAGTGGAAAAATTTGCTGTACTTACAAAAATTGATTTATTCGAATGCGAGCAAAATGAGAGAAATGCTACTTACTTTGTCATTGTATGTACATTAACCAAACTATAAATTCTTTTTGCGTCCATAATTTATTGGAATTGGCGCAGTTATAGTTTGTAATTTGTGGCTTATGTAAAATTGAACCAGGATTCACTCAAAGCTGCGTCATCTCGCCCACACTTTTTTTTGTAATTTTTATCCAATACTTTTAACCCAATCTATAGCTTTGCTTTAATTTCTCATATTTCTACAGATCTATCACTGAAGCGCGTGTTTTAACTGTACTTTCAGTGAGAATTCAGTAGAATGCAATGCGCCGAAAAGGCGAATTAAACTTTTAAAAATTTTGAAAAAAGACTACACTACTTTGTTATTACCCGTCGATGGGTTCCTCTACAGATGAAAGATGTTTTTTCTCCATCTGTGGTTACCATTTACAAAACCCATAGTCACACCCGACTTGTTTACAATAATTCTAATATCTGGGTCGGAGCATCTTAATCCACACCGTTCCATTTGGTGGATAGAGTAGAGCGTTTGGATTTTATTTCTTTGGATTTTAAACTTTAGCGATGCGTTACAACGTATATAGTCGTCCTGTCGATCTGCTATATGTGGGGCTATCCAATCTTCGTTTATAGTTGAAGAACGGGTCAGGGTGGATATGAAAAATCAACTCTTATAGCAGAATTGATTCTTCATAAATAATTTGCATGGAAATGTATATACCATAGACGGGGAATTGAAATGCGATTCGTCGAACCCGTGACCCATTTACTTTACATATAAAATTTTATGTAGAAATTTGCTTATTTTTAATTCTCATCTAATAAAAGGGAACTTAATTTGTTTGAAATAGCCCCTAGACTCCCCAGAGTCAAAATTTCATTAATAAAGCTATGAATATTTTGTGAACTTAATTTTTGGGATTATTATTTCAAATTCAAATTCTAAATTAAAATGGCAAAGGATAGAGTATGCCGACTCCACCTATGTATATCTGAACTGGTGGCTAAAATGCGAACTTTCGGGCTAACTGCAAGTGTGAAAAAATCATTGCTCGAAATCTATACCTCTGCCAACAAAAAACGTAATTGTGATGAGAATAATGTAAGTTTTCCAGATCTATTTAGTTCGCAGTCTTGAGATACAAGTGGAAACTGCACCATAATAAAATCTAATCTCAATGAAACTACATACAAAATACAAAATGGAAATCAATAGAAGTCGTTTGAAAATTTAATAATAAAGCGAACAACTACTTTAACATAATCAAATGTTGTTTTTTTTTGTCAAACTCACTTGCTATTTTATAAATAATAATTTACTTAAATACAGTTCCCATAAAACGTTAATGCTCTTTCCATGACTTTAACGTATTCCTTATAAGATTTAAATTAATTATAATTAATAAAACTCGATAAAAAAAAAAGTTAACACAAATAACTTACCCCGGACTGCTTTCACCTTCACCTTCAGCATCACTTCGTACACTTCGCATATCGTCCGCACAAATATCATATTGTTGCGATCGTTGTCCAATCGAGAAAACACTTAAGTCTGCGGTTGACGTAACCGATGTATCTGCTAGCGATTTTCTGGAGCTACCCAATAATGAACAACCATCTTCGGATTCGGGTATATTGCCTAGAGACCGAATTATAAGAACCCGGAGGAAAAAATAATAACGAAAAGAATGTAGCGAAAGAGTTTTCGAATTAAAATCAATTAAAGTTTTTAGTTAATTTCGAATTGAAATAAGAAAACATCAAAATACCATGCAATAAACGTGTCGGAAGTGAGGAGTATTGATCAGATGTATCCAATATGCTCATAAGTCGTTTATCGCGTGCATGCAAACGAGACGGTAGTGCTTTGTGGACGCGCATAAATTCCCAATTTTCCTCGTTTATTGAAGCTTGTTTATGTATATGATAAAAGTGTTAGGTTTAAATTTACATTGTTAACTAGACTAGTCTTGAATTAAACATTATTTTTAAACTACTGTAGAATTTCGCTGTTAGTATTTGAAATTATTTGTAGCTATTTTATAAATAAAAACTTAAAACTCGAGTGTGATAATGTTATGTGATTTTAATGTGTATTCGAAAGCTTTATTAAATTCACAAAACCTTTTAAAAATAACAATCTACTGTCTCCTTCTCTGATAGCTGCTCAGGCTTGAAACAACGACGAATTTAAAATTATTAATGTTTTTATATTCATTCCCAGAATTAACTGTTTTCAATATTCTGAAATTTGTTATAACTTTTTCAGAAATAAGTGAGAAGGAAAGATTTTAAAGAAGTTTAAAATATTGCTGCCTTTTTTTAAATTAATCAAAGACATTGCTTATCTTTAAACAAAAGCACATCAAAGAGCCAAACGGTCTTAATCCGGATAAAGCGCATTGTTTTAATATCCACACGAGTTAAATAATTCGTAAAAAACAATATTCAAACTCACTTTTCGATTCCAATAGGAGAAATCCAATTGTATTTAAAGAATGTTTTTGTGTTTGTGTGTGTATTTTTTTTAATTTTAATTTTAAAACAGTAATACAATTTTATTCAGCTCAAGATGAACTGTATGTAAAAACAAAAAGAAATTTTTACAATAAATAATTGACTACAACAGGTTCAGTTCGATGAAGGGTTTATAATGCAAAACTCATAAAAAATATCACAGAAAAGCTAACATAATTTATTTCAAATGTAGTACAACAAAAAAATTAATTAATGAATTAAATCAAATCAAAATGCGTTTTTCTTTTGTTTTTAATTATAGTCGTGTAACTAAAACTTTTTTATAATTGTAAAAAGTTGGACAAGCATTTATTGCGTTAATTTTAGCGGTAGGTTGCACATATTTCACGGTACTGCCGATACTATTGTTATGACCTATAAAGGGTAAGGTTTCATTTTATGACAGTTAATAGTTGCAATTATTATATTTATATTTATTCGGTAACATAGCAGACAAACAACAATTTCGATTTAAATATATGAAGCACACAATGCAAATGCACAAATATGTAAAATGTTAACTTTTAGCTGACAATTTTGCGTCATTATGTATTTGAAGAAGAAAGGCTAGCTGACTAAGTCATATTTAAAGCCCAGTTTTCAGTTTTTTTTACTAGTTTCAAAAAATAAAGTAAGTCGTTAGAAACATAGTGGGAATGGGTAGAAAAATAGTTTAGCAATTTGCACAGGTAAATTGAATATTTAGACCGATCACGAAATGAAAATCAGGATCGTCACAGGAAACAGACTTTCTTATTCTTCAGTTCCGCCTGTGAACCTGATGAAAACAATGGGCGCGAAAACCATGAGGCAATTTGAAATGATAATTTTTAGGGTGGCAGCAACAGCCTGTCCTCCAGTATCGGTGGATAATGTAATTGAACTGCAGACGGGAGATCATCTGACCACTTGTAGATGACTGTGACAACAAAAATAATATCTTACGATTGAATACGAAGTCTTTACTCGCATCAAGAGTTACATCACACAAATAAATAAGAGAGCTCCAATATACTTCACTCCACATCCAGTGATTTAGATCCAGCGACCACATGCCCAATTTGAAAGTCTTAGTAGCGATCGATTTTAATCAATCGACCTCGCCATGTACTTTGCATTTCAAATCCGGTAATTCTTCTGTCATCTATACGCTACACATGGCCTGCCTATTGCAATTTTTTAGTTGAACGACTATCGCCACCGACTCGTCATAGAGTTTGTACAACCCTTAGTAGTGCCGAATTTGATCTTAATGTTCCTAAATTCATAGCGGTACCCTTCGCTTAAATGCGTTTATCGGTTTATTCAGACATTTGAATCGTTGCCTGCCTTTGTGATTAGCAAACGTAAATCCAGGCAGCGAATCATCCATTAAAACAGTAATAGCGATTTCAGATTCGCAATGGTGCTGCAGAAATTAATCCAAGATATTTTTAGCAAATTAATTGGCCGAATTAACTATTTTTACGCTTCGGGACTAACGCTGTTTCGGAAAATTAACATGAAAACTGAACGAAACATCATTCCAGATGTATGCAGCAGTCTGGCGACGTCAGTAAAAAATGACAATTAAAATGAAGTTAGTGTTTGAAAAGCCAGCTCTTAGTACAAATACAGTTTTGTTTTGGATTGCGTATGGATAATTCCTGGCAATTAACGCCCCAGAACTCGTGGCGTTTTACGTCACACTTGCAATCAGAAAGGAAACCAACAAAAATGTCTAAAATCGATTAAAACTATTTTTCTAGAAGGTACAATTGAATCCGTTCAGCATATTATTTTCACTTCATATCAACTGATTGTGCCACCGTAGTATAAATAGCAAAAGTAAGAGTAGAATCCCCGTCACGTTCTACTAAATAACGAGAAGTTATGAACCTACTTATCCAGAGATTATTTCAAGTGTAACCATCACTCTAGAAAAAAATAGCCCTCTCCAATTGAAAGAGCAGTAACACATATGGTCATGTTACCCCTGAAGCGACAATACAGAAGAAATAATTTGTGAAACTCCAATTTCAAAAGCCTTATTGCAACATAACCTTCCACCAATTTAAGCATTCATAATATAATTAAAATTAGTAATTAGAAAAACGAATGAAAAATGTGTTACCACACTAGCAGCCTATATTACAAGACTAAAAAGCTTACATGCAAACAAAACAAATTTACAAACAAAAATAATCACTTTACCTGCATTTAGTTGATTGTTCGATCCGCCCAGTACTCCGTCCGATATTGTCGATTCAGCTAATTCCTGTTGAGTTTTCTCTCTTCTTGAAAACAAATCGAAAATTCATTATTCGCGTACATTTCATTCATTTCCGACCGCCACTTACCTAAGCATCACCTTCTCCGTAACATCCTTTTCGGTTTCCGTAAAGCTATTCTTTCGTCGACCGATTTTCTTTTCGGTTGTCGGTTCCATAAATATTCCGAATTGTCGTTTCGGGAATTCAATGTCTAATGGCGGCGGTGCCAAATCCAATTTAGTCTTTTTTAATTCCTCCATTGATTGTTCTAGTGTTTTAATAACATAGTCGTCATCGTAGCCAAAATCCTTGTGTAGTTTAGTCTTTCGGGAGGGAAATGAATTTAGTTTATGCTATTGGATTTTATTAAAAAAGGTAAGTAGAGAACATTCACCTGCAAGTATTGTATCAGCAAATCCATATCTTTGAGTTTAATCAGCTTCTTTTGATGCAACCGTAAAATAGTATAAGCCATCGCTGTAACCACCCTCTCTCCGTCCAATAGATAAATATCCCAAACGCGTAAACATAAACTGAACGGTATCTGAAAGAAATTCAATAGAATCTAATCGATTCGCAACAGTTTTAGCCGGCATACCCGTTCGATAAAAATTACAAAGAACCATTTGAGCGAGTATATCATGGAATCTAAATTATGATAATCAAAGTGCTTTTTCATTTTTGGCATAAATTTCTCGATTATTCGATCGTGATGGTGAACTAGTCGATTCAGTTTCGGAAAGCCTTCAATATATAAGCCGTGCATTGCAAATTTCTTATCCGCTAAAAGAGTACTGAGCGCCCAAAATGCTTCTTCTTCGTCCATGTACATGAGAAGAACGCCAGCTACGCCGGACATTCCTTGACAATAGCCCACCTGTACAGGAAGTTTGCGTGATTAAAATAAAATTTTTATAGTGGGTTTATTGCAGGGAAACTACCTCCATATTGTACATACTGTACGCAGTCAAAACATTAAAAAGACTGCGCTGCTTAATGTTATATCGTTCCCGATAAAATAGATGCTCGCGAAACTGTCGATTCACGTCCGAATCAATTTGTCGTGCTTCGGTGCTCCATTGATTGGCCAGCCGCAACATATTTTGATAGACATCTTTCTTCTCGGCCATTGTCTTTTCAACGTTCAACAGTTTCATCCAAACTTGCGATCTAAGCTTATCGGGAATTCCCTTATAGATACGTTTGTGTAGTTTCTCCTGAGTTTCCTTACTATTCCATCGATTGAGCATTTTGAGCCATTTTTTTACGCGTTCCATTTCGATTGCTCGCGATTTGGCTTCGTTTGGATCAACTTTTTGTGGAAGACGTTTGTCATGAATGAATCCGTAACGATCCGTTTGATGGTATACTTCGAAGCCGGGATCTTCCCACGGATCGATTTCCGCACCAGCTTCTCGTCCGAGTTCATAGCGCTGAAATAGTCGTTTCCGTTCCTCGTTGGCTCGAACTAGGAGTGCATCCTCGTCCATTTCGGTTTTTTAAATTGAATAGTGTTGAGTATAAATTTTAGTTATCGCAGTAAATTTCTATCGTTTTGAGTCCATTTCCATTTTAGCTGTCTTCCATCTGGAAAGGGAAAATAATTTCAAATATCTGTAAAATTGAATTATTTAAGGACGAACACGACAGTAGCCAATCTAGATAGCGAAGTCTGCCTGCCTCGGCGCTGTGAGGGGGGGGGGGGCTTAAGACACTTGAGACACAAAAGCAAGACATCGGAGATAGCCTAAATGCCTAGCAACGCCTAACGGACTAACGGACCAATATGGTTGGACTCCCGGCATAGCTGAAAGAACTCGGAAGGAAGTCTCCATACGTGTCTTTGCGGATAACCATCGGCCTTCTGGTGAAATTCGTTTGTCAGAAATCGTAATCTAAAGTTTTCAACGATCGGAATATCAATATTAAAATATCGGACAATCCTCTTTAGCTTATTATTTCCTTAAAGTTTAATTCATATCCAGATATTTAAAAAAAAACTATCTCGCCTAAAGTCAAAACTGTTTCTTATAGGCTCTAGAAAAGTTAACATCATTTTTCTTGTGAACTTTGTAAGATAGGAGAACATTTCAAGGATAAATTTTATCTTTCGAAACATTTGTGACTTTTCAAAACAGATTATTTATCTCACTGGACTATGCGTCCAGGAATAAAGAATCTATCACTTTAATAACAGACAGACGAGGCGGCGTTAATAAGCAAAATTGCCGCATTTGGGGAACGGAGAATCCACACGAGATCCATGAAACGCCATTGCATGATCAAAAAGTGACTGTTTGGGCCGACGTTTGCGCCAAAACCATCATTGGGCCATTTTTTTCCGACAAAACGAAACAGTCGATGGAAAACGATATCGGTGGATGTTAGCTCATTATGTCTGCCGCAAATGCGTGAAAAAGGTCTAGATGGTTACTGGTTTCAACAAGACGGTGCGCCATGCCACACTGCAAATGAAACAATTCAGTTTCTGCAACGAAAATTCCCTGGACGTCTGATGTCGAAAAGAGGCGACATTGACTAGCCACCGAGATCTCCAGATTTTTTTCTTCAAAGTTATTCAATGTTTACATACCGATATAAAAGATGGCGCACCCTGTATGAAAATTCTGATATTTAGCATATCGGGTCTAAGTGTAGTAACAATCGATAGTAGATTGAGTTTACTTTGTAGTAGAGTAGTAAATGCGGGAAAAGTGTAATAGATCTACTGCAATTGTAGCAAATATACATCTCTCCTCCCGACCCTGAACCTCTACTAATTGGGGTCACGATGAACTTTTTTTTGCGGTTTAGATAGCGATGGAATAGAGGGTGCTAAACATTAAAGCGCTTTGACAAGCTGTGAGGCTGCACAAAAAACAACACCTCTCTGTCTCTTCTAACATATTGGGAAATATATCCCAAATTTGCAACCTTGCTGTAAACCCTCGCAAATAATTTATAATAAAGCTTGATCTTGGAGCAACGTCCTCCATCAGGCCACGGACGCCAATAAGTACGTTGCTCCCGCTCGAATTTCATCCACCAGTTCGGACGGGAACGGGCACACTGAATCCTAGAATCTCTCCGTCATTAATTTTTATACTCTAGATGAAATCATATAGAGTATTATAAGTTTAATCCAGCCGAAAAGTTTGTAACGCATAGAACCAAGCCTCGGACGAAAAAAAGTTATATATTATTTTTTGTTTATTTGTGCCCAAAAACCTCAAATCCGTCTGACGTCCGTCCGTCCGTCCGTCCGTCCGTCCGTCCGTCCGTCCGTCTGTCCGTGAACACGATAACTCAAGAACGCCTTCACCTAGGATCTTGAAATTTTAAATCTGAGTGTTTGGTTGAATTTGTAAGGCTAAGTTCGTTAACGGGCAAAATCGTCCTACTCCTTCGGGTAGCTGCCATACAAAATGTCCTTAAAACATGTGTGCGAGAATATTAGCAAATAACTTCGGACGGGTTTAAGCTACCACTTTGAAATTTTGTGTGTGTTACTTTTTTAATAGTTGGAGCTAAATGTATGATTATGAAGAAAATCCTGTTAGTCCTTCGTGTAGCTGCCATACAAATATCCTGTCAAAATGTATTCACTTAATTTACGAAACTCACTATAACTCAAGTAATCTTTTAGCTACGAAATCGAAATTTTGTACAAATTAGTTTTGAGTGAAAACAAAGTTCGAGTTTACTAGTCAGCGAAATCCTTTTACTCCTTCTGGTAGCTGCCATACAAAATATCCTTAAAACGGGTGTTCAAGAATATTGGTCAATAACTTCAAAAGGGTTTAAACTACGACTTTGAAATTTTGTCTGTATTATTTTTTCAATAGTTGAAGCTAAATAAATAATTATGAAGAATATCCTGTTAGTCCTTCGTGTAGCTGCCATACAAATATCCTGTCAAAATGTCTTCACTTAATTTACGAAACTCACTATAACTCAAGTAATATTTTAGCTACGAATTCGGAATTTTGTACAACTTAGTTTTGAGTAAAAACGAAGCTTGGGTTTACTTGTCAGCGAAATCCTTTTACTCCTTCTGGTAGGTGCCATACAAAATGTCCTTAAAATACGTGTTCAAGAATATTGTCCGATAACTTCAGAAGGGTTTAAACTACGACTTTGACATTTTGTACGTATTATTTTTCCAATATTTGGAGCTAAACATATAATTATGAAGAAAATCCTGTTAGTCCTTCGTGTAGCTGCCATACAAATATCCTGTCAAAATGTCTTCACTTAATTTACGAAACTCACTATAACTCAAGTAATCTTTTAGCTACGAATTCGGAATTTTGTACAAATTAGTTTTGAGTGAAAACGAAGCTTGGGTTTACTTGTCAGCGAAATCCTTTTACTCCTTCTGGTACCTGCCACACAAAATGTTCTTAAGACACGTGTTCAACAATATTTTTCGATAACTTTTGAACGCTTCAAGCTACGAATTTGGAATTTTGTACACGTTAATTTTTAAATGGTTCCAAGGAAAAGGATAAATATGTAAGAAATCGAGTGAGTCCTTCCTGCACCTCCCATGTGAAAGTCCTTCAAAAAGGACATTTTTTTCCCATGACTTACCCAGTTCAAGATATGAAATTAAACACTGAATATTGTCTTTTAGGTTTGAGTAGCAATCTAATGGCAGTCCTTAATAAAGGACATACAACATGCACACACGTAATTCTACTTTATCCCCAACTACAATATAAATCGGAGTTCAGTATTCATCTAGAGTATTATACGATTGGCTTGCAGCCGATCGTGACTGCAGTATGTTTTTTTTTCAATTCAACTTTTCCTAAAATCCGAACCGACGGAAATACAGCAGGCGCTTAAAATTATGATAGCCGGTGGCATAAGTTTATACGGGAGGTCAGAACTTATCTTACGCCCGTTCCTACGATGTTCAGTTACGTTCTAACTGGAACTTTAACTGACAGATTTTCATAAAAAACTTCCAGTTAAAGTTTCGGTTAGAGTTTAACTGAAGATCGTAATAATGGCACTTAATCGATGGAAATCAGAAAGTTAACGGTTATTACTACTGTCGAAAAATGCTACCAGTCTCAGAAAAATGTCCAAAAAACAGTATTCAATATCAAGCAGGACTTTTGCAAATTTATCATACAGGATTGAGCCCATTGCGATACAATAAAGTTGAGCATTTAGAAGACAAAGCAGTACTATCCATCCGTGTGGACAATTTGGTCCGGAAATTCGAACAAATTCACATTGAAAAAATGGCACAACAGCCCAAATCGGGCCAGGGCCTGCAGGATACATTGTCTGAAGTCAATTGGGTTCTGCGCCCTCGTCATCCAATTTGTACATCTAAGAAGCGATCTGCAATCTGCGTCAACTGAGTCCTCGTATCTTTTCGCGGTTTTCCCACCGCTCGTTTGCCCTGAGCTCTACCTTTCAGTGTGCGTTTGGGAATTTTTCCGTCGTCCATTCGCTCCACATGGCCTGCCCATTGTAGCTTACGAAATTTTATAAGAGTCGATGCTGTTGGGTCGTCATAGATGTTATACAACTCGTTGTTGTACCAAATACGCCATTCAGTGCCTTCTCTTACTGGTCCCAAAATTCTTCGAAGAATTTGTCGTTCAAAAGCGTCTATTGATTTTTCAGACGCTTGGGTAAGAGTCCACGTTTCGCTTGCATATTGTAGCACAGGTCTTATTATGGTCTTGTATATGCGAAGTTTGCTCTGCCTGTGCACTTTTTTCGATTTTAAGATCGGGAGAACCGTGAAATACGCCTTATTTGTTAGTGTTGCTAGTTTTACTTTGTCCCGTTCGTTGCCGTCTATTACAAGGTGTGCTCCCAAGTATGAGAAATGATCCGCATTCTCCAGGTTGTAGTCCCCCATGGTCATATTTTCTCTAGTTGGTGCGTTTCTTCTTGTTTGGGTCATGAACTTGGTCTTATTCTCATTGACCCTTAACCCGACATCCTTTGCCGCTGAGTCTAGACGTTTAAAAATGCTGTATTTAAAAAACAAATACCAACGAATCGAGAGCCGCTAATCGAACGTATAAAGGAAGAATGGAAACAGGCATTTTGCATTTTACACAAAATATTAATATTTTTATTTTAATTACTTAATAACAGTAAAATTCCGACTTCTTCTTTTCTCTTTTAGGTTTCGCATTTACAAATAAGTGGTACCCTACTTTTCGTCAACACTGGAGAAGTTCCAAGTCTCGACATCCTATCGTAAGCGGTTTCTGAGATAAAAAAAAACCAAATTGTTTGTTTAAAACGCTCTCCCCGATCCCCCCTCACACCAAAAGTGGACACTTAAACGAGTTCACCCAGTCTACCTAAAAACAAAATTTTAAGTTAAGTGTTCGGGAGCTACACCTTAGTAGTTCTTGATCTACGAAGGTACATCATCTTCTAATCGACGAGCAAGAAATTAAAAGTGAACGTACTTCAAAGGGTGCTGCAACCAATTTTTAAGGAAACACTTTAACTCGAGTCTACAATTTGGACGCAAGTATAAGTCATCAACGTCGTGTTACTGAATGGAATTCGTCATGCCATTCTTATTCCAAAGTATCACGACCAGTTAGAGTAACCGCAACAGGGGGCTTGATAAGAATGTAAAATTCTGGGTACTAAAAAACAACTACGGTTGATAAAAAGTTGACAGTGTCGAAAAAACAGTCAGCAGTCGCTGCTTTTGGCCTGTACCGCTCGACTTTATCATCTTTTCTTCAGAAAAGTGCGACCGATGCTTCCATTGTAATGCAAATGAATGGACAATTGATTGACTTTCTTGACTGTTGTTATAAATAGAGAGATCTGATAGAAACCGAAGATTCCATCGATCGCATAGACATCAAATTAACTAGCCGATCTCGTTCGAACCGTAACGTTTTTCGCGAGACAAAAAACCAAAACAAATTGGCACTTTCTCTCGATCGTCGCAGATCGAACCGAAATCTCCGTTAACGGGAAAACAGCGAACGCGGCCAATACATTCGATAAGCGCAGATATCGGGTTCCGCGGAGCGGCACACATTCGGAGCCCGTGAATGGAATTTCGATTCGATATCGTTGCCGGCCACGGCAAGAGCATAGCAATCGCGATAAATTCCAAACCACGCAAGCGATAAGACAACGACCGAAACAGGTTATCGGCCGAATGTTTCACGGGGAAGCGCTACGGGAAAAATGGGCAGCGGAGTTCACTCCTTGCATCGATGCGGATCCGCGCCTCTATGCATCTCATTATTTCGGTTCAGCTAATAGCCAGCCCGACTGACCAAAGTAATAGCGCGTTCGTTGATTTATTCAAATTCGAATTGGAGCCAGCGCTCAAAATACGATCGAGCATCGATAGTAGCGCGCCGAGCTATGCAAATTGGAAAGATTTGAATCGCGGCCAAGATGCCGCAACTCGCAAAGTTCATGAACTAGATTAGGCGCACTTTCAGGTCACTGGCGAAGAATAACTTTGAGTTTACGCACATTTCATGTCACTCCCCAAAAAGGACGAGACCCGAGTTCCGAACGACATTGAGACAAATTTTGCAATCGACCGCCGAAACTGGGTTACAGGCGGAAAAATCGAGCGGAACTTTTACCCCATAAAACACTTGCCGTCTTAACCCCGGAAAGGAAAACTGCGACAAAAACAAGTCGAACAATCGGCGGTCGGGCCACGACCTTCCGCCATCCACACAAACACAACAACCGACCCACCACAAATTTTCCGTGCGATTACCTGGACAAGGTCGTCATTTTCATAACTGGAATTTACCTTTTTCTTTGCCTGGATTCGGTGGAGGATTTTTTCGCGATTTTCGCACAGGACAATTGTCGGCTGGAAAAACACACTCGAGTGAAGTGGAAGAAAATTCGAAAAACGTTGAAGCGAAACGACGAAACGTCACCGAGGGAAATGTCGCGCAACGCACCACGGAAAATTCGAAACGAGACCGTGTGCGCTACAACTGCACAACGTCGCGACCAAAAAAAAACACTTGACAGAATTTTTCACATTTCGGACGTTTGTGTCGCGTCGAATTCGATTTGGGGCGGTCAGCGAAATGTTTTTTTCGATTTATTCGTAACGGACACGGCCGATTTTCGGGAAATACTTTTCGTCTTCGTCTGACTTCGAACTTCGGATCGCGAAAATTTGACAACTTTCTTTCAGTTTTTTTTTCTATTTTGTTTTGTGGCACGGCCGCTCCGTGACTTCGGTATGGTGACATTGGCACGAGTGATATCTTATGACTTTTCGTGGGGTGAGTCTTGGGTTTGTGCCTACTTGGGTCCATGGTGTACCGGTTCTTTTCTCTGGTTGATGAAGTGGAGCTCGGGTGCGAACTGTTTTTTGGAACGGAGGCACAGTGGCACAACATACACATTTAACGGTAGTAATTTTCCCCCTAACGGAATTTCGTTTTCTACTTTTATTTTTTGATTTCTACTTCTTCTCACTTTTCTTCTTCTATTCTATTTGTAGAAGACTATTTTATTTGTAGAAGGCTATGGCATCACACAAGGTGCAACACTAGGCCCCCTCTTGTTTAATATCTATATGCATGACATAATCAGTCAAGAAATAGTTAGTAGTATGTATATGTATGCGGATGATACCGCCCTTATCGTTACAGGTAAAACATGGAAAGAAGTATACTCTAAAGCTGAACAGGTTATATCAAAAATTGCAACAGTAATGAAAGATAATTTCCTAACATTAAATTTAGAAAAAACGGTGCATATGCCTATTATACTAACTCAGTCTGATTATCCAACCGATTATATACTAAAGCTTCACAATGATAAGTGCTCAGAAGTACTATGCAACTGCCAACAAATAGAAAAAGTAAAGGAAACAAAATACTTAGGATTGATTATTGATTGCAAAATGAAATTCAACAAACATGTACTCGTAGATTATTTAGGAAACAAACTAAGATAATGCCTATATATTCTTAAAGAAATAAACTTTGTCCCAGTTCATTTAATAAGAAACATTTATTATGATTTAGTCCAATCAATATTAAAGTTTATTTTGTTAGTGTATGGGGTGGAACATACAGAACTATATTAAAACCGATATATATATATTACAGAAACTAATATTGAAAATGGCAGCGAGAAAAACTATAAGCGAGCAACTGTTTAAAAACTGGAATGTTCTAGATATATACCAGTTATACGCTTATACAGTTATGAATTTTGTATTCAAAAGAAAGGCTACTTACTTAAAAGAAATGAAAACATCAAGAAATATAACAAGTATTAAACTTCCTAGGACAGAAACAAAGATTTCAGAAAATAGCGAAACTATAAGATATCCCCCTAAGTTAAATAATAAAAGTTTGGCAAGAAAAATTAAAATTATAATTACAAATATTGAAAGAAAGAAATTTGAAAGCGAACTACTAACTCCACTCTATTTAAGGAAATAATATTGTAAACGCATAGGCTTAAATTCAAATTCTTCATTTAATTCATTACTACAAAATTATTTGCAAGTTATACTCATTATAAATTGTTTAGTATATGTATTATTAAGTTATATTAACGCATAGTTGTACATTATAGTATATGATTATAGAATTACAAAGCAAAAGAAGTCAATATTTAAAGAAAAGAAAGCCTCCTACAATTTTCACACTGAGAACTAGCTATGCTATTCAGTGTGTAGTCTAGAAAAGCTTGTAAAGAATTATGTAGCATATACCTATGAAGATGACAATATATGTAATTACTTATCCGCTATTTCGTTCTCTAGTATATCACTATGCCCCGGTACCCAGCAAATCGGTACCCTGTTCTGACTTCAAAGAACCTTGAGCACTGCCCGACAGCGCTTTACTAGCTGGGATTTAATAGTAACCGATGACCGCCAACTACGTCAACTACAGCGGGATACTCTGACCGCGTATCTCACCCATTAACAAGATGTTTACTGCCTGTAGCGGTCGGAAACCTGAAGACCTGAACGACTTTCCTACAGTCAGTTGCTCAAAGAAGACGCCTGCCCAGTACTGCATTCCATTTTCGATACATCCCTTATATACGAAGACTTCTTCCTCACCTGTTACCCTATTGTTCTCGTAATCCACTCTACTTGGATATATCACCCTGTAGAGCATCACAAAATCTCTCCCTGGGATCATGTAGTCCGTGCTTAATATAAGCCGAGCTTCCCAGAAATTCACGGCGAATAGAAACATATCCCTTAGAGCTCTGGCTGAAGAGGCCGCAGCTCGATCACCCAACTGCTGTATTTGCCACAATCTGCTTTATATACATAGATATGAAATGGCAATAAAAGTATTAAAACCTCCAACCCAGCAGGAAGTGTTGTGTGGAGGGTTCCGTGATCATTACAAGGCAGTCCGATGCACATCACCCCTATTTCCTTTGAATGTACTTTTTGTCAAGGACTTTCCACCACGCCCCTGCCCATAAGTTGGAATAGGTTTCGCAACCGCCGTATACTGCCATATTTGGTTTAAGACCCCAACTTATGCCCACGGTCTACGTGCACGTAAAAAGCGCATTGTTCGTCTTTCTAATACGTTCCTGAACTTTCAATTTCCATCTAAGCTTCCTATCCAAAATTAGACCCAGATATTTGGCATTTTTCCGTCCGTTTTCCAGACCTTGAAGCCCAGACAGCCTGAATTCCAAATCCGTTTTGGAAGCGTTCACCAATAAGTCGCACCCAGCCCACTGGATGAGAGTACGGTAAGCAGATTCCAAAATGCTCGTCAACATATCCAGAAACTTACCTTTGACGAGTACCACAATGTCGTCTGCGTATGCTACGAATTGTTTTTCAATTTTCAGGAGAACCCCATTAACAACGAGGAGCCACAGAATGGTCTCTCTGAGGCGTAGCCCTCGAGGCGTGCAGTATAACCTTTCCTTGCCCCATCTCTTCACTCACGATTCTAGACATCAGGTTGACAACTCACCTGTTCGTCAGTACCTCCTTCAATCCTTGCTATACAACGCTTCCTTGAATACAAAGGACAATAGACGGATGGGTCGAAAGTCCTTTGTCGTCGTGTGACCACACACCCTCTCCTTCACTACTCACGATTAAAAGGTGTCAATCTACCCCTAATAGGATGGTAAGTATACGGTGGACAGACGGACTTTGATTTTTCTTTTTTGGTGTCTACTAGACTTGAAACGAGAAAGTGCTAAATTTTAGGGTAACCAATTTTTTTTTCTTAATTTCCGCAGGACCATAAATAAACAATCGCAAGGTAACACTGAATTTCACTTTTTACAACTATCAATTTATTAAAATAAAAAATCTTAAAAACCGCCAAATAGTTTCAAATGTTTTTACAGGTAAATTTTTAGTAGAAAATATGTACTTTATCGTTTGTACACGAAATTATAAAAAAAAGTTTATCCTTTTATTCGGCTGCTTCGTGTTCCACGGACCACGCTTTTTCCAATTTCTTTTCGCCAATTCGAAGCACTTTTTTCGAACTTTGTATGAATTCCATTAGGCCGCGTGACATGAAGTACGGCTTATTGATGCCATCGTTTAATTCACAATCCTCACAGAAACATATGAAAATGGTGTCGATTGTCATCTGAAAAGGAGAGACAGACAAATTTATGCAGCTAACCAAGTGAATTTTTAATTGTATTATGTAGGTCTAAGTGTTTTGACTAGCAGTTCAAATATTTCCTATTTCTTCAGCACCACGCTTCATATCCTTCCATTCACACGTAACCGGACTCGATATAAAATGTATTTTTAAAAAAATTTGTTTGTTTAAAAAAAACGTCTGGATCAAGTTCAACTTGAAGTAGTGGCCTCCTTACTGAAAAGTTTGTTCAAACGTTATGCTCAAAAGCAAGCCAAGTTACTTAATAAACACCGAGCAAGAAACCCGAACAAGAACTAAGAAGGGACGAACTTAAGCGTCACCGACTAAGGCTAAAACAGAACACTGACTTCGACTTCAGTAGATCAAGTCTCGGTTGCCATTCTATTTCTCTTGATTCGCACGCAAGATATCGCAGTCGGAAGTCGAGGTCGGTGTTCTGTGTTATATTTTAATGGAAAAGGTATAACTTCATCGCTATATTAGAATATAGGCGCTCTCTCTTCTCTTTCCTTTAAAGTTTAATTTGAGAGGTTCCTCCAAGCACTGCGACCAGAGGTCTATTGAGCTATACCCCAGTTTCAACTTGAAAATCCTAGCTCAACGTTATTTCTCTCTGGAATCTTTCTAGTTTGTATGGGTCTGTTTTGGCAATGGCACTTACATCCAAAAAGGGTTCTCCCAAACATATGTACCGCTGAATTGCGATTGCCTCACGGTATCACAGAAATTGTTCTCCATTTGGCAGAACCTACACAGGTTATCAGTTATAGTTCCCATGTTTTTAAGATATCCTCCGGTTTCAGGCTCAAGTGACCCGTAAGTACTTCGGTTAGTATTGGAACTTTGTTTCTATCCAACTGCAGAAGCTGCTTGCTTCTTTTGGTGAAGTGATTTGGTAAAAATTTCTTGGCCTGCTAGAGTCTGGGTAGTGTGACCCAGTATTGGCCCTTCTTTTGTTCCTCTCATAGCCTTGTGTCCTTCTTGATGGCGCAGCTTAAGATCACAGAAAGACTCTGGCCCAGTCGAGCAAACAGCGAATCCTTCTCTTCCAATTTGGTCTACTATTTCATTTCCATCATGATCAGGAAGCACCTAGTGCAAGAGGACTCTGTTTTTGGTACTAAGAATGCATTGGTTGTTTTATTGCATTCCCACATCAATTTTGAGTTTACGGGAAGTGAAGTCATGGCGTTTATCGCTGTTTGGCGCTGTTTGACGCTGGCTGTTGGTTAGAACGAATACATTTTTATTTGAGTTGCCCCTTTCGAGGTTTATTTCTCTGGACGTGGATATAGCATGAACCTCATGGTGTGGAATTGCCCCAGGGATTCCTTTATTCTGCGCAAGGTCCGCATGTACCAGCTCTTCCCCTATCGCAGACTGTGGAGTTAAGGAGATATCGAAGCGATGTAACATGTGGTCCAAAGGCATATCTAGCATGTGGATATTGCTTCTAAGTTGATATATGTCGTTTTGTCCAGTTTTTGCCCTAGCTGGGTTACCGAGTAATTGGTAATAGCAAATAATCTCGATTCCGATTCAAGATAGATGTGGAGCGAGGTCAGATCTAGTTGAACCTCCATAACAACCTTGAGATAGTTTCCCTTGTCTCCTGTTGTGAGGATACATGTCAACCTTTGAAGCGTATCCAGTCTGCTCCCGGCACTTATTAGCTGGTTCCCTACCACCATACTGATGCCTCATATCCTATCGTAAGTTTACTCACTGCTCCTTTTTTTTATCAAAATCTTCTTCAAATTTGAGTGAAAAACCGATTTACTCGAACATCCTATGATCATACAACAACAAAACATACTTCCATTAAATACGTACCTCAAACACCGAAATAAAGCAATGAGCAACCAGATAGGCAAATATTCCTGCCATAGCGAGAGGAACCCAGCTGTGATGAACTCCATCCTTTTTCTGAAATTTTTTTATAATTATTAAAAATAACAAAACCTTCTGACGATTTACACAAGCATTTACCTGGATTAGTTCAATTCCAACCAACACCGTGGACAGTACTATAAACGCCTTTGCTAATAGTAAAACGAAGTCACCAACTGAATTTATGGCAAATACTCTGAGCGCATTATTTGAAAGTAAACTGAAGGCTCGTTTTCCCGCCGTACAGAAATTATGACCATTTAACGCTAGAAGTTTACAGTTATACTAATAATAATTTAATATTTTTTTATGTAAAAAAAATTAGATTAACGAAACTTATTAATTAATAATATTTTTTATATTTTAAGATTCCCTTTAAAAATTGTTGGTGAGGTGAAGTTAACTGAGAAAGCGATATTTCATATCTTGGAAACGGCGTTGGCTAGAAAGTTAAAACTTAGTTACAAGTTTAAATTTTTGTTTTAGATTTTATAAAATATAAAAAAAATATTTGGAAAATTCTTGGTTATTATATAATTATATTAGTCCTTCGTCCTCAAATCCTTTCACTCGTGATTTGAGAAAAGAGTTCTTGACTAATTTTCCTTTTTACTTTTCCGTTTGGCAAGACCAAAAAAAATTTTGTTTTTCATTCATGGCAAAACCTGCAGATCTGCTTACTATCTGTTCGTCTGGATATGATGAAAATGGAGAAAGTCCTTTTCTTTTGTCTTCATACAAAAATCTATGAACTTTTACTCGAATTACTTCCCAGTAGGTACAATTGAATATCTATAGCTCGTTAATGAGCAAAAACCCTTCGCTCCCATACAGAAGTCGTTATTGAGCAAAATCCTTCAACTTTTTTCGATAGCGAACGCATAAAAGCACTCTTAAAAGACTTGTTCACGGATACTCGCCTGAAACTTCTGAACGCTTCAAGTAGTGTACTTGAATTGTGGTTTACGCACGTTTTCCAATAGTTGGATTTTGCAGGTATATGAATAAAACAAAATTTTGTGAATACAAAAGTCCTGGCCTCTTTCGAGTAGCTACCGTACAAAATTTCTTCAAACTAGTTGTTTATTATTGAATAAATCCAGAAGCTAAAAATTTGATATTTTTAGTACGTTCATTTTTCAATAGTAGTGCAGGTTAAATAAGAAATTAAATAATGGAGAAAATCGTATGCTTTTTTGTATAGTCGGCATACAAAAGCCCTTGAACTAATTGTGCTGGAACTATTTTAAGTCCCGGTCAGACGCGTAGGGGGTTAGACCTCTCTGGTCTCCATTGATTGGTAAAAACGTAATTGAAATTTTTTTGACTTTATTATCGTTAAAAAAAATATTCCCACTACCATCCACCCGTGCGTCTCATTCTGTTTTTCATCTCTTACTACCAAGGGCCCATAACACATAGAGCTGCCCAATTTCTAACCAAATGTGGTTCAATTACTTCATAACCATACATTTCGCTTCATCAAATCCAGCTCGACGGATCAAAATGTTTTCGATTTTAGCGTTATAAAAAACAATGTATAAGAGACTTCAAGTATTTCATCGTTGAAAAATAACGCAAAAATGCTTAAAAACTGCATGCAAGATTATTTTTTTAATTTCGTTTCAACATTTCAATCAAAACGTGGAAGCTTTATTTTAGTTATCGTTTACCCAAGGACTATAGGCTAGCTGGCAAACGTTTGCAAGCTAACAATGGGCACACCGTACACAACTCTAGTATGGCCTTCGTCATTTGGGTATTATATTGCCTGTAGTAGTACGTATTTTATTATTTTAAATTTAATCAATTAGCAATGTGCTTATTATAAAAAAAAATAAATATTACCAGTTTCTATGTACGCATTTCTAGAAAGATATTGTAAAAATTCTTCGAACAGATACAAGCAGCAGTGACATCCAGTACTCAGGGTTTGTGTTAGGCTATTTGCTGGTTCTCGTATAAAATCCTAAATAAAAATTAATCAAATAATTTTAATATTAAACTGCTGAATCAACTAAACAATTCTGAATTTAACCTCAAAAAAATTACCGTTAAAAATTTAAACAAAGCTCGAAGCAGATTAATTAGAGCGATTATGAAAGATCCTTTTGCTACAGTTCCGAGATGATATCGGACCAGATTTTTGAAACTTTTTGCAACTGGTAGTGATAGTTTTGATTTATTCCTGAAATAATAAATAAGTACAATTTATTTTACAATTGTCCGTTTTTAGGAAACACATTTCTTCCTTACCTGGTAAAGAACCAAGTTGAAACAGCTCCCGCAATAATCATGTGTTGGCAGCCAATTACAAAATTAACGAACCAAAATAAAGCCAGTAAATTGTACCATCTAGTCACCTGAGTAAAAAAAATAAATATGAATATACAAATATATAAAATAGTAATAATAATAATAATGAAATAAAAAAATAAAGAAGAACTTTTGAATTTTCGTTTACAAAACCGGTGTAAGGCTCTATAGTGTTCCGAACTAGGGACTAGTCATTTTTCAGGTGAAACTTCCTTTGCAGCCTGGAAAGACCACGCGGTGTCTATTTTCTCCATTGTTTTTCCTAATTATACCACATAGCTTTACTTCTCCTTAGATACACTACACTCCATTCTTGTACCTATTCATATCAATCAAGTTTTATTTTTCTATCGTAATTTGTTCACGTATCATTGCAATCCAAAGTCCCCCCCCCCCCCTCTCTCCCACAATAAATGATAATAGAATAAGAATAACCAAGATTCAACTTTTTAGAATAAACCGTTCATAAGAACATAGTTGTTCCACTCTTTAAGCTCCCAAGATACGGTAGTTTGTCCCTACACCTGAGAGGCATTGTCCAAATTCTGGAGATATACCTCCAAATAAAAAAAAACATCATCTAGAATTCTTTCAAAACCTCTTCCCTAACAATAACACCTCAAAACATCCCTAGCAGTTTTAGTTACCAATTTAAAAAATTTGAACTTAAAACCTGAAAGCGTGCTATTCACTAGCGAACTCTCTAGATACGAGCTCAGTTCGACTAGGGAATTAAACCGAAAGTGTCTATGAATATTGGATTTTAAATAGTGCCTGCCAACAGCAGATAAATTCGAGTTTGAATCTTAAATATAATTTTGGTAACTATTTTCATTTAGGTACTTACCTTCATGGTGGTATCCTTCACATACTGAATACTTTGATTTCCCTCAACCGTTAGAATTCCTGAACTTTCAATAACAACCGCAAAATAGAGCCAGAGCGCAGCGAAAAACGTTAAAGCCAGAAAAGTCTTATAGATGCATTGTAATAAATTATAAAATAAATATAATAAATTGCCATATTTAAATAATTATTATTTAAATTAAATACATGTGTATGGTCCTCGAAGACAGATGAACAAATCGGTGAAGCATTGGGTGTGACATTTACACCTATTGGTGTTTTACGCAACACCCATGGGTGTTCGAACGACAACCATGGGTGTTTCTCTAAACACATATAAATATGGGTGTACTACCATGGGTGATTCTCGAAACACCACCTAAATATGGGTGTTCTATCGTCAGTGTTAGGAAACACCTACGGGATTTTTTGCACCAGGCAAGGAGCTTCGTATAGGTGTTACTCGAAGGAGTAGAACTATTTGATCTATTGCTTAGCCTTAGCCTCAATTTTTCGATATGAATTAACCTTATGTAACAGTATAATTTCATCTAGAGAATGAAAGGTACATCATTCATTTTGAAGAGAGGATATTTGAAAACGTAGGAGGAAGCAAAAGGAGAAATAAAGACAGTTGAACAAAAATAACGATGGACACTTTGTAGAAAGAAATTGTGCGAGATGGGTACTCTGGTTGGGGGTGGTATTGCGTGTTTGGAGTTATTTGTGTTGAAAATTTGCTCACCTGTACATGCTAAGGTCACATACCACAGACTCTGAAATACTGATTGAGACTCTTGCTTCTGTCTGATGTCATCACTAGGTGAATTCAGCCATGCTTCTTTCATATGGAAGCATAACGAAATCCCCAAGTGATGCATTAAGCAGAAGTTAAACAAAACATTGGTCATCTTGCCGCAATCAGTTTTTCTTCCCATTCACAGCTACATACCAAAATCGGCTCAATAAGAAGGACGGGCATGCTGACCAGTGCCTTCCCAGATTCTTTGAAGAGTAGAATAACCAATTCAACGCGTTTCCTTAGGGCAATTATCACCAATGATATGCAAATTGTTGCAATTGTTACAATTATTGCGAAAACCAAGTACGAGGTTTTACGGCCTTCAGCAGTTTCCAATGTTTCCGATTCTTTTGTAGAAATCGTGTATTGAATCCTGTTTTTTTAAATGAAATAAAAGTTAATTAGTCGATAAGGTCGATATAAAATGTTGTACCAAAGAAAAACAGTTCCACACAACAACACTGTTACAACTGCAACGAGAATCAACCATACTAAAACGCCAGCGAAAAATCGTAAGGCTAACATCATTAAAATCGATAAAACTGAAATCAAGACAATATTTTTTTATTTAATCATTAAAAAGAGATCTTAATTTACCAAACGATAAAAGACACAGGTACAATATTGCGCTCCAACACGATTGAAGGTCCTCGGATACTTCCTGGAAGAAATCTTGAACTCCAGTCTTTGAGAAGAAGGACGTCTTTCCGCCAGACCCAGTGTTTCTAGTCGGAAGACATCGATTCAAGAACACATCACTGAAAATTAATTAAATAAAAAATAAAATTTCGGGAAGATAAATCAAGACATGATTAATTTACTATGACACCCTTCCGCTGCACGATTCGACGCATATCCTATAAACCAGTTCGGGATTAGCGAAACTTGGCGACGGATTCACCAGAAGGAAATTCTCATTTGTCCTGTCGGCACCCTAGAAGCGTGCAATCAAATATATCGATTTCTAGATAGAACCTTAGTTCGTGACTCGAAATAAAAAATTAAAAAATTAAATTAAGAGAATGCAACCTACTGACCGAACAACCTAGAAAATCGTAGTGGGTGTTTGTACGTCCGCAAATATTACCACAATCGTCGTAGCCGTTAATTATACGATATATGTCTCCATTTACCATGCAATGTGCCAATAAGCCAATCTGTTGTCAGGAAAAATAACGATTTTTTTAAATTCAATTATTTAGATACTTTACATGGAGATATAGTGAAAAACGCTTACCAGGACTATAACAAAAGCCCCGATTACCACAAAGAATATAACATCTGTACAGGTTCTATTTGCAATTGTACCAGATTCAGTTTGTTGCTCTCCATTTTCTGTTTCCTGGATCGAGAAAAATTTATTGATTAAGAAATACAAGAGGAAATTAGAAAGGAAATTATATTTAAGTCTTGCATAATAATGACGCTTTTAAAAATAAAAACTAAAAAAAAAATTGCCCCCACAATTGTTTTTTCTGGTTTTAAGGATGTAGACCCAACACTGCTTAGTTTAACGTCAAAAGTGCGCCATTATTTAATTTTTTATTAAATTAAAGATTTTCTTGTAACAAACTGTTGCGAAGCAAAAGGAAAGGTTATGCTAGGTGAACAACTGGACCGTGTTTCCAAGTCCATACTGATAGACCGACACCCGAATCCGATAAGTGGTAACTACGTATAGCCATGTCATGCAATAAGAGCAAACTTTCAATATGAATGAAATTTATCTAGATTTGCTTCAAATCAAAAGCTTTCAAGCCCGCGTTGGATCCAACATTTTTCAATGCAACTATTTGCAGTGGCAGTCGAAAGTCAATCAACTCGGTAAGCGAAGACTCGAGTTGTAGATAGATTTTTGATGTCTAGAATGATCTAGAACTATCAATTAAATCATTTTTTTTTATTTTAAAATTAGAATTTTTTATATGTATGTACATATTTTAAACATTAGAAGCTTAATTTCATAAAAATAAATTTTGTAGGTATGCTACTTCACTTGAATCCCTTTGATTTCAGCGCCTTGTTCAAGTGCAGGATCTGCGAATATGGCTGAGCTGGCCCTGGACCAACTCAAAAACGAAAAAAAATTGTCCGTCTGTAAACCGTACTACGTATGCAAACTTACAAACTGCTTCTTATAATTCAAGAATCCCTGAAGATGTGATCATCCAAACGGACTAAGAGATGAACTCCTTGAGCGTTAAAGTGCAAGGAGAGGTGGTGAAAGTGGAATGGTTTTTAAGACGACAAATGTTATCTTCTATTATATGTATTTCGTACTTCTACTATTACTACTATTTACTAGTACCCTGATGACGGTAGCCTAGTGTGATCGTGCTAGTTTTTCAACCCACAAGTCTTCGGTTCCTCCTATCCTACTCATAGTGTGGACCTACGCTTTTCCTTATACCAAATTTTCCTTACTTTTCAACAAAAATTCCGATTCCAATTATCCTATCTTTCTTCATATTTACCTGAAACTCCTACCTCTTTCTCTCAAGTGTTGCATAGATATTTGTCAGATGACTTCATCTTCTAATCCAAAGCTTTGCCCCTTCGTGCAAAATTTTGTATGGGCAATGAAACAATTATTATATTTAAATTTTTGATGTAAATAGAAGACTTGGCTTGACATATGACATATCTGGTTTTGGCGCTATAAGGTGGAATAAAGGTACGCGTCCACTAGAGGCGGGCCGCATCGCAACGGTGCGGCGAGCAATTTTTTTTCTACGTACTTCGTTCCGTTGCGAGTGTCGTTCAGTGGACGCACTTCCATAACAATGTATGGCAGGCGGATTTTTGCGATGCGGCCCGTCCGCCCTAGTGGACGCCTGCCTTAACAGTGAGAGTACCCGCAGACTAGAGATTTAAAATCGCGCGATAGTTTCATTGAATGGCTAATGGCTATGAAGCTATGTGGAAGGGCGCACACTAAGACTAAACTATCGTCCAAACTAAACAGTTTAATAGGAAGGCCAGATCCCTTTCGATCGATGGGCGACTAAAGTCTCGCATTAGCCTAGCCTAGCGCATACTTGAGACTAAACAGTCCGGCAACTGTTTAATCACATCGAGCCGCGCGCACTCTTACCTGCCCGACTAAACTGTTTAGTCGTTGTTCATCCGCACATTACTCAACTCCGACCGAATGTTACAGTCGTGTGAGATTTTTAATTTGGTTCGTGTGCGCATCTAGATAAGCCGCCGTGCATATAGAGGCCAATGCGAGAATTTAGTCGCACATCGATTGAAAGCGATCTGGCCTGCCTATTAAACTGTTTAGTTTGGACGATTGTTTAGTCTCAGTGTGCGCCCTTCCAATATAGCTTCATAGCCATTAGCCATTCAACTAAAATATCGCGCGATTTTAAATATTTAGTCTGCGGGTACTCTGACATCGCATCGCTCTAATTGAGTTAATTTGATGGACTATTTTTAAATTTCGTAGCGCGTGTAACGCGATTTGGACACCTTCGCGATATAGCACGCGCGATGCGGTTGGATTGACACGCGCATTACGCTCATCGCTCTCACTGTAATTACACCTTTACAATACTCTCGTGGAAACTGTTTCCATTCGGCTGGTAAATGAGAGTAATTAACACAATTTCTATCAATGAAGCATATTAACTCTTTAATTAATTTGTAGAAGGATATCGTAATCCTGCATACGGTTCAGACTAGATAAAGTATTCTTTTCAAGCCTCGTATATAATCCGAAAGAATTATAATACTCCTGTACACCTAAAACCGCCCTCATTATGCTCACATTTACACCGTCCATTACGAATTCCGATACGCATATGATAGCAACATGGTAAAAAAATGCATAGCAATCCCCAAAAAGTGTATATGTATTGCACTCCTGAATGTGAATGAAAGCAAATATCACTTAGAAAATATTAGTTATCGATTTAGGATTTAGTGCGGTGTTCAGGAAAACCCAACTTTGTCCACATTTGACCATGGAAATAAAATATATTTATACTAATAATTATAGTGTCGCCCCGTGATCACAATCAAAGTCCATTCACCGTAAATCGATAAATCAAGGACCTCCTTAGCAGCCCTATGAATATCACAAATCCTTGAGCTACTACATGCATTAGATACTTCCTGTATTGGTTTTGAAATTTTTGTGTGCACGATTTATTATACTCTTATTGTTTTATTACTTACGGTGTTTTCGGCCTCTGGATTTACACGTACTTCTTGCTTACTCTGCACACACCCCATAATATGTTTATTTTACCTGTAATTACAATCAATAATTTTTTTTAGACATTCTTAGTGTGTTGCGGTCAATTCTTCTTTAATGTAGAAATATATTTTGTAAACTTTTCAAAATGAAAATTACAACTACCAAACTTATGTAATTTTTAGTAAAAATGTTGATTCATCGCCAATCATTAAAAAATTGTGTCGTAAAAAAAAACATTTTTCTTGGTAATATAAAATCTCAATTTTTTACATTTATTCTAAGGACCATAACAAGCTAGCATACCAAGTTCAAAAGTTATATTTATTTAACTGAAATCATTTCAACACTTAAGGCATTCTTTTTTTTAATAAAGAGCAACAAAGACCACTCACATATTGTCCTTAATTTGTTAAACTGAAAGCAAAAAATTATTGAATCGATACCGTTTACCATTTTGAATTCAAAATAAATTCGAATCATCATTTAAAAAGTCTTTGGAAAATTTCATTATATTATAACTCAGACTTACATTTACAAATAAAATTAAAATATATTAGATGAGATTGTTATTTAATTAAAAAGCACAAAAAGAATTATTTAATTAAATTTCTCACTCTGAATGTTTTTTTCGGAGAAATGGACTGAATACTAACTTATCTTGAAGCCAAGAAAATTATGAGGATGTTAAACGCTTATAATCCCAACGGATTCCTGGAAAGAGAGTCCCATCAGCTTGAACAAATCTTTGGGCATATCCTTTCAACACCGTATTAGGAAGTAACTTCAAATTCGCAGGTTGCGTGCTCAAAATATCAGAACCAAAAAGATATCAGGTATATCAGTTGCGAGAAGTGGCATTTCCAGTTTAATTGCACATTGCACTTTTAAGAAAAAACGAATGCTCAAATGGTGTAACGGTTCATATTAAAGGAAGATAGCTTCGAAAGTGCTGAAGGTAAAGCCATTAAAAGTACCCTCGTATGAAAGGTGACAAAATAGACTCTTAGAATATCCTCACACTTATCGTAGTTTTACACAGTAGTAAGTTCTCCAACCTGCTTTTCGTGACATGCCTCGAAGTAACTAATAGTTTTAGGAGAAACCAAATAGATAACAATCCTGTCCTGACCACCTGAGTATGAGGTATGAGGAGAAAGGCAAACTATTAGGTTCAGGAGAGCATGATGTGTTCAAAAATAGACAAACATTGCGTGGATCCTTTTCAGCATTTCGGAACTAGGACCTAGAACTCACCAAAGCTGCTAGGTATTACCAGAAAATAAATTTGACCATTGTAACCCTAGATTGTAGATGTGGTTCGATTGAAAATGATCTTGGATTTAAAGTCACATCCAGAGGTTTTATTGGTGCAGTGAGTTGAAATAGCAGATTATCAATTTACTCCTGTTCTGATTCATAAATTTTTGCTATTCCAAGGAGTCGAGCAATTTGGGAAGGATTTTTCAAATTTAACCAGTCCTTTTGTTTGATGTAACATTAAACTTAAGGACATTTCTATAGAACCTACCAGAAGCAGTTGATGGATTTTGACGAAATTTCTTAAGACATGAATGCAGTCAGATCTAAGATATTGAGGAATTCGTGAAAAGATATCGAATCCCTTTTCACATCTTTCACTAAATTGGTTTTTAGACATTTGTTCAAGTAACTTGTAATAAGGAAATCAATTTGATATCTCATCCGACTTCGATTAAAGAAATATTGCGGAAAAAATACATATCTTCCCTTTTCACCAAAAAACGGATTCAATTTAAACAAAAATCCATTTTGAACCTTGCATAGGTCCCGGTTTGCTGCTCAAATTTCATGCTTCTAGGTTCAGGTTTACGAGACCTTATTCTTTTTAAAGTTTTATACTAAAGATGAAATCATAGAGTATTCTATGTAAGTTTAATCCAGCCCGAAAAGAATGTAAAGAATACATTCGGAGCCTTGATCGAAAAAATAACTTATATTTATTATTATTTTTTGTTCAGTGATGTCTGAAATCTCCAAACCATCTTAATGTTCGGCCGCCCGTCTGTTTGTCCGTACAGTTACAGCTCAGATCATGAATATGAAAAAAAAATTGGATAAGTCTTTCATGTAGTTTCCAAAAAATAATCATTGAAAATTAATGCATTTATTTCACGGAACACACTATAACTTAAACCATCCAGCAGGTCGGAAATATGTATGTAGATATTACTTTTTTAGTCAAAATCAGTTCACTTCTTAGGGTAGCTCTCATACGCTTAATGCTAGGAGTTTTCGAATTTTGCATGCTTCTTGTCGCTGCCATAAAAGTGTCATTCAAAAAATCGTACATTTTTCTTTTGAAATCCACTGTAACTTAGAAACTCGTTCGGCCACGAAGTTCAATTTTACACAACGTATTTAGTTTTACATTTTTAACTCTGTAACAACTTTCTACATGTCCCCTCCCCAATAAAACTAAATTCAAAAATTAATTGTTGTTATCACCAACTGAATAATTAGAAGTGATAATACAAAACAGGTATATACCATCCTGACTGTAGTATGTTTTAATTATGAATTATTTGTAGAAATTGGAGAAATATTGATAAGATCTTGAATTCTTTTTCTACACTTCCCTTGACTGCAGAAATAAAGATCGGAACAATTCTGAAAAGTTTTATTCGATTCAGCTTGCGAATTTGACCCTATTCTCCCTATCTAAAAACAGTGTTGAATTCAAGTCGAATTTAAGTACGAAGTTTCAATATTTTTAATTCATTCAATAATCCATATTATTTCAATAGTGTAGATACTGATATTAATTTTTTTTAAGCCTTTTAATCACATCACCTCTATTTTAAATATTATTTAATTAACGGCTACAAGCAGCACACGAATGATACAATAGAAAAAAACCGCGAAATTCAAATAGTTAAAAAAAACATTTTGTTTTATTTAAAGAACTTCTTATTTATTGAGTTTTTTTCGAACTAACCGAATTATATCACTGAACTTTAATTGGTTTAATGATTTCGTTCACTTCACGCATAGCTTAATCCTCAGCAAATCCTGTAGTCACTGCGAAATGTAACTAACCACCGTCATTGGTCACAACAGACTAGTAGCCCGTCCTACTGCTATTCTAGTGTCTCTTCTATCGAGGATAATTTATGGCTAACCACATGTCACATATTATTGAAAAGTGGACCTAGCCCTGGCCCTTGTCTGCTGGTAATGGACTCATTGTATATTTCTGTACGGCTCGATATGTGTCATTACCAACATATGGACATAGAATAATTTGAGTCGGGGGTTGATTCTCTGTTCGGCAATAAAGCACTATTCAAATAGTGACGATAGGTGCGCAACACAATATTCACTCCCCCATAGTGTCCAGGCGGTAAACAGTAAGGACAACATACTTTCACTATTTTCGAATAGACAATTCACATTATCACTTTGCCAGACCGAGCACAATAATTGCTTTTGCCCTGTTCGTTTATTCGACTGATTTGATACAAGAATTATTTTTACCGGATGTGTGATGAGTTTTTGGGCCGACTATCGATCAAACTTTTTATTGAAGTTTCCTATTAAACGGATTTTAAGTTATTGTAGCTTGATTAAAATCGAAGGAGTTAATCGTGTCCATAGTGCTTCTTTCGTGACCAATTTGGGAAACACATGTTGCATTGAATTGGGAAGTAGTTAAGGAAGGAAGTGCTTTTAATCACGCGTTATTTAAATTAAATTGTACAAACAGGCCTAAATGGAGCCTTATTATAGCGTGTTCTTAAAATGAGTTCATGGTTAGACCTTTGAAGCACGGCAATTGATTCAAGTGTTAATTGCAGTATTTCTGCTTTACATCTCAAGTTCTGGCAATACTTTAGGAATTTCTATTACATCAGATATCTTAAGATAGATAATGTAGCAAACGAATCAGCTATGCACGTATACTTACCTTGACCAGTGGCAATCACTTAGGAAGGAATTGGATAAAGTCCTGTATTTTAAATTTATATTAATATGATAAATCGGATTCCTTGCCAACCTGAAATTTCCAAAAAATTTGCTACCCTCAAATTTTGTATTTTCACGTTTCAGGGGTAATAGACTTAGAAAATCCATCTGTCCGCCGTACGCAAGATGCAGATAGTGAAATCAAAAATATTATGACTTTTATTTCTTAAAAACCGCTAAGGATAGAAAACTAAAGTTGCCATATGTATAGAGTCACTATGGGATTTTGCTAGGAGTAGCAAGGTATGTTGCATTTCAGAAACGGCTTATACTAGAAAGTTGTAACTTGGTATGTCTATGTATATATACTAGAGAAATAATTTAAGTAAAACAAATTGAAATAGACATTGGCGTACTGAGGTGAGACAAAAAAAAATTTAATAAACAGAGCTTACGTGTTCATGAATTTCGACATATATATCTTCTAGGTCTAATGAAATATCGAACTCACCTTTTCTTCTATAGGCCTTATACTCGTATATCGCCTAAAAATTAATTAAGGCATTTTCAAAATTCAACTCCAAAAGCGGGTATAAGGTAGTTGTGTAAGTTTTCACTAATTCTGACAAATCTTTTAGGTTTAATGAGATCACTTTTACTTCTATGTGCTTTGAACATTTATAATCACGTAAAAATTGATTTCAAAATTTTGCAGTAATCAACTCCTAAGGAGGGTGTAAAGTGATTTTACGGATTCCGACATCGCCAAATATCGAATTCATTTTTACCTTACCGGTCTGTCTACATAATCACTTAAAAATCGGTTTCACAATTTTTTCTTGCTATTATTGAAATTAAAAATCTGTCAACAGTCTGGGCGCAACTTTATGATTTTCTTGGTCGAAACCCGGAACGCGTTTAAAGTTGAGTTACGGAGCAGGTTACTATACGCCTGACAATCTAAAGAACTACCGGAAGGATTTTTGGATCGTATTTTTTTTTATAATGTGTTCGAATTTTCCGATTAGCCGTTTCTAGATAGAGGCAAGTGCTCCTCCTTACTCCACCCTAAAAGCCCCCCTGGTCTTCATAGACTACTTTAATACCGACAATCAAAACACAATAATTCCCTCCTAAAAAACAAAATTGACAAACTTTAAAGATGGTTAATGAGATCGCTTCAAAACTTAATAGAGAAAAATTTAAGTAGTCGAAACACAACCCGGCAAAATATTGAGACGAAATCTCGCCAAGTCGGGGCTTAAACGAATCGCAATTTCTTAATCGGTATAACTTGTATTTTAAAATATACAGAAGCGATTTCATGTACATAATATCAAACCATTTTTTTTGTGCATCTGCGAATAGTTTGCAGCATAGACAACCGACTCATTTTTAATTTATCGTTATGATTCGCTAACGAAGTGCATTATTTTTCTCAAACGATTCGTTTTCGGATCGACGACGAACTCTCTAGCGAATAAATCGTTCGATGTATCTCCCATGTCCCAAAAGCCAATTCCCAAAGCTTTGTACATTGTACCTTTAGATAGTAATAGCATCTATGCGGAGGTGAGACACTATTACAAAAATTAGGTAGGTAATATACCGGACGTGTGTGAACAAACAACTCGAACTTGATTATATTTTATATTACTACCGACGAAGAGATTAAACTCACAACTACGGAACAAAAAGCAATTATAAACTCCATGCAACGTCTTAAAGTACATCGCAGCATCTTAAAGAAATATTCCACATTACTTTGTCACCAAGACGACCGGCCAAGAAAAATTTTACTATCAGAATCCAGACTCCAGATTTGGAGCAAACAGACTTAAAAAAATCAATAATTGCCCTTGACATCAAAGTCACTGATGTCAAGAAATATCACATTAACAGAGTTGCGCTATGACGAGGAATCGCTGCACTTTCCCGAAACCACAGGAAGACCATAAGAAAGTTTATTAGTCAGGGGCGACTGGTATGACCAATTTACTAGAATTAAGAACATAGTTGTCGTACTCGTATAAAACATTGCGGGTGAATTGGGATCATGTACCCAGTACACCAAAAGATTCGTAAATAAGTCATTAATGTATTAATAATATATTAATATTAATATATTAATAATTTGAAAAAAAATTTGAAATTACGTGTGTAAATTTGTACAAGTTTGTATGTTACTTTATATGGATATAAACTCTTGCAAAGTTAGCACTTTTATATAAGAAAAATTGCAAATTATCTATACAATGCGAAAGAAATTAAACAAATTTACCAACCCCAACTGAAATGGCAGGGATGTTATCATGCGGTTCTCATGTTCCATATGAAACATGCGCACCGATGCGCCAACCTTCTCAATTCTATCGTTTTTTGTGAACGTTCGTAAAATGATTTGTTGGATAGGTAGTAAGTTAGCGAAGATGAGATCACAAAGTATTAAAAATACCAAAGAAAAAGCGAGTCAAGTAACCTATCAACTTGTCACCTCTTGCAAGCTCTACCTTGTCCCATGCAACAAAGTCGATTCAAAAGAATTGCATCAAATCATATTTTCCATCCTAGGTAGTAACAAAATTTGTAATCCTGGTCCAAGTTTCATCAATTTTCAGAAAACTTGAATCTATAAAGAAATGGATCTATAAAGAAGTGGATCTATAAAGAAGTTAACAGAGATTCTGTGGTCACAGGGAATAACTTGGTAAGTCGAAAAATAGTAAAATGGAATCAGTGTACTGTGGTCATCTCCCAAGGCTTACACGCACGGTGAAAAAGTTATTGTTATACATATATTATTTGATCACTGAGATGTCAACAAATTTAATTTTTTCACAAAAACTGGATTTACAGGAATAGTTCAATAGTAAAAATAGCAAAAAAGTGCTGCCCTGAATAGTTTCGATTTTAGACTTACCTACTTATTCCCTGTGGCCACTGATTTTATCATAGTGTAAAAATACAAAGTACGTACTCATAATAATGGTATTTTATTAAGTCAATATTTAAGCATTTAATATAAAAGTGGTGAAATTCGTTATTTTTACTTTGTACGAAATAATGTATGATTAAGGCAAATTTCATAAATGGCAACATACACACGTAACAAATAGTTAATACTTCTCGAATGAAAACAATAACCGAAAGTTTTCGAATAAACCTACGACGCATTTTGTTTTGCAGCGGTTAATGTATTCTGCATAAGCATTGCAACCGTCATTGGTCCAACACCACCAGGAACTGGGGTTATAAAACCGGCAACGTTTTTAACATCTGAAATAAGAAAAAACAGGAAAACATTTTTTTAGGGTTTTCAGGGATTTAAGAAATATACGAATTAATTGTAATAAATAATAAATATACCGTTAAAAGTACAATTCAATCAGTGAATTGATTGGGATAGTCAAATTCAGTTAATTTTACTTTATTATTTGAACAATAAGGTATGATCGTATTTTAAAAAAAAAAGATTTGTAATGTACCCTAAAAAATAGTTTTGTGCATAATTCAGGAAAAAAGTTCAGTACATCGACCGTACACAAATACGTTTGAAAACTCGTAGCTCCCTAACACTGACACCCCTTTGAGTTAGATATTAACAAACCGAGTTATGGGCGATTCGATATCTCATCGGACCTAAGAAAAAATCGTAAAAACGCTTACAATTACACTAATTTACATACGATTGTATACAAGGCCCGTAGAAGTAAAAGCGACTTCGGTATCTCCTAGACCTAAAAGATTTGTCGAAATTCGTGAAAACCAATCCCCTTGTAGAATTGAATACGAAAAATGCTTATACTGTTTCTTAGACGATTATATTTAAAGTACTTAGAAGTAAAAGCGAATACAATATCGCATTAGACCTAAGAAATATACCGCAATTCGTGATCAGGTACCCAAGTATAGTAAAACCATCTTAGGGGTAGAATATTTTAAAATTTTTAAAAAAAATTCCAGGCGTTTATATAAAGAGCCCATAGAAGTAAAATTAAATCGATACTTCGACAGATCTAAGCGATATAACGAAATTCGTGAAAATGTATAAAAATCTCTCAACCGGGACTCCTAATTTTTTTCTTAAATTAAAAGTAATTTTTCAAGTACATCTAGTATTAGTCATTCCTGAGGTACCAAAACCACCCCCACCGTACCTTGCTTCGCCCTTCTATCGAACATTATATTTTCTAGGGCACCCTAACTCTTAGCTTTCTATCTTCGGCGGTTCATGAAAAATATTTTTTTTTATTTGAACCTCCTCCTACTCTATACCAACCACCTAAAAAAAATTTTTTTTTTAAAGTTTCAAGAGTATATCTGATACGGTCTTTGAAATATAAAAATTAATTTTTTGAAAAATTGCTATCCCCTCAAAAATTTTACATTTAGATAAATTCCAAGCTTCAGCTTTTTAGCATAAGCGATTCCTCCACCCTCCAACTTCCACCTCACACCACCAACCCTTCAAAAGTCACCACTTAAAGAGGATTACCCATTCTACCCACTGAAAAATTTTAACTTAATATCCCAACGAATTTGTGAGCAACGGAGCCTTCAAGCACGTTTGCACGTATACGGCGGACAAACGGACATTTTTTGGACCTAGTAGTACTAAAACGTGAAAACACAAAATTTAACGTGCATGAAAAGTCTACTCGCAATGGAGGAAGGAAAGTCGCCTAGTTTAGACTAGACTGGATAGGGAAGTAACAATAGTTGCTTCGCTTAATAACAATATTAAAAAATTTAAGTTAGTATCGATATTTTTTCACATAGACTCTTTTCAGACAAAAATTTAAAATAGAAATATTAATATTAAAACAAAATGGAAAATTTATACTCACTATCGAAATCAACATCGCCGACTAATTTATCCTTTCCGGTTACAGGATCTTTGATCCTCGTAATACCAACGTCAATTATACAAGCGCCTGGCTTGACCATATCGGCCTTGATAAGATGCGGTAAGCCAGTAGCCACGATTATAATGTCGGCTTGTAAACAAAAATTCTTAAGTTGCTCTGGCGGCGTATATCGATGGCAAATAGTAACAGTAGCGTCCAGTCCATGGCGTTGATGTTTTCCATCGGTATGCAATAACATGGATATCGGCATGCCAATGTGTTTCGAACGACCCACAACTACAGCGTTTTTCCCGAAAGTATCGATTTTGTAGCGTTTCAGCAATTCATAGACGCCCAGTGGTGTGCACGGTATAAGGTGACCCATATCTAAACATAATCGACCAATATTGACTTCATTGAATCCATCGACATCCTTTTGGTAGTTGACAGCGTTACACACTTTATACTCGTTGATATGCGACGGCAAAGGGAGTTGAACTAAAATGCCGTCGACATTAGGATCCGTATTCAATCCATGGATTACTTCCAGTAATTCGTTTTCTGAGATTTCGTTTGTGAAATGTTTCGTAATGCTGTCAATGTTAACTTCCGCTGCGGCCTGCATTTAAATAAATAAAAATCATTAAAGAAAACTAAAACTAACGCTTCGAAAATCTTTTATCTAATCCAGGTCCGGAAAGTTTGTGGTCGTACAAACAACGTCCAAGAATCTTGTTAGTAAAATTACACTGGTCACATTCAAGTTGTAAAGGAAAAGTGTGAATCTTTGTGTTGAAAAGATTTAAGATTTGTTTTAAATTTTTTCATTCAGAATCCAATTAAAATTATCTGAAAGAAAATAGATGATATGCAAACGCAAGTGACCGTGGATTGAGCAAACAAGGACAAAATACTTGAACGCATTTAAATTTCTAACATACTTTCATATTTCTAATATACTCACTTTCATTTTATTATTTACATAAATTTCACTAGCTGGATCAGATCCAACCAAAATGGCAGTTAGTTGAGGCCTTCGATTGCCCTTTTCAAGCCATTCAGTAACATCTTTCTTGATTTCTAAGCGTATGTCCTGAGCGATTTTCTTACCATCGATTATTGTGGCCATTTCGCTAAAACAGAAAATAAGAAAACAAATTTAATGTTACTAAGAAATAGTGTGAATAGTTAGTTACAATAAAACGGACTACTTAAACGAATTGATATGTTACTGTAATACTTGAAGTTCGTTACAAGTTCAAAAATATTTTCAACGACAAAAAAAATTGAAATAGACTTAATTAATTTTATTTGTATGAAATTGTTGTCCTTCAGCTACAAGATTATATTAAAACTATTATTTTATTAGATCCTATTATTTTATTTGTTCAATACAAAATAAAATCTTAAGCTATCTCGAAACGCCTTCACAGATCAACCGGAAATTTGTTGAAAGTTCGGATTCGCTGCATTTTTTGATCGATATTTTTCAATTTAAACAATTTAAAGATTTAATCAATATTGACTTCGGTAGAGTAATGTGCCTGCGCTAGACCATTACTCCAGAGTGTGTGACTTCAAATCCCAATCATGACGCTTTAACTCTGTAGGTATAACCATTTTCTCTACTTTTCAACCTTATCCATTCCCAAAAATCCCATTCCGAATTATTGTTCCTAACATATTTCGCCAAGCGAGTGGAGCGACGAGCTAATAACCTATCCCCGGAAAAATCGACAATGTTGCGAAGCTTTGAGAGAAAAACTCGGATTGGACAAATTGGTGAAAATAAAATGCTACGCAAATAGGGAAGTAAGTGACTACTTGCATTATAAATGATTAAGAAAGAAAGACATGTCGATCAAACTGTAGATAACCTTATTTGTATGTAGTTTTTATACAAGTGACGCACTAGAAGGTTAGCTATTTTTCGCTAGAAGTTAAAATTGTGTTCGTTTGATATTCATTGATCATTGCATGTGTGTATGTAATAATAATAATAATAATAATTAAGTAATTAAATCGTTATCTTATCTATTCATATAATAAATATCTAAGAACAAATTTATCTGTATTTTTGGAATTTTTCCAAAATATTTTAACTATAGATTTAGTCGTGAATTGGACTGTATGCTACTATTGCAAATATTTGATAATATTCGCTGGAAAATGTTTAATTGTCATAGTTTTGTTTGCCAAATTGTTTTGTCTTACACAAGGTCTATTTTGAACGAAATAATTTCTTAATTTAAAAAAAAGTTGTCTGTCTTCTGAATGTTTGCGCGCTTAGAACTCGAGAACTACGAGTACCGCATCGATTTTGATATCATTTTGTATACATAGCATCTAACTTAAATTATTGGCTACTCTATATTGCCCTTGATTCACATTAAGGCATAGCTCCTACATGAAGTGTCCGAATTCTCTCCAAAGGCACTGTACATAAATGCGAATTATTTAAATAGAGTACTTATGCAGTTTTAAATTTCTGAGCATATTTCTTTAATTAAAAAGTACAACATATTGTTAATGACCACATTGTTAATGGCCACTCTCCATGTGTTCATTCTTCAAATCGATGGGAGTATTACATTTGAATTTTACTGCTTTGTATTCATTAACTGATCTCCACTTCTTACACTATTTTTAAAATTGGTAAAACTTTACACTAGACGAAATATGGTTTGTCCGAAGATAATTAGCTCCACCTTTCAAGACGGATGGGTGCGCGCCTGCATACCATGTCCCATAGAATATACAGGCGAGGAAAAGAGTGGGCAGTGTTTCTCAATTGGTTTTCACAAGGAGTGAAGTGAAATTTCCTCTTACTTTTTCCAAGATAACAGCAAACATAGAGATATATATACTGGAGATGACAAGCAGCGATTGAGTTGAAGGCGGACGTCGTCGCATTCACTTGCACGCAAAAACAACAACAATTGACATAACGAACCTGTTCTGTCTCACTCACTCTCACGCTAAAACAACAACAACGACCCTGTTTTGTCTCACTTCTCATCGTGTTTTTGGCTTCAAAGCGCTTTATACAAAACCGGTGGGATGTCGTCTCCAGTAGCTCTATGACAGCAAACAACAAGCTGCACAAAAGGGTCAGACAATCTCTCGAAAATGCTATAGTGGGAACCAAAATGTAAGTGGAAGTCTAATTAGACTTCATGGCCGGAAAATCTTCTTTTATAGTGTAATTTTCTATGAACATGTTTTGTAAAAAGTTAGCATTATAAAAAATAAACTTTGGACCTAAACTTCTAATGCAAGTTACACCGTTTTTTCACCTTAGGTCTGAAAGGAAGATTCTTAGACGGGATATTTTTCTGTAGAAGAGGTATTGTACTTTAAAAATGCAGACGTAGCCTTGACTATTTATTAATTAATAATAACGAAACTTATTTAGATAATTATATAATAATTATGTATATTTGCCAGATTTACGTAATCGCGGTAATCCGAAATTATATCGGGGTCACCATTTATTGAGTTGTAAATAACCAGCAATCGGTTATAAGGATAAAAATACTACAAACTGCGCGAAGTAAACATTTCCGATTTGATTTTTTAATATCTTGATTAAATATAATTTTTTAAGTACACAAAATGTTATATGAAAAAATACTAATGTGATGAGAATAAACAAACAGGTATTACTTTCATAAAAAGACACACAAAGGCTCTACAAAACATTAGCTGATCTGCTCACCTTGTCCTATGCTGCGTGGAATCGACATTGTTGCAAATATCACTGATACGTCGTTTCCGAATTCCTCGAAACTCTTCAATTTTCATTTTGAATTTAACTGATGGTCTACTGGTGCCGTAATTAAGATAACTTCGTTTTTGATTTAGCAATAAATTGGTTAATTCCAAGTGACTTCTTGGCAGTAAATAGACTAGAGATCTCCGCATAGTTGCCTTTTTATACTGGAAAAACAACGTCAGAAGGGTACTGATAAGACCTAGCGCAATATTGTAAAAATCGGAAAATCTTGCAAAATATTATTCACACTTAGTCCCTACTTGTTTAGTTGAAGCAAGAGAATTCAATTATTGCACCATATTATTCTATAAAGTTATTGGATTGTTACGTCTGTACGTTTAGCAGATTTATCAACGTATTGTTTTCGATTGGAAATATTTGCGTTATTATGTTAATAAACAATTTTGAGTTCAATGCGAATGCAATTTGATAAGGTACCCCCTGGAGCGACAGATACTCGTCATCAGTCAGAAGAATTATTACATAATTATAGAATGTTTTTCTTATCGCATTTCATTATTTCGAATCGAAAAACGGGTCAAAAGAGACGGTCTGCCTCCGTCATTGTTGACTATCGTGTGAAGTGAACCACCAAAGAACTGTTGATATTCATTTGGTGAAAGTAGTAACGTAATAAAATATACGAACGATTACTTATGAACATGTACTTCGAGAATTGAATGCCTTAAATTTGCGAGTTTATAAGAACTGCCGGAAGAAAACAGCCAAGAAAATGCTCCAGGAAAGCTAGTATTACACTGTTCCAAGTGGTCCAACTGCAGTATTAAGCAATGCGAAATAGTGTATTTGATCGAGCGGATACTGTGAGATTAATTGGAATTCGCTATTTCACATTGCTTATTACTACAATTACTAAAATTATTACTAAAGAACTCCTGAAATAAAATTTGGACAGATGTTAAAATTTTTAAAGGGGAGGTGGAGCATGGAAGTGGGAGGATAGCCATTTTCGAAAATTAAGTTTCCATTTCTCAAGAACCGTACCAGATTGATGTTAAAAATATTCCAGGTGTTACGCCTAGTGGACCTCTAGTGGAGAAACAATTCCAAAAATACAGCAAGGTACGCAGGTGGGGGTGGTTTTTTATATCTCAGAAACGGCTTATGCGAGAAAGTTAGAACTGAGTACAACAAGAATAATTAAAGCAACAAAAAATCAGATTTTCATATTCATCGGCGTACAAATTTGGAGTAAAACATGTTCGTGAAAAGGGTATACACATTTTCACGAATTTCGTTACATCTTTTAGGCATGTCGAGTTTTCAAATTAATTTTACTTCTGCGAGCTCTTTATATAGGCGGCTCGAAATATTTTTCCCAATTTTTGACATCTTACCACTATGAGGGGGAGGGGGTAAAGTGGCTATGTACATTTTTACGAAATTCGATTTATTTCTTAGGTTTAATGGAATATCGAATTCACTTCCACTTCAAAAGACTTTATATAATTGGGGAAAACACGATTTAAGCATTTTATAAAGTTCCGCCCAGACTGTTGGATGATTTTTTTCATTCGTGATAGGGTAGTTGATTGATTTCCAAGCCCGTAGTCCTCTCCTGGAAAAAATTATGTGTGACCAGGTATTAAATACTTCTGTGGAGTAATACGAACGTTCTGGACTTCATACAAATAAATTTTAATTTATTTTATTTTTATTAGGTAAGACTCGGCCGATGGTCATTTTTGGTAAAGTGAACATTACACACTTGTCCGTGTGAATGTTCTGCGCTGTTAAAAGCAATTCTTCCATGTACATAGATTTAGATTTGGAAATTGGGGTTGGTGTGGATAACCTCTGTCACTGCAGCCACAGTTGGGCTTATTGTGACGTCCCCCCGGTTCCATGTACATATTTATGTGGTGTATGTTTTGCTATCCTGTAGTATTTGTGTGCAGCTGACACATAAAATAGTTCGGTAGGTGATGTAATCGTTGCTTTATCTTGAATTTGATATTATGACTGGATTTAATTCAATTTAGTAAAAAAACAAGTTGGCATTTTTCATAGGCTGCACAAAACCACCGAAATGAAGACGTTATCAGGACCGTGCGCAGGATATCGTCACAGGGTTTTCGAATATGTCGAAATAACTGCTGATATTCACAGCCTGAATTTCATCAATGCTCAAACATTTTCCAAGAGATTTGTATCTGATGAATGTAACGGTCAATCCACCTCGTTATAGTCCCTGCAAGAACACGCTACCTAAATCCACTATCCTGCACCTACACTCGCCAACCGTCCAGCGAGTCCTTTTACGACGTGTCCTATGGACAGTAATGGTTTCTTCACTGTGCTTCGAAATTTCACATCAGCCAATAAACGTGTTAGAACAGTATTACAAGACACAATCAGACCTTTTCTTACGAAAAATCGCTTGCCGATAACTACTCAATGATGGATGAGAATTCTTTTCAAACACACGTAAAATCAGTTTTTTCAGTAAAATATGTTTTCGTAGTTTTCCGCACAAGGCCACGATCAAGCATGTGATGTTTTTTACGTCGGGATGATATTTCACCCATTCACAAATTTCTTCTTCTTTTGGATGCTAACACCAAAACACAGCTTCGTAACGTGATGCATACGTGGTACACATTTTGAAATATGTTCTTTTGTGACCTTTTATAGATAGCGTTATTGGAGAATGGTCACGATACCTGCTTGGGTACCTAAATGAAGACCTTATTAAAATGCATGATGCAAATAAAAATTCAGGTCTTGCTATTGTCGTATTTGAATGTCACTCTAATTGCTTCGTCGGTACTTCAATTAAACAAAATCTAAAAGCAATTTAGGATATCACAGGTAAGTATTCTTCGCCACGTGCAAGTTGGCTTTTATCGTTTGAAGACAAAATCAGGTCAATTCAACTATTTAGCATCTTAGCTTTCTACAATGATAATAACAAAAAAACACTTAAACTAGCACAATAACAATTAATAAAATTTTGACTAACTTTTGTCACCACTCCGATTCTGTAACTATAACAAAACATTTAAAAAAAAAACCCAATAACATAAAACTGTGCAGGTATTCTTAATTTTTGTTTATGTTTTCTCTAAATTGTAGTCAAATATCAGCTGATATCTGACAATTGCATCAAATGTCATACAGTAAAACACGTGCGCACACTTAATTCTCCTAGTAGCTCGCAGATGGCACTGTAAGATAATGAGCAGTTTTTTTCTTTTATTTTGGCATTTTTCGAAAGTTATCACGGGTCAAATGTAATTTGAAAAAGTTCACACTTAACATAATTTAAAATTAATTACTTACAGATTGATAAGGAGTGGTCGAACTTGAACTTAGAGGTTAATGTTGCCGGGCCAATGCCGAAAATGGAACTAAGGTTTCGTTTAGAGCTTAACCTGTTACTGTTGCACTCTGTCAAATTTTTAATTCAGTGAATCACTTTTTAATTCAGTAACTTGCGCGATAGCATAGCATAGCACCCCTCCCCTTTCTGGAGTTATATAGTATATAGTTGGATTTGGATATCAGCCAATGTGTCTGTCAGCGAACAATTGAAGACCTGTTTGGTGTTTCAGCTGAGATTGGGGAATTCGTGATATACATACAGTGTGGGGAAAAAATTAAAAGCAGCTGATAATTAAGAAAATTGATGTAAAGGCCTTTTTAGATTGACATCCATATACCCTTTTCTCGGGAACTATACAACCGATTGACCAGAAACTTTGCAGGCTTCTTCTTTAGGTTGGAGTCCTCAAAAGCTGGTGATAATAATAACAACTAAAATATCTGTGGTCACAGTGAATAACTTGGTAAGTCGAAAAATGGCCAAAATGGGATACGTGTACTGTGGTCATCTTCCAAGCCTTATACGCACTGTGAGGAAGTTAGCAACTCACAACCCTAAAGCCAGAAATACATGTGCATATTTCTGCATGCAGCGCAGCAAAACGGATTTAGAACGCTTGAGTTTAAATGCGACGAAACACACGCTTATTCTGCATGCAGCGGAGCGCTGCAACATGTCTCTACTTCTACTTTTGCTGCGCAGCGGCAGTATTGCCACAACTTGAGATTGAAATTTATCAACACAGAAAAAGAAAAAAGTGGTTTGACAGGTTATTTTTTAGTTGTAGTTGTGGAGTGGAGTAGCAATGGAGGAGCGTTTTATATGACAAATACAACTAAGAGATCTGTCTAAAACTATGCACGTCTGTTTCACATGCAGAGATGCATGCACTGCTGCGTGCATATATTCTGCACATGTATTTCTGGCTTAATGGTTTTTGAGCTATAAGGGTGGGGGTTTCTGGGTATGTGGTAAAGTTGTGTTTGTTATCTGCTAAGTCGACTTACCATAATTTTTTCCGAGTCATCATTCACGGGAAAAACCAGATAAGTCGAATTACCTAGTTTTTCGCTGTGTATCTGTGTTGTCAACTGCATTTATCCATTTATTCATCGTGCCAGATTATTCCAAGTGAAGTGTATTGTTTCTATGCATGGCTATGCTAAAAAAGGCGGTCATTTCATTATGAAAAAAACAGGATACCGAAAATCAAAAATTTTTATGGAAACCAGTGCAGTGGTTGCAATACCGTCAAGGACCGGGAAATGTATTTTTTAAACATACCCTTGAAAAAAATGAACCATTCAAAATGATAAATTTTAGAAAAAAGGGAAAACATTGTATATCTGATTGCCTTCCCCTGGTTTCCCTGGGTCCAAACCTTATTAGTACAGAAAAGAAAAAAGACATTCTCTCTCTATTGCCTTTGATAGATCCTGCTTTCCACGATTGCTATCGAAAATTGGCAACCAATGATCAACCGGCAATCGATCCAGATTTGGTTGAAATCGAACAGAATGAGACAGCCGATTAATTTCAAGGGGTAATTTTAATCATAGGTAATAATAATTACCTAAGTTCCTTTTGCAACTGCATTTTGAGGACTCATTTGTATTTATTGTTTATGAATTTTTCCATTAATTTTTCTATTTGTAGCTCATATTTTTGTATCAATTGTAGTGGATATTAATGCTTACGTTGTTTTTTACTATTGTTTCGTAATAAAAGTTTTCTTAACTGTAAATTTTTGTTTTAATGTTATTTTTGGTAACTAAATGAAAGTATATCTAATTGACAAAATAAATGGGAAATAACAACAAAGAAACTTATTATTATTAATATAAAAAGTATGGGGCATAATCAGGTAAGTATGGTGAAAAAGTTGGGATGATCTGGTGCAAAATCAGGTAACTAAACGTAAATTCTAGAAATCATTTAGGCAAATTAATAATAATCAAACCACAAGATTTCGAACGTTATTTGATCACATTGATGTCAACAAAATTAATTTTTTCAAAAAACTGGATTTACAGGAATAGTTCAATAGTAACAAAGTGCTGCCCTGAAAAATTTCGTTTTTCGACTTACCTAGTTATTCACTGTGACCACAGATATAACGTAGTCACGATCGGCTGCAAGCGAATCGTATGATACTCTAGATGAAATACTGAACTCCGATTTATATTTTACTTGGGAATATATCAAAAGAATGAGGAGTGCACGTACAATTATTGCATAACCTTTTATTTACAGGTAGAAACTATTGTACAGTGGCTACTCGATGGATGGTTAAACGGTTTCTTGAGTTATAGTGAGTTTCATAAATTCAGTTAGGACATTTTTACAAAATTTTTGTATGGCAACTACATGAAGGACTTATGGGATATTTTTCATATTAATATTTTCAGCTGCGAATATTATAATCAACAAATCAACGTATACAAAATTTCAAAGTCGTAACTTAAAGCGTTCTAAAGTTATCGTTCAATATTGGTGAATACGTGTTTTAAGGACTTTTGTATGGCAGCTACCCGAAGGAGTCGACGGATGGCGCTAATTAATGAATTCAGTCTTGCTTTTGATATAAAACTAATTCCTGTACAATTTTGAATCCCTGCTTTAAGGGGGTCGTCTAGTGTGAAGGCAGTTTTTTAATGCTTTTTTGGGGAATTTTTTTTTTGACAAACCATTAAAATAAAATAATTTATAAATTGTATATCATTTTCATTAACATTTAAACAAACTTTGTGAATTTTTTGAAGTCATTATGTAGAATGTAGTCGGAGATACACCGCCCAACAGGAACACATATATAAAAAGAGGTGCTCCACTGCTGCCATGATTCCGGCCGTTCTGCTTATGTGAAATCAAAAAACCAAAGGCAATTTTAATCGTGAGACTTGAGGCTCTACATGGAACTAAAATAAAGTTAGAATTCCAAAAAATAATTTTTTTTTACGCCTTACAAAAAAAATTCAATTTTTAGTATTTTTTTGGGGTCTATATAGCTGATAAAAAAAAACTAACGAAGCAATCTTAATTATTTTAGTTCAACTTGTAGTTATATATGTATTAAAGATGCTGTATAAATTTGAGCAGAATCAATCAAATAGTTTTTGAGATATCATGGCAGCAGTTTGAAAAAATCGTGTTTTGAGAAAAACGCGTTTGAAAGTTGTTGCATATAATTCATAATAAGAAAATGGTCTCACCATCAATCTGCTATACCTGGACCATAGAGTACACCTTCCTCTTCTTCAAAGGTTTTGTGAACAGTTCTGGGTACCCATTAGTTGAGTCTAGTACACAATAAAGCTAGATAAGCAGTTGGGCTCGAGAATATTCGATGCGAAAGCCAGCGCTACGCCGCCCCGCGCGCTCCGTATAGCTCCTCCGGTTTACGGCTGTAACTTTTCAACGGCTTCAAATTTCGAAAAATTCTTTTACCCACGTCTTCTATACATGTTTTAGATGTGATTTATGAAAAAAAAAATAGATTTTTTTGATCTGACACACTAGACGACCCCCTTAACTCGTACTAGAGTTATAGTGGATTCTGTAACTTGCATAAATTTTTGAAGGACTTTTGTAGGCCGCTACACGAAAGACTCATTCGATTTGCATCCTATTCGGAACTTTCGCGTCAAACATTGTAAACTTTAAGTATGCAAAATTTTAAGTTCCTAACTTGAAGCATTCGAGCAATAATTGTGAATACGTGTTTTAAGGACTCTTGTATGGGAGGTACCTGAAGGAGGGAAAGGCTATCGCCCATTAACGAACTTAGCCTTTCATTTTTCAAATTTCAACTTCCTAGGCCAACGTATTCTTGAGTTATCGTGCAAACGGACGGACGGACAGACAGACGGACGGACGGATTTGGGGTTTTTGGCCACAACTAAACACAAAATAATATATAACTTTTTTTCGTCCGAGGCTCGGTTCTATGCGTTACAAACTTTTCGGGCTGGATTAAACTTATAATACTCTATATGATTTCATCTTGAGTATAAACAGGTGGTTAATTGGCAAATTTCGAACACTTCTAGTGCGAATAAAAATATACAGATGATGTCGTTTTGTTCGTAATTAATTAAATGTATTGTAGTTTCAGAACAAAGTCAAAGAAATATGAAATCAAGCCATAGAAGAATCATCTAAGCAAACAATTCATGCATGAATGAAGGTCTGGAGAAATACTAACTAAAAATCAGAATGTCCTTGAAGCTAGCGAACACATTTTGTCGAAAATGGGTGAATCCTTCACTATAATTTATTGCTAATTTCTTGTGATGTGATAATAATTTAGTAAAAGCTAGCTAACCCATCCTAATGACTTATGGTATTTGTTTTATTGGCGACTTTCAAAGAAAATGAAAATTTCTTATATAATAAAAACTTTTCTGTTAATTATTTGATTGCACGAGTCACCAATAAGCATAGAAGTTATTTGCATGACTTTTTAGTTGTAAATACGACTTCAACGATTGTTTAGCGGACTTCCTAGGTAGGAATATAACTTTCAAGTTGTTTGAGAAACTTTTTGGATGCAAATATGATGAGTTATTTCAATATAGCTTCGTTGTTACGAATATGACTTATTTCAGTAACTTTCTGGTAATATATTATATGTATGGTACATGCCTTAAAAGTTAATTGGAAGCCGAAAAAATTATTCAGGCGACTTTCTTACATTGTAAACTTGTTAAAACTGCTTGCACAGTTGTGTATTTAATAATAGTGTAATTAGCAATAAGACTTCTACGTTTTATTAAAAGTATACGAATGAGTTTTATAGTCATTTTAGGGCATATGCACTACATAAGTTTAAAAACTTGTTAAATAAATTTACATTTCTGTAAAGTTAATAGTTTCATGATATTTCCGGGTGATACCGAATCTTTTTAAGCTTTTCCGAAAATTAATCGACAAAATTACGTAAAAAATTTAAAAATAAACCATAAGCACAATATGTTTAAATTCTTTGTTTTTATACTCTAGATGAAATCATATAGAGTATTATAAGTTTAATCCAGCCCAAAAGTTTGTAACGCATAGAACCAAGCTTCGGACGGAAAAAAGTTTTATTTTATTTTTTGTTTATTTGTGGCGAAAAACCTTAAATTCGCTTGACGTCCGTCCGTCCGTTTGTCCGTCTGTTCGCACCATAACTCAAGAACGCCTTCCCTAGGATCTTGAAATTTTGAATCTACATGTTTGGTTGAATTTGTAAGTCTAAGTTCGTTAACGGACAAAATCGTCTCACTCCTTCGGGTAGCTGCCATACAAAATGTCCTTAAAACACGTGTTCAAGAATATTGGTCGATAACTTCAGAAGGGTTTAAGCTACGTCTTTGAAATTTTGTTTGTGTTATTTTTCCAATAGTTGGAGCTAAATGTATGATTAAGAAGAAAATACTATCAGTCCTTCGTGTAGCTGCCATACAAATATCCTGTCAAAATGTCTTCACTAAATTTACGGAACTCACTATAACTCAAGTACTCGTTTAGCTATGAATTCGGAATTTTGTGTAAATTAGTTTTGAGTGAAAACGAAGTTCGAGTTTACTAGTCAGGGTCCTTTTACTCCTTCTGGTATCTTCCATACAAAAAATCCTTAAGACACGTGTTCAACAATATTTTCCGATAACTTTTGAACTCTTCAAGCTACGAATTTGAAATTTTGCACACATTAATTTTTGAATGGTTCCAAGGAAAAGGATAAATATGTAAGAAATCGAGTGAGTCCTTCCTGCACCTTTCATGTGAAAGTCCTCCAAAAAAGAGCATTTTTTTCGGTGGCTCAACCAGTTCAAGATATGAAATTAAACACTGAATATTGTCTTTTAGGTTTGAGTAGCAATCAAATGGGAGTCCTTAATAAAGGACATACAACATGCACACACGTAATTCTACTTTATCCCCAGCTACAATATAAATCGGAGTTCAGTATTTCATCTAGAGTATCATACGATTGGCTTGCAGCCGATCGTGACTACTGTATGTTTTTTCTATTGATATCTTCGTACATCTCGTGAAAACAGCCAAACAGAATTTGATGATTTTCAATATAGTAAACGATATATGAGCCGTTTTTTTGAAAGTGGTATAAGTCCACCGGACGAAAAAAATTTATATTTTTAATTATTATTTTTTACATTAAAAAGTCCATTTTAATAAAGTCAATATCAATAAAAATATGGACTTAAATTTCCTTTTGTTTTTATTTCTTACTAGACGCGTACCGCGGCTACGCTCGCTACGCTCACGTTGTTCTATCGCCCCTGTTACTCCCGTCGCTCCTGTTGATCTCGTCCTTCTCGCCGTTTCTCCCGTTTATCCATTGCTCCTGTTTCTCCCGTTGTTCACGCTGCAAAGCCAGTGGTTTCTAGTCTTGCTTCCCGTTATTGAGGTGCATCCTCCATCCTCTATCCACCATCCTCCATCTTCTATCCTCCATCCTCTATCCACCATCCTTCACCCACCATCTCCCATCCTCCATCCACCATCCTCTATCCACCATCCTCCATCTACCATCCCCCAAACTCCCATCATCCATCCTCCATTCTCTATCCACCATCCTCCATCTTCCATCCTACATATTCCATCTTCCATCCACTATCCTCTTATACCATTTAGTAATAGGAATAGGCATAACTAATACACTGAAAACGAACTGCCGCTAAATCATATGAAAAACACTCAAATGTTGAAATAACTCGCGAACCACCTACTGTTAAATAATTTTGTTAACGCAGAAACCATCGAGGGCGTACCCTCAACAAATCACCAAAGTTTCATCGCAATAGGATGAGTGGTTTAGGAGCCTATACAGGACAAACAGACAGACAAACATTCATTTTTATATATAGAGATAATATTATATGTTATTTTTGAAAGTGGTATAAGTCCATTTGGAGCTAAAAAAATCGTTTATTTTCTTTATCAAATTTAATAATTATTATTGCATAATAAAATTTAACAGGTTTATAGTGTTAAAACATCACCCGAATTATATTAACGTATACCAATATTTTTAAATTATTTCAAACGTAAAACCTTAAATATTTCAATATATGAAAAAATGGACTTATACCACTTTCAAATACAACGGCTCATATGTATGTGGTAACGACAGCTATTATTTTTTTGAATAGCGTTAACGTTTTTTAAATATCTCCTGTAATTTAACTCCTATCGACAAATTGAATATAACAAAAGCTTTATGAAAAGTGATTTCCAGACTTTCATAATTAATATATTTTTTTTCTAATGTTCGGTAAAGGAGATATTTACAATTTTTGAATTCAAAGTATTTTCCAACTGTTAAATTGATCCCTATCTTAAATTGGAATAATGCGGTTTTCAGAATACTCTCTAACTCCTTTTTTTAAAAAAAAAGAAAAATTCTTATAAATCAAACTATTCGAATTATTTATTCAAAGTATCCGAGAAAAGTATGTGAATAGCTGAGAAAGAAAGAAGCATTATAATGCATATGTGATTATTCATAACAGCATTACAGAATTATGCAATCCACGTGCTTTAATTTCATCGGTAGCAATTAATTGGGGCAGGTAAATGTTGGAATTCCTTCACTGAGCATGTAATTTTAATTTAGGAAAATTGCCGTCAAATGTAAAAACAAAGTTCCGATAAAAGACTAAGAAAATTTCAAGAAAAACAGTAAGTGCGGTGAAACTTGCATGTTCGGATTTAATTAAATTCGTATTGTAGAAAAGGTAGAAAAATTTCGTTACCGTGTTTTCCTCATACCTTAGAAGAGTTTCCGTGAAGTCTGAGCACTTTCATTTTTTACATAAATTTAATCTTCTATTCTATATTTTTGTCAACTTAGCTTTTATAATTAAGTTAAAATAATTGGGATACGGATGGAGGGACATGTAACAACTGTAGTGATCTGAAGTATTTAATTGTTTATAATTGTTCCAATCATGGAGATTTTGTAAATGATAAATTGTCCATAAATTTTGGAACAAATAATTATATTTAGGTATTATAATAGTATCAACAAACTTGGAATACTAATAAAATTGTGGTTTTTATTTTCCTCTTGCTCAAAGATACTTCCATAAATAAAAACATACAAAACAAAAAAAAACATAAAGCCTTTACTAAAATCTGATTATTTTAGAGCAAATTTACAGGACATACCTGGCATCTGTTAATAAGCGCTTCAGAACCATTCCCCACAGTGATCCCTTATCTAAATTTATCCTTTTGATCGACACCGAGGCAAACTACGGTGTGAACTTTTATGGATTCTTGCTTTATAATTTAATAAGTATCAATCCATTTAAGTCATTTTCACAGCACTCTAGTGCATACCAAAATTTTGGATATTTTGACATTAAGAAGTACAAAACCAAAATGATTACATTCTATGATGATTGATGATGGTTCCAAAACGGCCATTGAGCTAATTGAGCACGGTCTGGAAGACACGGCTAACTTAAATCATGATGATTCACTGTTGGCTTAGATATTGCCAAAACAGTTGAGACACGAACCCAACAAGTGATATGGAGCAAGCTTTCGTGACGAACGGAATTTCATTCGCATCAAAAGCTTTATCGCCAATGTTCAATTCAAAACTTGTTCGAGAATTGCGTAATTGAAGTTTCATATACTAACAGTAGCGGGCGAAAGGAGGACCCTAAACAATTTACCGTTTCAAATAGTTTTCGTGGTTAATTTGTTATTTGCGTGCCTCGAAACAACCAGTATTTCAACTCGACTTTTACTGCTTGTCGGATTTTGTTCCAAAAAGTAATAAGGTTTCGCGCAGTCTGTTGGCAGATTTTTTTTCTTTTCAAGTTTCTCAACTTAGTTGTTGGTCCTAAGAAAAGGGTAGCAATGAAAACTTTATTACAAATGAGATTTTCAGAATGACTGTTGATAAGTCCTAGAGAAAAGCGTTGGACTATGTTCTGAGTCACATTAAAACCGACAATCTTTTGGGTGATAGAAAAACTCGCCCGCACTTTAGGGTTTAGGCTTCCAAACGATCCTAAGGATACTGAGTACCAAGGATTTTTTTTTATTCGTAGAGAAGCACTCTTTTCCAAATTTATAACGAACGACTTGATTGCGAAGCTATTGTCGAAATACTAGAGCCTATATCTACCTTAATTTTAGTTGGAAAAATGTGTGCACATGTACTAAATTTAATCCAGATCGGTTAGGAATTTTTCAAGTCAAACAGACCAAATAATCAGACAAGTACAAATTCGTTATTATTTTGAAACGTTCGTACTCTACTCGTAAGTATGCTTAAATCAGCGTGCACCCTAATCATTTATCATAAGAGATAAGTTACAGACATGTGAATTAAACTTTTTCTTTTCACGGGAAGATATTGCTTTTGAATAGAAATCAAAAGTAAATTGAAAAAAATAGGATTTATTTTTACAAGGAAAAAAAAGTATGTAACACTCAAACAACGACTTCTTGATTTTCTTGAGAAAATTGTCCAGTGAAATTGTAAGTAAGCGAGCCGTGTAAGTTAGTTGCGAAAGGAAAATCGTATAATTAACAACTCTAAAGTAGATATTAAGCTGATATGCTCTCAATGGTTAAGAGTACTTACTATTTAGTTGCCATTAATTGTACTTTTCTGGAAACTACCACTTGATGAATGACTTCAGCTTGGATGCACTCTTCCACTGCATATCCATTTCTTATTTGTTTGCGGTACGTTCAATTAATAGAAACGTTTTAATGCGGTAAGTTTATAACATGAGCCTAATGGCTGTCGGGTTTGTGCAACGTTTTGTTCGACCAATTAAGACGTTTTAGACTGGAACCCATATTTAATATTTTATTTATATACAGGGTACGGGTACTGGTACATAATTGTTCGATCGAAAGTGCTTGCATTATTTTTGACAACAAATTAAATCGAAATATACTGTGTAATTATTTTTAAGTCCAGTTCCTTTCGATTGTATTTTCCATTAAATGAAAGTAGAATTACATTATATTTTCGAATAGAAAAACTGCTAACAATTTGCGAACCACTTTTTTAAAATTTTATTTCCCTGGAAAATGCTGTCAGATAGTGTAATCGTAAAATTTCTGTTTGCCACATTATTTTATTTGCTCGGTACAAGCTCTATTTTGACAAAAAAAAAATTCACTGAATTTTTCGTAAAATGTTTTTAGTCAAATATTTGTCACCATGACAGTGTAATACTAGCTTCTCCCAAGCACTTAAAATCACTGTTTTCATCTCCGTGAACGCGTTATGAATCTGGTTTTGGCTAATGTAAATCCTTACCTCTTCCAAGTTTAATCTTTGAAATCCATTCATCTCCTGAAGTAGCTCCCAAATAAATGTCTTTGAAAAATTTGTGCTTACATCCACATAATCACCTGATTAATCAAGAACTTTTCTAGTTGCAAACTACTGATCACTTAAAGATTTTAAAAAGCTGACGTGAAAGATTTTATCGTCATCTTTTCAGAATGAACAATAAATTTTCACCCGTTTTCTTCATTGAGTTAATTTTAGCATTTCCTTTTTTCCCGATTCCAGATGCTCCATTTAACTCGCGTTAGGCTGTTTACAGCCTGTCTAAGTTATACCCATCGTCTGTACTGTATACGAACCACATTCTGTTGAATATACGACATTCAAAGCGGATATAGTTATGCATTTTATTATATTTTATAAACAACTCCACTGTGCGTGAGTTTTATTCAAGGTTCAACTGAGTGCCCATATTATTTTTAAGACATGTGCTTACATTATGTTATAAAATATACAAAAAGTCTTGAAGAGGTTTGCATCATTATCTAGTTCTCTGTACCGCATACTTAGTTACTGTCTGATAAACTTGATGGAATAATTTCAATGTTTGGCCTTAGAAAACGAATAAATTCATGTTTGAGGGAAATTAAAATTTTTATATTGTTTAGTAATTGCGTATTATGTTATTTGGCGTTTTAGAATCAAAATAGCCACTTGAATTGATGGATTGCAAGCAAATGGAAAGGGCGCCCAACGTAGGGCACGAATTTAAAAAAAATTGTCAAGTTACCCACCAGTGGCGTCGCTAGGGTGGGTGACACTTTGATGCGAAAATCAGTTGTATTACCCGATATGAACTAAAAATACGAAAACAAAGAAATGCACTTGGTTTCAGACTCTAGCAGAAAAATCTAAACTAATAATAAAACTGTACGAAGTGCACTTACACACATTTCTGTCTTTCTGTCTGTTATCCCATAATTTCTAAACCCCTCAACCGATTTTAATGAAATTTTGTACACCTTTAAATGGAACCTTTGGGCTTAGGATAAGCTACATTTCATCTAGCTTCACTCGGCCTAAAGTGGAGCTCCCACCCATGCAAATTGAAGTCTTATTTTGCAACAAGATAGGTACATAGACTCACAACAGAAAAGATTTCCAAAAATTATCAAAATCTACAATTGGTTACAGATTACAGTATGTTGTATTTCAATACCTGTTAGAGTCAGTAAACTTAACTTCCAGTTAGCTTCGATAGTTGCGAGTTTTGGGTAATTATCTCGGGTAGAGTAGTGTAGAAAAATTACGTTGAAAACTAGAGAAACATTGCTGTCAAACCGAATTTGATACCTAATTAGACCTAAAAAAGTTAAGGAGTTAAATTTGAACAACAACCTTACACCCCCTTTGATATCTCATTAGACATAAGAAATATCGTGATAACGTACACAACCACCTCACACCTCCTTGGAGCTTGAATATAAAAAAAATCTGAAAAACACTTTCTATGGGCTTAAATAAAGAGCACGAAGCACCTCAACAGACTTTAAAGATATGACGATATTCGAGCAAATGTAGAAAAAACCCATTTCACTGACATTTCTTCTGCCACACCTTCGTACGCCAATGCGAATATGTTTTTTTACGTAAATTACTTCTGTAGTACCTCTACATATACATACCAAGTTTTAACTTTGTAGCATAAACCGTACTTGAGATACAAAAAGCGGCCACACACCCTGCCAAATTTTTTTATTGTAGCTTTATCCAGCCATCAATTTTTAGCTTTCTATCCTAAGCGTATAAAAATCGGATTTTTTTATTTTCAACCTCAACTCACCAACATTTTTTTCTCTGGTAGATGTCTACTGGGACTAAAATTTTAAGACCTTGTACGTTTCTTGAGATACCAAAGTTCATTTTTTTGGAAAATTGATTTTTTTTAAAAAAAAACTTCCGTTTACCACCAGTAGGTGACTACAACATTTTTACATATAATAGACTCCACTTGTAAACCTATATAATTAATCTAAATTTTATCTTCCTGGTATAATTGGGTCGAAAAATATTGTAATATTAAGTTTTTACCCTAAACAAATTTTAATTTAATATCTCAACAAGTTTGTGTCCTACGCGCCTTTACTTTTTCGGAGGATGATTCGATTAGCTTTGTTAGTTTTAATTGCAGTGCTGAATATTTTAATTGCGCATAAATTAAGTTCTGAAAAACGACAGAATGAGTACCGTCAACCTGAATTCGGACTTCGGCGAATCGATATCTATTTTCAATAGTGAATAATGTATTTTCTGAATTCATTTTTTTTATAATTCTATATTAAGCTTTTTTATCGGTACCTTATCACAATTATTATCAAAACTGATTCTGAAAAAAAACCAACGAAAAAATAGATCTGTAAAGAGTGATACCTAATAATTACTTTAGGAATCAATACTGCGACAGGATTGAATGACTCTTGTAACTATTACCATTTATAATTTTTCAGAGGTAATAATTTAACGCCAGAGATATTATTAAACAATTATCCCAAAAAAAGTAATTTAATATACGAAAAAGTTTCTTGGACTCCAGTAACTAAATATTGTTTGTAGGTACTTGACTTAACCGAGATCTCAAATCTCTTCTTTTAACATTTTAAATATATTTTTTTTATTTTTCATGTAGATATGCCAATATGCAAAACTTTAAATTAGAAAACATTAGAAATTAAAAGCATATGAGGAAATCAGCTGTCTTGTATAAATGTGGTTTCTTCGCCATCAACATTTTATATAATACTTTGGGCAAACCCTCAAACCTCACTCTTTCAAAATTTGTATAGGTTTCCTCAACGATAGGTAAATTGATAGTCTGAGAGTAAAGAATATGATATTGTACATTAACGGATACCTGTTAAATGAAGTTTTTAAGTGTCCTTAATCTGGCTATAAATTGTTCGTGGTAAAAATTTTTTAAAACTGCTCATTTCAGATTTCAGTACTGGAAAGTTTTTCAATAAGATACTCGGAATCGAAGCTAACCTAGTGCGTTAAGTGTTTTCTTCAAAGTTTGAGTCCCACAAAATTTCATCTATAGTAGACAGGTAAAATTTTTCTATACTTAAGGTTGAACAAAAAATAAAATAATAGCAATTAATTTATTTAAAAAAAAACATATTAAAATAAAAAAAAAAATTTTTCAGGTACAAATTTGCAATTAATCAACGTCTCTCTCCACGTCCTTAGAGAAATAAAACGGAATATTCTTCCTAGATTGATCTTATTTTATTCCCTAAGTCTCAATTACAAATAAATCTTGTCCAAATATTTGCTACAACTCCAATGTTATGATTGCAATATTTGCAAAGCAAGTTATAACACTTTAAACACGTGCAGCGAACTCCGTATATTTAAAGATGTATGGATCCTCTTTTTAATGTTCTACTAAAACGGGGCATGTTCTTCGCGAGTAGGTCGATCACAATATCGTGTAATTAAAAAGTTATAAAAACATACTAACAAAATTAATTAAATCTTATAATAGACAATAATCTCAAGGGCATCGCAATAAAATAAAACTCTCTTTATTTAAAAAAAAGCACCAAGTTAATTTATTGGTTTCATTTTGATTTATACATTCATTGCGCTCATTAAAATCTAAACAGACATGACATTATCATAACTAGATAATGTAATTATTTTAATTTAATTAATATTAATAATAAATGACGAATCACAATTTAAAATGCGTTTATAAGTTCGAATTCAATGCAACTAATGTTCGGTCTCTTAATGATCTCCTACAGACTAACATTTTCAATGATATTACAAAAACTTAACGCCTAAATATTAAAAACTTAAAAACATTCTACGGAAATATTATAAAAATTCATCAGTCGATGTAACACAACTTTTTTGATCTTGACGATGGGCATTTTCATAATTTCATGGTTGTTTCCAGCTCCGATTGGGGCGATCCTCTCGACTTATAAAATTCAGTTAGAACCTGAATCGAATATATTGTCTTCATCTAGGGTGTTGTGATTGGTGATGAAGACCATCATCTGGATTGATCAAGAACAGGAGTAGCAGCCATGCACTTACGAAAACACTCTTTTAATGTCCTAAATTTTAAACGAGTCCATCTAGAACGGAAGCAATATGGCCATTATTGGAGCACGGCCGTAACAGAAATTCATTTCCAAGGATCGTGATAGGAATAACGGAATGATATCTCAATAGATCGCCTGCAATTAAGAAAATAGAACATCTTAGTACCAACAAAGACTTCGATTTCCTGTATCCTGTATACTTACTTAGACTGTCGTGGGCCAATTGATTCTGTCCTAGGAATTGATACTTTCCGTTGCTAGCATCGACTAAGTAGTGTTTACAGCGATCGACATCCTTGTACGAAATCGCATAGCCCCAAATCTTTTCGGAGATTCGTACCAAGAACGTGCCTTGATCTTCGTTGGCCAGAAGCGTTTCGGCATCCGTTCTGGTTACCAGGCCGTGAAACCATTTTTCCGGCTTTCCATTCATATCCAGACCGGATTTCCGTGCGAATTCGGTAGTACGATACCATTGAAGGACGGCTTCCTGATTCGGTGGTCGTGGCACTGTTATATCGAGACTAGTCGGCGGGCTTGGATTATTTGAGTTATCGTCGATAATAGATTTTCGATGTTCTTCACGAGCACGTCGAGCGATTTCACGCATTTGAATTTCAGCCTGTTTCGCTTTCCGTTCTGAAAAATGGAAATTGTATTACAACTTTGTGTTTTGAAGCCCGGTTTGATTTTAGAAGTGATCCTTTTATAAGTGCGAGAATGGAAAGAGTGGTAGTAAGGAATAAGGGGATTTACCGATTTATAGCTTACCTTGTTCCCTCCAATGTACATCGACTTTTTCAGCAGCCTCTTCAGCTTCCTTAACCGTTTCCTCTTTCATTCGTTGCATTTGCTTAAAGATTTCGGAAGTCCTTTGTCCAATTGTCCTTTGCTCCCATTGCGCTATCCTTGCCGACACTTTCGACGTGGGTTTATTATAGGTGATTTCTTGAAGGACATCGATTTTATTATTACGCCCATTGGTCGATAGGCTCATGTTGGTGATACGATTGTTGTAGACATTCTGTGTATGTATTTGGTTGATATTGTTGAGATGCGAGGGTGGCAACTGGGGTTTCATTCGTTCGCGAAGTTCGTCAACCGAACAGTAGATTTCCATATCTTCGATTTTTGGCGTCTCCAAATCGACATCTTCGATTTTCTTCTTGGCATCGAAATCGATAATATCGGAAAGTTGTGCTTCGACTGATTTGCGGAATTCTTTTTCCGCCAATTGTCGGGCTTTCTGCTTGGCTTCGTCCTCGAGAATTTCTTCGATGGTAAAGTCATCGAGATGTTCTCCCATCACCCAGACCCAAGGTTCTCCGTCACCACCCAAACGAAAGTTCACATGTCTTCCGGATTTGTCTTTATTGTTCTTTGGCGGTTGTGTGCTATTTGTCTCGATCTTTTGTTGTTTTTCGTCCCATAAGCGCCAACGACGGATTTGTTCTTCGCGCATTTTACAAAATAATGTCTGTTTGTAGGTTTCATCTAGGCCAGCTAGAATTTCCGGGTCTACGTACATGTCGCGGAGTATTTGTTTCAGCATCTTGGTGGTCTGAAAAAAGGAAGAGAATTTTATAAAATTTATGTTTAATCAAGAGCATTTATAAGGAATTTCATGGTTGATGAATCCAAACGATTCCACGTACAATATCTGCGTACGCAACTATTCTCCTACTCAGGCGCGGTGTCGACTTGAGTATCCCGATTTTAGTTCTACCTTAATGGACATTGTCTTGAATGAATGTATCAAAGGAGCGAAAGATTTACCTTTGTCGGGACTTGCAAAAGCTCTAACATTGCGTGGATGCGGCTACAGTGGACACATGAAGTGACGATTTATCCATACCATTATTCTGCCCTGGTCGAAAATATCCCATTTATGTTCCCTAACACCCATATTTGTGGGTGTTTCGAGAGACATCCCATATTTATGAATATTTCAACAAACACCAATGGTTGTCGTAAGAACACCCAAGTGCGTTGCGTGGAACACCTGAGGGAGTTAGTTTTGCACTCATAGACGCACACACAAAGTGCTATGGCTGTATTTTGACTCCTATGGGTGTATTTCGACAAACACCCATAGTTGTCGTAAGAACACCCATGCGTTGCGTGGGACACCTAAGGGTGTTAGTGTTGCACTCATGGACGTACTGTACACCCAAGGTAGGTGAGAAACTTGAATGGGTTTACTGTACACCCATGGGATTGACTCAAAAACTACCATGGCTGTATAGTATACACCTTTTCAGCACACCCATCGAATTCGTTGGACCGAAGTTTAGTATGCTTGCAGCTAGGAGATCATGTTAATAACAGGTACAGGAATGAATACCAAAAAAATATTAGTTTAATTGTAAGTCCTTCGTGTAACCGTCATACAATACGAAACCAACTGAAGACATTGTTCAGTCATGAAATAGATATTTTGTGCAAATTTGTTTTGAACCGAAAGTAAGATGGAACTTGCTAAGTTCTGAATAATACACCCAAAGTAAATCCTGCTTAACAAATGGACTCTAGGTCATGGTCATATCAATCGTTAAAGCAACAACGGATACTAGGAGCAGGAGCAGTGCCTCGGATTTGACGGCAACGTCTTTTAAAGGCAAGCGGCCAGGATCGCGAATTGTGGAGGACCATTGCTCTAGGCCTTATCGGGGGTCTCACACGAACTGAACACTTATAGTAAGTAAAATCAGAAATTTAAAATGTTACTTTATTTTTCAGATGCGGATAAGGACTTAGGGATCAGCCTGAAATGATTAACTATTAGAACTAAACATAGACATGGACGAAGTTTACTATTGGAAGAGGTCCTTAATGAATTATTTTAAATTAATTAAATTACAAATTTTGGTCGCGTTTTCTCCTATTCATTTCCCATATTAAATTTTAAAGTGGTTAGTAGGTGATAATATTTTTAGTACGTGATGAAAGCACCATTAGAAGCATATCGGTTGGTTGCATCTTGTAATTTGTTGCGCAAAAAAATATTAGGAAGATAGAGATATAGTGAAAACAGATCCAGCTAGTGTGATGAAATTTTGAGTTTTTCTCACAAAAACTTTCTCAATCGCGTTGCTAAGTGTTGTGCTGAGATGTAGGTCTAAGATTTCTTACCAGTATTTTATTTCCACTCTTGTTTTCCAATCCAGAATTATATGAATTTCGAAACGGTTGCCAATGTAAAATGTAAGTTGTCTGGCTCGATATCAAGATATAATTTCAGAAATTGTGTCACTGCACTTTAGGTTTGATAGTGGTTAACGCATGGCGATAAAAGTGAATCGTAAGGAACATTTTTCATCCGATCATTCCGATTTCACTAAACTGATCTTCGTCCAGAGAATCAGCATGATCGTTAAAGAGCTCATTGCCGTAATAATTGGCAGTTTTTATTTATTTCTATTTTTTTCGCAATTATCAAGATCATCTCACTCAGGTGAGTAATAGCAAATAGCCGATCCATTGATCGCACGAAAACGCCAGATCATCGATGACCTCTAGCTATACGAAAAAAAAATAGTTACCTATAGCTGAAAACAGATTTAATATTATCAAAATATTCGGTTATATTTCGTAACCGGTCGATCGCTCGACAAGGCTGATGCTGGCTATTCGCTACAGGGTTTTTCTCGAATTTGGCAATTACGAGGCGTTTATGATGAATTACTTCTCCAGCTGCGCGATGACCGAATGGAAATAAGTACGCGCTTACAAATCCCAAACTTGCTCCAGTGCACCAGTTTTTTTTTCTCATTGAAAACACTTTACAAGTACCCTTACATCGAGAAAAATGGTTAATAAAATTTATGAATTTATGCACTTTTAGTATAGGCGAAACTACGAGGTCAATAGCAGTAACAAGCTGGCGAGTTCGAGCGCGCTAAATACGTTTGAGGACTTTTCGATTAAGACAAAATGCGAATAATCTTTTCACTTTGTGTCTTTGGGGGCGATTCGCAAAGTGAAGGGAATTCTCGACGACGAGATTTTCTTAAGATCGAGTGCTCAGAAAACAAGTTTAGTGGATTTGGGCTTGGTGAAGTTGCGGTTACCTTTGTACACATTTCTTACTGGGTTGATGAAGTATGCGGTCGTGAAATTATGCCAATGATCTCAATGATCTTTTTCACTTCTACCATACTATGCACATTTTCTGGAATCAAAAATGATCACGTACCGACAACAAACGTTCGATGAATTGGTAGAATTTTTCGAAATATGAAAGTCGTAATCTGCTCGGATTTATGCTGGACTGGCCTATAAATTCTTCTAGTACCTGCCTGTTGGTCGCCAATACTCGAGATTTTCAAATTTAATAAACGCATTTATAGTCCAGTTGATCGAGCCGATTTCTCTATGGTTTTTAAGTGGGATCGCTCTTAATCTTCGAAAACGCTCGACCTAAATTATAAGATCTTTCGTATTGTACGCCATAGAAAAATCAGCACTTTTTCGTTATTATTATTTTTCAAAAATTAATGTATTTAAGGAATCATTTAATAACCGTCCGATGTTTGTTCTTTTTGTACCATACAACAGTCGTTATAGTCTTTATCAAAATGAATCCTTGACCAAATCTATATTGGCATCTTATAAATAAATTTTGAGACGTTTTTCGATTTGTCGGAATGTTTCTTCCGAGATAGCGTGAAAACTGCTCAACATATCAAATTTGAAATATAGGCTACTCTGTATCACTCTTGTTTCGCGTTAATGCAAACCTCGAAAAAATGGGCTTGACTTTAAGTGTTCGAATACTTCAGAGAGTCATTGTATACAGACATGTCTGGGCCTTTAGGTTATACAATGCTACAAAAATAGGTAAGTGGAGTTTGGCATATATTTCTGAATTTTCCAAGTTAGGGTTGCAAACTTTACAGTCTAGGTATTGCCATCAAAATTTTGTATAATCAAATATGTACATAGTGTTTACTTAGCCCTTAATATTTTGGTCTTTACTGTGCAAGGTGATTTTGATTTTTTTCTTGTAAAATTTCTGATTGGTGAATACGTATCTAAAGCGATGCAAATAAAAGAAAGGGAAAAAACCCCGGAGTAAATGGTTTGCTTTTTTATCGGCTGGTTACAACAATTTATCATGTCAGGCACAAGAGATTTGTGTCTCAATTAAATGTTGGTTGGTGTCTTGGCTTAGCTTAACTTTTTTTACAACAGTTGACGAAGTCATGGAGAAAGTAGATTTAAGATTTTTTATCGATTTAAAAATTACAAAATTTTAATTTTTCTGCCACAAATATGACGAAATAATTTTTTCTGATTGATAAGTTAGCTTAGCTTTTTCTAAACTAGTATACCTAATAGCAATGCATCTTACGAAGCAACTAACTATTTTAATTTTCACTTTTTTCTTGGGTTTTGAGGAGAATTGCAACAAAACCATATATATATTTGAATTCAGCCATATTACCCAATGGGCGAATGTAATTTAGTTTTATTGTCAATTATTTTTTTGATGAACTTATATGACTATTTGTTAAGGATTTTAAGTGAAATGAGTATTCAGTATTAAATTCTTCGAAATCCATTATATCTTAAAAACTGAAGAAGTTATTAACCAACTAAATTTGTTGAGCCAAAACTACTAACTTTACCGTATAAATTTGTACAGTACACACAAAACCCTCATTTGTTGTATACCATACAACGATACGAGTACCCGAAAGTGAAATGGAAAGGAGGGGTAACAAGACATGAGGATAGAGATGTATTTGTAACAAACTGTGAAATCGAATTTTCATAATAATATTAAAATTTAATTTTAAGGATCCTAAATTTATTTCTCTATTGCTGATATTAATTTTAGGCATATGTCTTCAATATAACCACCAATATCGTCGACTTTTAGAGGACATTCAGGTGGTCATGAGGTCTCAAACGACTGTAGCTGTCTGACATTTTTTTTTATGTTGACCCATATTTTATTGGTCACACTTCCAAAGGACATTCAGGCGGTAATTTTGTTAGTAAGTAATACATGGGACTAAATAAGCGGTCTGAATTGGGAGGCTTGAAGAGCCTTAACCCTATCGCTGAAAATTTGAATGTCTGTGTTATTCGCCATACTTTAAGAGGACATTCAGCGGATCATTTCGTTAGTAGTCTAGGTAGGACTGTACACCACTGTATTAAATGCCGACTCCCTAAGTCTAGTTCGGTGTCCTTAGAAAATCCTATGTTATCTTAAATTCTATAATGTTGTGCACGTCAATGTTGTTTATAGCTAATCTCTACGCCAGGGACATGTCAGTTGAGTCAATGAAGTTTCCTCATGGTTTCTATATGTACCAGGCGTCCGAGAATTTTTCTACTTTTTAAGAATAAATGGAAGAACTTGATGTCTTAAATTGCAATCACTTAAATTACCCTGAACTGCTTTTTAATGTATCTCTTAAGTTTGATGAATTTCAAAAATGAGGTTTCCAGCTCAATTCAGTAGTCTTAGATTATAACTCTAAACCACACCAAAAAAAAATATGCCCTCGATATTGTTACCTCTCTGTCTTATGCTGACTGCAAAGCTAAGACGATTTCCGTTTTTTTTTATAACAATTCTATGATTAAGACAATATATTTAGTCGTACTGGACTGGAACGCTACCACGCCTTAATCGTTCTAGCGACAATATCACGTTTATGGCATTAATAATTTTGCTGTCGCACCCAATTAATTGCTTTTAAATTTTTATAAGGTATCAAGTACTCGTTCGCTTCGAGGCTAAACAACATGAAAGACATACTTAAGATGGATGTAAGACGATATAACGACAAAATCTCACTGTAACCCACCCACAACTTTGTAATTATTATCGTGTGTTCTTGAGAATAAAGTAAACGAGCTTGTGTACAATTTAGAAAAAAAAAATTTATTTTTGTGGGCTGTTTCATAATGCAATCAGTCGAATAAGTAACTTGGTGGCTTTTGATTGTTCATATAAAAATGACTAACCACAAGTCGTTTAATTAGAAGCCACAAGAGAAACGAGTTTTTATATTTGCAGAGTTTCAACAAAATTTGGCAGTAGTAAAAAAAAAACAATTCTAAAGTGAATAGTTGGCCTTCATGAAATGTTTATTGCACACACCTAATCTTAGAAGGAAGTTGGGAATTATGGCTTTCACCGACCTGAACTCTATCCAACAAATAAGCTCAAATAAGCTCTTCTACTCGTTCACAATAGGAGTCACAAGTTGATTTTTTTCAGCCAACTTTACTGTTCTAGTAGAGTACATCAGCAGAAATATAACCTATCGCTATATAGGTTACGTCTCACAGTCAGGGTCGTCATTTCAGTTTTTCCCAGGGGATGGGCCGGCCTATTTCGTTTGTTACATCTGATTCGATGTGAAGATATGTAGTACATACACGAGTACACGCATAACTCAACGAGTACATGTTTTTCTAGACTCCCTTACAGATTTTCTAGAAAAAATTTAAAAAGGTCATGGTTCTCCTACCTGCCACCCCCATAAATGGCGGCCTTGCTCTCTATGGCTTAGCCAACAAGAAAGGAACTTAAAGGTGCCTTCCCCTTCCATAACCTGGTCCAATTGTTTACGAAATTCACACCTTAGATAGATCCATATTTATGTTCTACTCTACTTATCAATAAGTAATCGCAAAATTTATGAAACTTCTTCACTTTCGACTTCTTAATAAAATTCAAATCTCCGTGGTAAGATCTTTTTCTATGGGTTCTTTACTTTTTCTGATGTAAAGCCTAGTACTAACTAGAAGAAAAAACCAAATTCTCTGTCGAATCACATACTAAATTCGCTTCTAGTTAGTACTAGGCTTAAGGTTAAAAACTTTTAAGGAATCATTTCACTATTCGACTTCTTGATGCCGTTGAACTTCTTGCGTAAGTCCAGATTCATGAGCTGTTTCCTTCCCAAGAAACAAAATAAATGTTGATGCTTCGAGTTGCCTCGGTAGCCTAGTGTGAAGACTAAGTGACGACCTTAATAACTGAAAGCCGATCGGAGAAATATAATCGAAGAAGTCAAGGCCCGATTTGGGTTGTCACGCGATAGAAGAAGAAATACGCGTCTACATGTCTTCCTAATTTTTGAAGATTACTTTCGAACCAAGTTCAACTTGCATAAGTGGCTACTCCACTGTAACTTGCTTGAACTATCGTTCTCAACTGCTGAAAGTTGATCTTGATAGAGCTCTCATTACTCTGACTTCCGACATCGACAAAAAACCCTACAAATGTTCACGTCTGGAGAAGATTTTCCATTTGCTGAAAACCTGATAACGTTCATCATTTTCTTTTAAGCTACAAATAAACCTTTGCGGTATAATTTACGGATTTAATTTAAATACACATCTTACCGCATCAGTTACCTTAAATTTTATACGAAAAGCGAAACTGAAGAGCATCTTCATAAAAATTTCCGCGTAAACAATTTTCCGTTATGGCTGAATTTCTAGCAAGGCAACCGCAACAAAGCCTATTATTAAAGAAACAAAGCAGTTCAATTTTTTAAGGTTAAGGTCTTTCCACGTGCGTTTAAATTTATTATCGCGGTAAAATTAAATTTTTTACCCCACATTTTACCTACGTACATTGACTGTTACAAAAATTATGCACTTTTCGAAATAAAAGATATCATCGAGCGTAGGATTTTCCACGACGTGGGAGGGAAAGTTAGAAACTTCTTTTCGTCATGAAAATTCTGTCATAAATTAAGAGTAATTATTATTACAAATTAAAACAGTGGCCTACCCAAAATCATTACAAACTGAAATTATACGTGGTATAGATTTCGTGTTATTTTACGGGTTAGTAAATATTACTATTTAGAGCCCTAATAAATTCGAGCTTTTTTCTGCTTTCTTACTATTTAGATACGCACTTCAAGCTGAAATTAAACGTAATTTCATTTTTGTTAACGTGATTTTGTGATCTACGAGTACATGATAAATAGTATTCGGTTGCACGGTTGGTTGGGAAATTAGTTCTTTGATGAAAGTCAGCTGAATATGAAAATACTATAGATTATAAAATTGATATTGTTTAAAGGACATTATCGTTATGTGGTAATACTCGTACTCTATTTGTAATACAACTCGAGGATCGAGGGTCCAAAAATGGCATTGAACTTTCCAAAAATTTGATGTTAATACGTTCTACTTTTATTATATTTTGAAATAAAAAGATAAGTATTGTTATTTAAAAAAACCTGAAACTACGAAAAAAATTGCTACTACTCTGAAATTTTGTATTTTCACGTTATAAGATTAGTACAGACGGCTAATGAATCTCTGAAGATATTAAGTTCAAATGTTCTTTCTTTGATTTTTTAGAGGTGGGTTTTGAGAGTAAAATAGGTCGGATTTTGTATGAACACTATTGGGTTCTATACTTCTATTCTCCTGGAACTAAACCCCCCAAAAGTAATCAGCTGCGAATATTCAGATTGGATGGAATGATAAGGAAAAATGCCACTGATAGCCGCAATCGTCCGATGCTCTAGATGAAATATAAAAATAATAAGACTAATGAAGAGCGAGGTATCTATCACTGATGTCGTAGAGGACTTGATCAATTTTGGACAAAGTTTAATTTGGAATCATTTAATTTGGAAAACACTTGGAAATTATAGATTTGTCTAAAGTAAAAAGATTTTTTCTAATTAAAAAGATTTTTTTTGTATCACTCACATCCACATGTTTTTTATTCGAAAACGATTTGAAAGTAAATCACCTAAGCGAATTAACTCTTCGTAAGCGAATTCCCCTACGACTCGAAATTTATTCTCTGCTACGCATAATATATACATCTACTTTGGATTCTTTGTTAGGATTAAAAATGAATCATATAATCTTCATAACAATGCATGTGCTCACTTTAGTGAATGTTATTCGTGTTTGATTTTCTTCACCTTTGGTGAACGTTCCGCAAAAGGTTTGGTGGGATAGTTCAGTTCAGTATGCGCATCAGTCAGCATCTGGGTATGTGAAGCGATCCCGATTATTCCTTTAATTTTTCGTTTCGTATCCTATTTTAAAATCTCATTAAATCGAAAAATTTGTTAATTTGGAAACCAACTTTCCGAATTAAAGGGACTGTATAAGAAAAGGGTAAGCGATTATTTTTTTTAATTCATACTTGTGAGTTATAATATGTCTCTACAAAACTTATTCAAAATTAATTTATAATTAACTTGATCTTTACTTGTACTTGTAACCGCTACAAAAGTTATGGGGGGCACTGAATTCTTTTTTATTTATAGATAAATACTTTTATTCGATTTTGTAATATCTATAATTATATATTATGATATTATTTTATTTTATTGTATTTATCTATTTACGGCGTAAAAGTGGTAACAATGCAGTATGTTATATCTGCAATTTATTTCTTTACATGAAATAATTTTGATTCAAAGTTGAAGCAATTATTGCAAACTATTCACGAACATTCTTTTTATGGAATAGATATTGGTGTAAAATATGTCGATTTGATTGGAGCAATTATTCTTTAAATTAGTTTCCATTAATCTACTCTTCGGACTGCTTGCACTACAAATTCTAGTACAGGGATTAATATAGAATCAATCATGAGAAAATAAATCAATTATCTAGATTTGGTACGCGGAAGTCAATTTTATGAAGGTTATCTGGACACTGTACATCGTGAATAACTTTAAAAAGTGTAGCATTGCTACGAGTACATGTAGAAATCAATAATAGTGACTGACAGACAGTGGCATCGTAATCAATTCATTTTACCGGAAATAAAAAGATTTCGGTCAACTGATTAATTTAAAGGAAAATCACGGTCGAAATCAAGTAATTTTTCATACTTGATCATGATTTCAAAATCACGTAAAAAAAACGGTTTCATTTCAATTACGAACCACATCACGCATTACTGTGAATCAGGGACGTCATTTGTGGGGGGGCGTTTGCCCCCCCCCCCCCTGAATTATGTATTTTTATAGATTATTTATAACATGTATATTTATATATAAAAATATATACAAACATAACATCTTGCCCCCCCCCCCCCCCCCCCTAGAAAAAACTGAAATGACGTCCCTGCTGTGAATACTCATGTCAGTAAAAGACTGTCAGCAACATCCAGCCAATTTTTGACACTTTAATTTTCAGGTAATGCTGTTATGACACTGGTTATTTTGAGGCTTCAAAGCGGCTAGAAAATCCAAATGAAGAGAGATAGAGACTTTAACATACAATTTAGACATTGGTGTGAGTGAGACAGTCCGGACAGCTAAGATGTGAGAAACTGTCAAAAAAAGCCGCAACATAGCGCATTCGAGCAGTGTTTCGCGCAGTGTTTCGCGCAGTTCAAGCCAAGAAAAATCCACTGGGGGCTAGATTTTCCAGCCGCTACACGCTTTTTTTACAGTTCATTATGTATAAATTATGGAAAGTGTCATGTTATGTTGTGAAAAGCGCTAGAACCGGTATTTTTCATAACAAATCAGTTGTTAATTTCGTTTACTAGATGCCGCTAGCGCCGAAAAGGGGATTTTTATCGGTAGTCTCTTTCTGTTAATGTTGTTCTCCTTGTCGCACAATAATTGGTTTTCCTGCGCTTGTTTCAAGCTTGAAAAATAACCAGTTCTGAAAGTACAGGGAACGTAAACGGGAAATATTAGTTTTTATTAAATACGTTGTGCAGATAATACCATGGATACACTGCTTGTATACAAATTACTTTATTCAAATCAAGTAACGTGAAAGGATACTTCACTTTCCTTTTCTGTACTACCAACTTTTACTGCTAAACTTTGATTACAAACACATCCAGTTGATAACGAGTCTCATTTGTCTCAATAGGTGTATTATTTTCCATATGGGGTCTCGAAGAATCTCGCAGATAAACCGACATGTCTTTCAGATATCTGCGAGATTCTTGCAGATTTAAACAATTGGCACTGCATTGTAGCTATCAAATGAAATTTACATAATACCAGTTCAACGAGATTTCGAAATCACTTCACGAATTCAATTGATTTCGACTCAGCTTGAATATAAAATAAAATAAAACTTTTGAATTCGTCTGTTCTCGAGTAGACCCAATCGGATTTCAGGCCTTAAAACAATTACATATTTTATAAATACTTGTGGCTGGATTATAATACTCCGTACACTTTATCAACAATATCGACATCACCAAGGCCCCACTATCGTTCTGTGGCGCCATAGAAAAAATCATTAGAAAACGCTATGTTATTTTGATGGCCATAAATTGCTATCATATAAAATAGGGGTGTTTGTGAGACTCAATACAGTAAAGATACTGAATGAAACATCTCAACTCAAACTCAAATTTATTTCGACGGAATAGGGTTACCATACAAAGTTGAAAGCTACTCAGCACAATCATATGCCTTCATGTGCATTGGATGATGCGAACTAGCGCGTACGCGGAAGTGGAAACGGCACATTCGCGTTAGTTTGCAACTCAAGTCGAGAATTGCTTACATTTGCGTCGATGGCGGTGTTTGGACGCACATCAAAGGGATGTGCATTGAGCACCAATGTAGCGTTTCCACTATCGCCTATGCGAAGACACTACCCCAGCGGGAAAAAGAATGCTGAAGAATGCATTTCGTAAACATTCCGATTCAATGGATTACCATACCATTAATATTTAATTTTTTCTGGAATGTTGAACGAATGATTCTCTACACATTTTTCGGAATGCGAAAAAGACACATTGTAATAATCTTGTATAAACTATAATATTACATACAGTACATAATACATTACTCGTATTCACGCTGGGACTGAACTGAACACTTGCTAGCCTCCACCAGTGCCAAAAACATTCGCGTCGATGGCGGTTTTTGACGCACATCAAAGGGATCTGCCTTGAGCACGAATGTACTGTTTCCACTATCGCCTAGACATTCGCGTTCATCGCACATGTCCAATGTACATGAAGGCGATAGTGGAAACGCGGCAATTCATACATTCACACCCAGTAACATTGCAAAAATCTGTCTTCATAATCTCTACAAAAGAAAAACACTTCGAAATGTCGGTCAGTTCCTGTACTTTGGGTCGTGTTCGAATACTTGAATATACGTCAGGCGCGTAATTCAAATTCGAAATTATTTACATTACAGAGGTCTTCAATTTTCGTTTTGTTTCCTCTTCTCTATAAACATAACTACACTGATTTATCCGTTTCATATTTTCTTCGGGAAATTATTCAGTAAGACAACTGACCGAAACAACTTGTTTTCATATTAGCTAAATAGTTGGGGTACTGAAACAGGTAGTACCTGTTTTTTCCAACAAAAGAAAGACACGTTGTATTATAGTCCTGTGACCAAATTGTACAAATAAACATCAACATGTCGTCGTTTTTAGCTAAATTTTTATAACTACCATTGTTCGGCGTAGACCTCAATTTTAAACAATAGTAGCGGAAATTGAAGCGTTAGTATCTAATTGCAAGATTAGGTGAATTGCTCATAGTTATTTAAAACAACAAATTATTAATTGATTGATGTCCACAATAATACATTTTTTTTGACGGACATTATATGCATATCAAAAAAACCTCTACCCTCTGATTAAATATACCTAATACAAATATCGATTGCTAGATAAAATTATAAAAAAAAAACTAATTTCTCAAATCAGCTTTTCCACTAATCTTTTATACCCGCATAGAAGTTTTGTTCAGTATGTAAATCCGGACAAAAAATAAACTTAAAGAAACACACAACTAAATTGTATTTTACTTTCTTTTCTGCATTGGCGAAAGTAATAAAACCGTTCATCTGCTTTAAACAATTGGTTCAAAGTGCTCTCGAAATTTGCAATGAAATTACCAAATGTAAAATTCGTTAGTTTTTTCTTCTCAATATTTTCAAATGAACCCACATATGTATTGCACCGTGTGTCGGACAGAGAGTTGATCTACGCGATAATCACACATTAAATAAAGCATTGCACTTAACAAGTTTCTTGATTTTTCAAAGAAACAATAATTTCTTTAGTAAAAAAACGAAATAAGCTAATTTAATGGTCGTTGTGCAAAAACGAACGACATCCTAATTTCAGAGCCGCTAAGATTTATTTCGATTTGAAGTGGGCTACCGCGATCTAGTTACTGTCGATTGTTTATCGAGTTGAACTTCCTATCGACTTTGTTTGCTGTCTACAAGGCGGATGTGATAATAACGACGACAAACCGCCAGATAAGGCAATAAAGTAATGGTACAAAGTGACGGATTCAAGTAGATTGAGGTTAGTTTAAATAAGATATTGAGTGAAGTTCAGTATCTTTTGTGGCTTTCATATTTTTTTCTTTATCATTCATCTTGTTTTTTTTTAAAAATTCTCAAGAGCTTAAAAGGTTTACCTACATGAAATCGAAAGAAAATTTAAATGTTAAGTTTGTAAATATTTGAGTAGTTCTGAATTATAATTTCATTTTCATAATCACTTAACTTTATGGTATATGTGATTGTTCCCGTTGAAGCAAAACAACAATTCGATACCACATCAAATAGATATGACAAAATTCGTGAAAACGTACGAAGCCCTTTTACACCCCCTTATGGGTTAAATATCGCAAAATCCTGAAATTGAACTTTTGGCGATTATACAGAAAGATCTTTGAAGTTATAACGCAATTCAAGATCTAATCAGATTTGTCGTAAAAATGTATACAACCACCTCATACCCACTTGGGAGTTAAATATAAAAAAAATTCAATTTTTACCCGTTTATAAACAAAGCCTTTAGAAATAAATACGAATTCGATATCGAATAAGACCTAAGAAATATGCCGGACTTCGTGAAAACATACACAACTATTTAGGCAAAGAGAAGTTACCTAAAGAGAATTTTTCAGAGTTTTTCGGTATTTGACCAAAAAAATGCACACCTTAATGTTATCATGATAAGATTTCACTGGTACCTTACCATTCGAGACATTCGAGCAACAAGTCGAATTATTAATTGTGATTTTTTTAAATGCACTAGGTAACTAGGTTCCAATAGAAAAACATACTGCAGTCACGATCGGCTGCAAGCCAATCGTATGATACTCTAGATGAAATACTGAACTCCGATATATATTGTAGTTTGGGATAAAGTAAAATAAGGAGTGCGCCTGTAGTTTATCCTTTATTAAGGGCTCTAATTTGGTTGGTACTTAAAGCTAAAGGACAATATCATTAGTGTTCAATTTCGTATATGGAACTAGGAAAATCTCCGGAAGTAAATTTTTCCTTTTTCAAGCACTTTCACATGGAAGGCGCAGCAAGAACGCACTCGATTTCTAGCGTATTTATCCCTTTACCTGAAACCATTTAAAAATTATTGCGTCTAAAATCTCAATTTTCTAGCTTGAAGCGTCCAAAAGCAATCGGAAAATATTTTAAACCAAGTGTTTTAAGGACTTTTTGTATAAGAGCTACCGGAAGGAGTTAACAGATTTCGCTAACTAGTAAACTTAAACTTTGTATTCACTCAAAACTAATTTGTACTAAACTCTGAATTTGCGGCCGAACGATTAGTTGAGTTATAGTGAGTTCTGTAAATTGAGTAAAGACATTTTTACATGATATTTGTATGGCAGCAACACGAAGGACTAATGAGATTTTGTTCATAATCACACCATTAGCTCCAACCATTGAAAAATCAACACATAAGAATTTTCAAAGTCGTAGCTTAAACCGTTCTAAAGCTATCGGCCAATATTCATGAAGACGTGTTTGAAGGACTTTATGTATGGAAGCTACCCGAAGGAGTAAAGTAATTTGACTGACTAATGAAATTGAACTTCATTTTTCCTCAAAACTAATTGGTACAAAATTTCATCTTCGTGGCTTACCGATTTCTTGAGTTATAGTGAGTTCCGTAAATTGAGTGCGGATATTTTTACAGGATTTTTGTATGGCAGCTACTCGAAGGACTCATGTGATTTTTTTATATTCATTCTTTGAACTACAACTATTGGAAACCAATACGTGCAAAATTTCAAAGTCGTAGCTTAAGGTGTTCCGAAGTTATTGGCCAATATTCTTGAACACGTTTTTTAAGGACGCATCCAGATTCAAAATTTCAAGATCCTAGGTCAAGGCGTTCTTGAATTATCGTACAGACAGACGGACAGACAGACGGACGGACGGACGGACGTCAAGCGCAAAAATAATAATATATAGCTTTTATATAACTTTTTTTCGCCCGATGCTCCGTTCTATGCGTTACAAACTTTTGCGCTGGATTGAACTTATAATACTCTCAGATTTCATCGATTTCGATGTAAATATTAATCGATTCTTTGATAGTTTTGTGTTATTTTTTCTATGAATGACTCGGATACTGTACAACTCGAATTCAATTTAATAATAATAGCTGCTAATAAAGGCGGGTTTTTTTTATTATTTCTTCTTTGACCAACAATTCAGTAGAAAAACATACTGCAGTCACGATCGGCTGCAAGCCAATCGTATAATACTCTAGATGAATACTTAACTCCGATTTATATTGTAGTTGGGGATAAAGTAGAATTACGTGTGTGTATGTTGTATGTCCTTTATTAAGGACTGCCATTAGATTGCTACTGAAAACTAAAAGACAATATTCAGTGCTTAATTTCATATCTTAAACTGGGTAAGTCATCGAAAGAAAAATGTCCTTTTTGAAGGACTTTCGCATGGGAGGTGCAGGAAGGACTCACTCGATTCCTTACATATTTATGCTTTTCCTTGGAACCATTTAAAAATGAACGTGTACAAAATTTCAAATTCGTAGCTTGAAGCGTTCAAAAGTTATCGAAAAATATTGTTGAACACGTGTCTTAAGGACATTTTGTATGGCAGGTACCAGAAGGAGTAAAAGGATTTTGCTGATTAGTAAACTCGAACTTTGTTTTCACTCAAAACTAATTTGTACAAAATTTCGAGTTCATAGCTAAAATAATACTTGAGTTATAGTGAGTTCCGTAAATTAAGTGAAGGCTATTTGACAGGATATTTGTATGGCAGCTACACGAAGGACTAATAGGATTTTCTTCATAATCATACATTTAGCTCCAACTATTGGAAAAATAACACATACAAAATTTCAAAGACGTAGCTTAAACCCTTCTGAAGTTATCGGCAATATTCTTGAACACGTGTTTTAAGGACATTTTGTATGGCAGCTACCAGAAGGAGAAAAAGGATTTCGCTGATTAGTAAACTCGAACTTCCTTTTTACTCAAAACTAACTTGTACAAAATTCCGAATTCGTAGCTAAAAGATTACTTGAGTTATAGTGAGTTTCGTAAATTAAGTGAATACATTTTGACAGGATATTTGTATGGCAGCTACACGAAGGACCAACAGGATTGTCTTCATAATCATATATTTAGCTCCAACTATTGGAAAAATAACACATATAAAATTTCAATGTCGTAGCTTAAACCTTTCTCAAGTTATCGACCAATATTCTTGAACACGTGTTTTAAGGACATTTTGTATGGCAGCTACCAGAAGGAGAAAAAGGATTTCGCTGATTAGTAAACTCGAACTTCCTTTTTACTCAAAACTAACTTGTACAAAATTCCGAATTCGTAGCTAAAAGATTACTGGAGTTATAGTGAGTTTCGTAAATTAAGTGATTACATTTAGACAGGATATTTGTATGGCAGCTACACGAAGGACTAACAGGATTTTCTTCATAATCATATATTTAACTCCAACTATTGGAAAAATAACACATACAAAATTTCAAAGTCGTAGCTTAAACCCTTCTTAAGTTATCGACCAATATTCTTGAACACGTGTTTTAAGGACATTTTGTATGGCAGCTACCCGAAGGAGTAGGACGATTTTGCCCGTTAACGAACTTAGCCTTACAAATTCAACCAAACATCCAGATTCAAAATTTCAAGATCCTAGGTGAAGGCGTTCTTGAGTTATCGTGTTCACGGACAGACGGACGGACGGACGGACGGACGTCAGGCGGATTTGAGGTTTTTGGGCACAAATAAACAAAAAATAATATATAACTTTTTTTCGTCCGAGGCTTGGTTCTATGCGTTACAAACTTTTCGGCTGGATTAAACTTATAATACTCTATATGATTTCATCTAGAGTATAAACATTATATGAGTGCCATAATGTTAATTTCTCAATGTAAATAGAACAGATGTTTTTTATTCTTTTCGCTACCGATTTCAACCAGAAAAAGAGTGCTTCGTTTCTGATTTCGTAACAACATTTTATTTCATACATTTAGACATAACAGCCACCGTGAAAGCATTATACAGTAATTACGGAATTTATACACAAAGATAACGTTCTTTGTTTAAAAAAAAAATTCGTTGAAAATTTTGACTAATAAAAATGTCCATTCGAATTGAAAGCTCTGATTAGGCAACCTCAAAACAAGAAATCAGAAATGAGGTAATAAAATATGCTAAGAATGAAATTTCTTAAGAAATGTGCTTGGAGATACGATAAATTTATTATTTGTTATGAATATGAAAGCAACGCTTATTTATTTATTATTTAAATGACAAAAACAAAGATCGAATAAAGAAAATGGGCTCTTTTCTTCTGAAGCGAATGTGGCATTGAACAAAACAACATTTCAACGGGTTTTACAATAAATTAATTTGCAAACAAGTACGGCTCGTATGAACTGTAAGTACGGACACATGTGCCGACTTATACTGGTTATTTGAAAAAATCAACATTCGATAAATGTGGCCAGCTCGTTTACAATTGAATAACACCTGAAGCCGTTAGTGCGACTCGAAACGTTCCATTATTTTTCCCGGGCAGCTATAGCTAATTACCTGTGCGCTTTTTAGCGTTTGCTGTATAAAATGCGATTTTAATGTGCATCAAAAGTGAAAACTTTTGCGTAAAAAAACGATTTCATCACGTTAGAAACGGTTTGTCGTTCAGTTGCAGAACTACAACATTGTAAGGAATTTTAACTACTACAATAAAATTGAAAAATATAATAAAGTGCGCGCTCTGTTTGAAATCGTTACCGGTTTATTAGTAAATGTCATATGATGGCGCACTTAGTTCAGGTAGAGTACGAGTACACATGAAGCCAGCATGTGGCTAAACAAATGACATAATATTATCTAATTTCGGCCTAAGTCAACAGGTACGCACAGGTAGGATTCAATTTGCTACGATTTCATGGTCAATTTCAAATATTTTCTCTCCATTCGTAGACACAATTGGGCTGACCTTTCCCAGATTAGCCTCGTTTTTCTATTGTCGGTTAGCAAACATTCATCTAGCATCTAGTGTGGATAGTGTGGACGTATCAAAACCATAATATGTAGGTACATAGAAAATAATAAAATCGACCTAGCTGTGTAGAGGTGAACTATAATACAGTTTTCAGGTGAATGCAATTCAGAGCAATTAGCGGAAATGTCGAGATCTCGCCGGATCAGATTTATTCAGATTTAATAGTGTGAAGGACAAGGACAAATCGAAACAATGATTCCGTCGAGCTTTTGTTTGGATTTTGCTACAACGACAATTTGCTTAGGTTTTCGGACGGAAGTATTTACTAACTGCACCATTTTTATTTTGAAGTTTAATTGAAATTAATACCAACCTTATTATAAGTCTTTATAAAATTTTATATGTTGTTGGCTTCACGAGTGTAATCCACATATCTGAAATGAAATAATATATTTATTATTATCAAAATTGAGTTTGATAATTGTGCATATTACTATTATATTATTATATTTCTGTTAAAATAGAGCAAAAAAAGAGCAAAATAATGTGGCAAATATAAATTTGACGATTACACTATCTGACTGCATTTACCAGCCAGAATAGTCAAATATTTGACATAGTGGCATACAATGTAACACATGCTTTACTATCTACCAGTATGCAAAATGTTAACATTGTCTGCGTTTGCACATGTTTACAAAATCATATTTTATATATATATGTAGGTTCTCACTATTAAAATAGTGAACAAAAATAAAAACTCAGTCTGAGTGTAACTTTATTATTTTTTGGGAGAAAATCTGAGAAGCGGGTAAAGTCACTACACTAACACCCTTTAACACCAATTACAAATTCGGACGCGATTACAGTCGGGTTGTTTCGAGATAAGGAAGTTTCATTTGCAACTTTCAAGATTCATCAATGGTTCTTCATACAAATAAAACAAGCTCCTAGAAGTTCGATATCACGTCAGGCTCAAGAGATATGGCGGAATTCATGAAAACAAATATCAAAATACAAAAAATTATGAATTCAATTTTTAGGCAATTATACAAGAAAGTCGTGAGAACGTACACCACTTTAAGGTTTCAATATCGAAAAATCCTGAAATTCATTTTTAGACGATTATATAAAAAGTACGTGCAAGTAAAAATCAATTTCATATCTAATTAGACCTAAGAGAAATGCTGAAATTCGTGAAAATGTATATACCCCCTTTGAGGTTGAATATCAAAAAATTCGGAAATCTATTTTAAGGTGAACATATACAAAAAAATCAATTCGATATTTCACTAGACCTAAGAGATATGACGAAATTAGTGAAAACGTAAACAACCCCTTTACGCAACCTTACGGGTAGAATCACAGAAAATCCTGGAAATTACTTCTATATTTTTAACTGAGGAGCTTGTGGAAATGAAATTAATTTCATATCTCAGAAAAGAGATATGACGAAATTCGTAAAAAAATATGGACCCCATTTTTTGCACTACTACCGTAAATTACTAAGTTTGACCTTCTAGCGGAAGTTGTTCCTAATATAAAAAAAACAGTTCCACCTCCCTATCGTGCTAACACTATCTTCAATAGTTCTTGAGATAGGAGACTCGATTTTCTTCAAAAATTGATAGGGCTCACTTTCGTGCAAATTTGTATTTTTTCTTCACAGTTACGAAGAGTATATAATTGCCGGATTTTTACGTTCTTGTGGGGGCTAGTTCTTTTTTTTAATTCTGTGCGCCATGAATATTTACGACATGACGATTTCCAAACCCTTAACCACCCATTATAAAATCAAAGTTTTGTCCCTCACTACAAATTGTTGTACGGGCTTAACTATTGGGGATAAAAGAGGCAATTTTGAAATTGAAATAATTGTTAATTGTGTCTGTTGTATTCGACCAAAAACCTTCCAAACGATGGGGAATAATACGAGCTAAAATATATCAAATTTGAATAACGATATCGGGGGCTGCAGGGTGCTTTGGTACAGCTCTTATCATGAAACTGAACCAACTTTCACAATTTACACTCAATTTCAGACAGAGATCGAAATCTACGTGTGTACTGCTGTGGGTTTTTTTTAACTCAACGACGAAAGATGTGGTATGTGTATGGTATGTAGTATGTGCTTAAGGCATTATTTTAAATTGTTGACAATTTTGTTTGCAGCTTGAAAGACGTGCAGTGCAATTACTTTTTGATTTCTGTCACCGAATTTTCAAACGCCATTATACCATAATGCCAGTCAGTAATAAATTTCCTTTTACTACACTTTAGACAGACTACAAACAATAAATTGGCTATTACATAAAAAAACGTATGAAAATATTTGCTAACGCTCCTAAAATACGAGCGGATATAGATATGGAAGTCCACTGATCAATCACGAAACGCTTGAGAAAATATCAGAAGCATTTTGTATTAGGCCTTAAGCAATCGATAGCCCAAAGTGCAATCGAACCATAATTACGTCGTGTACATTCTTGCTGGAGTGAAAACGTGAAATACACTCGATAATAAAAATTTTAAATTCAAATAGATCTCCATAAAATTCATCTATAGATTTTTTTCTTTAAATCGCAGACAGACCAAAATAAAATGGAATAAATGATTTCTTCGAAAGATTAAAACAAATATAATAAGAAACTAAAGAAACAACTCGGTGTCCTAGAAAAATGAAAGTCCAACGATCGACGAGTACAAAAAGAGCGTGATCACAAGACGAACAAGGTGTGGTTCAATTACTCGGCGGTATTTTTCAATATGCACTTAGGTATCGATTAATTTATTTCTTAACAATACTTCGTTAAGTAAATAGATTCGTAGTGTTTTTTATTTTTTTAATTGAACTCAATTTTCAATTTCAATTGTGAAAAGTTTAGGTCATACAGTACAGAGTACTTGAATGGACTTATTTGATTTGTCGATCCACGAGTATTGTTACTATTTTTAGCCTGATGATATTGTCATTTTTGATTTATCTATTATATGTTGTGATTATATTGTTGTTTATTATATTAAGGAAACGAAATATCGTAACAACGAGCTTTGTAGCAAAAAAATTTATTCGGTTTGCAAAAAAAAAAAAAATTAATCTTTTCGCACTGTGCTACTAAACTGAATTTAATTTAGCACGTTAAATCGTTTTTTTATTGCCGTACGTCTGTGCCTATAGTACTATGTGTTTTTTTTGGTTAAATGCATAATTTTGAGGCATCAAACTTGCAAGTTGAACCGAACTAGTACTAACCTCTTGGTAAAAGCGGATGATATTGTCACCTGTCTCTACCTAGCCTGGAGCGCTACAAAATTCATTCTCTAGCGCTTACTATTCATACCATTTTGTTATTGCACGTCCGCACTTTATTAGCGCTTCAAATGAAGGCAGTCATAAGAATTCCTGTTTTTACAATAATAAAGGTTTTGTATACCAAAATCGACTTACAACAAAGTAGGGCAGATACAAATATGATAACCAATTTTTCTTATCTGATTTTAAAATACATTCGAAACTCTATAACTCGAATTGTTCCGGTGCTCCAACAAAATATTTGAGTTATGAAGAGTTCGACTTAAAGAATAATCACACTTCAAGCTAGACTTAATCAAAATATTAATACGAGAATGACAATATTGGAATTATAGAGGGTCGACATAAAGGGACTGTACAAGGAATAAAAAAAATAATTAAAATACTTTTAAATAAAAAAAAAAAATTATGATTTTTATTCCGGCGAAATGAAAAAATTAACTTAATTAACTTAAATCAAACACTTTTTCATAAAATTAGTTGTTATTTTTCTGTAGATTTGTCTTCGAGATTCGGGGCGCATTTGTTGCTATGTATATTTTTTTACAGAAGGCAGCTCGTAGAATCTCGCAGGCAAACTAACATGTCTTTCTATGCGAGATTCTTGCAGATTTAACCCACTTGGTTTTTAACCCCAACCGGAAGGGGTTGAACTTAAAGATAAACTAGGAAATTATTTTCAAAGTCGTTTTTTACATCTTGTTGGCTTGCCAAAAAAATATCTTTATAGATTGTTCTACTTAAAAAGCTAAACAGCAGTTCGTCTATGAACTATGTTTCGACTTTATAGGAAAATCCACTCTATTAAAAATCGAATTCCCCATCTGTCCATCAAACTTGTTCTAGCTGTGAAAAATAGTACGACTCTTTAGAATCTGTAAAAAAAATTAATTAAAAGAAGAAAATTTCTTAAATTCAATTTATTTCGTTCGACGTCATCTACAAATTACGCAAGATTTGAGTATTCAATTCAGTTTAATATTAAATTCGACCTTCCCATTTAAATGCATTTTGAATATGGAAATTTGTGAATCATTCAAAATTTATTATTGTTGGTATGTATATGTTTTGTTTTTTTAGGCGGTCAATGGAAGTAGACTAGTCTCGGAATTCGTATAAACTTCCGAACTTTGGGTTTTTCTTAAATTTTGCATTTTTATTGCGAGCGTTGAAATAGCTTAGGAGGTCACCCTACACAGAATTATACATATACAATGTATGCACAGTTCAGTGGACGAGGGGTGACGAATAAAATAGATCACACTTGTGAGTTATAAGAGGGTATAAAGTAGCGGTGAACGTTGTTCTTGCACGTTGTTCTTGCACTTGTAAGGAAGACAGAAGCGCAGACCAAACTTTCCCTAGAGTAGATGGAATGCCAATGCCTTGACTTGATACAATTCTTAATCACTTTCTCTGTCAATTACTTCAATTATTTCCTACATTCGCTTCCTCCAGATTATAGTTTTTTTTTAAATAGAATTATATATAAAATTGATCAAACCACGCCCACAACGAAACTCAATTTCGACTTTCATCCGGAGAATTCTCTCTACCGTTCAGGAAAATCCGACTAAATTAAAAAGAAATTGTTATACAATAAAAGAAAAGTTAACGAATTTAACAAACTCGATTAGTACTACTCAATTTATTGAAAACACGGGGCACAATGTCAAAATCAAAACACTTTTTGCTATCGGCTAACTCACTTTAATTTTGTGTTTTCGAGAAAAATTTACACCCGATTATTGAGTTAAACTTCGATCTACTTCCCTTAAAAGTGCATAGCAAGTTTTGCAACCCAACCGGTTAAGCGATGAATACAATTTCGGTCAATATAAATAGGTTTACTGTTGCAGCTATTTGCAACACTGTTCTGCGGATCGTCTGTGTATATTTTTAGTTTATATAAAACAGTGTGATATTCTAACCCATTGCATTCTAGACTTATTTTGGTATCAAATTGATAGACGGACATATAGACAACAACCACGTATGGGATTCTTGGCCAAGAAGCTTTAAGACATTTTTCTGAGAAATAGTGAATACGGCTTCTTTAAAGAAAAAAATTTGAACCCCGATTCGATTTGATCGCAGAGTCTCGCTGCGGATAGTAAATTATTCTTCGTAAGTAAAAAAATTTTGTGTTAATTCAGTGAATGATAACTTATACCGCTACCGATATACCTAAATAGGTCAGAGTTATTAAACAATCCAGTTTTATGAGTATATAATTAATTAGCACATCAACAATAGAAGACTCTTCCTACTTTTTTTTCAAATTCGTTTTAGTCAAGTTAACAGCCACTGTAAAAAATAATATATGTTCAGAACAACATCGTATGATTAACATAGTTTGAATTACTTGGAACAAGCAAAATGCATCAAATTACGACTTTCAACTAAATAAATTAATGTTTATCGCATTCCCGTAAGCGAAACGAATCTTATATACGGAGTCATTGAATGATTTACAACCCAAACTGCTTAAGGAAAAGTTTAAAAGTGGTTAACTAGAGTTCATTTAAAATATTTTTGTTCCCATAATAAAAGCATTCACAAGTAGGTACAACCGTACGGTTATTTCACCCTTACTCCTTTGCTTCATTTGAAGAAAACTATGCCATTAATAATGTTCTGTCACAGGTGTTATAACTGAGTATACCTACGATTTGAAATTACAAGGAAGTTTTTTTTTTCATCAACTTCTTCTTCGTTCGTTTGAAGAAAGTAAAATCGAAGTAATTAGAAAGAGAAGTGAAAGAATCAAAAGTAAAAATACGCGCGCACCTTTGAAAAAAAAATTTCTAGGTCAACGCAACACGCAAAAACCCACAAGGCGTAAAAAAGCATTTTGGGCAAACCACTATGAAAAGGCAAATCTTCATTCTTCATTTTAACATTTGACTGGTTACCATGCGCCTAACCTACCTATACGATTACTATCTTCTCGTTGACTTCTTAAAGAAACATTAGCCACAACACCGCAACATCATTATCAACATCAACGTCATGCATTAAGCATGATGAAATCATTGCTGAAGGAAATGAAGCACCACATGGTCTTCAATAGTACGCTGTACTGAACACGGAAAACCGTATATGTATAAAACTTGGAATGTCTGTTGTACAAATTGCATTTCTCTAGCGGTTCTTTGCACTCGAATCGTCCATACTCAGCGTTAACCTTCCGCAAGCTTACCTGGTCTTCTTCGCATATGTATCTTCCTCGAAGCGAAGATTGAAGAAGCCCGGGAAGTTATAACTGCCTTTCAACCGAAGTGTGTAAAATACTCGGCCTCTTCTAACGGATAGGCTCTGAACGATATTTTCATGATGTGTGAGCTTAGAAGCGAAAATAACTCAAAACAATTGGTTTGGTGAAGACTGGAAGACATTGAAGATAGTTCGTAATACTTTTGCTTCGATTCAAACATTTAAAAGGTTTGAGAGCATACGCATTGCACATTTCGAAAATCAAACATTCATTTGAAATTTAAAACTATGGCAACCGGTTTAAAGTCTTGTGTTTCGTACAAGATTTTCTTATACACACTTTTCTTGAATATATTACAACTTTTTGTTTCACCTGGCGGATAAAATTTCCTCGGGTCTGTAACTAAGTAGACTTTTTCAAGATAAATAGATTTAGTAGGTATAATACGGTGGGTAATGGAGGTCAACAAGATCTTTTTTTTTTCTTTCTTTTTTTTAGTGAATTTTATTTCGTTGCTTATGTCCATGGATAATTTCGTTGACCCTTCTTCAAAGCACTTAATACAGAGATAAAGAATTCTCTGATAAAGCGGTATAACTGCCAAAAGATTACATTAGCGGATTTAAACAATAAAACGAAATAAGTGCGTACATTAGCGAGCAGCAAGCATGAATTTTATCTGTTTTTTGCATTGTTCAAGTCGTCTACCAATGAACTCGTAAAAAAAATTTAAATATTATATTTTATTTCTGTGTAAGAGAAAGCTCATTTTATCGGACCATTACCTATTACGAGTGTATTGTTATGCGCGTGATTGTTATAATAATACAATGCTCTAATTTATGGCGCTTTGATAAGATTCAGCGAAATTAAAATATGCACTGTAGAGTTCTGCTTCTTTTATGGCGCTATAGCAGAAATTCCGTAATTGTCGGAACATATAAACATACATAGCTCAAAAGGAATCATTATTATTGTACCACCCAGTTTCCGTATAAAGTATATTGAGCCATTCCTTTTACCTGAATTAGGATCAGAGATATGAGCTCCTCAATATATACAAAGTTGGCGCCCAACGTGGGGCTGTGCTCAGGTGAAAAGTATTTTTCCACCTTATTCCCGGAAGCATTTTTTGTTTCCCTACTGGCCGATATGCGAACATCAACAGTATTCAAAATCTACAGTGAAACAAATTTTCGAAACAAAAGTAAGATCACGCAGAAATTTGGCAAAGTTCGTCCACTCCGATGAGATCTTTGAGTTTAATTTCAAGCTGAAAATTCCTTTGATCGCATCCATGTACAATCTACAATTGTTCGTCATTTATACGTAGTTCTTGCGTGTACTAGTCAGCGATATTAAAAAACTATGTTTAATATAAATTTAAACATAAATTGCCATTAGCATCAACTAATAAACTCTTCAGCTCATAATACTTCCAAATTGAAAAAACACTATTATAAAGATGAAGTTATAATGAACGCGACGCGCGCGCGTGAAACGATGCGACGCGTTGCTAGTTAGAATGCTTGTTAGTGAGTGTAACCACTATTTTCTAATTTCGTCGAGTGGGTAAAGTGATTTTGACGCTTGGGTCGCTTGTATATTTCGATTTTTTACAATTATAGACGGTAAACGGCTAATAAATATCTGGGTAATGCTAACGCAGAAAACAATTTCATATTTGAGAATACTTAGTTGGCAGTTGCGGGAAGCGATTCGGCGATGTCGCGAAATGACGCCCACGATGCTTTTCGGTCATCCCGCGCGGCTCACGCATCACTCTACCTGTATTGTCGCCTTAAGACTCTCACAATATACTCCAATATTCTCATAGCATGTCTCTGGAAAAACAACCTCATAGTTTAATTGTAATGCGACAATATGCTTACTAGAGTTATTTATATTTTACTCCTATAGCGAGATCTTCTTTATATTCTTGTTGAGAGTGAACAAAAGCAGTATTCTAGTTGAGCTCTTCTTATAAGATTTAAACTCTTAAATAAATTACCCTACTATAAATTTCTCTCCGGGGATGTCTAAATTAAGACAGGTTGAAATTAATTTGTAAAATATTTCTGAATGAAACTGAAGTAAAACAATTTTTCGAAATTCAGCGCACTAAGTTCAATTTAGTAAAATCTATGCACAAAAAGTTCTCAAATAAAGACTTATTTCTTATAACTATAATGAGAGAGTTTGCTTCATAAATAGAGAAATAAACTTCTCATAACCAGGATTTAAGTTTCATTACAAAACTTAATTACTCGGCCATGTATTTCAGTAAAATACCAGTTTTATTCAAACTGAACCATCATGTAATTTCATATTATATTATATGTAGTCATTTATATAAATTTAAACTAAAACAATAAAAAACAATTTTTCACACCACATTATAATTTGATAATTAATTCTTGTAAGTAAAATGTATACCTATTTTTGTCAGTAAAGTTTTACTGCCACAACGGATTTTGTTAATATAGCAATAAATCAACTTTATATTATTTTTTCATCATTCAAAAAATTGTTTTACCGATTTGCTAATTAATTAAGACTCAGGAAATTACCTTCACTCTATAAAAAGTGCTCGAGGACGTAAATTTGGCAACACTTTAATAAGAAGAATTTTAGTAGTTGATATGAAAAAACTACGAGAGTACTGCGCAGTTTCATAAAAATTGAAAAACTATCTTAGGAAACAGCCACACCTCTTACAACTATTTTTATGAAATAAAAATAATATTTAATTCTTACACTATGTCGATAACACACTCATAGTATTCTGTTAGAATAAAATTATGAAAGCGTCGTTCTCATAAACAAAATCCAATTGCTCTCAAAAGACTCTGGTTAGGTCTGATGAAAGCAAAATTTTTAGTTGGGATAGCAACGCTGATTTAAACATGATTTTCAGTCATTATACACTCCAGGCATTGGATCATGGTAACTAATTTGTTGCTTTTGCTACGCAGTACTGCATGCAGCGATCTGCATTGATTAACTTGTGGGCCTTAATAAGGCCATTACGAGGCATTTCAAAGAAATTGCCCGAAAAGTAACTATGCCAAATATACAATAAACGATCTGATTAATCGATAAAAATTACAAATTAATCTCCTTATTGCTAAGACCTGGAGATACTTTTTTTCCGGAGAAAGTAGGTCAATCGAACCCAGCAGGAATCACCTTTAGCCTTACCTTAACCATGTAACGTGATGCGTTCATTATGTAATCTTTATTCCACTGTATCGCATGGAGCAGACTTTCGTTTCTGAGAATTTAACAATATCGAAAATAATTCTGTCAGCGAGAAATTGATTCTCCTCCCTCGAGTCATGGTGAAGTAATGCAAACATCGAGTGCATATTTCGTAAACACCAATCGCTAGCATTACGAACAAAATGTTGAACTTTAAGTTGGTGGGCGATTTAACAATATGCCATAAGTTCGTTATTTTTTTCGTTCGCTTAATCAGTTTTTGAGCCACGATCACGTACACAATGTGAGCTCGGCTTCGGCTTGTGCATTATTTCGATCACGTTTTGTTGATATTTGCAATTGTTTAAATGTATGACAATAGCGTTGATGAAAATTTATTGCGGAGGAAAAAACAAAGTGAACTTATAAATTAATGTCGCGTATGATTATATGCTGATGGTTGTCGGTTACGGTCATGGTCCTGAATAGTTGGTCGTTTAGAATGGAGTTGCACGTTCGAATATAAAATCAAAGGCTAGAGTACCCCCCGTGTATCTTGAAGAACCGATTCGTCCTTTTTGGCAAATTTAAACACCCTCTATCACTAGCTATCGCCTGATAAGTCTTGGCGAAACTGCTACTGATACTGATACTTTTACCTGATACTTCTTATCACCGATACAATTGCAGTTGGGATTCATTTTGGAACAGTTCAGTTGGAACAGAGTGCAATTCCTGCTATCCGATACATACATTTGTGGTTTTTGGCCAATATAACAGCAAGTATCAGTGGCATTTGTATAATATTGATACTTACCCATCCCTCATCGTATCTGCGTTTTTCATTTTCCTCTACTTCTTTTCAGTTAATTGCATATTATGGCCCCAGTCATCAGTTCCGATTTTGTAAGATCTATAAAACAACTTTCTTATTTACTGCCCAGAAAAAGTAACCTTAAGGAAAACAAACGCATCAAGACACGATTATGCACTAATATAAGTTGACCATCGATCAAAGCCCCAAAAAATCTTTTTTTATAGAAATCTTGAAATTTTCTCGAACAAGATCATTAGACGTCTATAAAATTAATTACAATGACTAGTCTGATCTCAAGTATGTTTTTCGTCATGAATGCAACGATTATTTTGGCACTTAATTTCCATTTTTAGGCATCTTCATCGTTTTCAAACTGGACAACGTTTATTTATTTATTAGACAAGTTTCTTATTTCATAATATTTGGTTCGAAATTGCTGCATAAAATAAGCAGTGATCGTCATTGACAAGGTCGCATCTCACCTCTTCCATTTTTATCGCAACGGGTTTTGTTTTCGATTTTATTGATTAATAAAAGGTTTAACTATTAGGAAAAAAAATTGGAAAAATGTGGAGCTATAAGTTCTATAAGTCATTTAAAAGAAAAACAAGTTTCCTTTGCTTTGTAATTGTTGTAGCCAAAAAAAAATCACGTCCTTGCACATGCAACATTCTTTTTACCATTTAACCAGCTGGATTTCTGATTAGCAAAAACATTGTTTTACAGGTGTTATCACTAGCAGTCTTTACCTGTCGGGGAATTCTTGCTTAGAATTGCTTAAACTATTAAATGACTTTTGGGAAATTCGATAATCAGAACATCGTTCATCGTTACTCATATAAAGTCAACAGAAAAGTTCGTATTATGTTTATTTATTATTCATTTTCTTTTCAACAAATGTATAACGGACGTGACGGTGTTAAAGCAAGTCAGCACGATGTTATCTTCATAACCAAAAAGTTACGGGATATGGCAAAAAATAACTGAAAAGGTCTTTGCAAGTGAATAAATGACCAATATATATTTTTGGTCGCTTGGAGGTTTTACCAACATTAAAATTAAAAATTTAGTTATAACACAACTCAGTCATTAGTCTCTATCTAAGAAGTCGTACCGACGTCGTACTGACGTCATCTCGACTTAAAATTTATAAAACTGCAGTTATCGACAAAAAAGTTACATTTTTTTAATGCTCGACTATAAATTTAGATGGAGGATGAAAAAGAAAAAAAATAGCTGAAAATTGTTTAATATTGGTAGTATGGTACGGGGATGGGAGTGTTTTTCCTATCTCAGGCTTATGCAAGAAACTTGAAATTTGGTGGGTACAGATGTACTACAGAAGTAATTAACACACAATTGTTTAAATATTCGTTGAGGAACGCTAGTGGAGAGCAAATACTTATCAGTGAAAAATTTATATTATATTTCCTACGTCTTCCGAAATATTGAATTAGGTTTTTTTACGGGTTCTTCAAATAAATGCCTAGAAGTGTTTTCAGGACTTTTTTAAATTCGACACCCTAAGTAGGTATAAAGGGGTTGTATATATTTTCACGAATTCAGCCATATCTGTCAGGTCTGATTTTGTATTGAATAACTTCTTACTTCCACTGTCTTTTTATATGTTCGTCTAAAACGCGTTTCCAGGATTTTTTCCTTTTCAACGCCTAAGAGGGTTCAAAACACGTTTTCACGAATTCCGTCATATCATTTAAGAGTGATAAGACATCGAATTGGTTTCTACTTCCACGGGATTCTTTATAATCATAAAATAACTGTCAACAGTCTCGGCACAACTTTATTATTTTTCGGATAGAAGTCCAGAACGCCTGTTATGCTGAGAAGCGATGTAGGTTATTATCCGATTGATAGCCTAACAAAATAACGTTTTTCGTAAATAACATTTTCGCATTCCGGACTTTTATCTAAAAAAAAAATAATAAAGTTGCGCTCAAACTTTGTTTTATTTATATTTATTCTTATCTTTATTATTTTTATTTATTGTTTTCTTTTCCATTATTACCATTTTTGTTAGATATAATTTTATTATTTTTTTATCCTATCTTACAATGCTACATTGAATTCCTTTTTTTTGAGTAATATGTTTAAGTGCGCACTTTCATGGGCCACTCCTAAAACCTGTGCACAGTGGGGAGACACTTCCGAAACATTGAGATTAAGCTGACCTTTTTTATTAATATCTTCATTACAAAGAAAATTTAATCCCTTTCTATAATGGATCAGATGGGAGAGATTTGGACCACAGATAACGATGAACAATTCGCTTAACTCTCATTTAGCTGTGCACACATTTTGATGGCATTATCACGAAAAATGTAATAGTTCCGGTATGTAGGTATGCGACTACTCCGGCTAGAATGAACCCAGAGTCAACCAAATTGTATGCTATAATTTGCCGAAGGAGGAGGAGGTAATTGTTCAGACGAGGACGAAGAAGAGGACGAAGTGAATTAAGATCAATATATTTCTCAGGAAGTAATAGAAAATTCAGTACACAAAAGAAAGTTGAAACAGAAATTAATTTTTCTTTATTATTTATTATTAAAACTTACATGTGAGCCCTATTATCTGTTTATTGAGATGTATGGATAGCCGTGAATGTCATGATTATGGACTATACTTTTTGTTTAACATAGAAGCCCTGTTAGTTCAGAAATAGTTACAGAATGATAAAAGAAAACGCAAGATCGAAATTATAATTTTTGTAGGTATAAAAATAGTTCACCCAATAATGTTAAGATGTGTGAAAAGTACACATTTAAAGGTGTAAAAAATACATTGAGTGATCAAACCTTTAAATAAACACGAAGAAAAATCTAAAAAATTAGGGCTCTATTATCGCGAACTAAGTAAACATATTCCGTACATCCACTGAAACATCTGTCCACATTTGGTTAATGTTTCCGAAACTGCTCCCAATCGGAATGCCATATCAAGGCCTCCGGTTACTGTCGGCATTGTACAACAAACAAAATTACCGAAAAATTTTAGTAAAGATAAGATATACCTGTACCTACTCGTACTTTCTTATCTAAAAATATACCTACATCGTTTTTTTAATTTTCAGTGGTCTTCACAATATTGCAATATATAGGATATTTATTTAAAAAATATAAAAACATTTTCGGAGTGTAATACAAGAAACTAAATTAAAAAAACAAAAACAAACTTGGGACTATTCAACTATAAGGCCAAAACTAATCTTTTTAATCTTAGGAATTTTTTTTTAAAAGAAGCTCAATCAAATATCAGAAATAGAACAGTTTGCTGGATATTTTAGGTCATACTGGATAACGAAATGGTTTTATATCGAGTGGCTATTACAATTTCAAAAGTTTTATTACTTGTTAAGAAAGAGCACTTGAACGCAAGTGTCTGCTAACAAAAACAATCTCAACTTATACTCATAGTTATCGCGATAAAGCAATTCAAATGTTCTGAAAGTGTAATTAAACATTCCGACATTAAAATTCTAAAAAGTGACTAATTTAACTTTATGGAAAAAAAAATTTTTTTTTTCAGTTAAAATTTTTCTGAGCTTATCATTTTCATATTTCTGAGAATTCTCTATAAAATATTATAGAACATTCGAACTTTAAAATGTTATCTAGTACTTACTCACTTAAAAATTAAATTAATTTGTTTATTTTTAGATTATTACGCAAAGTAGTGTGCAAATTTTCGGTGAAATTGTAAAGTATTTTACGTTACAAAATCAAAGAAAGATTGGAAGAGCAATTGTTAAGGTACGGCCCGTTCCACAAATATTTTTCGACAAAAATATGAAAAAGTACACGTTGTATTATTATTGTTATTAAGTATTATTATTATTATTACAATAATAAGTATATAAATATATAATACTTACAATATCATTTCTTAAACATTAGTGACTATGACCTTTTGAAGACTATTGATACAATTAAGCTGTGCTTACGGTTCTATGTTAAAAATTTTACAATGTTTTGAAACTAGAATGTATTTAAATTAAATGTAGCAAGTTCGAATTCTTAAGGTAGACGTTGTAATTTTCGTTGGTGGTGTTGCAATCAGTTAAAATTTGATAGGTAGACTTATTAAATTTATTATTGGAGTATTTGAATTTGACTCCAGATTTTTTTGAAGCCTATACAAGAATGATTTGCGCAGAAACCCCTGCAAATCAAATAATTCGCCTACAAATCGTAAGAAATATGGAATATTATCCGGGGATTCCCATAACATTATGTAGTATGGTCACTACTTAGAGATATTTTTTATCATAGTTCGCTATTTGGAGTAGTATAATTTTAATCGACAATGTGTAGGGGTCACTGTTTCGCGTGCCTACTGTATTACTAGAAAATGCAGATTAAAAATACTTTTTAAAATTTGAAAAGACAGGAGCGGAAACAAGTAGATATAACATAAAACATATTTACCGATTTCAGTAGTTACCATACAAATGTCGTTAAGAAATGTGTGTATGCAGGGTACAACATTGTTTAACAAAATGGAAAAGCAAATATTGTTTTCATACCAATCAATTTACATATAAGTGACATGTGATGTGACATCATCGCCACGATCATATCGCATACCCCAGACTTTGTGTTACTAACGAACTTAGCGATCTAAGGCACAAGCTTATTAATGAAAATAAATACATAATAATAAAAAAAGAAGCGCTCATGACCGACCGATCGTGGTTGAGTGGTTGTCGAGATAAAGCCAACAGTTACAACAAAGTTAGCTAGAAAAATGTCCAAGGCTAAATTAGTACAAAGCCCAAGAGAACTGCGCAGCACATAGCATCAAAAGATCACCATAAGATCGAATCGTGTCTTCTAAAAGACTCTAGTGGAAAATGGTAAAGGAATTGCGGCAGGTTACAGTACCGATATACTCGTAAGAACAAAAACTCGATAGTAGACTCGGACAGGTGGAAGACACCTAAGAATGTTGATATCAGCAAAATGTTATACGATTCAGTCGCACGACCAACTATGGTAAAATACTGAAAAGAAGATCAGCTTGACAAGATCGGTTGCATTCTATGATCAATCAGAATTACCTTGAAGCATCTTACGGTTTTCCGGTCAATAATTAGCTCTCGCTACTTTGTGTAAAATGTATACACTTTGTTCAAGTTACTTATGTCGCATTTTATAGCCACTCAGTTTCTTTGTCGTTGACTTATTCATAAAATTTTCCGATTTTCAGTTCCATTTGGTGAAAATTCATTGAAAATTTTATGATATTCTTACACAGACTGAGATGACACATTTTAGTGGAAAATTCAATGATACGTTTCGTTTATGTTGTGTATAGATTGAGTCAACTTTACCAGTCCGGTCAATGCCGTCTCTGGCGTCTGCATAGAAATTCCATAGAAATTGGATGTCGCTTTTCAAGTGAAATTTTATGTTATCATAGCATCTGTTCGATGCTGTGATGATCTTGAATATGACGTATTTTATTTGGGGAAAGTCTTACAAGTTTTTATATTCAGTTGTGATCGTGGATATAATGTGCTTTACAACTGCAGCAAAATGACCAACATTGTTTGCTACGAAGCATTCTAGTTGATAAGGCGAACCTTGTGGGATGGCACTCTAACGAAAGCTTCAAACAAATTTCAAAGAAGAGATAGAGAAGATGTTTTTATTTCGTACGACCAGATCCAGGTACATCTTGGATAAAAATTAACAAAGTCAAGGTTAAGTTTTCATCGAAAACCTTGGAGTCGCAATGATGAATAAATCGAATAAATTAATACAGAGTCACTATGCACGTGCATTAATCTATTCCATAAGTGCAAATCTGGTTGTTGCACCCTTTTAATTTTTGATCAAATCTGTATGTCAGCCTTAGTTTGGAAGAATGTGTCCACTTCTACCTGACATACTAAAGCTTGCATTACACTGTATGCCACTATGTCAAATATATGTCTATTCTGGGTGGCAAATACAGTCAGATAGTGTAATCGTCAAATTTTTGTTTCCAACTTTTTTTTTTTTGCTCTATTTTGCACAGAAAAAAATTTACTAAACTTGTAGTCAAATATTTGTCAGCATGGCATACAAAACAAAATTTATCTAAAATACTCTACTTCTACTAATAAAAAATCGTTTGGTATACTTTAAGAAGTGCTTCCCTAAGCAGCGGGTAGGAAGTCCTTTCTTCACCGGACGTGTCAATCTTAAAAGGGCAGTGATGGGAATGTAAAGTGGATGGGAGTACCCACATTTCATGAATGATGCCATTGGCAGGAGGGAGTGAGATCGCATGCCCCGTCTGCCGTGTTACATCAGAGTAGTATTCATTCAAGACAAACAATATAATTTATTAATTGTATTAATTTCTTCTGTTATTTTTATTCATTGTCTTTTTTAAACAAAGCAAAGTAATTATAAATAAATTCTTCTTAAATTATATACAATGGAAAAATCTTTAACTTAGAGAAATTGACCTGAAATTTAAATTATGTCATTGTGCATATTTAAACATAAAATTCATACCGATAAACATTTATGACCATATAATAATATTAAAAAACATTTTGTAGTTATAATTAATAAATCGTTTTCTGTTATATTTCCCAACATAATTTAAACGCAAGACAAGTTTGTTATTATAACATAAAATCATTAACATGTTTTTCAATGCAATATTGTCTGGTATTAAAGTAAAATAAAGATATTAAACAATAAATACAATGAATTTATGAATTGTGTAATGCCCTGGTATGTTCGCAATGAAACAAACAAATTGTCCTCGATCTTTTCTGAGTTTCGAACATATAATTTTAAATTGGACTGTCTGCTAGTGCAATGTTTTCAATTAAGAGAATAAATAATATCAATCAGAACAACTACTTGCACAGAGGTCGAAGCACCCTTTCTTACTTGCTAAAAATATCCAGATTATAATACAAATATGTAATTGTTGGCGTGAAAAAAATCACAGTTGGCTGAATTTTTGTACACTAGCTGATTTATTTCTTCTATGCTAAAGCGGGCGTGTAACACGTTGAAACTCATACGAAGCTCCAGCGGAATTTATCGAAAATCTGTAATTAACTATCTTTTGGATCGCAATCAGTACTGTAACTGCGATTCCGCAAAATTTCAATTCCTGTAATCGATACTGCATGTAAGTATAGTATTTTAATCTAAATGAATTTCTTTACTGATACTGATACAGTACAGAAAATTAAGACTAAATCTTGAAATAACAGTTAAGATTTTATATTGTACCTACCTACATATAATACTTACTTATTCATATTTTGTATTGATAAATTGATATCCGTATTAAAGTGCATTTTATAGTACCCTATCGTGTCCCAATTTCTATCTCTATAATTTTATATTGTCCAAATGAAGATTTAAACGTGTTCGGAATTTCGGACTTTATTATAGAGCTACCTAGCACCCGATATATTTTAATGCAGATAATTAAAATGAATCTAAAAGCAGATATTAGGAGGACCTGATTCAGTACCGATACACTCCTGGTACTTAAACACAAAGTTTTTACGTATCCACAGCTGTCATTCGATGAGACATACTATGTGCTTTTACTTTTTATGAGAATACCAAGACAAATTAAATTCAGACGACAAAGTGTTTTCAAATATTCGAGCTGCGAGAAAATGAACCAAATAGGAACTGAAACAGAACTAGAGAATAAATATTGAGAAATTAAGAAAACCAGAATTGATTTCAAAAAGTGAAAATTGAACAGTACAGTGTTATACGAGTATAAGTGGAATTCATAGTTTCATGTTAATGTTGAATTGTGGAAATCTGAACTCTTCCCGAACAATTTCAAGATTCGGAATCCATGTTAAGGCTTTCTTTCAGTACAGATTTCCTGAATTCTATCTGAGAGCTATCGGGGCTTTCAATTATGGTTGAGGTCCGGTTTGCAGTACTGAATTTTAGTATCTGCTAATGTTGTACGGGTAGTGAATGTTCCTGTGTGTACATAGAAGAAAATAACTACTATGATTGAAGTTTATCTTTCTAAATGGTTTGGTTTTTTTTATACAATATAGTTTCATGCATATTTATAGGATTTAATTTTTTGATGTTTATGTGCAATCTATGGCACGTGTAGTTCGACTAAAGAAGACGCCTAGTACCAAAGAAAATAAAGAAAAACCAAAACAAATTACATAATAGTTTATTCCGGGAAAGTCTTGTGATTTCCCTCTAAGAACTGACTCAATAGTCAACATAACGACTCAATCTAATCAATCTTCTCCATATAAATCCAAAAATATATCACTTAAGGCCCATGTCTCACCACATCCGGAATGATTAAGTAAGTTATTATTTTTATTACTGATAGACATATTTTATTTTGCGTACTAAACAAACACATTTCCGAGAGATGTGTATCTTGTTCTGCGCTCCACTCGTAAATAATAAAAATAACGAAAATTTATTGCCGTACATCAAAAGGTGATTAGCATTTGCATGTTGCGAGGTGAACAATTGTATGGGCGAGTGGCTGCTTATCTCGGTAGTTTACGCTATTGTCGCAATATCTAGGACTTATCTTGAACTAGGTACACTCCACGACTAAACAAAATGAACCAGCAAGGTTAATGAATTTATTTTCTTCAGAATGACAATTGTTTAATTTTTTTCGTGATCACTGTTGCATAAAGGTTGAATATTTAGTGAAAAGTACGGAAAAACGTAGTTAATTGAACCTGGAGAAAAATATACAAGTCATCGTGCTGAGTGTGCAAAATTTGTTTTTGGGATAAATGTAGTGAAGCATTAATAAGAAGATGTCGCATAAAGAATTATATAAAGAAAAGGTGGTAATAAAAGCCATAGGCTAAAAACCTATCATCTGAAAAATTAAAAAAAAATCAGACGTTATCCCTAAAAAGTAGGATTGAAGGAAAATAATCGAGGAGTTCTAGGTACGCTTTGGGCTGTAGTGCCATAAAAGAGAAAATAGACAGAATCATTGACGAAAAAATACCAACATTTGAATCAGTACTTTTTCTTCTAAGGCGCGACAACCCAAATCAGGGTTTGGCCTCTTCGATGAAATTTCCCGATCGGATTTGGGATATTACGATCCTTCCGTAGTCCTATCTGATTTTTTCTCTATAAACTTCTTATGATATTTTTTTCGGAGCCGGTAAGGATAATTGAGAATGGATATAATTGAATAATTAGAAAAATGGGGTATAAGTAGTAATTCGAACCCACGACTTCTGGGTTGATGGACTAACACACTAGCACCCTTAATAATCGTTATATAACTGTTCCCAAACTACGATCTAAGATTCATAAAGTAATTTGTCCAAATTGCTGTCCAAAAGCTGCAAACCGGACTAAAACGTTTCTGGTATATAGTGTAAACTACGAAACTACTGTTTTTCAATCATCACGAAAACAATTTCTACTTCTATTAAGGACCCTGGTCAAACAAATTCCATGGTTGTTTCCTAACACCCATGGAAGTACACCCATATTTATGGTTGTTTCGAGAAACACCATGGAGGTACTATGTAGAGTGAAGAAGTACCATTGGTGCACTACGATGGTACTTAAGGAACTCTCACAGGAATACACCACTGGTGGCTGATAGTTGAGAAACTTTCATGGGTGTCCCAAAAACCACCATGCGTGTACACCTGTTTAGCACACCCATGGGTTTTGTTGGACTACGGCATTATATACAGAATTACATGAATTGTGCTAAATCTTATGTCGTGTGTAAAAACAACAGATTGTAGATTTCACAAACGAAAAGTTTCACACAAGGAATTCAGTATGTTTTACAGGGAGTGCTTAATGTAAGCTGTAGATGCAATCAATTGACGAATCAGGTAAGAACAGTCTTCATGAAAATATAAGAATGTTAATAAAATGAACTGAAAGGAAAAAAAATATTTTGAATGAAAGAGGAACCAAATTGTTCAGAATATAATTGTGTTATAAAATGTTGTTTCGACATACTTTTTTAGATAGTGTATGTAATTAAAAAAAATCCGGAACTGTAAGACTTTAAAGAAAAAAGGGATTTACAAACCTAGACCTTGCTAAGGTGTGCACTTCGCTAAATGATTAAAGTTTTGGAAAAGTGAAGGAACCTGAAGGAGTAGATCACAGGACTCAGTAGGGGTACGAATTAAGAAAGAAATCAAACCGTGTCGGCGTGGGGAATGTGCATGTGTACAGTTAAGTTTATTCTTTCTTTCTTCATTGGATCTGAAGTTTTCTATCGAAGCTTCGCAACTTATAGATTTTCCGGAGATAGTACTTTACCATAACCACCGGGTGTACCATAAGGTTCTTATAGAAATTGAGCTTCTACTGAAATTGCCGAATTGTGTCCTCTCTAGTCGGAGTTAAACATAAAGTGGTATGCGTAGCCTACTCTAACAGGAATTTAATGTAAAAAAAACGTCAGAACTTATTGTTCAGTGAAAAGAAAAGTCGAAGCTATCTATTTTTTAAATTAAATTTAAATTTTGTAATTTACTTCCTTTCTTACTTTTCCAACATGTGTCTCTTAAAGCACGTTAAAATACATAAGTGATTTCTTTTTTGTCAAATATTGTACGATGCAAAGCGATGCTTTCCTTTTACCGCGGGGTGTAATCACAACTGTAGATCATGTGGACTATTTTTTCTTTTTTTTGTTCTATATTTGCGATATCTTATCGATATCCTGACCAAGAAGTGAGTAACAGCGTAAATTTGATACCTTAGTTATGGATCTATGTAGTTTTCCTTGTTGTTTTGTGCAGTTACCGATCATTATTAGTGAATCTTGCAAATGATCACCTATCATTAGTCATTTTTTTCATAGTCAGTTTTGGTATAATATTTTATTAAAACATGTACGAAGCGATGTGATTTATGCTCAAAATTATCGTTTAATTCAATTCTTTTCTCAATGATTCCATGACCAAATTATGCTTCGTGTAGTTGCGATAGTCTATCAAACCAACAGTCGTAAGTTCAAATTCCACTTTGACATAGCCCTGCGATTTTGTTCATATCAAGTTTTCCCGTGCACTATCCATTTCCAAAAACCCGACCCTAATCTCTGTACAGTTCTTATCCTTGAGGGTTTGGGGATAGGATAAAAACTTATCACCAGAAAAATCAACTATTATACGGAGCTTTAATAAAAAAAAATCTGATGGAATAAAGAGAAAAGAATGTTTCTAAATTGGGCTCTAGTGGCATAGAGGAAATGGAAAGAAAGAAGGTAGCTAGCGTCCCTAAATTTCATAACTGAAGGACACTGTGACCGTTTAATTTTGTCCAGGAAAACTTTGAAGATCTTCAATCGAGTCTAGAAAAAAGTTGGTGGTTATACAGTATGTCCGGTACCTGGCTCGAACCTTTTTAAGGGGTAATTCCATGATATACATATTTTAGGGAAATATATGTTCCATGGGGTGGTTTAATTTTTAACATCCGCGGAAATACAGGGTTGTGAATTCAACTCTACATGTTTTTGAATTTGAATTACCTTTCATTTGATGTACTCGTAACAGTTGAAATTATAGCTGCCACTGATTTTGAGAAATTTACTTCAAAACTCAAATTTTTGGTACTGCGATCCTAACAATTGTGTGATCAATGTAATCTTTCACAAAAATCCAAATTATTAAAATGTCATTTTTCTAATTTTTCTATGTGCCGTGTTATTACCTACAAAAGCGGCATATATATGTATGACTTTTTACGATTTTCCAGGTAATAGGTCTATAACTCGTAGCAGTTAAAAATTTAATATGCGATAAAGTGGCACATCTGAAACGCTCAGACTACATGATCCATTGTAGTCTCGACCCGTTCTCCTTATAAAGTTCTTTATTCAAAGCAGCGTGCTACGCCAGTTGGGGATTACAACGCACCGCAATCGTCGACTAGTGCTAATCAAAACGAAACTAATCTATTGAGTCTTCACTGAAGAAAGATAAAAATAAAAACCCTTAGGTTAAGGATTTGTTTCGTAGCTCTAGCTCATCGAACGTCTGTCTTAAGGGGAACCATATCAATTTTTTTGGGATTTTGGATAGTAGTGTCTCTGTGCTGACTATTGCTACCAGGCGAAGAAATTCTAGATGTTCGAGTCATGGTAATTTCACGAAAAAAATGCATTTAACATGTACGCTACAATTTTATTGTTACTTTATATAATTTTGTTTGAAGACCAATGAAGCAAGTCACTTAGAGTCAACACTTAAGCCTGTATTAGAATTATGCAAATATGACAAATATTTGCCAAATTTCGCTGGCAAATGCCATATAGTGTAATCGTCAAACTTTTATTTGCCAAATTATTTTGTTTACATTGCAAAAAGCTTGAATAAATTTACTACATTTCTTGACTGCACGGTACAGTACTTAATGATTTACAAATTTATGTATTTAAAGTGGTACTTACAATTACAGTCAATTCAAATAAATTTAGTTAATCCCAAAGTTGAAATTTTCCTTAAAATCCTGGAAAAATTTTTTTAGTTTCACTCTTCGCAATAGCTACAGTTCCTTTCTTCACAAAACTTTTCTGTAGCTCCGAGTGCACTTTTCATTCACAAAAGGCTCTCTAAAATTTTCACTTGGTCACACACTAATAACCCCAATTTCCACGCTTCACACAAATTTATTTTTTATTATTATTTACTTTATACTTTTTACAATAAATTAACGCTGATCGAATTTACACCGGGTCTTGATCAAAAATCTACTTCACTTGTACGATTAACGCGAAACAGACGAAGTACTGCCACCAGCAGTCTACGTCTCATCAGTTCCAGACTCAGACTAAACCAAACCACTAAACTATGGTAAACCCAAGTTTAACAAGAACCGCGGATTGCTCTAAGTAAGTTTTCCGCGCTTTTCGAGCACATTACAAACTTACGCACATGCAACAACTCGTTTTTGGTACTAACTTTAGCTCGGCTCACACTACAAAAAATATACAACACCCAAACTCATACCCATGTGAGGGGTCTTAATCTTAAGAAAATATAAGTCTTAACTTTAGCGGCATTGCTCTCTCTCTTGATTTTTTTTCTTTTTGGGACTTGAAACCGCTTCGAAATTCCGTAGTCCAGCGGACCGATCGCGAACGTTTTGAGTTTGACTGAGTCAGACGTTTGCAATTACCTGTGTTTGGATTAAATTGCGGGTCTCAAAAACTCGCTAAAACCGCCTCGTATACCTGCCTACCTATTCGGTTAATCGAGTTACAAAAGTTGACAAAGCAAAATAATACCTGAGCACTCACTGAACACTGGCAGCGTAAATTATTTCAACAATGCTTAGAATTTAAATAATTTTTTTGGATTAATTTTGAAAATTAATTTCTCTTTCTTAATTAAGAAAAAATCATTTGAACACGTTGCGTGCCGTATCAACCCAATCAGGCTGACGGCGGGTTTTAACCCCTTTTTCAAGATTTTTGGGAACAAGTTTGCAAATGCAAATTTTGTTGTTTTATTTTCGTTGTCTCAAAAATGAACTACATGCACTTGAACCCATTGGTGGCGCCAATTGCTCGCTAGCTACCGCGCAGAATACTGCATAAATACACAAAGATCATTCCATCAAAACTCGCCAAAAATTACGAAATTTGTGATCTTTCATCGCCGATTCTTTTGAAACTTTGTGTACTCGAAGAATTAGTGAAAAAAAATATGTTTAAATATGAAATATGTTGCTTGAATTTATGATATTAAGAGCTGCCCGTGACTTCTATAAAATAATTGAGAACCACTAATTTTCGTACATTTTTTGAAACCCGTTTCCTTTAAGATCCTAAGTTGAAATTTTGATATATAGGATAAATATTTCTACTCCTCTTTCATATTGTAGAAACCTTCCGCTTTATAATAAGCCATAATTCATTATTCTGTGATAAAAATTAACAGAGATATGAATTTATAGTCAGGACTCGGACACCATTTTCATGACATCCTTAACATAACTCACATATGCAATTTTGATTTTTATTTTTTTGTTTGCTTAAATACCTTTTTGGTAGAACTGAATTCAAAGCTCCGATAGAAATTAAATAGAAATCAGTACTGATAGTCGGCATTTAACCTGAATTCTGAATCCTGAAATGGTTCGAAGAGAGTTCAGATTTCCAGAAGCTTTGACGCGGAATTATAAATTTAAATTATGTACCATTACTGGTAGTGTAATTTGACCAGAAGTTTCTATTTTGTACCAGTACCTACTCAATTCTGTTTGACATATTCCTTTTCTAAAATTTTAACCATTTTTCAGGTGCTAAGTAGCTCATTCTTGTAGAGTCTGAAATCAAATCGCCATTCCGAATATATAAAATTATAGGAACAGAAATTTAAGGTCATGATAAGGATACATAAAATGCAGTTTAACACGGATACTGAGGTTATGTCAATACAAAGTGTAAAAATATTCTATGTAGGTAAGATATTAGTAATGTTTCTTTCATTTTCTGATTTTAGTTTTTAGTACTCTTGCAGTACAGGGATCGAGTACTTAAAAGCAGGGACGTCATTTGTGGGGGGGGGGCATGGGGGGCTTTGCCCCCCCCCCCCCCTGAATTATGTATTTTTATAGATTATATAGAACATATGTATATTTATATATAAAAATATATACAAACATAACATCCCTGCTTCAAAGTAAATCATTCAGACTAAAATGCTGAACTCATATGCAATACCGACTACAGTAATTCAAAATTTTACGGAATTGCAATACTGTATCGAAATTGGGATACTGAAGATAGACACTCACGGAGTCCCCAATGATAAATTACTATTTAACTCAAAAGAATGCATTCTGCTGGAGTTTCGTATGACCTGTGTTATAGGCGCACTACACAGGATGATTCAGAGTCAGAACATAAAGTAACATAAATCAAATAGGGAAGTATCTGGAAAAGTATCATTACGCCTAATAAGGTCCTTCTTCATCTCAGTTTAAAAGAATGTTGCATTATCCCCCACTCCTCTCCTGTTCGACCTATTGCGAATATCAAAAAACCATATCGCTAAGATCATTTAGCCCTATTCGCCTGATGAGCATATTAGCAACAACATTTTTTTTGGAATTATTTTATTTGTTGCATTAATTTTACCGACCAGTGTACACCTTATTCTTGGGTTCGGTTTAACTCCAAGTATCTTGGCCTCCTTACATACCGGTTGTTAAAGACAGTGGCGCAGACGATCCGGGTAATTCGTTTCGCAATTTATTGAAGGTCACGTATCTGGGAAAACGAATCGGATAAAATCGTGGTACTATCATTACCGGTAGCGCTATATAGTGACTCGTACATCTGCACGCAGTAAAGTTCTTGAAGCTGAGTTGGCTATTTTAATAAAGTCTCAAACAGAAACATAATGTATCTTTTTTTTCATAAATTGCCATTCGTGCATAGTGGCATAATGAAGCCTTGATTAAATGTTTTGAAAAAAAAAATAAAATAATTGAAAGCTATCTTAGCTGCGGTTACTAACATTCATGAGTCGACATTTTGCTTGTACTTTTTGATTTCCTTATTGGACATTGATCATTGGACGATGCACCTAAAATTTAAATATAAATTTCAATTAGAGGTACCAATATTTGGGATATGCGTCACAAAATTTGTTATGCTATTGTCATAATGCAGTTCAACTATAACCCTATCAAAATTCGTAGTAGTTAAAGAAGGTTAGCTTGTCTACTGTCTACATAAATTTGAAGGTTATATCTCAACGAGTTCTGGATATACTACCGAAACATAGGTTTCACTTTCAATTTGTTTCTAGTCATACATACTCGTATATGTATATGTTCCAAGTTTCAACTTTCTAGCGTGTGCCGATCTAGAGATTCTCATTGTATACTATATGGAGATTTTCATTGTCTACTCTAAGAAGGTTTCTATATACCAGAAATCAACGACATCAAGAAACGACACATGTTCCGGAAATACCTTCAACTCCCCGATTACCGAAAACTGCCTGTAGCGGATACTGCGATTGCGGTATGGTGATTAATTAATTCACCGATTCCTGAGCTACACGTATAGAAAAGTGATTAGATCCATTGATCATGTCCTCCTCCACTATGAGTAAGTATTTGTACAAATTTTACCGGAGGGCTTAACTACTGAAAGCTCTTTGTGTACAGACATTGCACCCATAATAAAATTTGAACAAGTATTTTACTCGTAGTTGATTTTGTTGTATTGCTCGAGTGTCTTATAAATAAAACACGATCTTAGAAGTGGTACTACGGGAGTATTCCATTAATAGCCTCCAGCGAGACAGTCACTAAACTCGTATCGTGAGTCTGAAACGAAGACAGATGGAGCGGGTGACGGCAATCATATTCCTATCCTTAACCAACAAGGAAAGAGGGCGCGGAACCCGCAACCGCACCGATCCCCATCTTAATGTTATGCAGCCGGGACAAGATCATAAATGGAAAATTTATCGTACTCAAGTGTTTCTTGAGGCGTGCCCCTTTTGAGTCACCATCAACCTATTCAGATTCAGATTCATGTCGCATACGAGTAAAGTAATGGGAATCTTAAGAATATGCACATTGCACATACGAGTACCTAACTCATGTATGTTAAGATCTGCGAGTGGTATGAAGTATTTCATTTTTATCGCCAGATTAATACTAGGTTGTATTTAGGGATCATGGCACACTATTAGGATAGGAAGCAGGAAAGGTTTTATGGATTAGCCACTAATTCTCCATCTCAGAAGCAATATATGTGAAAAATAGGATATAGCAAATAGAAGGGCTACAATAGCGTACTTATGGACTCTTGATTCTGAGATAAGTATAGTATTGCATGCGAAATTTTCAATTTGAAACCAACGTTGCTAAACACTTTCACTCCTCATATGTGGGACTATTTTTTAGTGCAAAATAGACCCACTCGAGTAGTAATATAAAAACCTGGTACTGGCCCCCATAGATATTTTTCATTTATAATGACTTCATTTTATGTAAGGACCTAAGGGCTTGAAAGAATCTACAGCGCTACTTGATAGTTTTGTAGTGCGTACTCGCCTCGGCAATAACCGCTCCTAGTTGAGATATGCCTTGCTCCATTTATTTTTTTGGTGTTTATACTCTAGATGGAATCCGTAGCGCGCAAAAATCTTTCAATTTGACTTGAAAGTTAATGAAGTTTAAGAAGAGTTTAATTCAGCCTAAAAGTTTGTAGAACGAAGCCTAGGACGAGAAAAAGTCAGATATATTATTCTATTTTCAGCTGTAACTCCAAATATGGTACCTGTCCGACCGTCCGTCTGTCCGAACGGACGTTAACTCAAGATCGCATTGATCTTACAATGTTGAAATTTGGAATCTGGAGGTTTGGTCGAATTTGTAAAGCCAAGTTCTTTAATCGTCTTACTCCTTCGGGTAACTGCCATACAAATGTCCTTAAAGCTCATATTCATTTTCATATTTTCCATTGTATTAACGAAACCATTTCCCGTTATCTTCAGAACGCTAATTTTTCAATGGTTCCAGGTAAAGAGTATAATTTACGGAAAATCTAATACTCATTTGTGAAGTGTCCATACAAAATTGTAGGATTTGCTGGGAAACAACATAATTGGCGATAATTTCATAAACCATATCCTCATAAGCTATTGAGTTCTGTCGCTAACAAGAGATAATAAAGATCTTCAGTTCCCATATGACACACCTATTGGTTCATAGTGCAAAAACAGCGCTCTCTGAGGCAGTGTTACGACTTCAGACATAATTTAATTTTTTTTATTTAGTGCTAGACCCTTGGCTAGGTGGGATTCGAACCTATGACCTCAGAGTGTAGTGTATTTACACACTGCGCCATCGGTGCCCCTTACAGGATACGGTCTAATTTTATAGGTAAGATATGCAATTTAGTATAGCATTGCGTATATCTTAAAAACTAGGCTTTTTTGTTGTATCACTAGGGCCAGGTAAAAAGTATTGTGATCGACCTGAAATTTAAAAAAAATTTGCTTTCCCGAAATTCTGTATTTTCAAGTTTTAGAACTAGTAAAACCAAAAAAATCTGTCATGACGCAAGCTTGTTTGAAGGCTCGTAGGTCAGAAACCCGTTCAGATATTAAGTACAATGTTTTTGGGTAGTATATTGGGTGAACCCCTTTAAGTCGTGATTTTTGAGGGGTTTGAGGGAGAAAGTAAGGGAAGCAGTTTAGACGAAAAATGTTGGTTTAACCATCTCAGGAACGGCTTATGGTAGGAAGTTAAAACTTGACATTTATATAGATCTAAGACAGTGGGTCTATTTGCTAAAAATGGAGGTTTGTGAAAGAGCAATGCGTCCGAAACGTTCGAATGTTGGGTTCGACCCATTTTGAAATCTATATCTCCTGAACGGTTTATGTCAGAAAGTTAAAAAGGTTTTGATTGTTAGTAGACGTTCCAGGATAATGTATATTAGACTCAAAATGTTTAAAGTGGAAGGTAGGGTGCTGTGCTAGGGAGTGAAACACTTTAGACTACAATATCTTCCGAACACAGTGCACCAGAAAAATAGAATTTGAATCGTGTGCATACATGTATATATATATATATTTATACATTTTTTTGGGGGCACAAATTTTAAGGATACTAATTTTTCACAAAAATCAATTTGTATATCTTAAGAAGCTTTTCAAATGTAATCTTGAAATGGTTACAGGAGTTGGGCCCAGTAGACCCACAAAAAATAAAATAGAAAAACAATTTTTTGTATTTATGTGTGTAGGGGGGTGAGGATGAAAGGGGTTGAAAGCGAAAAATTTTGATTTTTATTTCTCGAGAACCGCTGAAGATAGAAAACTAAGAAAATTTTTTTAGGGGATATAAATGGTATGGTATCTCAGGAACGGTTTGTGCTAGAAAATTGAAACTCGTTCTATATATGTAGATGTACTGAAAAAGTAATTTAAGCAAGAAAAATATTGTAACATTTACATTGGCGTACGGGACGTGGGACAAAAAATGTTTCCTGTGAAAAGGGATTTAATAAATTTTCGAGAATTTCATCATATCTTTTAGGTTTTTCAGTGGCTTGATTAATCTGGCTGCACAAAATAATATCCAAGCCCATGGAGGTAAGAATTCAATGGGCTCTAGAAATCACTTATTTCAAGATATTAATTTCAGAAGACGAGATCCAAATCGTTTGAAGACTGATCAAAGGCGCTTCACTGCCTTCATACTGCTCTGGATAGAAATATTGCAAATATGAACTCTACACACTCTGATAATTTGCAACTTCCAGTTGGTAGACTAAATTTTAATATAATGTATTTTCGTATTGCGGCGCCTCTTCGATATTTTATGAATTTCTGACTAGAAAATTAAAAAAAAATTCTTCTGTGGCTTTACTTTGTTAGGAAAGGCTTTGTATTGTATAATTTGTTTAAAAATTCTTTGAATTTCTAGTTGGTTTTACAACCTCATAGACGTTCCCATTTTCATAAATGTGACCCTATTCAAAGAGCCCGAGTGGTTCAATAGGGTAAATCATTATTCTCTCAGACTTCTGACTCAGAACTCCGTATTCTGACTCGGTCATTAAATTCGAGAAAAGAAAACGTCGGCATAAATATTTTAGTTTTATTATGTCTAAGGGCTAAGGGTCCGAATTGTTCTCATGTTACCCATGTGTACGATTACTCAACTCGTATAATTGTTGTAAGAAATTTGAACAAACAATAGTCAAGTAATTGCAGCGTTATTCCAGTTTCAGCTCATCTTCTTTCCCAGGCATGATTTTGGCCTTTTTGCTGGAATGCCAAGATATCAGAATGCGATCATCGGACCAGAACATGTGTGTAATTACCATAAGTACGTCTTAGTGGCTTTTCGGATAAGATGGTTGCTAGTGTTTCTTAAGCGCAGATGAAGGTCTTTCACGGCGGAACTCGTCTGATCGAAGAATCAACATTGCCTTAGCGACTGGATATGATGGAGCCATTACCTAAGCCAAGGTTCTCTTGGTTGTTTGTTATTCACCTATGATTATCGTGACCATGATATGAGCAGTGTATGCAGACTCTACCCACAACTTTCAATGTCAATTCGCACGACAGGTGATGAACTGGCCGTTGATCTGCGATTAGCACTCAGGTGAGACTTTTTTTTCGATATGGATCTGGAAATTCTTGTTTGTTAGAATTGATGAATAATAATAGAATTCAAATATTTTTCGATTCGTTTTCATTCAGTTAATGGCCGTTACACGTTTAATCTCGTTATGTATTGGCGTGTTTACGTATTTTCCAAAATTTAAAAAAAAAGCTTTTGATGAAAATACAATAAAAAAATGTTGTCCTATTAATCATTTATTCTACTATTTTTAATATTTATTTTCCCACGAAATTCAATTTATATATAATAATTTTTAAGTCAGTCCTGTATCACCCCTCTAGGATTGGTAGCGCTCTCTTCAAGGCACCATCTTCTGCATCAGACCTTAATGAGCCGAAGGACATAATTTCTCCCATGGGCAGCACGGGATAAAAACCTATCTCCGGAAAGAAATGAGTGAGTTGCGGTATCTCAATAAAAGAAATCTCAGATCGAATGAAGGGATGATGATATCACTAAGAAAACGATTGGGGCCCGATTTGGTCTGTAGCGCCATAAGCAATGATGTTAGAGAGGTAACTCATTATACGATTTCAGTAATTTTTAGGCCGCGGTCCGAACGCATTCTGCGCTTTTAGCACGCTTACAACCGGTCCGAATTACGCTCACGATGCATACAATTTGCATGGAGGGGTAATTTTCTGGCGCTTACACTGCTCATGGTTTCTGGGATAGGCACTGTGAGTACACTGTGTGCACACGATCGGTCCGAATTATAAGCGTCGTAAGCGTACCGACAATTCGGACCGGCTGTAAGCACTGTTAGTGATGTAAGCACCGTGAGCATAATTCGGACCGCGGCCTTAGTCTCAATAAAAAAGTTTGAAGTTAGAGAGGTAAGATGAGGCAGATGCTTTCACCCGTATTTTACCAATTCGGAGAAAGGGAGTAAAAGTATAACTTTCAAACCAAACGAAGCGCAACAATTTTGCTATTAATTTACTATAATTTATTAATCTGCTCGACGGATCATAAAATGTTCGATTATTTCTTTTTATCGCAAGGACGGCTCAAGCTGAAGCTAATTTTTATACAATCAATCCAAAAGTGAGTTTAGGTACAAATTGAAATGCTGCTATCTCTACATTACAAAGAAAGAAATTGAAATCAGTTGTAAACAGTAGTCAGTAAAATCAGTTCCCATTACCGTATAAATACAAAAATTTTCAAATTAAATAGAAGACATTTTATGACATTAAAGCACATATTTTGTGTATTTTGGTGATCTCCAGACAGTTGTTTTCTATTAAGATGATCAATGGTATTGACTAATACTACAAAATTGAAATTTCTCAGCTTACACATCTTATGTTATCATAATAAGGTATCTCTTCTGTCGTGCCATTTCAACAGATATTTCAAAGCCATTTGAGCCGCAAGGACAATACTCAGCTACTATTAATTCTTAGCCTAGTAATAACTCTTAAGGGTTAAATATTAAAAAATATACAACCCCCTTAATCCCTAGAGACAACCTCAAAATGTTCTGAAATTAATTTTTAGGTGATTACATAAAAGCATGTGTGAGTAAATACCATTTCGATATCTCATAACACCAAAAAGATATGTCACAATTCCTGAAAACGTGTTTATCCTCCTTACAATCTCTCAGGAGTTGAATGTAAAGAAAATCCTGAAAACGGTTTCTATGCTTTTATATATGGAGCTTGTTAAAATAAAATTAGTTCGATATATCAGAAGACCTAAGAGATATGGCAAACTTAAAAAGGACCCCTCTTCACCAACATTCATTGCTCAATCTCCGTACCAATGCAAATCTAAAATTATTTCTGTTTAAATTACTGTTGTAGCAAATAAACAAATACACAACAAATTTAAACTTTGTATCGTAAGTAGTTCCGGTCTAAGGCTTCTGATATATTGATTTAATTTTGCTTCTACCGGTTCTTCGGATAAATACAGAAAAACCGTCTTTAGGTTTTTTTAAATTCAAACCGATTTTCAAGGGGTTGCATACAATTTCACGAATTCCGCCATATCGCTTAGGTCAATCAGATATCAAATAAGTTTTTACTTCCACGAGCTTGTTATGTAATCGCCTAAAAAACGTTTTTCTAATATTTCGCTTTTCAAGAGGGTACAAAAGGATTGTACACGTTTTCACGAATTCCGTCATGTCTCTTATACGAGTAGCTGGTGAGTTATTTAACTGGTTTATACTTCCTCTGATTTTCTAAATAATCACCTGAAAATTAATGTATGTTTACATACAATCACCAAGTTTCAATCTTGTGGCATGAACCGTTCAAAAGATATTTTAGATTTTTGAATACTACGACTTGCTTTCGAGCTCTCTAGACACATTATTTAGGCAATATTTCCACATCCCTCCACCTATGTTGGCAATTTTTTTCCAAATGACTCCACTATCATAGTTCTGTTTTTTTTTATCTAAAAGACTCCCCCCCAATCACACCCCCAAAAAGTGGTCACTGAATGAGGTCCACTCAATCTACACACTAAAAAAATTTATTTTAATAGTTCAAAGAGCTGGAGCTACGATACTAGTTAGCCGGGACAGCCAGGCAGCGTCAGAGCGACAAATTTTTTTTGCTTCTTTTTGGTCTTTTAGTTTTAAAAAATTAATTTTTTTTTAGATCACAAAATTTTATTATAAAAATAAATGAAGTAAAACGGAACAAGTCACATCGATACTTAACATTAAAAATTCAGTAATACTAGTCTTCAATAAATTAAACCTAGTCGGTTTTTTACAACATTTTTTTCATTTTATCATCTAATTTGACTGGACTATCAAAACTATCATTTTCATTTTTTGGCAAATTGCATATGATCCTGTAATTGTTGCTAAATAAGACTAGTTCTTCCGTGTATTTTTGAGGTCGTGGAGCAAAAACGAATTTATGATATAGCTTAATTTTATAAATAACCATTAAATATTTGAACATTATTTTCTTATAATCTCTGAATTGCATTCAAGATATCCAACGGACGCATCGATCCTTTGTTTATACTTTCCTTGACGAAACTCTTATTTGTTGGTAACTTCTTGTTCTCGGTTTTGATGCGTGCCGAAGTTTTTGCTACTGGTCTTAACTTTTTTTGTTTTGCTTTCATGGATTCTAAATAACGTGCTATAGTTGATGAAGTTGACGACACATTACCATCTGCCCCAATTTTTGACACCCTAGTCTCCTGTTTTGTAAGCTTTACAGTTTCGACATTGTTTTTTTCATTTTTTATGTTACGACGAGATTGTGTCGTTATTATTGGTATGGCGACTTTATCGATATGTTGTTCTTCGGGTGATATATATACGTTTACATCTAGACTATCGGTATAGCATTCGGCTGTCGTTGAAGTTGTATTATCCAAATTTACGTATTGGAAATTTTTATAGGGAAACATACAGATCGGATTTTCACATTTCAATACCATTTCTTCTAGACCTATGTACATGTATTTCATGTGATATTTTCCGTTCGATTGTTTACACTGAGGGCATGTATCGCCTTCCTGAAAGTAGTAAAAAAAATTTGATATATTTTTTTAAATATTTAATTTTAAAATAAAAACAAACTTCTTTGGAAATTATATCGAGATTTATACGAGTAACACTACACGTCTTCAAATTGATTAATACAACATAAAACTTTAAGTTATGGCATTTTCCCAATCTACATACATAAACTTTAGCAGGCCACATAGTAAGATAGTGATCTTACGGGTCTCGAGATATTGTGTAGTACGTATGCATATTTATTTATTTATTCTATCGTAATTCACCTCCCTCTCTAAGCTCTATACTGCTACTAGTTGTTACGCATTTTGTAAATAAGGTACAACAAGTTGTTTTTATAATTAGCCTATAACGTGCAAAATAAATCTTACCAACAGCAAAATAAATTGCTCGCACATCATTTTTACGACAGTAGCTTCAGCAGAAGAATTTATCAATTACTAAAAACATGGGATACTGTGAACAAATGTGTCCCTGAAGTTAAGCTAAATGAATGCTATTTGAAATAATGTGCCTTCGTTAGCATTGAGAACTGTTTGTTAAATTTTAGAGATAAAACGTATTTGAAAGTCGTGATAGCGAAAAGAGATTCAGTTCCAGGAAGCGTCTATAACAAAAAGTTTCTCTTCTTTGCAATCTATTGATTTTTAAAGTTGGTAACAGGAAGAACGAAGCAGCTCGCAGAATAAAAAGGTAATTATAATTAAATGCTTGCATATCTAGTGATCAAATTCGGTTTGGCTATCTGTCTGTTTGCAAGACAATACGCTTAGATGAGCCTGAAATTTTACATAGAATTTATATTTTACATGCTTTTGACGAAAAGTGTTCAAGCCGGAGCACTATTGCTGTTTCTTATATATTAGCTCTTAAGAAGCGTGTAGACTGATGCACTAGGATGGGTCTTATTTGCATTGTGTTTTTTTTTTTACAAAGATTTCTTTCACGTCACCTTCCAGAATGGTTTCCATTAGAGTAAGGTTTTAAGTGTCATCTCGATCAGATAGAAAAACACGTGTCTCAAGGTCGATAAAAATAAAAATCTTGGTAACGGTAAGTGAAAGAAAGTCAGTGTTGTCGGCAAGAATATAGTATACGTTTTCTAGTGCTCATATTATAGGTAAAAAACGGTCAAAGTGCTTCACCAAGGACGAAATGAAGAATTTTCTATACGGTTGGCGAAATAACGTAGGGTGTCCTCCTATAATGCGATTACACAGTCAGAAAGACATAGGTTGGTGATAAAATGTTGTGGAAGGGGTTTTAGAGTGCTGGAACGGAAGGGTAGCATTACTTTAGTGCCTAAATTTCACTGTTCTCCACAAAAGGGACTGAACAGCATATTCGTGTGCATGTGTAGTTTGACGAGTGTTACGAGGCGCGACTGAGAGGGGAGATATTAGAATCATAAAATTACCCTTTTCGTCATTTATGAAGCACTTTTTGAACTGTCCTTTTTATGAGCTTTGAATAAACATAATTTTGATGATGTCTATAATTTCGTATCATTTACCGTTACCAAGATACGCTCAAAACCCGATTTGTAAGAAAAACTTCAGTTGCTGATTGTGGCCATTAGATGGTACTTCCGATATTAAACTAGAATAGTTGCTATAGTTCGTTAGGCTGGCAGGCTGGATTACGCGACTGAGTATTAATCTTGCGGGTGTTTTATTATGAGCACATCGGACCCATTCAAGCTCTATGTGTCTGTCTAACCTAGGCTTCTAGTTGGGCTTTCTTCCCATTGAATAAAGCAGGTAGGCTGGGAGTAGATAATTTTTTTAATAAAATCAAACTGTTAGAGCGTATAAGATCCTGTTTTAGCTAGATCTGTCTGTCAGTGTGATACGTAGTGCTCTTTGCCCATCTGAAAGTGGTTCCATTAGTTGTGTCCTGCTTGAGTAGCAGCTATTTCAGCAACCCAGGGGTAGTCATATCCTGCACTATTCGGGAACTGATGTGGGTAAGTCCGTGCCTTAATATCTGTGCTCCGGCACGCAATATGTTTGAATGATAAAGAGGCAAAGTACAAGGATTAAGCAGCCGTTTTCAAGTCCGTGCAAGGACTAATACCCGTTAAATACATTACACCACAGCACGGTCTATGCCACTATAATCGCAGTCAGTTCCGACTGATGATGCCGGGATATGATGCATCAGAGAAAACTCTTTCAATTTTAGTGCGTTCAACGGAAAAACAAAAAACGATAACACGAACTCTACATGTAAACAGTTTTCATCTTTGGATTAATTTATTGTTTGATAGCAAAGAATCTTACCCGCAGTTCAGACATAACTACCAATTAAAAATACTGCTCGCCGTATAATTTATAATTATTAAAATTTAGGTCGACACCGAAATCAAACTCGAGTTTCCCTCTTAAAACTTCAAAATATAATTAAAATGTCATTAGTTAAAAGAAATGTCAAAATTCTGACGTCTAATCTTCTTCTTCTTCTTCGCAAAATATTTCGGGCGTGCAAAGATTTAAATGTTCGAGAAAATTATTTCCTGAAGTTATTTCAATTGTTGGCAGTTATCAAAAAAACTTCATTTCAAACGAAATGCATTTTTTAAACATCAAAACTCTACAAAAGTTTATTTTTTCTGCGATAAATCAAAGGTAAATTCCAAAAATTTTCATACTGGCTGGCAGTGCCTTCGATTCATTAAAAACATGGAAGCAAAAATAAATCAGCAAGAACAAGAAACTTCTGTCAATTGTCAATCCCGTCGAACGAAACAAGAAAGATGGATTTAAAATAAGTGTTGTGATGTAATTTACCGTATATAATGCTCGAAGAGTCTGTGATTTAAGAACTGAAGGTTCTGTAATCTTTTAATAAGTGTAGGTCATAAAAAAAACTGTTACTTACGCATCTCTTTCTCCCACATTTGCATTATATTCGATAAAACATTGCAAAGATTTTTTGCTATCAAAATTTTTATAAACAGAATCTTGTCAGTTTCGCAGACGATCTTAATATGAAAACAAACAAAACTGCCATAAAAAATTAATCTATACTTTAATTTCGATATTGTGTTCGCAATAGACTCGAGACTTGTACATTCTCTCAAATTCAATTGCAAACATACGAGATAAAGTAATAAATAAAGAATGCTTAAGTTTTGTTCATACCTGAATGTATAATAAAAATTGAATACCCGTTTTTTTTTATTATTCAATGCCATCGCATACCGATCATTCCCGTTTTGTTTCTCGGCAGGTTGAAGCGAATATTTTTCTGTAAAACCTATGGACACATGGCAGGTTGCAGTAAAGCGCACGCTTTCAAGGCTGCGCTCGTGGCTGGCTTTTTACTATTATTATTAAATTTAATGAATTCACATCTTGATAGCAGAGGAAAAGAATCGTTTACGTTCTCACACACAAGGCAAGTCATCTAATTGATTCGTTGTTTGTTTTGTTTTTACTAAGTTTCTAACGCATTCGATTTGATCATTCGCAGCACTCAATGGCCGAAACGAACAAGAAGTAGCACCACTCGAAATCTCAATAATAACTCGAATATTTACACATTGGAATGGAACTCGGACAATACATCGCTAAAGAATATCACATTCCATGCTCCAATTATAACTAGTCATTCTAACAATAGCGTTTTACTAGTAGATAGTACAGATTTTAAAAGGAAATTCTCATTGCACCGTTTGAATCCGGTAGCGAACTCATCCTCGAATATCAGTAGTAGCAGTATAAAACCAATCGTTGAAGAGACGACCAAATCGGGCTTATTGGACATGGTAATGACAACCTTGGGCTTTAATAAATGCCCGTTGGTGCCACCAAATTTAGGTAAGTGGAAAAAAATACTAAAAACTATAATTTTAAAACAAACCATAAGTAGAGTCATTTGGTTATCAAAATTTGCATCTGTGCCAACCGAAAAACGGCTTTAAAATTAGCAAGAAAAAACTGAGATAAGAAATTGCGACTGTGAATCAAAGTCAAGAAATTTCTTTTTAATTATGTCACAGCTTGTGATTGTACTTTGATGATTTTGTAGTTGCTAGATTTTGCGAAAAACAACTATCAATCAATTTTTAGTGTTGATAGTTCAAGTTGTGTGAGATTTGCCGAACTGAGTTATGGAATACTAGTGCACGGTTCTGTTCTCGTATGTATTTAATTACATCTTGAGTTAAGAGATTAATTTAAAGAAACCAATTGAAGCCCTTGCTGTTATAAGGGGTCAAGTCTTTTTTTTTTAATAGCATGAGAGCTTGTTCGTTCTGACTTCTTATTGCATTCGGATGAAATACTGCTGATGCAGTTAACTCCTTATGATTTAATAATATCCTTAATAATTTTAATGAAATCATAAAAAATCGATAAAATAATTTTAATGCAATAAAAGGCCATAAAAGTCAAATTTTCTCTGTTGTTGGAAAAATGAGTTAACCGCTTGTTGTTCCAAGGGCTTCCAATTCATGTATGATTTATTCTCTAATCATTTTATTGTATTTGTATTGAGCAATGTGTTTCCTTTAATGCTTGACAACATTACAGCTCGTCCGGAAGAGGTATAGTTCCTTTTGTTGTGATTGGAACTGTACTCCTTCCACACGGAGCACGAAGAAAGAAATTATGGGCAAATTGATACACTTTAACTAAAATTTTAGAATCTTTGTTTCTATTTCGCTACAAAATCAGATTCGTTTTGTAACAGTTCCCTTTCAGTTAAGGGGGCAGTCTAGTTGTGACCGTTTGAAAAAATCGTTTTTCTTTTTTTTGCATTTTTCGAAAGTATGTACATTCAAAAATATTGTTAGAAAAATGTATAAAGATCCGAGCAGTCTAAGTGCCAATGTCGAGCAGCTGCTTGTATTAACACAAACTTATTATTAAGGTTGCTCTACTGCTTTCACCGGCAGTTATATTTCGACATTTGAGGTTTCTCTACTGCTTTCACCGGCAGTTATATGTCCACATTTGAAACTGTAAGGGTAAGAGATTCTGGAAAGGCAGAAGGGATCCTGTATGGTCCGGGCATCGCTGATTAGGCGTACGTATGATTTTTTCACGATTTCGTAGAAAAAAACTTTAACCGCGTTTTTCTCGAAACTACGTTTTCTCGGCTCGCGGGACTGAAATTTTCGAAACCATTCAACCGATCTTGATGAAAATTGGACCACATATCCCTAAGATATATAATTTCGTCTGGAACTAGAACCAAGTGAAAATTTTTATTTTTACTATTTATTTTGATGCAAAAACTAGTGAAAAAAGTACAATTTTTTGTTTTTTTTCCGAAAAAGTCCGCCATTTTGTTATTTATGCATGAATATTAAATCTTCTAGTTCCAGACAGAATCACAGTTATACTGAATCTATAACTTTTTAATTTTTTTGTGTCAGATGAATCTGCTGAACAAAATCAATCCCGTCAGCCACCTATGTATTTTTGACACAGTTACGTTTAACGAGTATTTTCAACAACAAAAAATGTAAAAAGTAAATAAAAAAAAATATTTTTAGCTAGTTTTAGAGTACATTCATTAAACCCAAAAAGAATGGCATCGATAGTTATTCTTGGAAACTGTAAAAAAATTCCTAAAAATAGCCCTTTTTTGGGGCGTCCAAAGTAGACTGCCCCCTTAAGCAGCTTTTTAACCTTTCATCACAAAAAAGTGTTTGAATTGTGTAATAATGGAAACCCACTTTTAATCCGTACCTAAATTATGTTGTGTATTTTTAATTTATTATTTTTTAATAATAAAGTATTGTGATCGACCTGAAATTTCAAAAATGTTTGCTACCCTGAAATGTTGTACTTACACGTTTTAGGACTATTAAACACCAAAAAAGCAAAAAAAAAAAAAATTTGTCCGTCTGTCCGCCGTAGACGCCGTACGCAAAACCGTTTGAAGGTGCGTAGCTCACAAACCCCTTGAGATATTAAGTTCAAATTGTTATGGTAGGTGGAATGGATACACGCCTACGAGTGGTACCTTTCGGAGGGGTGGGGGTGTAAGGGGGGAGGAGGGTGGAACGTTTAGATGAAACAATTTGGTTTCGAGATCTCAGGAACCGCTTATGCTAGGAGGCTGAAAGTTGGAACTTACGTCCACGCTTAAAAGCTGGTATTGATACATTCTAAAATCCATATCTCCTGAACGATTGATGTCCGACGGCTGAAACTTTGTAGTTGTATTAAGGGATGCTAGGAGATTAGAAAGGGGTTAACATTTTTAAGGGGAGTAGTGAGGTATGCGGGTGGGTGGTGAAAAACTTTGAATTACAATATCTTCCGACTCAATTGTGCTAGGAAGATAAAATTTAGTTTCTGTATATAGAATTACCAGTGGAGTCTACTGAATGTAAAATTTTTGAGGGTGGAGGTGAAGCGCTGAAGGTGGGGAACAGCCATTTTTCAAAAAAATAAATTTTTATATCTCATAAACTGTATCAGAAATAATCTTGAGATTTTTACAGGAGTTGGGACCAGTAGACCTCTAGCGGAGAAAAAATTTTGAGGGTGTGGGTGTAGGGAGTGATGGTGGGAGGGGGTGGAAATGAAAAAATTCTTATTTTAATTTCTCGAAAGCCGCAAAGGATAGAAAGCTAAAAATTGATAACTGTATAGAGGTGCTATAGAGACATCTCAGAAAAATAAAATTTTTGATAGGTGTAGCAATATACGGGGGTTGAGTGTGGTTTTTCATATCTCTTATGCTAGAAAGTTGAAACTTAGTACATATACGTAGATGTGCTACTAGAGAAATTAAAACTAAAAAAAATTTAATTTAAATTTTAATTTTTTACACAAGTACAAAGATGGAGTAAGAAAAATGTCCGTGAAAAGGGTTTTTTCCTACATTTTCACGAATTTCGATAAATCTTTTAGACATCTCGAGCTGTCAAATCAATTTCACTTCTGCTGGTTCTTAATATAAGCGCCTAGAAACGCTTTACCAAATTTTCCGTTATCTGACCCCTAAGTGGGTGTAAGGCGGTTATGTATTTTTCACGAATTCCGATATATTTCTTAGGTCTACTAAGATATACAATTCACTTTCATTTCTAAATTCTTTGAATATAGTCGGGGAATAAACCGATTTAAGCATTTTTTGATATTAAACCCCCTGTGAAGTAAGACATTGTTCGAGTTTTGACAAATTTCGATTTTTTTTAGGTTTAATGAGATCGAATGCACTTTCACTTCTATTGAATCATCTATTGAAAAAACAAATACGTAAATAAATAAAGAAAATCAGCCAACAGTCTGGGCGCAACTTTATTATTTTATGGGTAGAAGTCAGAAACGTGTTTAATGATGAGATGCTGTGTATGTTACTATGCAATTGACAACCTAAAGAATAACCAGGAGGCTATTTGGAACGTTATTTTTTAGGTTGTTAGTCGTATAGTAACCTACAGCGCATCTCAGTATTAAACACGTTTCTGACTTCTACCCATAAAATAATAGAATTGCGCCCAGACTGTTGGCAGATTTTTTACCTGTGTTACGTAAAATTTTTATTGCTCTCTTCTGAACCATACTTTTTTATTTTCTAGATGAAATCTGAGACCATTATAAGTCTAATCCAGCCCAAAAGTTAATAACGCATAGAATGAAGCCTTGGACGAAAAAATGTTGTATATATTATGTTTTGTTTATTTGGGGCCAAAAATTCCAAATCCGCTTGCTATCCGTCCATCTGTCTGTCCGCACGCACGATAACTAGAGAACGCCTGGAGCTAGGATGTTGTAATTTTAAATCTGCATGTTTGGTCGAATTTGTAAGGATAAGTTCGTTAAGGGCCCGTGAGTCCCAAACCAAAATCGAAAATTTCCTCTATTTTGCTTTGATTTCATTTCGAGAGCGTAAGAAATTATTCGTGAGCATCGGAAATTTAAATCTGAACGATCACGCACGATGTACAACGATTCAACCGTCAAGCGATGCCCCTACACAGCTCTGTGTGTACGGACCTGTATGTGTGTGTGAGATGCAAAATGATGAAAAACGGAATGTAGAAAAATAGCGAAAGTATGAACGGAAAGGAGTACAATCCGATCGAAAGTTCGAAAGAAAATTCATTGACCTGATGTCTCGGGTTTTTTTAATTTTCTGTGGACGGTGGATTTCTGGACATTCGCATGACATAGTACTATGTATATTTATGTAGGCACGAGACATGTCTCCATTCATGTTTTTATAGGCAATTGTGGACTAAAATAGAATTAATTTCGTATTATTGCATATTGGGTCATTTTATCAAGAATCGCAAAATATTATGAAATTTGGGACCTTACCATCGCCGATTCTTTTGAAAATTTTTGTACTTGAAGAATTAGTGAAATTAATTTTTTTGTTTCTATCTCAATTATAAAGATTTAAAGATTTCGCAAAGATGGTGTCCGAGTTCTCTTTGAAAATTCATATCTCTGGTAATTTTTATCATAGAATAATAAAATAGGGCTTATTTTAAAGGGGAATGTTATCGCAACATAAAAAATACGAATAAAAATTGTCCTCCAATTTGTTTTTTACAAGGATAACGATTTTGTCCTTTATCCTTGAATATCTCAAAATCCGTAGTTTTATTTTTTTTTTATTCTTTTATATTTTGTATATTATATTGTTTTTCAAAATATATTAAAAAACCAAATTGGGATTTCAAGGGGATCGAGGTACAAAATATGGGTGAAGGAGTGTGGGAGTGGAGTACAATAATGCGTCCAAAACGCAAAAAAGCCGAGATCGAAACATTCTAAAATCCATATCTCCTAACCGGTTAATGTCGCGAAATTAAAACTTAATGAACATCTTAGGTATACTAGGAGAATAGATTGGAAACAAATTTTCGAGTGTGGGTGAAAACCTTTAGATTACGATATCTCACGAAACAATTGAGTGCAATTGTTTCGTGAGACAAATAGATAAATAAATAATTCCTTTCTATAGAACAGCTAATACTACAAAGTTGAAACTCGGTATGTATATGTAAATCAACTATAAAAGTAATTTAGATAAAAAAATTTAAAATAGCCATTGGCGTTCGGAAGGGGGTGAAAAAATGATCAGTGAAAATGGAATGCATATATTTTTACGGTTTTCGTCATATCTATTAGGTCTTCCCAAATACTGAATTCATTTTTATTCTACGGCTTCTTCATATAAATACCTAGAAAGCGTTTTCGGGATTTTTTAAATTCGACCCGTAAAGCGGTGCTAAGGGGGTTGTATACTTTTTCACGAATTCTACTACATCCCCAGGTCTTATCAGATATCGAATATCTTTTCACTTTCAAGGGCTTGTGTAATAATCGTCTAAAACTTCTTTTCATGTTTTTTCCTTTCTTACTTCCTGGAATTTAGCAATCGAAATTTTATTTCTGAATGAAAATTACGTGTTTATGGTTATAGAATTCATAAAATTTGATGATCGTGTTATTGCGCTAGCCCTGCGAAGTTTCACGATACGCGCCTGATATTTATCTATCAACTCCTTTCAGGACTTTTGGATATTTAACCCCCAAATGGGTGTAAGGAGGTTGCATATCTGATGATATATCGAATTCATTTTTACTTCATAAGGTTTCCGATATAAGCGCCAAAAAGTCAATTTCAGTATTTTTAAATATTCAATCCCAAGCGGTGTGAGGGGGTTGTATGGTTTTCAAAGCTTCGTCATATTTCCTAGGTTTTATGAGATATTAGATCGCTTTTCACTTCCACAGACTTTTTATATAATCGCCTACAAACTCATTTCTCAATTTTTCGATATTCAACCCCCAAGGGTTTGCATATGTTTTCACAATTTCTGTCATCCCTTAGCTCTGATGAGATATAAAATTTTTTATTACGGCATTTGACCAAAAACCAATTTAAAGATTTTTCGAATTTCAAAAACCAAGGGGGGAGCGTTTTAGACGAAAAATTTTGGTTTCTAGATCTCAGTAACCGCTTAGACTAGGAGGCTGAAACTTGGAATTTATATAGAACATCAATTGTGGACCCATTTGAAAGAATATTGTTGATATGGGTAAAGGGGTGTGGGAGTGAGAAGAATAATAATGAGTCCGAAACGCTCGAAAGCCGAGATCGACACATTCTAAAATCCATATCTCCTAAATGGCTAATGTCACGAAATTAAAACTTAATGAACATCTGTGTTTATACTAGGAGAATAGACCGGAAATAAATTTTTGAGTGGGGGCAGTGGCGTACAGAGGTGGGGGTTGAAAAATTTTAGATTACGATATCTCACGAACCAATTACACTAGAGAAATAAAAGTTGGTTTCTGTATAAAGGTTGACAAATAAAGTTTGCTAAAAGTAAAATTTTTTAAGGGGGTGGTGGAGCATGGAAGTGGAGGGGGTAAGAATTTATTTTAAAAAATCACGTCTCATATCTCAAGAACGGTGTAAGATAGATGCTTAGAATTTTTACCAGAGGTAGGCCTAATAGAAGCTTAGCAGAGAAAAAATTTTCAGGTATGAGGGTGTAGAGGGTGAGGATCTCGAGAACCTATAACGACATAAAGCTGAAACTTAGTATTTAGATAGAGCTATAGTAGTAGCATGTTTTTTTATAGGGGTAGTATGGTACGGGCGTGGGGGGTGTTTTTGCTAACTATACAACGGCTTATGCTAGAAAGTTGAAATTTGGTACGTGTATGTAAATCAACCAGAAAAGTAATTCTGATAAAAAAAAATTTAAATATCCATTGGCGATCGGAAGTGGGGTAAAAAAAATGATCAGTGAAAAAGAAATGCATATATTTTTAGAATTTTCGTCATATCTATTAGGTCTTTTGTTCTTCATATAAATACCTAGAAAGTGTTTTCAGGATTTTTTGAAATTCAACCCCAAGGTGGTGTAAAGGGGATGTATACATTTTCACGAATTCAGCCGTATCCCTCAGGTCTGATTAGATATCGAATATCTTTTTACTTCCACGGACCTATTTAATAATCACCTAAAACCCGTTTTCAAGTTTTTTCCTTTTTCAACCCCTAAGAGTGTAAAAACGGGTTGAACATGTTTTCACGAATTCCGTCATATCTCTTAGGAGTGATAAGGCATCGGATTGATTTTTATTTTCTCTGGCTTTCTTTATATATATCTAAAAACTCATTTCAGGATTTTTGGATATTCAATCCCAAAATGGGTGCAAAAGGGTTGTATATGTTTCCACAAATTCTTACATATTTCTTAGTTCTAATGAGATATCGAATTCATTTTTACTTCCTAAGACTTCCTACATAATCTTCAAAAGTTGATTTCAGGATGTTTGTTATTCAACTCCAATAGGATGTAAGGCTTTCGATATATTTCTCAGGATTGATGAGATTTTAGTCTGTTTTGACCTTCCACAGACTTTTTATATAATCGCCTACAAACGCATTTCCGATTTCATGTAATGGCCCAAAACCAAATCACGAAAAACCTTCTAATGGCGTAACAACTGATATTATACTAGGACTAGACCTCGTCCCGGAGTATGACCCAATTATGTAATTCATATGTTATATGAGGCAGCGGCGTAAGTATTCTAGGGCGACCCCATTCTAACCGCTTCCCGAACTTTTTTTAGGTTTTCAGTCACATAGTAACCTACACCGCATCTCAGAATTAAACTCGTTCCGAACTTCCACCCAAAAAATAATAAAGTTGCGCCCAGACTGTTGGCAGATTGTTTTTTCTTTTTTTCGATTTACTTTTTGCCCTGTTTGCCACATAGAAAGAAGAAAAGCTAAAAATCACTTTTCATTCTGAGCAGGCGAATAGACATTATTCCGATTACACACACACACCTTGCCATGTAGTTACTATGCCTTCGAATCGTGTGCTGCAGACTTGCAGGGTGGGGAACATCGTAACCTTTATACTCTCAGCGAATGAAACATGAAAACAAACCTGCCGAAATAAAATGCGACATAGCCACACGTCCGTTCAGCTCGACCTCTGCGAGTGGTCTGAATGGAAAATTTGATTGAAAAATGTAGTTTGAAAAATCGTTGCAAAAACAATGTTATACTAACTTTTTTGAAGCTTTTCGAATTTAAGTTGCTTTAGAACGCTTTGATAAAGTAACATAAGAAAAAACAAAATAAAAAAAAATAGGTTTTCATAGAAAATTTTAATAATAAAAAAACATAATTTTTTTCCAAACATAAGTCAAAATCGAAAATTCTAATTCCAAAAAAAATAGATTGAATCGTTCCTAATTGAGTGAAAACAAAAATAATGAAAATCACTTCAGAAATGTTTCCAAAATCGCAATTACCAAATGTGTGTTTTCAATAATTTCGAAAACTTACTCGACGTAATCGCTTATAATTTTTCTTATGATCGAAATTTCAAAAAACAATAATCAACAGAAACTTGAAAACATATTGCTAATTATATTTGTCTAAGCAGAAAAGACCTATCTTTTGCTGCTTTGGAGATTTCGCGAATCCCGTTTGCCTTATTTTCAACAAAAATGCTGTTTTGGTATACACGGGGCCTTAACGGGGAAAATCGTCCTACTCCTTCGGGTAGCTGACATACAAAAAGTCCTTAAATCACGTGTTCAAGAATATTGGCCAATACAATCGGAACGCCTTAAGCTACGATTTTGAAATTTTGTATACGTTTTGTGCGCCCAATTAATTTATTTAAGAAAACTTGGGTTTAAGAAAAAAACCTTTTGACACACCGGTGGCAACACCTGTTCTGTTAAAGTAAGAATGAAATCAAAATCAAATTTAACTACACATTTCAGGTCATTACAGTGGAAAGAAAAACAAAATTCAGATTCTCTAAAACGAAAAATATATAAGTTTTTCATATAAGATTTTAAGATGCTCTTTAGATAACTATTTTAAATTAATTATTATTAATTAATTATTAATTTGTATACTGGTCTTGAAAATATTTAATAATCGAGCACCATCATACCCTACTCGATTAGGACACATCATTTAGTAATATATATTGCGATATGTTTGTAAGCAAGGTGCGTTATCATTTTTTTGTGTACGGAACCAAGTTATGGAATACACTTCCAATTGAAATTAGAAATCAACGAATCATTAGTAGTTTCAAGTCCCTAAATAATATTTTATTTTACTCCATAGTCTCCTAGCCTCAAGCAACAGAGCCGTCTTAACAGCATTTCAGGTGCTAGGCAAATCAGTACCGATGCACCCGGCGTAGCCCAGTTTGATACAACGTTATGACGGCGCTGAATTTCAAATGCTTGAATCTTTCTTACAGGAACTAAAAATAGCAAAAACCGTAGAATATATTATTGCAATGGCAAAAAACTGAACACAGATTACTAAACTTTTGACTTCACAGTGTTGACCAATGAAAACACGTAGTTGGAAGTTCGAATTCAAAATGTTGTAACATAAAATAATGTAATACCCACTATATTTGCAAAGCTCTCAGTAAATGTTTATTGTATAATAACTTTACTTTTAATGCTTTCTAAAACATTTTACTTCCGTCACAAGCAAAATCTAAAGAAAACAGAAACTACAGAAAAAATCTTCTATTTATATTTATATCTTTTCAGATGGGCCAATTGAAGTAAATACAACCTTAGAATCAATGGAAGAATTAGAAGACCGCTTAAGTAAGATAATTTCGCCTGGAGGCTGGTACCGTCCAAAGGAATGTATTGCGCGTGATCGTGTCGCTATAATAGTGCCATTTAGAGATCGCTATGCACATTTACCGATATTTTTAAAAAATATTCATCCGTTTTTAATCAAACAACAAATCGAATATGGTTTGTTCATAGTTGAACAGACAAATGGTAAACTCTTTAATCGTGCTGCTTTAATGAATATTGGCTTCCTAGAAGCAATCAAACTTTTTAAATGGGATTGCTTCATATTTCATGATGTCGATTTATTACCGTTGGATGATCGAAATTTATATACATGTCCGGACCAACCTCGACATATGTCGGCAGCTATTGATATCTTTGGATTCAAGTAAGAGTGATTATCATTTCACGTCTGCAAATCTAATATTTATTCTAAATTTTTTTTACAGACTTCCTTATAGCTCTATATTTGGTGGCGTCTCGGCTATGACAACAAACCAATTTAGATCAGTGAATGGTTTCTCAAATTCATTTTGGGGCTGGGGCGGTGAAGATGACGATATGTCTAACAGGTAATTATTCTTCATTAAAGTTTGTATACTATATGTGTAACATGCTGGCTGGGAGCAATGAAAATTTTCAAAAAGCCGTAACCCTGCTAGGCAACATCCATTACCAGCCTATAAGAGCACAATAGGTTCCTGATTCAGCTGAGACGCAGCCTGGTACCTGGTAATAGGTACCTCATGAGTCTGTTTTAGTAAGTTTTTCTTTACGAAATCCATGGAAAGTATGTTCTCAATGTCGAGAAATATGTGGTGATCCTCTTAGCAATGATCTTCATCTAAAAGAAAGTAGACAAATTTTCCGATATAAAGCGCTTGACCTTGTGCGAACTTTTGCTCTGGGGAAAAATTTTTCATGATTATGATTCAGATGAACACGCTATATGCAGCGTGTTTCAATAGGGGTATTCAATAGTGACATAACAATTTTTTATTTAAATAAAACAGAATAATTGAGATAATTTCCGAACGTGGCTCGTTTGTGAACTTCACCATGATAAAATTGTAAAACTTGACTGCGTTTTGACATTGAAAGACCAGCAAAAAAGTTTAAGGGGCCGTTTGTTTTAAAATTAAAAATTTTTATGTACCTATTGAATAACCGTTTATGATCTCTTCGACATTGATCACCTCCGTATGTTGATCAAATTTCGGAGTTCTTGAGTGACCGACTTATAGACGTTCTACTGTGTATCGATGGTATTTCCGCAAAAAGGGATAATATTATTTTCTTCATGCGGCCAAACTGTTTTTATTTACTTTCGTACGTGTTCTTTCTTATGGTTTTATTATTCCTGGCATATTCAAAAATGTCTTCTCTATAAAAAGATTCGCAATAAGATAGTTCGACAATAATACATCTTAGAAAATTGACTTAAAAAACTGATATATACTTGCATAACGAAGATTTTATAATATGTTAAGGTCCTGGAAAGCAATTCCCTATATTTAATGTCTTATTTTAAATAATAAAGTAAAAACGAGTTCTAAAATCTACGAGTGCATCAAATGCTGCCTGTGTCGCACCTAGGACACAGTAAAAGAAGGGTGTGAGCACATAAAATCTACTTCACAAGCCATACCATATCCTGCATGTGAATATTTTTAATATTCTATTCTATTTACATCATAAATTAATTAATCCAAAAAATTATTTAAGAGCTCTTTGAAAGCCTTTCTTGCGTTTCCTAGTTCAAAGAAGTCAAAGTAGCGGTTCTCATTCTTCCCGCTTCAAATCGGTGGAAGACAGTCTTTAATATTCCCTACCTCACTTAGCGCGGAATTAATTAAATATCACACTATAAAGGGTATTCCAATGGGAATGATACGTCTTTAAATATCCTTACCGGCAAAGAGTGTGTAAATTTTTCTGTCTTTTTCTTAGTACACGTAAACAAATTTGGCCAATTATATTGGAAAGGTACACAATTACACAATGCGTAGGTATCAAAATTCGCATTCTATTATACAAACGTATCATGAAATTTTCGATGAAAATGGGTATCCGACGGAATCGAAACAATGCTTGTAACGCTTGGTTAAACCCAAACCATGTTCCAGAAAATTAAGAAATTGATCTCGATTTTGAGGGAAAAAAAATACACTTAATCGACGAAGCGCATTTTCGGTTAAATTGTGGAATTTGTGATGAAAACAATTCACGCGAGATCTTATTGCTTTTATTGAATCGAGAAAAACTAACTTTTTGGTGGCAAGTTTAGTCTAGTGCCACGATTCTGCTTTGTTCGATGACGAGCCAAGAAAAACGTTAACTACGAGCGGCAAAAGATTCCGCGATTATTCGTAATTTCTTCTGACCCCATTAGCTGCAAATAGACCTTACCCAAGTCCTTTTTCAACAAAACCGCACACCTTGTCATACTGCGCGCCAACCAGTTGCAGTTGCAAAAATTTCGCGATTGTGAGATAAATTGACCTCAGGAAGGTTCGTTTTTAGGCCGTCTACGCAGATAAGTCAACCATTGCGCGGCTCAAAAAAAAACATTGTACGCGTGATTGCTGAAGTTGAACCCTAATTATGTGGGAAATTTATACAAAACTGAAAATCTCGTATTACCCAACGAAACTGTTGGAAGCTCTTCAGTCGATGTGCTGTTCCATGCGTAAATCAAGACTCAAGTGGTATTGCATAAACAACTTTTTATTTCATTTTAATACTGCCGATCTAAACGTTTATAAGTTATAATTACTCAGCGGCTACAAAAGAATTAATCACAACATCATATCAAACTTTAAACATGACCAAAAGTCAACTAATCCGACTATCAATAATTATCTTCAACGGAATGTTTCTTAATTTCGTGCACATACCTCCTAGTAGATATAATCTTAAGTAATATATCCTACATACATAGCTTTATTCTTATATAAACGAAATATATTTGATTGCTGCTGTATATTTCAATAATAAACCATATTTTCTGTTGTAGAATATACGCCAAAAATAATTGCGTTGTTTTGTCTTTGATAAAGGTTTGTCATCAGATAAGTTTATCATCGTTCTAAAATTCAAACGTGTATGTGAGTTGCTTTCTCCAGCGTGTTCTAGTTTCTAAAAAAAAATATACAATAGAAAGACACGATTTTGCTTAAACAGTTGCAACATCTGTTTGATGTGTTACGTATACGTACTACGTATGTACTAACTTGTATGATATTTTCGTGAATTTATTAAAACTGTTGAGGATTTTTGAGTTTTTAATATTATTGATTGCGAAATAACTATCAGAAATTGCATGTTTTTTTTTGTTTCAGTTAACAAATGCTAAAAAATACTTTAAAATTCACATAACTTCCAATCTTGATGATTTTTTCTAGATTAAAACATGCTAATTTGCACATATCGCGTTATCCAGTTAATATAGCACGATATATGATGCTGAATCATCGAAAGGAGAAGGCAAATCCAAAACGGTAATATAAATAACGAAATCTACAAGCTGCTACAAAGACTGGAAATGAAAATTAATTTTTTTGGTTTCAGATACGAACATCTTGCCAATGGTGCCAAAAAGTTCGATACTGACGGTTTAAATTCTGTAAAGTACGACATATATAGCTCGAAAAAGTATAAACTCTTCACCTGGTTCCTTGTAGACTTAAAAATTCCCGAACATAGATGATATGATCAAAGTTAATAATTATACTCATAATAATGTATGAATCTCTAAAATATGCTTTCCATACTGTTAATATAATATTTTTTTTCCAATTTTTCATTCCGTTTTTTAATAAAAATTCTGTTTATTTCGTTCTAGAAACAGAATTTTGTTGTTAGCGATCCAATATTTACCAATCAGAACGATATCAAATGAAACAAATTATTATTTTTACAATGTGTACATCTTTTCATCAATGAAAAAAACCTGTTTTCCGGAAAAGTATTGTTAGATTTATGCGTGTGACGTTCGGATTCAATTGTCTCAGTTTTTTCGGGAATGAGAGTAATTAAAATTTAACAGTACCCATTTTTCACTGGAATATTTGTTTTTAATAATTTTCGATCTGAACCAAGGAAATTATTGTACTCAGAGTTTAAAAATAATTTGTGAATAACACATAGGCACATCCATAGTTACTAAGAGTGAATAGGCTTGCATATAATGCGACTTTTTATTCATATTATTAATCGGCATGTTAGTAATGAAATTATAAATTAAAAATGAAATCGAATTTCTTTAACGTAATAATTATCTTTCGATAGAAGTCCTTGGACCGCATATAAACTAACAAGAATATTCAATGGAAGAATGCCTAACCGCTCTGCCACCTGACTTTTGAAAGCTCTAAACTGCTAATAATAAATAGTATGCTAATAAGATCTTTCGATACTTTCATCCATCGATTTAAAAAAAATATTTGCACTTAAAGCTTCTTTTGTTATAACAATTGGAATTGCAAATTTATTGCGAGGAATAATTAGTTTTCGTGAAAGGAAATTGGTAAAAATAGTAAAAAAGAAAAGAACAATATCGTTTAATAAAGTGCTCTTTAATTTAATAATATTTCATACAATATGGCAGGTTGGCGTAAGTCGCACGCTTTCAGGGCTCTGATATTAATTGGCATTTCACCAATATTCATATATTTAATTTGTTCATCACAAACAAACCAATTCGTATTTAAAAGGAGGTATGTCGTCAATCTCTTCTCTATTTAAATATTTGAAATTTACGTAATTTACAGCATTGAGGTAACACCAGAATGGAACAAAGACAATACATCGCATTCGTCAGTAAAAAAACAGAAATTACATAAATTGAACACCAAATGCCCAAATGTACCACCGAATTTAGGTATGCAATATTATCTTATCAACTATTTGTAGACGATTTAAATTAAAAGAAATTTCGTGAAATGCAATTAAATCAGCTTTTTGGTGAATATATTAATTTTAATTGTATGAGTTTATTACAAAAGGCAAAATCATATATACGAGTAATGTGATATTTATCTAATCGACTAACAATTCTCAATTAAAATACATATAAATAAATCGACCTTAAGCTGCATTCGTATGTGTGCGTCTCTGTGTGTTTGTAGAAAGCCTTTATTTAACCACATTTTGCATGCAGTTTGAAATAAAAAAGAAGTGATCACCAAGTTTCCACGTTTGCAGAATTTTTACATAGTGCGTTCATAAAAGAAGATAATTTTATTAATGTTAATGGGAAACATATACAATACCTAAATTAAGAAAGCCAGAACGCGATTAAAGTCGAAATGTATCATCGGTTGTTTCGAGACAAGTAGGTTTTTTATAAAGTAAGTTTTGTCAATAGAAAACTTGTACGAAACAGCTTTCAACATGAAATTAATTTTTAGATGATTATAAAGAAAGCCCGATGAAGTAAATTTAAAGTAGCATTTAAAGTAAAATTAGTAGCATTTACTCCGTCTTAGGGATTGAAATACAAAAATATCTGTAACCGGTTTTTAACCCTTTCCGGGGCGGTAGTATTCTGACTATACCACCTTTTTAAAAAAATAATCCTTTTAAGTTGGGCCATGAAATGTTCTAGATACCACTAAATCATACTCTTAGAACCCTTTTCTATACAGAAAAAAATATCTAGGAATGCATGTATAAGAAACAAGAGCCTCTGAGCTCATGGAAACAGTATAGTTTTGAGTAACAAAAATACAGATTTTTCATTTGATTTTACTGGATATTTGAACTTATTGCAGCCGCTTATTATCTCGACGGTGTAAAGGACGAATTGAATTTTTAGTTGAACCACTACGCCGCTATATACTTTAGAAACAAATGGTATATTTGCTATACCAGCGCCCATTTTAGTGACAACTTATATATTTCGACCAGTTCAAAAAATTATATTTATATATTTCGACCAGCTAAGTAATGGTTAATATACGTAGCATTTATATTGGCAAAATTTTTAAATTATACTGAATCACTACATCCTTTTAAGATCGATATAATAACGTTACCTGAATAGAATTCAGCTTCCAACACATAAACCAAGAAAGCTTAATAATAAGATACAGATAAAAAATAATAAACCATATGTAGATCCTGCGGTATGAACAACAGCATCACATTTGTCAATGAGAACCTCACTTCGCCGTTGTGCTCATTGCAGCACCAAGGATCACCAACGTCGTATAACGTGGATATACTCGAAATGCAATGTACCACTTTGTATGAGTGGTACAAAAGATCGTTAGATGGTGTTTCACCAATAAAAAAATCATTTAATAAAATGAAAATTTAGTATGTATCGTGGGCGGTGGTATAGTCAGTATACCATGTCCTTACGCTGGATATGAGAGAGGAAAAATTTTTTTGCGCATAAGTTATTTATTAAAATGGAATAAGTAACCGATTTACGAAGAATAAAATTTTAATATTTTCCTCCTTCATATCCTGCCCCGGAAAGAGTTAAGCGATTATATAAAAATCACGTGGAAGTAAAATGTTATTCGATATCCCGAACAACCATTTGTGCCCACTTTCAAATTGTGCGCAGCTACTGTGCGCAGATGCGCACGTGAAAATAAGAACTGTACGTAAGACTTGAATAGACTTTCTTCGCTCATTTCGATGCGCCTTTAGCACGTGCGCATGTGATCACATTGTGCATGACATGCGAGAATAGCCTTGCTTCACTCATTTCGATGTGTCTTTAGCACGTGCGCATGTCATACCTTAATGTGTGTACAGCTCATATGCGTCAAGGCGTTTTATTTACAGCGACGTTAATTGCGCCAAGTACGAGTCAGTCGCCATCATACACAATTTGTGTGCACAGTAAACACATCGCGGACACCCTGCACCTGTGTACTGTGTTAAATATCACCCACATTTGTGTGAATATCTACGGATTGCAAGGAGACGTATGAAGTGGTTAGGAAGTTATTTTTTTGATAACATCGAGGATCCAGATTCGATCATGGCAAGTTTTGAGTGACCTTTTTTGGGCAATAAGTTCGTCCCCACGAGGTTTCGGGAGGATCTCTGTCCCCTTTTTTGTACTTAGTGACGGTGGTACCCCTTTCTAAAATTAAGTATATATTTACCTTCCTGAAATTTATAAAAATAAATTCCTGTAGAAATCATCAAAATCTAACATCGTCCGTTTAAGGGGGTATTTACATTAAACTCAATACAGAATTCAAAAAAAAATTTGTTTTCTTATTTCGGTAGATAAACATGTGTAGAATATGGTACTCAAACGGTTTTTTCGAAATCAACTTTATACGTGAGCTATCGTATCATTTAGGCACCTACTTTACGAGTATTTATGGATTTCTAATGGCAAAAAGTACTAAAGAAAAAATTTAAACGTGTTTTTATCGAAACTACGTTTTGCGAACTTGCGTAAGTTCTAGAGCCTTGAACTCAATAAGCTATCGACTTAATTTTTTTAAAATTTACGACTTGTACAGGTTACGTAAAGTAGACCTCTTTTTTGAAAATGTTGACGGCGCTCGCCATATAACTGGCCACCATGACATCATTTTGAATAAAAAAAATTTTTTTTTGTTCTTAAATACTTAATGAATATATTGCAATTCAACATTTGGATTTTATTTGTATCCTCTTTGAAAAAAAAACATGTGTATTGTCTTATTTTTTTGTTAGCTAGATGTAAATACCCCCTTAATTCGCAAAGTGCTTACTTAACTCCAAGAAATAAGTTTGCAGGATGGCTCTCCTCGGAGAATGAGTTTTTTTTACACGTTTGCCAAAAATATTTTGAAGCCCAACAATTTTCAAACAAAGTCCGTTATTTTTTTTTCTTATCGAATGATTGAAAAAATTCTTATTCTTTTTTTGCAGTTGGACCAATCGATGCTAACACCGATATGTCATTAGATACAATAGATGAATTAGAGCACAGTTTAAGTAAGATACTTTATCCGGGAGGCTGGTATCGTCCAACACATTGTATTCCACGCCATCGAATCGCTATAATCGTACCATTTAGAAATCGATTTATACATTTAATGATATTTTTAAAAAACATTCATCCGTTTCTAATAAAACAACAAATCGAATATCGCATCTTCGTAGTCGAGCAACAGCCAGATGGATTGGATTTTAACAAAGGCTCTTTATTCAACGCTGCTTTTCTAGAAGCCTCAAAACTATCAGAATGGAGCTGCTACATATTTCATGATGTTGATTTAATACCGATAGACGATCGGAACTTATATGGATGTATGAATCATCCACGGCACTTGTCTGTTTCTATTGACGTCATGGATTTTAAGTAAGTGCAATTTTATCATTATGATTTTGTATGACATATATACATTATCTTCCCTTTTTCAGACTTCCCTATGTTAATTTAATTGGTGGCGTTTTAGCAATGACACAGACACAATTTGAAACAGTGAATGGTTACTCGAACTCTTTTTGGGGATGGGGTGGCGAGGATGATGATTTGTCTTATAGGTAATTTATAAAAATGGATAACTATTTTTAAGTACATATACATAAGTTTAAATGAAACATATTTCGGTATAACTTTTAAATTGTTCTTCAGTTTCGACTCCTGAGGGTTGGGGGTGCAAAGTTTCAGCTTTCACAAGGTCTTTTTCATTCCTTGGGTTTCTTTCTCGGCCATTCGGTCGTTCGATTCACACTTTTTGATTGCGGATTCTAGTCCACATTTTGTTTGGAATTGTTTATTCAAACTATCTTTTAGTTATGATGGAATTTTGGCCTAGAATTTCATATTTTATTTTAAAATGTCTAGCCTGCCTTAAAGATCTAATCAAAAACCTCCAACAGGAGACATTGCTTTACAAAAGACTGAAGTTTTTTGATAAGTTCGCCGGTTACTTTTCACGGTCACTTTTTAATAGACGTCAACGAACAGGGCGAAGTAAAACAACGGATCACACTAGCAAATAAGACGTATTTCATGGTTTTTCCGATCTTAAAATCAAAAAAAGTGCACAGGCAGAGCAAACTTCTCATATACAAGAACATAATGAGACCTGTGCTACTCAAGCGAAACGTGGACTCTCACACAAGCGTCTGAAAATTCAATAGACGCATTTGAACGATGAATTTTTCGAAGAATTTCGGGACCAGTAAGAGAAGGCACACTGAATGGCGTATCCGGTACAACAATGAGTTGTATAACATCTATGACGGCCCAGCCGCATCAACTCTTATAAAATTTCGTAACCTACAATGGGCAGGTCATGTGGAGCGAATGGACGACGGAAGAATTCCCTAACGCACACTGAAAGGTAGAGCTCAGTGCAAACGACCGGTGTGAAAACTGGGGAAAAGATACGAGGACTCAGTTGACTCAGATTGCAGATCGCTTCTAAGATGCACAAATTGGAGGACGCGAGAGCTGAACCGAGACTTCAGACAATGTATCCTGCAGGTCCTGGCCCGATTTGGGCTGTCGCGCCATTGATGATGATGATGAAATTTTCCACGTTGTTTTTATTCTGGCGGTTTCAATAAAGCTGACTGACTGTAAATTACAAAAAATAACTAAGAATTAATCAACTCAATCTTAACTTTTACCATAACGCTCATATCAATTTAAAGAATAATGAAATTACGTATAAACTTTTGCCATAATTTTCGTTACAGATTAGAAAATGCCAACTACAAAATTATCCGTTGGTACAGCGAAATTTCGCGTTACAAAATGATAAGACACCTTAAAGAAGTACCAAACAAAAAACGGTAACATACGAGTACAATGTGTTGAATTATTATTAACAAAAAATATAATTATTTCAGATTCAAACTAGTTCAAGATGGTCAAGAAAAATTCTACACAGATGGGTTAAATAGTGTAAAATATGATTTAGTCAAAACGAAAAGCAATGTGCTTTATACTTGGTTTCTTCTTAGAGTTAAACAATCTAATGATACGATTAGTTAATAAAAAGAAGATCAATTGAAAAAACAAACAAATTTTTTCACTGAAGAAATAGAAGATATGAAGATCAAAACACGAATATCTCGTTGATTTGACTATTACTATTGTGAGATTAAAGTTGAAATGTGGTTTTTGTTTGATCAAATTTTCTTACAAAGCCTTGCACTGGCATAAGTTGCGTATCTACTACTCATATTTTACTTAACAATTCTTTTACTTTTTTATTTTCTGCAGTGGTGGTCTATAGTCTAATTGAAAACTACTAAAATATTAACTTTATAAATGTCTAGCACTACTGTCTACTACTAGAACAATTCTCAACCGATATCAACAGTAGTTATATCTATCATGATATCTTCTTATTTTTCGTCAAATTTATCGAAACAACGTATCATGTAATTGTGTATTGTCTATAATATTTGTATTCAATTAAAGATAAAAAAATAAATCAAATTTCACAAACATTCTGCTGTTCCACATTATTTCATTTATGTTCGTACCCAGAAGCGGTAATTTACTTCATAACTGAAATTATTAGAAACCTGTTAGTTAGAATTTCATATCTTTTATGGCAAATGTACAAACAAACTGCATGTACAAATCAGTTCATGAAATTTTCGATTTGTAGATTATGAATCAGAAAGAGCATTTTTCAGAACGTATACATTTTGGGCAATTACAGAGAGTTGTTCTTTTCTGTACATTTTAACATTTATCTTAGAGATAACTTTTTTTTTAATTTACTAAACTCGTAATTATAAAAACGTATCGTGCATGTATATGTTTGTTCTTTTGTTGAATTACCAAAATCATTTCCAATACTGAAATCTGTTATATATTTCAATCATCCAAGAAAGAGCAATTATGTTGGTAGGTAATTAAACTTCTGTTTTTGTTCATTTCGATAATAATTTTCAATTTTCAAATAATGTTTAATTGACGTGCTGTGGTTATTGTATGTTTTATTAGTGTAACGGTTGGAGCAAATGGCAAGGTTTCAAAGCTCTGTTATTAGTTGGTATTTTATTTTTACTCATGTATTTGATTCACTCATCAAAGAAATTCATCGTAATTAAAAGGTTCGTCATCAATTTTTTATTATATCATCTAATTGATACAACATTTACATTACAGTAACGAGAATAATATTTCGAGCGTGGAAGACCTGGACCTGGAATGGAACTGGAACAATATAACGCGACCGGATTTCTCACCTGCAATTAAATCAAATTTAATTGTAATGAATAAAACATTAGATTTTAATGTTTGCCCCATAGAACCGCCAAATCTAAGAAAGTTCAAAAAGGTTGATAACTATTTGTTTTTGTGTTCAATATACACCAATAATCAAACGAATGAGATTGCCAAATTAAACATTAAAGTGTAAAAAAATTAGAATTGAAGCAGTAACAATATTTTAGAAACGCGCTGTTTCCTATGATATGCTATAATTGGTCAAATAGGAACTGAAGAATTGTTATTTGATGTGCAGTGATTGTGAAAACCCGAAATACGCTTGCTGCTTATGGAAATTATAAAAATAAATATTTCTTCTTTTATGTAGTTGGACCAATAGGAATAAACACCACTTTAACATTAGACACAATGAACGAATTAGAACACCGACTATGTAATACACTTGCTCCCGGAGGCTGGTATCGTCCGAAAGATTGCATTGCGCGTCATCGTGTCGCTATTGTTGTACCTTTTCGAAATCGATATTCACAAATGATGATATTTTTAAAACATATTCATCCGTTTCTAATAAAACAACAAATCGAATATGGCATCTTCGTAGTTGAGCAGACAGATGGATTGGATTTTAATCGTGCCTCTTTAATGAACGTGGGTTTTCTAGAAGCCTTAAAACTATTTGAATGGAACTGCTTTATATTTCATGATGTTGATTTATTACCGATAGACGATCGTAACCTTTATACATGTCTGGATCAACCACGACATATGTCTGTAGCGGTTGATACAATGCATTTTAGGTAAGAAAAACTCAAAATTATCGTCCATTTTATATTCTATTGTTTTTTTTTGCAGACTTCCTTATGACACTATATTTGGTGGCGTCTCAGCAATGACGACGGAACAATTTAAAACAGTAAACGGTTTCTCAAACTCTTTTTGGGGATGGGGTGGTGAAGATGATGATATGTACAACAGGTAGATATTTGGGAAAATTTTATCAACCAATTTATAATATCATAGTAAAATAAAGCTGTAAGATCATTTGTCAGTAACATTCACAAAAGTTCGTTACAAAGCTTGTAGAAACATAATATCTTAGAACTACTGTCGTAATTTCGACAACACTATTAATAACTGTTGTGGCCCGAACTACTTGGTCCGGTTTTTTTGGTCCTGAGATAAAAAGTACCGCCTTTCGATACAAATGAAAACCATGAGCCACGCACGAAAATTCAGCGCATCATGAAAAACTTTCTCGAGACCGAAAAAAATCGAATCGTGTAGTTCAGACCTTCGAAAAAAGTATTTTTTTTTAATTTTAATTGTTAAAATTTTTATGGTAGAGTTAATCAGCGAGAAATATAGAGTCGGCGCTACAATTATTTATAGAATGCACTTTGCTTAGCATAATATGTGAATAACTTAATATAATTTGTATTACCTTAAACTCAATTTTTCTTAACGAATTCACTACTCTTTCATAGTTTTTCGAAGAGGAATAACAATTAATGATGTTCGTTTCAAAATTGTTTACATACATATCTAGGCCGCCAAAATTATTTACCCATAATACTTGCCACTATAAAAATATTTAAAAATTAATTTCTGATATTTTTTGAATTTTAAGTAATTTCTGATTAATATAATTAATCATAAACTTATTTCCAAATAGATACTTTGTATTTCCAACCATTGCAGAATTAGCTCATGCTGCCTTAAGGTGAAATTACAGTGAGAGCGATAATCGCGAAGCGTGCGATGATCCATAATTCATGCACTAACGCAATCCAAGTTATAGTGAGCGCGCCACAACTGCCATTTAGATATGCCATTTAGTTATTTTATTAATTTCTTCCACGAGCACCTTCTCTGGGTTCAGATTTACAAGCTCCTCCCTTCTGGAGAGGAATCGTTTTGAGGATCTTTGACTTTACTTTATGAAATTCAATAGCGTTACAAATTTCAGCTCAGTCTTCTTGCCGTATTGTTAATTTTACTGAGACTGCTTCGACTTTATTCATATCTCATGAAGCTTGCGCCAAATGTGTGAAGACTAATTTGAGGAAAAGCTGGGTACTTATACAATAGAAGGAAAGAACCCTCCATCAAACTCAATTCTCAACACTCCTCGTAATTTTCATACGAAATTCCGCTAAATTTTTCAATGCATTGAAGCCTTGAAGAAAAGAGTACGAAATTCTTAGGTAACAAATTTTTTTTATGAATATTCACAATAATTATTAAATAATCGTAAAGTAAAACAACAAAATTTACCCCGATTTTCGAATGCAACAACTTACTTTAAAAATTTTCCAAATATGGATCGGCGTTTTGCAAACTACTCTTCCCTCCTCTGCATAAAAACTAAAAAGCACACCTATAGTAAAATGATGCTGTTTAGTACAGATAGTTTATTTTGGCGATGGACTATCAATCCAACCCTCACAAAAATTTATAGTGTTTCCTTGCTTCAAAAGATAGCCCAACTCGTGTAAAGAAATAATTAGGTCCCTTAAAATAGTCTCAGGAAAATTTATTTATTTATTAACGTAATATACATATATTCTAATTCATACTAACATTAATTTATCAATAACAGATTAAAAAATGCTAATTATCGAATTATCCGTTGTTCAGGCGAAATCGCGCGATATACGATGCTAAAACATAACAAGGAGAAAGCAAATAGAAAACGGTAAGACTTCTGAAATTATTACCCACTTTAATAATAGTGGGTAATAATTTCTCATTTTCACCAAATTTCAGACATGAACTAATTGCCATTGGTAAAACAAAATTCCACATAGATGGCCTAAATAGCATAGAATATGATCTTCACAACTGGAAAAAGTATAAACTTTTCACTTGGTTCCTTGTGGAAATCAAAAATACAAGTAGGTTTCAGTAGACCCGTGATAAAATTGTATAGAGCGAATATCTAATTCTTATTTTTTATATTCGTAGTGAAAATAAATGTTTTACTTTATAATTTGATCATTATTAATTGCTATACTGCAGGTTCTAATATTATAGAAACGATAAAATATTGAAAAAGGCAATACGTATTCTTGGAACGGATAAAGAAAGCATTCGACTGGGAAATATCAATTGGATGAATCCACATCAATAGATGGTAGTAGATATTTCGAAAACGTCGGTAGGGGATGACAGGAATTTAATACTACAGGTACTACTACTCCTCAAGTATCCATGCATAAGGTGGTCATTTATTTCAATGCTGTAAAAAGGAAATTACAGGAGAATTCTATGAAATGTCCTTATAGCTTTACCTAAATACCAGGTTTCAATTATTCGTCATTAGCTGTTCTCGAGATATAAAAATATATATTTTTTCCTTTTCACCCTCACTCCTTATACCCCCACCCTCAATTCTTTTCTCTGCTAGGTATATACCAGACCTTCCTCCCGTGCAAATTCTAAGCATCTACCTTAAATAGTTCTTGAGATATAAGACGTGATTTTTCAGAAAAGTTCCTTAAACCCCCCTCCCCCCACTACCATGCGTATATAGATACACAAAACATGTTCCATCTTTCTAGCGTAATTGGTTCGTGAGATATTCGGGCCTATTACGAAACATTTGAACTCGACTCGAGCTAAAGTTGGTATTATGAAACTCGACAATTGGAAAATCACTTCATTTCCCGCAGTCGAGTGAATTTGACATTTCTTTCATAATACGCAGTTTTTTTTACTCACGCTTTTTTCAACTCAAAGTCGAGCGAAACTCGACAAGTAGGCACTCGTCGAGTTTCATAATTGCAGAATGTGAGTTTTTTGGTCGAGTCGAGTTTCATAATAGGCCCGATTGTAATCTAAAATATTTCACCCCTCCCCTCCTGGTATACCTAGCTTCAACTTTGTGTCTTTAACCGTTTGGAAGATAAGGATTTTAGAATGTCTTTATCTAATCTGAGAAGAGTTTCGGACGCAGTTTATCCCCACTCCCACACTCCTTCACCCAGATCAACAATTTTGGTGCAAATGGCTCCACAATCAAAGCTGTATATAAATCCCAAGTTTCGGCCTCCTATCATAAGCGGTTTCTGAGATATTGATACCAAAGTATAAAACGTTCCCCTCCACCCCCGTTTTTTAATACAAATTCCGATTACCTCGCCTTAAGAACAGAATTTACCAATCACAACGATATTAAATGTTTTTACAGTATGTACATATATCTTTTCATCAATGAAAAAAAGTATGTACATTTTTTTTACAGTAACATCTTTTCATCAATGAAAAACATGTTTTCCGAAAAAATACTGTTAAGAATATATTTGTGTGGCATTCGCTTTCAATTGCCGCAGTTTGTCCGAGACATCACATACAATTTAAAAGTGCGTATTTTTAACCGGAAGTTTTGTTTTTAATTATTTTAACAAATTTTGATCTTTTCACTGAATCAAGAAAAATATTGTAGTCAGAGCTGATCCGATTTGTCCCTAAAATTTATAAATATAAAATTTATGATTTGCAAATAACAGTGCGTGTTTTTATTGATATTATTAATCGGCATGTTAGTAATGAAGTGATAAGTTAAAAGTGAGATCGAATTTATAAGTATCTTCCGATAGAAGCCCAAGGACTGCATACAAAACTAACAAGTTCTTTCGATACTTTCAACGATATAAAAAAAATATTTGCAATTAAAGTTTCTTTTGCTATAACATGTGGAAATATAAATTTTCTTCGAGTAATAAATGGTTTTATTGAGTGTAGGAAATTAATAAAAATAGAAAAAAAGGAAAAGAACAATGTCGTTTAATGCAGTGCTCTTCAATTCAAATATATTTCACACATATGGCAGGTTGGAGTAAGTCACAAACTTTCAAGGCTCTGATATTAGTAGGTCTTTTACTATTATTAATATATTTAATTTGTTCATCCCAAACAAACAAATTCGACTTTAAAACAAGGTATGTCTTCAAATTCTACTCTATTTAAATATTTTAAGTTCACATTTCCAGGATTGAGGTTAGTGAAACACCGGAATGGAACAAGAAACAAGAATTACATAAATTGAACATCAGTATTTGCCCAGTGATACCACCAAATTTAGGTATGCAATATTATATTATTAACTATTTGTACACGATTTGAAAAGAAATTTCCTAAAGTGCAATTAAATCAAATTTTTGGTGAATACATATACCTATGATATTATTTTTAATTTTATGAGTTTATTACAAAAATCAAAATCATATATACGGGTAATGTAATATTTATAACTACTAACAATTTATCAATTGAATTACATATAAATAAATCGACCTGAAGCCTAGTATCCAGATCGAGTGAAATTTCGCTTACCTCGCTCATTCCGCTGTGAAATTAGTTCGTGAACGTTGCCGAAAGATGTTGTTTGATAAAACACAAAAAAAACAACAATTTATTTTAATTTTAAAATCAATTTATTTTAAATAAGAAATAATCGGTATAATGTGTTCCAAATGGCAATACGTGAAAAGGACAATGTTTTGTGGACCAGACAGGGTTTTTTTGTATGTGTTTTATGATTTCACTCGATCTGGATACTAGGCTTTAAGCTGAATTCGTGCGTGTGTGTGTGTTTTTTTGTGTATAAAGGGTTATTCAATAGTTACATATCAATTTTGTATTTGAATACAAACGCACCCTTAAACTTTTTTGCTGGTCTGTTAATGTTAAAACGTCAGTCAAGGCTTACATTTTTATCATGGTGAAGTTCGCGAACGAGCAATGGGTTATTCAATGACTGACGTTTTGACATTGACAGACCAGCAAAAAAGTATAAGGGTGCGTTTGTATTAAAATACAAAATTGTTATGTAACTATTGAATAACCCTTTATATGGGAGTGTAGGTGTTTGTAGAAAGCCTTTATATAACCATGATTTGAATTCAGTTTGAAATAAAAAGAAGTGATCACAAACTTTCCTCGTTTCACTCAGAGAAAAATGTAATAAAATTCAGCATAATCGGTTGTGTATGTGGAATATGCGGGAAGTGTGAAGAACATGCGAGAAGAAGTTTGTAGAGCTTTAAACGCTTTTGGGTATTGGAAGGTTGTAGTTTTCTGTGGAAACTTCGATTTCAGTGATGAGTAAGCTGTTCGGATTTACAGGCTATATTCCTAGAATGCAGAAACTAAAAATTTAGTTAATCAATATTTTGATTTCATTACCCTACTTTCTTCCAACAGGAAGTCGTTTATGATTTTTGTGGGGTATGTATTATAAAAATAATACATAACAACAACGATTTTTAATAAAGAGAATAGCAAAAACAAGATAATGCATCAATAATTATCAAGCAGGTTGTGGCAAACACCGCGCTCGCTCTTTGTAGAAAGATTCCCAAAGTACACTGCCCTATTTTAATGGAAACGCTTGAGGATCCACGCTAATCGGTCGGTATTAGTCTGAACTACATTTTGCGACTGAAGATTGGCGAAAAGAAATTTCTGTATACACTGGCGCTGGCATCTACTCATCTAAAGGAGTCGTTCAAGCTATCAGATGGCTGCAGTATATTACAAGCGGAGGTTCTGGCTGTGCATTAGGTAGTAAACATCTTGTTAATGAATTAACTCTACATTGACAGTCTGGAGACTATTAAGACGTTGTTAGGATCGGTTACTATTAAATATCAGCAAGTAAAGTACAAAAATGGTGGCGACTGGCGATCGGGACAAAGCAATATATCAGAGAACGAGTTGGCGAGCACAAGGCCGGAACATCAAGGATGTCAACTAAATTTTGGGTTGATAAGCTGCAGGGTTTCTAGTATTTTCATGGCTCAAGCTGAGCAGCCACAAAATTAGGAACATATTAGCGTGTAGTAGTGGTCACTCGGAATACAATTTCGAAGCTCGGCATTTTTCAAACAAAATCCGTTACTTTTTTCCTTATCGAATGATCGTAAAACTCTTTATTCTTCTGTTGCAGTTGGGCCTATCAATGTTAACAGCACTGTATCACTAAATACAATAGATGAATTAGAGCATGGTTTAAGTAAGATACTTTATCCGGGAGGCTGGTATCGTCCAAAACATTGCATTGCACGCCGTCGTGTTGCTATAATCGTACCGTTTAGAAATCGATTTATACATATAATGATATTTTTAAAAAATATTCATCCGTTTCTAATAAAACAACAAATCGAATATGGCATCTTCGTAGTTGAGCAGACAGATGAATTGGATTTTAATCGTGCCTCTTTAATGAACGTTGGTTTCCTAGAAGCCTTAAAACTATCGGAATGGAACTGCTTTATATTTCATGATGTTGATTTAATACCAATAGACGATCGGAACTTATATGGATGTATGGATCAACCACGGCATATGTCCGTAGCGGTTGATATAATGAATTTTACGTAAGAAAAACTCAAAATTATTGTCCGTTTATATTCTATTGTATTTTTTGCAGACTTCCTTATGCCACTATATTTGGTGGCGTCTCAGCAATGACAACGGAGCAATTTGAAAGAGTGAATGGTTTCTCGAACTCCTTTTGGGGATGGGGTGGCGAAGATGATGATATGTATAATAGGTAATACATAAAAATTGATAACTATTTTTAAGTATAACTATTAAATTGTTCTTCAGTTTCGACTCCTGATAGTTGGAGGTGCAAAACGTCTTTTTCATTCCTTCGATTTATCTCGATCATTCGTTTTATGTGTTCCGACACACTTTTTCATTGTGGATTCTAGTCCAGAATTTGTTTGGAATTGTTATCACAAACTATCTTTTAGTTATAGAAAAATTTTTGGCTCATATTTCATCTTTGAATATGTATCCTGCCTCAAAGATCTGTTCAGAATACCTCCAAGAAGAGACATTGCTTCACAAAAGACTGAAATCTCTTGTTAATTCATCAGCCACCTTCCATGTTGTATAATGACTCAAATATTACTCTTGACTCAAACAATCAAATATTTTTGATGTCCTTAATTTTCAAGAAAGGAGACAAAATAACCTATACCACATTTTGTCAATTTAGAGTTATCAGTGTACGAATATTCGTATCTTCAGTTTCTACATATGAACCAATGGAGAAAGGAAAAACAGTGCTCTTTCGAAGATTTGTTGCTGCTTTCAATGTAATTTTTAGACCACCGTTGACAAGCCCTATGTCGAACCAACGACCTCGTGGTAGCCAATACGCTATCGAGGTTCGGCCCGCTGGATTAATAATGGTCGCGGTAATTCAACACTAACCCGAATTAAATCAGCTATTAATAAAAACAACAGGAAACTTTTTACTCTGTTTTTATTCTGGTGGTTTCAATAAAACTGACTGACTGTTATCACTAAAAATACCTAAAAATTAATCAATTTAATCTTAACTTTTACCATAACGCTCATATCAATTTAAAAAATAATGAAGTTACGTATAAACTCTTGCCATCATTTTCGTTACAGAGTTAGAAATGCCAACTATAAAATTATCCGTTGGGATGGCGAATTTGCGCGTTACAAAATGACAAGGCACTCTAAAGAAATACCAAATAAAAAACGGTAACATACGAGTATAATGTGAAGAATTATTATTAACAAAAAATATAATTGTTTCAGTTTCGAACTAATTAAAAGTGGTAAAAAAAAATTTCACATAGATGGTTTAAATAGTATAAAATACGATTTAGTTAAATCAGAAAAAAATATGCTTTTTACTTGGTTTCTTGTTAGTTTTAATCAAACTAATAATACGATTAGTTAATAAAAAGACGATCAATTGAAAAAACAAACAAATTTGTATCACTGAAGAAGTAGAAAATATGACGACTCGTTGACTTCCCAGCAAGAAATTTACCAGTTAAGTCCGCCAGAGCTAGGCCATAGCATTAACCGTTAATCTTTCAGTTAAAACGTATACGCCTTGGGTCAAAATTAACTTATATACTTCGTATCGGTGTACATGCGTTGATTCTCTAGCTCTTTCTTTTAATATTGCTGTCTTCTTTACTCCTGGTTAACGGTAACCGGTATTTGACTGGTAAAATACGTAAACCGATACCAAAATTCTTGAGACGCAGAATAACAACTAGATTTCGGAAGTCGAATGACGCGTGCTTCTTACATATTTATTCTTTTCCTTGGAACCATTTAAAAATTAATGTGTACAAAATTTCAAATTCTTAGCCTGAAGCGTTCAAAAGTTATCGGAAAATATTGTTGTACACGTGTCTTAAGAATTTTTTGTATGAAAGCTACCGGAAGGAGTAAAAGGATTTCACTGACTAGTAAAATCAAATTTTTTTCACTCAAAACTAATTTGTACAAAATTCTGAAGTCGTTGCTGAACGATTACTTGATTATAGTGAGTTCCGTAAACTAAGTGAAAACATTTTGACAGGATATTTGTATGGCAGCTACACGAAGGACTAAAAGGATTTTCTTTATAATCATACATTTAGCTCCAACTAATGAAAAATCATCACATACAAAATTTCAAAGTTGTAGCGTAAACCCTTCTGAAGTTATCGGCCAATATACTTCAACACGTGTTTTAAGGACTTTTTGTATGGCAGCTATAAGAAGGAGCAGGACGATTTTGCCCGTTAACGAATTTAGCCTTACAAATTCGACCAAACATCCAGATTCAAAATTTTAAGATACTAGGTCAAGACGTTCCTGAGTTATCGCGCTAACGGACAGACCGACGGACGGACGTCAAGCAGATTTGGAGTTTTTAGCCACAAATAAACAAAAAGTAATATATAACTTTTTTCGTTCGAGCCTCGGTTCTATGCGTTACAAACTTTTGGATGGATTAAACTTATAATAGTTACTCTCAGATTTCATCTAGAGTATAAAAATTCTAATTATCGAGTTATCCGTTGTTAAGGCGAAATCGCGCGATATACGATGCTAAAACATAACAAGAAGAAAGCAAATAGAAAACGGTAAGACTTCTGAAAAATATTATTGAAGTGGGTAATAATTTCTCATTTTCACCAAATTTCAGACATGAACTAATTGCCATTGGTAAAACAAAATTCCGCATAGATGGCCTAAATAGCATAGAATATGATCTTCACAACTGGAAAAAGTATAAACTTTTCACTTGGTTTCTTGTGGAAATCAAAAATACGTGTAGGTTTCAGTAGACCCGTGATAAAATTGTATAGAGCGAATATCTAATTCTTATTTTTCATATTCGTAGTGAAAATAAACGTTTTACTTTATAATTTGATCATTATTAATTGCTATACTGCAGGTTCTAATACATATTATAGAAACGATAAAATATTGAAAAAGGCAATATGTATTCTTGGAACGGATAAAGAAAGCATTCGACTGGGAAATATCAATTGGATGAATCCACATCAATAGATGGTAGTAGATATTTCGAAAACGTCGGTAGGCGATGACAGGAAATTAATACTACAGGTACTACCACTCCTCAAGTATCCATGCATAAGGTGGTCATTTATTTCAATGCTGGAAAAAAGAGATTACAGGAGAATTCGATGAAATGTCCTTATAGCTTTACCTAAATACCAGGTTTCAGCTATTCGTCATTAGCGGTTCTCGAGATATAAAAATATATATATTTTCCTTTTCACCCTCACTCCTTATACCCCCACTCTCAATTCTTTTTTTTGCTAGGGATATGCCAGGCCTTCCTTCCATGTAAATTCTGAGCATCTACCTTAAACAGTTCTTGAGATATGAGACGTGATTTTTCAGAAAAGTTTCTTAAACCCCACAAAACATGTTCTATCTTTCTAGCGTAATTGGTTCGTGATATTCGGGCCTATTACGAAACTCGAGTCGAGTGAGTAACTCGACTCACATTTGAACTCGACTCGAGCTAAAGTTGGTACATATTATGATACTCGACAATTGGGAAATCACTTCATTTCCAGCGAGTGAATTTGACATTTCTTTAAATTAAATACTCACTCGCTCGGCTGACATAATACGCAGTTCTTTTAACTTGCGCTTTTTTTTCAACTCAAAGTCGAGTGAAACTCGACAAGTAGGCACTCGTCGAGTTTCATAATTGCAGAATGTGAGTTTTTTGGTCGAGTCGAGTTTCATAATAGGCCCGATTGTAATCTAAAATATTTCACCCCTCCACTCCTGGTATACCTAGCTTCAACTTTGTGACTTTAACCGTTTGGAAGATAAGGATTTTAGAATGTCTTTATCTAATCTGAGACGCGTTTCGGACGCAGTTTTTCCCCACTCCCACACTCCTTCATCCAGATAAACAATTTTGGTGCAAATGGCTCCACAATCAAAGCTGTATATAAATCCCAAGTTTCGGCCTCCTATCTATCATAAGCGGTTTCTGAGATATTGATACCAAAATCTAGATATCAAAGTCTAAAACGTTCCCCTCCACCCCCCGTTTTTTAATACAAATTCCGATTACTTCTCCTTAAGAACAGAATTTACCAATCACAACGATATTAAATCTTTTTACAGTATGTATATCTTTTCATCAATGAAAAACATGTTTTCCGGAAAAATACTGTTAAGAGTATATTTATGTGACATTCGGTTTCAATTGCCGCAGTTTGTCCGAGACATCACATACAACTTAAACAGTGCGTATTTTTAACAGGAAGTTTTGTTTTTAATTATTTTAAAAAATTTTGATCTTTTCACTGAATCAAGAAAAATATTGTAGTCAGAGGATCCGATTTGTCCCTAAAATTTATAAATATAAAATTTATGATTTGCAAATAACAGTGCGAGTTTTTATTGATATTATTAATCGGCATGTTAGTAATGAAGTGATAAGTTAAAAGTGAGATCGAATTTATAAGTATCTTCCGATAGAAGCCCAAGGACTGCATACAAAACTAACAAGTTCTTTCGATACTTTCATCGATATAAAAAAAATATTTGCAACTAAAGCTTCTTTTGTTATAACATTTGGAAACATAAATTTTCTTCGAGTAATAAATGGTTTTATTGAGTGTAGGAAATTGCTAAAAATAGAAAAAAAAAACGAAAAAAGGAAAAGAACAATGTCGTGTAATGCAGTGCTCTTCAATTCAAATATATTTCACACATATGGCAGGTTGGAGTAAGTCACAAACTTTCAAGGCTCTGATATTAGTAGGTCTTTTACTATTATTGATATATTTAATTTGTTTATCTCAAACAAACAAATTCGACTTTAAAAGAAGGTATGTCTTCAATTTCTACTCTATTTAAATATTTTAAGTTCACATTTCCAGGATTGAGGTTAGTGAAACACCGGAATGGAACAAGAAACAAGAATTACATAAATTTAACCTTAGTACTTGCCCAGTGATACCACCAAATTTAGGTATGCAATATTATCTTATTAACTATTTGTAGACGATTTAAATTAAAAGAAAGCTCGGCATTTTTCAAATAAAATCCGTTACTTTTTTCCTTCACGAATGACTGTAAAAATTCTTATTCTTTTGTTGCAGTTGGACCAATCCATGCTAACACCAATATATCACTAAATACAATAGATGAATTAGAGCATAGTTTAAGTAAGATACTTTATCCGGGAGGCTGGTATCGCCCAACACATTGCATTGCACGCCGTCGTGTAGCTATAATCGTACCATTTAGAAATCGATTTATACATTTAATGATATTTTTAAAAAACATTCATCCGTTTCTAATAAAACAACAAATCGAATATGGCATCTTCGTAGTCGAGCAGCAGCCAGATGGATTGGATTTTAACAAAGGCATTTTATTCAACGCTGCTTTCCTAGAAGCCTCAAAACTATCAGAATGGAGCTGCTACATATTTCATGATGTTGATTTAATACCGATAGACGATCGGAACTTATATGGATGTATGAATCAACCACGGCACTTGTCTGTTGCTATTGACGTCATGGATTTTAGGTAAGTGCAGTTTTGTCACTATGATTTTGTATTACATATATACATTATCTTGCCTTTTTCAGGCTTCCCTATGCTAATTTAATTGGTGGTGTTTTAGCAATGACAAAGAAACAATTTGAAAGAGTGAATGGTTACTCGAACTCTTTTTGGGGATGGGGTGGCGAGGATGATGATTTGTCTTATAGGTAATTTATAAAAATGGATAACTATTTTTAAGTACATATACCTAAGTTTAAATGAAACATATTTCGGTATAACTTTTAAATTGTTCTACTGATGGTTGGGGGTGCAAAACTTCTACTTTCACAAGACCTTTTTCATTTCTTGGATTTACATATATCTCGATCATTCGGATTCATTTGTTCCGTGGTCCAGCCATCATACTTTTTCATTCTGGATTCTAGTCCAGAATTTGTTTGGAATTGTTATCACAAACTATCTTTTAGTTATAGAAAAGATTTTAGCTCATATTTGATCTTTGAATATATATCCTGCCTCAAAGATCTGATCAGAATACCTACAAGTAGAGACATTGCTTTTCAAAAGACTGAAATCTCTTGATAAGTTCATCAGTCACCTTCCATGTGGTATAATTACTCAAATATAACTCTTGACTCAAATAATCAAATATTCGAACCAACGACCTCGTGGTAGCTAGGGTTACTGTATACACACCACTGAGATATATCAAATGGAGGCCTTGATTTGCTATCTCACATGGCCGACGTTTTTAAAATGTCAATATCCGAAAAAGGTGTCCATGATAACCCGAGGTTCTGCATTATTGAACAAAATTTTGATGATTTTAAACATTCATTAGATTTAAAATTGGTAATGCAAATAAAATAATTTTTGATTGAAACATTTCTTTATGTTTCTTTCACAAATTCAATTCATTTTAAGTTTAGAGAAACTTCGAAAGTTATCCGGGGTACAAATTAGGATTGAGCCACGGATGACCTGAATCTTAAGAAGGAAAGAGTTAGTAGCACGGTATGCATGTATTAAGGCGAGAAGGAAAACAATGACAGAACTATCAGATTAGCCAACATGAAAAATGAAATCGAATTTTTAGGTGTAATTTCGAATTGAAAAATTATCAAATAATTTGAATTTGATAAATACTTTTTTGGATAAACAATGCAAGGTATTGAAAGAAAATGAGTTCATAAAATTGCAACTAAGCTGTGTAAATTGTACAGGTAATATTGGCTACTGCAGTACGAATATAATACCATGTACTTATCGGTATGGCGCCAAATTCAAAAATAACGTATTACATGCTCAACCGTTATAAATATTCCTGAAGCTTTCATTTCCCAAGAAATTTATTAATAAAAAAATTGAAGTAAACTGTGAGTTGTGTTATGAATTTCGAGCGCAAAACACAACTTCTCACCATCAAATCGAACAATTTGAATTGTCAGAACTGATAATTCAAATTGAAAAGTTTTTAATTTTATTTAAGTTGTTGTCCATGTTTTTCGAAGTTCGAATTTTTAAGAAGGAGCGAGAGGGTACGATTTCGTCGGCTATTTCAATATGTCAAATCGTATAGGGAAATGAGCCGATGAGGTATCCATATATTATATATCAGTGATACACACTCACACCCAAACAGCCTCTAAGAGGGGTTTGGCAGATGCGTACCAAGGTGAAAAACCAGTAAATTTAATTTTTTTCCATGTTTATGGGATTTCGCTTTAAAACATTCGAAATGATTGACTTTTCGCTGCAAAATTATAAATTTCCATAAAAGAAATGAAAGAAATACAGAAATTTTCAATTGAAAACAACAATTTCGCGCACACACACTTCCATACCAAAGAAAAAGAAGTACTAGAATTGTGGAAGCGAACCGACAGCTTTTTTTCCGACTCTTCACATATTCGCACTAACACACTTCAAAAACGCAATTTGATAGCAATGTTCATTAGTACAAAAACAGGCGAACTAGTACATAAACAGGCGATTTTTGTGAGGTTAAATTACAATTTCTAGTACAGAAACGACCGAATTAGACGTATCTGCCAAACCCTAGGTAGAGAGTGTTGTGTGTGTATCTAGTGACCCTAGTGGTAGCCAATACGCTATTGAGGTTCGAGGCCCGCTGGATTAATAATGGTCGGGGTAATTCAACACTAACCCGAATTAAATCAGCTATTAATAAAAACAAAAGGAAGATTTTTACTCTGTTTTTATTCTGGTGGTTTCAATAAGTCTGACTGACAGTTATTACTAAAAATAACTAAGAATTAATCAACTTAATCTTAATTTTACCATAACGCTCATATCAATTTCAAGAATAATGAAGTTGTCATCATTTTCGTTACAGATTAAAAAATGCCAACTTTAAAATTATCCGTTGGGATAGCGAATTTGCGCGTTACAAAATGATAAGGCACTATAAAGAATTACCAAACAAAAAACGGTAACATACGAGTACAATGTGTAGAATTATTATTAACTTAAAAATGTAATTGTTTCAGATTCGAACTAGTTAAAAATGGAAAAAAAAAAATCCACACAGATGGGTTGAATAGTGTAAAATATGATTTAGTCAAAACGAAAAAGAATGTGCTTTATACTTGGTTTCTTCTTAGAGTTAAACAATCTAATGATACGATTACTTAATAAAAAGAAGATCAATTGAAAAAACAAACAAATTTTTATCACTGAAAAAGTAGAAATATGAAGACTAACACATGAACATCTCGTTGACTTGGCTATTCCCAATGCGAGCATAAAAGTTGAAACGTCCCACCAAACATTTTAACTCGTATGTAACTTGCCGGCGGCTTATAGTAGGCAAGCAAAACCCTTGCGGCAACAATTGCCTCGAAAGTAAGTTATACGGCGGACTAAAATGCTTATTGCCGGTAAGTTACAAATGGCAACTTAAACGCAAGTTGCCTGATTATCGCTTCGAGCAAGGGTAGTTTATCAGTTCCCTTGCTCAAAACGATAATTTGGCAAGTTACTTCTAAGTGGCGATTTTAGACTTGCCGGCAAGAATTCTTGCCAGCAAGTCTTAAGTTTAATTTGCTCACCGGTTATTAAAAATCACTTTCACTCGTACCAAAAAATGCAATAAATAATATAATAGTTAGCACTCACAAGTGTTCTTTCCGACTGATGCGCAACTAATAAATACCCAACGAGAATATGCAATATGGTCTCTATCCATTTGCGAAATGCGTGCCATTTCTAAGGGTTAAAAAAATGTTATCCTTACAAATTGCAATCTTTTTGCAAGCATTTAGCAAGAATTTTTAAATCATTGTCTGTGGCAATTACAATTCGATAAAAGGGCGAGCTGATCGCATTTTATTTCCCCTTGCCTAATGCTTGCTGCCAGCAAACTCTCGCCAATATGTTTGCTGGGGTGGCTCTTGTTTGATCAAATTTTCTTACAAAGCCTTGCAATGGCATAAGTTGTGTACCTACTATTTCACTCAAAAATTCGTTTACTTTCTTTTTTTCTGCAGTGGTGGTCTATAGTCCCGAAATACGCTTGCTGCTTATGGAAATTATAAAAATTAAAAAATTCTACTTTTATATAGTTGGACCAATAGGAATAAACACCACTTTAAAATTAGACACAATGAACGAATTAGAACACCGACTATGTAATACACTTGCTTCCGGAGGCTGGTATCGTCCGAAAGATGCATAAAAACTAAAAAGTACACCTATAGTAAAATGTTGCTGTTTAGTTCAGATACTCGTAGTTTATTTTGGCGATAGACTAACAAAGCAACCCACACAAAAATGAATAGTGTTTCCTTGCTTCAAAGGAAAGCTCAACTCGTATAAAAAAATAATGATGTTGATGTAAAATGGTCTCAGGAAAATTTATTTATTTATTTAATTAATATACACACATATATTCTAATTCATACTAATATTAATTTATCAATAACAGATTAAAAAATGCTAATTATCGAATTATCCGTTGTTCAGGCGAAATCGCGCGATATACGATGCTAAAACATAACAAGGAGAAAGCAAATAGAAAAGGATAATAGGGTAAAGACACCAGTTCCGAGCCCCCTTAAGACAAATGTTGACTTTGAGTCATCGCTAAAAATCAAAATATACAGTTACCAATCTGATATTTTACTGTTCTGATTTAATATTTTATTCTTATTTGTTATAATACCTATTCAACAAAAAATTGGTATAATAGTTTAAAGAAAATCAATAAAAAGTTTAAAATGGCCTTTGTTCCAGTTCCGAGCCGCTCTGATCCCTATTCCGAGCCATCATGTGCCAGTTCCGAGCCTCACATGCTCTCATAGCAAATAGTACCTAACATTATTTAAAGAAGCCAAGATTTTAAATAAAATTAATTATATTTTTCATTTTAACAAAAAAAAAGGTGTTGATGAAATAATAAAACTTTGTTTTTCGGTTTGTCGTATCGCTAACCGCTCAGGAGTATCAGGCTTCGTAAGAAACGACGTAATGTCTGATACATTTGAATCACACATAAAAATAATTGGCATTTCAGATATATTGAAGTTTTTAACGTTCTATAATTATGAAAAATGTTAAGATCACATTTATATAGTAATTAAATATACTATATACTTTGGAGCTGGCATCAGTAATTGCTTCAGGTGTCCTAACTGACAAAGAAGGGTGTCGCTGGAGGAATCTCTTGTACCATTTATTCCCGGGGGTGTTATTTTTAAAAGGATTTCCTCTAGGCAGAGCATCCAAAAATTCCTTTACAGCAAATAGAATATCCTCTTTTCTTCTAGAGAAGCCTTTGAGATGACACTGTAATATCCAGTCGACAATTTTCTCTTCTTCTTCATCAGTTAAAATAGGTGAAGGGCCACTGATTGGTTTATGCGTTCTATTATGCAAGCGGCTTTGTATTGTACCGCGCGGAATCCCATATTTCTTAGCTACAGATCGAATTGTTGACCCTTTCCTTATTTCCTCTAAAGCAACTAATTGCTCCTGTGTATATTTCGGTTTTGGCATATTCAATTACCTTATATCTAAAACAAGTGAATATTTTTTAACTTTATCATAGTAAACACACTTCGTAACCAAAAATATCTATAATAATTCATTATAAGAATATAATATTAAAATATTTTCGGTATAATTATATGTTTAATTAAAATTGTATTTTTAAGGAAATTGTCTTAAAATTCGAAGGAGGCTCAGAACTTGGGGCTCGCAACAGGGTCGATGAAAAAGATACATAAATGCCAGTTGCGAGCCACCCGGCTCGAAAGTGGAAATTATCAGAAATACAGTACCAGTCCCGAGCCTCCTTATTATTCTAATTAAATATAAAATTTTCAATGCTTAATAAATTACATAATAATATTTGTAACATACACTTTCCATATTGTCACAATACTTATACCAATTATATAAAACTAATGTTTTAAGCACTATGGTGTCACTGAAGTTTCTTAACGAAAACTATAAGGAACTTGCCGTTTTGTGGAACACGTGTGTTCTTTACGAATTCTGACAACAATTGAAAATATTTCACAAGAAGCCTATAGCTGAATTATTAAAAACAGTTGAAAGTGATTGCTAAAAATGATAGTGAAGGAAAAACTGTAATGAATTCTTAGCTATTCGTGTAATTAAAGATGGTGGCTCGGAACTGGCGTAGGGCTCGCAACTGGGTTCCTAACCCTACTTCTGAAAAATATTATTGAAGTGGGTAATAATTTCTCAATTTCACCTAATTTCAGACATGAACTAATTGCCATTGGTAAAACAAAATTCCACATAGATGGCCTAAATAGCATAAAATATGATCTTCACAACTGGAAAAAGTATAAACTTTTCACTTGGTTTCTTGTGGAAATCAAAAATACGAGTAGTGTTCAGTAGACCCGTGATAAAATTGTATAGAGCGAATATCTAATTTTTATTTTTCATATTCGTAGTAAAAATTATATTTATAATTATATATTTACTTTATATTTTTTTTTCATTATTAATTGCTATACTATAATATTATAGAAACGATAAAATATAGAAAAAGGCAATATGTATTCTTGGAACGGATAAAGAAAGCATTCGACTGGGAAATCTCAATTGGATGAATCTACGAGTACATCAAGTGGATGGATGGTAGTAGATAATTCTAAAACGTCGGTAGGGGATGACAGGAAATTAATACTACAGGTACTACTACTCCTCAAGTATCCATGCAGAGTGGCAGAGCCCTCTGAACTATAGCCACGCAGCTGAATTGAACATAAAAAACCAGAGTCATAACAAACGTGACAGCTCCATACAAATCGCAACAGTTTTGTATGGCGGGTGCATGACTTGGATGATAAAAACCAAGTTTTCTATTAAAGTGCAAGCTTTTGTTAGGCAAAGCAAAGTTAAATAGTTTATAAACATATTTAAAAACGAGAATTAGACAAGTTATCTCATCTGGAATTGAGTTTTCATAGAAAAAATTAGGTTGAAAAAAATTTCACAATTTTCAGCAATGTCGGCATTCCGCCATTTAAGAAATGTGCAGTTAAATTCCTTATTTTTTGAAATATAATTTTTGTTATATGAAACACATTGCATATTGCAATGATTCTGAACATTTGTTATTCAGTATCGACTCTAGAGGGTTCGTTCGTTTTGTATTAAAACACCGCGCTTTGGGATAATAAAATATTGTTACGAATTCGTTCCAAAAAAGATTCTCCAATGAACTGGTATATTTTCTCGTTTCGATCCGTGACGTCACACATCACATTAAAAACGAGGCATTTCTCACGACGAACTATCATATGTGCGCGGCCTGAATTTAAGTCGGCAGTGAGAGTGGTCATTAATTTCAATGCTTGAAAAAAAGAGATTACAGGAGAACTCTATAAAAGCATACCCAAACAAAAGAAGGCATACATTTCAAAGAAAAACAAACTTCATCAACTAGAATTTTCACGAGACCACATCTCGAAGTATCTAACTTTTTGGAGAAACATAGACAACAAAACATATTTGCGAGTTACATGAAACAATATTGTAAATCTATTCACAATCAAAATCTCTCTCACTCTCAAATAAAATGGTCGATCGAAATGAAAGTTACATTCTGATATAGTAAGATTATTTCAAACAGATTACGATTGCAACTAATGTACTTATACTTATACAAACATAGGGAATATTTTTTACAAAAAACCCGCAATTCTTATTTAACGCAAACCCGATTTTCCATCAGAAGTCTTTAATACCACTTCCCCAAAGATGGTTTATACGAAAAAATTAAATTTGGCTACGATCCAAAACATCGAACATCTTTGTAACAATTTTACCAGTAGCTTCGTGTAGTCGTGTAGCATTCACGGCTAATCTTTAAGTTAAAATATCACATCGACTCTAAGTCCACTTTTATACTTCGTATAAATATAGCCGTCTTTTCACTCCTCGTTAACGATACCCGGTAGTTTACTACATTTTCTGAAATACTACCAGTGAATATATCCGATATAACTACTAACTAACTAACTACTGCATACTTATAGAAAAATCTTATGACGCAGAAGACCGAATCCCAATTTTTCATTTCACGATTTCAGATTTCATAATTCGATTTGTTTAAATGTTATTCAAAATGAAATTACCAATTGAGAATTCCTCCATTGACAAAAAAACCAATTCGATGTCTTATCAGTCCTAAGAGATTCGATGGAATTTGTGAAAACGTGTACAACCCTTTTACACCTTTTTAGGGGTTGAAAAGCAAAAAATCCTGAAAACGGTTTTTATGCGATTATATAAAGAAGTAAAAAGCTATTCGATATCTTATCAGAGCATATGGATATGGCGGAATTCGTCAAAATGTATACAATTAATTCCCTTACACTCCCTCATGTGATGAATTTAAACAAAATCCTGAAAATAGTTTCTTGGTATTTATCTGAAGAACCTGTAGAAATAAAATTAATTCAATATTTAAGAAGACCTAAGATATGACAAAATTTATGAAAATGTCCTATTTTCACTTATAATTTTTTGCCAACCCGCTGCCCCTAACCTAAATACCAGGTTTCAGCTATTCTTCATTAGCGGTTCTCGAGATATAAGAATATATTTTTTTTCCTTTTCGCCCTCGGACTCAGATTTTCCCCCACTTCCACACTCCTTCACCCATATAAACAATTTTGGTGCTAATGGCTCCACAATCAAAGCTGTATAGACTCGTAAGTCCCAAATTTCAGCCTCCTATCATAAGCGGTTTCTGAGATATCGATACCAAAATCTAAAACGTTCTCCCCTTCCCTGTTTTTTAATAAAAATCCCGATTACTTTGCCTTAAGGGGGTCGTCCTATGTGACGGCCAGTTTTTTCCGTTTTTTTCGGGAGCCCAAGGACTGCATACAAAACTATAACATGAATATTTAATGGAAGAATACTTAACCGCTCTGCCACCTGACTTTTGAAAGCTTTAAACTGCTAATAATAAATAGTATGCTAATAAGATCTTTTGATACTTTCATCCATCGATTTAAAAAAATATTTACACTGGAAGCTTCGTTTGTTATAACAATTGGCATTGGAAATTTACTGCGAGTAATAATTAGTTTGCGTGTAAGGAAATTAGTAAAAATAGTAAAAAAGAAAAGAACAATATCGTTTAATAAAGTGCTCTTTAATTTAATAATATTTCATACAATATGGCAGGTTGGCGTAAGTCGCACGCTTTCAAGGCTCTGATATTAGTAGGTCTTTTAACATTATTCATATATTTAATTTGTTCATACCAAACAAACAAATTCGTATTTAAAAGAAGGTATGTATTCAATTTCTACTCTATTTAAATATTTTAAGTTCACATTTGCAGGATTGAGGTTAGTGAAACACCGGAATGGAACAAGAAACAAGAATTACATAAATTGAACATCAGTATTTGCCCAGTGATACCACCAAATTTAGGTATGTATCTTATTAACTATTTGTACACGATTTGAATTAAAAGAAATTTCCTAAAGTGCAATTAAATCAAATTTTTGGTGAATATATAATTTTATTCTTAATTTTATGAGTTTATTACAAAAATCAAAATCATATATACGGGTAATGTGATATTTATAACTACTAACAATTTATCAATTAAATTCCATATAAATAAATCGACCTAAAGCCTAGTATCCAGATCGAGTGAAATTTCGCTTACCTCTCACTGCGCTCATTCCGCTGTGAAATTAGTTCGTGAACGTTGCCGAAAGATGTTGTTAGATAAAACACAAAAAAAACAACAATTTATTTTAATTTTAAAATCAATTTATTTTAAATAAGAAATAATCAATATTTGCTTTCGGTATAATGTGTTCCAAGTGGCAATACGTGAAAAGGACAATGTTTTGTGGACCAGACAGGGTTTTTTGTATGTGTTTTATGATTTCACTCTATCTGGATACTAGGCTTTAAGCTGAATTCGTGCGTGTGTGTGTTTTTTTGTGTATAAAGGGTTATTCAATAGTTACATATCAATTTTGTATTTGAATACAAACGCACCCTTAAACTTTTTTGCTGGTCTGTTAATGTTAAAACGTCAGTCAAGGTTTACATTTTTATCATGGTGAAGTTCACGAACGAGCAATGGGTTATTCAATGACTGACGTTTTGACATTGACAGACCAGCAAAAAAGTTTAAGGGTGCGTTTGTATTAAACTACAAAATTGTTATGTAACTATTGAATAACCCTTTATATGTGAGTGTAGGTGTTTGTAGAAAGCCTTTATATAACCGTGATCACCAACTTTCGTCGTTTCACTCGGAGAAAAATGTAATAAAATTCAGCATAATCGGTTGTGTATGTGGAATATGCGGGAAGTGTGAAGAAGAACATGCGAGAAGAAGTTTGTAGAGCTTTAAACGCTTTTGGGTATTGGAAGGTTGTAGTTTTCTGTGGAAACTTCGATTTCAGTGATGAGTAAGCTGTTCGGATTTACAGGCTATGCATGTAACAGTATATTCCTAGAATGCAGAAACTAAAAATTTAGTTAATCAATATTTTGATTTCATTACCCTACTTTCTTCCAACAGGAAGTCGTTTATGATTTTTGTGTGGTATGTATTATAAAAATAATACATAACAACAACGATTTTTAATAAAGAGAATAGCAAAAACAAGATAACGCATCAATAATTATCAAGCAGGTTGTGGCAAACACCGCGCTCGCTCTTTGTAGAAAGATTCCCAAAGTACACTGCCCTATTTTAATGGAAACGCTTGAGGATCCACGCTAATCGGTCGGTATTAGTCTGAACTACATTTTGCGACTGAAGATTGGCGAAAAGAAATTTCTGTATACACTGGCGCTGGCATCTTCTCATCTAAAGGAGTCGTTCAAGTTCAAGCTATCAGATGGATGCAGTATATTACAAGCGGAGGTTCTGGCTATGCATTAGGTAGTAAACATCTTGTTAATGAATTAACTCTACATTGACAGTCTGGAGACTATTAAGACGTTGTTGGGATCGGTTACTATTAAATATCAGCAAGTTAAGTATAAAAATGGTGGTGACTGGCGATCGGGACAAAGCAATATATCAGAGAACGAGTTGGCGAGCACAAGATCGGAACATTAAGGATGTAGCTCAACTAAATTTTGGGGAGTTGATAAGCTGCAGAGTTTCTAGTATTTTAATGGCTCAAGCTGAGCAGCCACAAAATTAGGAACATATTAGCGTGTAGTAGTGGTCACTCGGAATAGAATTTCGAAGCTCGGCATTTTTCAAACAAAATACGTTAGGTTAGGTTAGGTTAGGTGGGTAGCTATTGACAGAGATAGCTAACACATAGACCGCTAGATGGGTCCGTTGTGATCTCACTGAACTACGGCACGGCGCTTACGGCTGATGGCTGTTTTTTGGCTAATTTTAAGAACAAACTGAGCCCAATTGACCGCGGTATTGTTCTATCAAATATTTTTCCGTGTTTCTTGGGTGCGAAGGAGAGGAGAGTTGGAAGGAATTGTGGAGAAGAAATGGGATACCATACTTATTCAGTTTTAGGAATGGGAAGGAATATCAGGAATCTGGCCGGGTATGGCAGTGTACTAGCAGGTGTTAATGATCATAATTTTTCAGTACTATTGGCTGTGATACGATCTACCAGAACAGCAAAGTTGCCTATAGCAAATCAACTACTGTCTGGCAGCTCTGATGGTATTTGTGAATCTGATAAGAATGTAAACAGAACTCATTTGCTCAGGTTTAAATCCTTTGCAAGTGACCCTATTAAACATTCCGCACTGTTCACGATTTATATTAATATTTTGAAACCAATAGCGACTGAAAAATTCATATAAATAAATTATGCATTAAATGGGAATTGAACCCCGGTAGCAATGTTTTCAAGACCTAGTACACTACCACTGGACTACACCCGGCTTCGTTACTTTTTTCCTTATCAAATGATCGTAAAACTCTTTATTCTTTTGTTGCAGCTGGGCCTATCAATGTTAACAGCACTGTATCACTAAATACAATAGATGAATTAGAGCATGGTTTAAGTAAGATACTTTATCCGGGAGGCTGGTATCGTCCAAAACATTGCATTGCACGCCGTCGTGTTGCTATAATCGTACCGTTTAGAAATCGATTTATACATATAATGATATTTTTAAAAAATATTCATCCGTTTCTAATAAAACAACAAATCGAATATGGCATCTTCGTAGTTGAGCAGACAGATGAATTGGATTTTAATCGTGCCTCTTTAATGAACGTTGGTTTCCTAGAAGCCTTAAAACTATCGGAATGGAACTGCTTTATATTTCATGATGTTGATTTAATACCAATAGACGATCGGAACTTATATGGATGTATGGATCAACCACGGCATATGTCCGTAGCGGTTGATATAATGAATTTTACGTAAGAAAAACTCAAAATTATTGTCCGTTTATATTCTATTGTATTTTTTGCAGACTTCCTTATGCCACTATATTTGGTGGCGTCTCAGCAATGACGACGGAGCAATTTGAAAGAGTGAATGGTTTCTCGAACTCCTTTTGGGGATGGGGTGGCGAAGATGATGATATGTCTAATAGGTAATTCATAAAAATTGATAACTATTTTTAAGTATAACTATTAAATTGTTCTTCAGTTTCGACTCCTGATAGTTGGAGGTGCAAAACTTCTGCTTTCACAAGACCTTTTTCATTCCTTCGATTTATCTCGATCATTCGTTTTATGTGTTCCGACACACTTTTTCATTGTGGATTCTAGTCCAGAATTTGTTTGGAATTGTTATCACAAACTATCTTTTGGTTATAGAAAAATTTTTGGCTAATATTTCATCTTTGAATATGTATCCTGCCTCAAAGATCTGATCAGAATACCTCCAAGAAGAGATATTGCTTCACAAAAGACTGAAATCTCTTGATTAGTTCATTAGCCACCTTCCATGTGGTATAATGACTCAAATATTACTCTTGACTCAAACAATCAAATATTTTTGATGTCCTTAATTTTCAAGAGAGGAGACAGAATAACCTATACCACATTTTGTCAATTTAGAGTTATCAGTGTGCGAATATTCGTATCTTCAGCTTCTACATATGAACCAATGGAGAAAGGAAAGACAGAGCTCTTTCGAAGATTTGTTGCTGCTTTCAATGTAATTTTTAGACCACCGTTGACAAGCCCTATGTCGAACCAACGACCTCGTGGTAGCCAATACGCTATCGAGGTTCGGCCCGCTGGATTAATAATGGTCGCGGTAATTCAACACTAACCCGAATTAAATCAGCTATTAATAAAAACAACAGGAAACTTTTTACTCTGTTTTTATTCTGGTGGTTTCAATAAAACTGACTGACTGTTATCACTAAAAATAACTAAAAATTAATCAATTTAATCTTAACTTTTACCATAACGCTCATATCAATTAAAAAAATAATGAAGTTACGTATAAGCTCTTGCCATCATTTTCGTTACAGAGCAAGAAATGCCAACTATACAATTATCCGTTGGGATGGCCAATTTGCGCGTTACAAAATGACAAGGCACTCTAAAGAAATACCAAATGAAAAACGGTAACATACGAGTATAATGTGAAGAATTATTATTAACAAAAAATATAATTGTTTCAGTTTCGAACTAGTTAAAAGTGGTAAAAAAAAATTTCACATAGATGGTTTAAATAGTTTAAAATACGATTTAGTTAAATCAAAAAAGAATATGCTTTTTACTTGGTTTCTTGTTCGTTTTAATCAAACTAATAATACGATTAGTTAATAAAAAGACGATCAATTGAAAAAACAAACAAATTTTTATCACTGAAGAAGTACAAAATATTACGACTAACATACGAATATCTCGTTGACTTACCAGTTAAGTCCTCCGGAGCTAGGCCATATCATTAACCGTTAATCTTTCAGTTAAAACGTATACGCCTCGGGACAAAATTAACTTATATACTTCGTATCGGTGTACAAGCGTTGATTCTCTAGCTCTTTCTTTTAATATTGCTGTCTTCTTTACACCTGGTTAACGATTACTGGTAGTTGAATGTTATCGGAAAATATTGTTGTGCACGTGTCTTAAGAATTTTTTGTATGAAAGCTACCGGAAGGAGTAAAAGGATTTCACTGACTAGTAAAATCGAACTTTTTTCACTCAAAACTAATTTGTACAAAATTCTGAAGGTGTTGCTGAACGATTACTTGATTATAGTGAGTTCCGTAAATTAAGTGAAGACATTTTGACAGGATATTTGTATGGCAGCTACACAAAGGACTAAAAGGATTTTCTTCATAATCATACTATAGCTCTAACTACTGAAAAATCATCACATACAAAATTTCAAAGTTGTAGCGTAAACCCTTCTGAAGTTATCGGCCAATATACTTCAACACGTGTTTTAAGGACTTTTTGTATGGCAGCTATCCGAAGGAGCAGGACGATTTTGCCCGTTAACGAATTTAGCCTTACAAATTCGACAAACATCCAGATTCAAAATTTTAAGATACTAGGTCAAGACGTTCCTGAGTTATCGTACTAACGGACAGACCGATGGATAGACAGACGGACGGACGTCAAGCAGATTTAGAGTTTTTAGCCACAAATAAACAAAAAGTAATAGAGCCTCCGTTCTATGCGTTACAAACTTTTGGATGGATTAAACTTATAATAGTTACTCTCAGATTTGATCTAGAGTATAAAAATTCTAATTATCGAGTTATCCGTTGTTCAGGCGAAATCGCGCGATATACGATGCTAAAACATAACAAAAAGAAAGCAAATAGAAATCGGTAAGACTTCTGAAAAATATTATTAAAGTGGGTAATAATTTCTCATTTTCACCTAATTCTAATATTATAGAAACGAAAAGTTGAAACTTGCAACAGTCATGTTCAAATTTATTTGTGAACTGCTATATGTATGAAAACACCGTAACTAATGAAAGATAATGCAATAAACGTGATATTATAGTTATAGGTTACTTCATAGACTATTTACTTTTTAACTTGAAACACAGCAATTAATAAAATTAAAATTGTTTTTATTGAAAACTATTATATATAATAAAACTCCTTTGTTCAAAATTTGTTGTACACGTTTTCTAATTATTTCTAGAAGGAATTGTTAATATTAATTTTAACTTCGTAATGACTCTATAAGTGACTGAGTCATGAAATGAATCGTGGATAATAACCGGTATACCCGGTGATAGTGAATTAACCCTCGAAGTAAGATTGGCTATCGTAGCTCAATTTGAATGTGAGACAGGTTTTATGGGGTGAATCGTAAGTTATTCTCTTACCTTCACTTGCACTTTATTAAAAAAAGAAAGGAATTGCTCAATCGGTAAAATTATTTCTATTAAAGAAAGATAACTTCGAAAGTGCTGAAGTTAGAGCAATAAATGTACCCGCGTATAAAAGGTAAGAAATCCTCCTGCTCCTTCCCTTCACGCGTTTAGAAAATAATTCAATTTATTTATAGCAAATAGGACAGAGTACTTGATATCTTACTGATTCTTCATAGAATTCTTGTCGCGGAAGTTTTAATAAAGAGACGTCAGACAGCCGACGTTACGTTGGTATTCAAGAGAACTAACAACTTTCCCTCGTCACATATGGCGCTCTGTTTAAATACGAAATGTACCCCTCTAGTTCAGCTGTAAAAAAAGCAACTTCTACATTTTCTTGGAAGAGATCCACGTCTAAAGTGAAGATGCGACACACGTCTAAAGTGCAGATGCAATACACTTTAAACTAGAAGGCTTTTTGGGATATTTATTTTATTAAAGTTGTGCGCAAATTCCAAATTCTCAGCATAAGCGGTTGCAATATTTTTCGTTCAAAACACTAGCAGTCAATCTAAGCAAAATCCGTTAATACGCACCTAGCCTACAGGTATACTTAATGCCTTATCAATTTACGATTGGAAAGATTCAACCGAGCGAGAGTTCGAACTGAGATATCTTAAGTGTTTACGAGACGACGAACAATTTGCGCGTAACAAATTGTAACACGAGAAAATACAAATTTAACGTTGATTATTCGAATATCTTAAAAATTAGTAGTATCTTGTACGCCACAGGACTTTTCGCCCATGTTATTGCTATTTGATTTATAAATTTAAAAATTCATATTCCGCTATTAGTAATTTTATTCTAGACAACAAAACATATTTGCGAGTTACATGAAACAATATTATAATCTATTCACAATCAAAATCTCTCTCACTCTCAAATAAAATAGTCGATTATTGCTTTTCACCGCCGATTTGCTATTAGTAAAACAGCATTTTCAAAATGAAAGTTACTTTCTAATATAGTAAGATTATTTCGAAAATATTTTCAAGCAGATTACGACTGCAACTAAAATAAAAAACTAATGTACGTATACTTATACAAACATAGGGAATATTTTTTTACAAAAAACGCTCAATTCTTTTTTAACGCAAAACAGATTTTTTTTTATAATTGTATCATAAACAAAAGAGTTTGTTTTAAAAAACAGGACATAATTACAAAAACATAATAATGCAAGTTATTATCTCATTTTGGTTTTAAATAAGAAAGTTGTTTAAAAAAAAGGTTTAGCGCTGATGATTTGCGGCGAATAAGTTAAGACTTGTTTGGTTGTTGTTTTAAGAAGTCTTCATAAGCACTTTCGATTTCTGCATCCATTTCTGGATCTGAATCGAGATCACAATCGTTGCTGAAAAAGAAATGATAAAAGTGAATATGAAGAATTAATTGGTATTACAAATTTTCGGTTCTTACTCAGCATCTCCATCTTGTGGCATATGCGATTCAAGGAATGAGTTTTCCTCTTCGGTCATTACTTGGCCATCGGGGCCATAGAAAACTGGTAGATCGCTATAATTCGGTGCAGATTCGTTCACGGGTGAAGAATGATCTTGGCGATAAAAACATGATTTGTAAAACAGTTCAATATAAAAAAACAACCTAATGCAAACATACTTGTGTTTTCATTCCGACCCCAGTTATTCTTTTGTAAAAGTAACACGGTCTCTAGAACGCGACTAGTACCAACATCAATGTTGTCAACTTTCTTACTAAGATTTTCGATAATATCGTGTACTTCTGCTGGGAAGTCTGTTTCCAGTTCATAGCCCGATAACTAGAGTTAAATTATCATTTAATCATACCGTTCGTTGTCAACAATTCGAAGAGAAAAACGTACCTTCAATGTTAAACAAATGCATTTAATATTTTCCGGGGTTGGTTTTTGTAGCAGTTGCGTAATTGTGTGTATTATATTTTTCGCAATTTCTTTTATCATTAACGGGTCCTGTTCAGTGTTTATATAAGTTAAGCAATTCAATTGTCACAATTAAAAAATACTTACATTTCGTAATTGCATGTACAATTCTGCAAGAAATAGGGTAGTTGCCCTAACTTTATTCTGCTCGTTTTGCATGTAGTTAAGCACTTCCTCTTGGTGATATGTCAGCTTGAAATTCAATAATGTTCTAAATGCACTATGTCGTTGAGGATTAATGGAATCTAATAGGCGATAGAGTTTCGCTCCCATATATCGGAAATTTTGTTCTTCAATTGACTACAAGTAATTAAGCATTCAAAATTAAGACTTCCGTAATTCATTGAATATTTTACCTGAACAAATATAATTTCCATTGCATTGCTAAGAATAAATTGGCTATCTCCGAATCCATCAAAGACTTTTAATAAATGAGATTCAAATGAATCAAAAAGTCCGGGATCGTCATTCAAACATTTCACAATTTCAGTGATATAGCTCAAGGCGAAGTTTTCTTCTTCGGTCTATAAATTATCGAAAAGAAGGAGAGAAAAACACATTCATAATTCCTTTTTTTAAATGTTATTCAAAACGAAATTACCAATTGAGAATTTCCCCCTTGACTAGATTCATAATTAGCTGCCTGTGATGCTTCTTGATTATACATTTGGTGGTTATTATGATTTTTTCTTATTCGACCTTGCACTGAATTGAATGGAGCGTGTTGCGAGTTAGGTGCGTTTGGACGCGAGTGTCCGTAATGAGACGAATTATTTGGATATTGTTGCGACATTAACCGATCTTGTAGACCTGAACCTCTTTGATGTTGTTGTTGTTGTTGATTGCGGTAGTGATGATGATGTCCACCATGGTTTGGATGTGGTACTTGTGCCATCTGCGCATTCGGATGAGGTGAACTTCTTGGAACAAAAACCTTTGCATCTGGCGATAATGCTGCCGATGCTCGAGGTTGTTGTCCAGTCGAAATTGAGACGGAAGGATCTGTAAAAAATAATATAAAATGAAATTTAGTCTGCTTTTAGATGCATTTCAAATTTTTCTTATTCTTTAGATTTTAGGATTTTAGTATGTAGTTTAGATCAGAAGGATTTATTATTGATGCCCTTGATGATTGGCTAAAATTAAAGAAAATCACGAGTAATGCGATTGTCATCTGGATATTTGTGGCTGTAAAGGCGTGTACAAACCAAGTTCGAGGACTTTTCGCAAACTGCTAGCGAACAACTAGTGTGTAGGATTTGCGAGTAGATCGCGTTCGGTTGATCGCAAAAAGACCGCGTACAGATCTCTAACTGATCCAAATTGATGTTGGTCCGTACATGCTTTTAATAAGCTATAGCAACGGACTTCTGACCTCTCGTAGTCCTAATGAAATATGTACTTTCTAAAATTGATAATGCATCGAAGGGTTACTCAATATATTGGATCTGCTTGATCACTCAAATATACGAGCGTAGGTCATATAGTTTTAGTTTTCAATTATTCGCAAGTCTGTATAAATATAGCAAATATTAACTTTCAACCAGTTTATATTATTTGACTAGGATTAAGCCCGTTGAAGACTTGCCACACTTTTCACACTACGACCCAACATATTCCTTGATGTAGCCTTTAAATGGCTGACAGAAAGGTTTCGAGCCAAGTGAATATATTAAAGAAAGTTTGTTTTTAAAATGTTTAAGTCGAATATTAAAACACAATAATGAATACCTTTACAATTCTATAAGAGAACTTTTATAACTCATACGTCCATAACCATTTGCAACAACTTCGCTGTTGTTGTTGCAGTGCGTTCTACTACTACAACCGGAATAATAAAAGGAAAAGGAAAATTCGAGATTTATTTGACTACTTTTTATAATCACTACTGATTAATCAAACTATACTTGTGGTGGTTTAAAATAAACAAGACCTGAATTACAGACACCTAAAAACGTATATACTAAACAAGGTGTTGACTAACGTAAAATCAAGCATTGTAAAGGCAGGCGTCCACTAGAGGCGGGCCGCATCGCAACGGTGCGGCGAGCATTTTTTTTTCTACGTAGTTCGTTCCGTTGCGAGTGTCGTTCAGTGGACGCACTTCCATAACAATGTATGGCAGGCGGATTTTTGCGATGCGGCCCGTCCGCCCTAGTGGACGCCTGCCTTAAAGATTCGCTATCTACTTTCAGAATTACGCAATACATCTAGAAGTTGATACTCAACTTTGCGACCCTTGTAATCATTCTTGGAATCCAGTCCAAGTCGCGCACATTGCGTAGCAAAATCGTGAACTCCAAGCAGACATACAACTTTTTTTCCCTTACGTAACGCGTAACTGCGTCAAGACGTAGATCGGAACTGCACAATATTTCTCATGAGTAATTCATAGGTTTGTTCTTTTAGTCAAGTGTAGTCTTCTACACTTTTCTTTACACTACACTTCCCGTGTACTGCACTTAGTGCAGATGTGGGCCAATTTTGACATGGCCACGCAAGTGCATTGCTATACAACCTTGTTCAAGTCTTTAAACAAAACAATAATTCCGTGAATGCTAAAAGCTGACTTATACCTTGGATACACAGCTCGTATACAAATCATAATATCGTCAATATCACCAGTGTATCACAATATTATGCATATAGTACGTCAACGAGCTGATATCGACGTAATATCAAACCTGTTTCCTTGTATATAAATTCGATAATTTTAGCTGATATAGCCTTCTTTTAACTGCCATCAGCGCCATCTGTTACTAAAATCAACTGAAATTCCAATGAACAACACTTGTGGATTTTTATATTCTTCCGTCAGTTAAAATTCTTTGAGCGTATTTTCATTTTTGTGTGTGATATGATGGTCCGCTTTGTACATTTCTTTATTAGCAATGAAAGTGCTATTCGCCGGAACATCATACTGCAACGTTTAGCACGAAGAAATTGTGTCTTTGATAGCTAAATGTCAAAGTATAACATGTATGGGCTGTGTATCATGCTATCTTGTATCGTATATCATGATTTGAATAACGTAATTTGTATACAAGCAGTGTATCCATGGTATTAGTCATAAAGTTTGACAGATTCGAGTGTACACTTTCTTACACCTGCTATCAAGCGGGTGTAAAATAGTGTACACTTTTCTACCCACACTCGCAAAAAAGAATAGCGGCATCTGACGTCAAGCCGCCAAAAAGAATAGGAAAATATACACTATCTGGATAAGTGTAGATAGGGAGTCAAGAAGAACAAACCTTATGTATCGCAGTGCATTGCACCGGGATCCCCAGTAGGTCACAGAAATATCGAACTATTACGTTTATGCTTGCCACTTGTTGCGTTTGTTTACAATTTGTAATCTACCACGTTTGTTTACGTTTATGTTTGCCGCTTGTCGCGTTTGTTTACAAATTGTAAGCTGATCCACCGGTAAAAGGTGATCGAGAGAAAATGCAAATGTATGGCACAGACCCTATAAGCCAAACATTGCTGCATCGGCGATGAAACGGTAAGGAACACTTTTGAAAGTTGTCACTGAAAAAATATTATCACTTAAGAACAAGCTATGTACTTGCTATAATACGTGTGAAGTATTCGAATTTCTTTCTAGCTCGTAATGAAATGCATCCGATGAAATTTGCCGTAACCGTCGTTGACCGGTGGAATGGATTTACACTTGAATTGTGATATACCGCTCATCGATCAATGAAGGAATGAATTTACATGTAAATTTTATGATACCTACCAGTCATTGTGTACCACTGAGTAACATAGGAATTATGCCATACTGATCGACATTGTACCGTCTATCGGGCCATGGACCTCTTTTTTTTCTGTTCATATATTTTCAGTCGTAAGCGCATCGAAGAACCCACCGAAAAAAATTGAACCAATCAGCACAATTACCGATTCAGCGAAAAACTTATGTTTGTATGGTGTTGGGCAGGAGTACCCAAGAGAACAGGTCAATCAGTCCATCCTGGCCGGACGATGGGTTGTGCACTTCGAAGCTCATTCCACCAAGCCGGTAAAAGGTGATCGAGAGAAAATGCATATGTATGGCACAGAATTTTCTTCTTATCAGATTTTTGTTTTGGGATCCGAAAATAAAAAAAATCGAATCAGACTGTTTTTTGGAAAAATGATGAAACAGAAAAAGCAAAACGATGTTGACTTTAGACTCCTACCCTATCTCTCTAACCACTAGCCACGAAGTATCTTTTTGCGGAATTTCGTGGCTTGGATAGGGAAGGCATATATGGCGCTAAACAGTCGCGTAAATCAAAGCTTCTCGGTCTCTCATGACCTATTGGGAATTAATTTCCCGATTTATACACCCAGTGTAAGCCGACGTGTTAAATTTTTGTTCTTCGGGCCTAAAGTGGATGGTCGGATTATTGCGCGATGTCTCTTCCCCACCCCACTCCACAGCCGCAGCATTCCCGCACGGCGCTCCTTCTCGATTTTCAGCCACCAATTCGGACGTAGACGGAATCAGGGGCCATATGATGTATTCCGTCACCGCCGACTTAAACTCAGGCCGCGCACATGACAGTTCGTCGTGAGAAATGCCTCGTTTTTTCTGTGATGTGTGACGTCACGGATCAAAACGAGAAAATATACCAGTTCATTGGAGAATCTTTTTTGGAACGAATTCGTAACAATATTTTATTATCCCAAAGCGCGGTGTTCTAATACAAAACTTTGGAATTGACGAACCCCCTAGAGTCGATATTGAATAACAAATGTTCACAATTATAGCAATATGCAATGTGTTCATATAACAAAAATTATCTTTCAAAAAACAAGCAATATAACTGCACCTTTTTTAAATGGCGGAAGGCCGACATTGCTGAAAATTGCGATATTTTTTTCAACCTAATTTTTTCTATGAAAACTCTATTACAGATGAGAAAACTTGTCTAATTCTCAATTTTAAATATGTTTATAAACTATTTAACTTTGCTTTGCCTAGCAAAAGCTTGCAATTTAATGGAAAACTTGATTTTTATCATCCAAGTCATGCACCCGCCATACAAAATTGTTGCGATTTGTATGGAGCTGTCATGTTTATGACTCTGGTTTTTTATGTTCAATTCAGCTGCGCGGCTATAGTTTAGAGGGCTCTGATTCCGTCAATCGTCGGCCGCTGCCAACTTCATCGACGTTGTCGCTATTTTGATATGATGTAAATCATGGAGATAGAAATATACACATTGGAGACGACAAGGCACCGTTTTTACATAAAGCACTTTAAAGCCAGGTGGAAGTGAGATGCAATAGTGACTTAGTGTCAAATTGCTGTCGATTTGTGTGTCCAAGAGCGGGACATAAAATAAATGTGATTAAGAAAAACAGTAGCTTAGTGTCAAATTGTTGTTTTGCGTGTGAGTGAAGGGGAGTCGTCGATGCCTGTCATCTCCAGTATATATGTCTTCATGATGCAAACCGACGCGTCGTGGTTGTTGACATTTCAACTACAGCCATTGTACGACGCCGTGTAGGGCCGACGCTGAGTCCGACGTTTGTTTGTTCTAATTGAAATACCAGCGGAAAAATGGTTTTCATTGTTGGCAACGTATGTTTTGTGCATTTTATGCTTTCAAAGCAGTGTTATATATTATGCCGAAAATTGTTATCAGCTTTATTTTGATCGAAGGTTTTCATCTCACGTTTAATACAAGCGCAAGTCGAATTGGCAATGAAAGTGATTCGATATCCTTCGGTTCGGGAAACCTATTTATGTGAAATATATTTAACTTTAATGCTAAGCCAAGAAACCCTGTTATTAACAACAAAGTGTAAGTTGAATATTTAACGGAGTACAAGGCTCAACACACGGACCTCGTCGTCACTATCACTATCACCAAACAATAAATGGAACATTCAGACAACGAAACGATAATCTTAAAAATAAACAGATTTTGTTTTGTTCACTTTTCAAACTGTCAGTTGATAGTTACATTTGTTCGATTTTTAGACCAGTTTCAACTTTAATAGTGTACGCTCGTATTAATTACCAAACTGGGCGTTGCGACGTTTGTCGATGTTGTCGATTCGAACCCACTTCATGGAACCCTGATATTTAAGAAACCAACGAATCGAGAGGTGCTCATCGATCCTCTAAAGGAAGTCCTCAGTTTCGACGATAGTATTCACATGCCACGAGGAACGTGGTCTTCAAACAAAATATTAACATTTCTATTAATAAAATGTTTACTTAATAAATAAAATAAGAATTTTTCTATAAATTTTTAAATTCTTTTGTAAAATTGAATCCATTTAAAATTGAATTTTACGAATCAGAGAATTTTGCAGTAGAATTAAAAGACGTCTTTGTATCGCCCATCTTTTCCCTTTCTTCTTTTAAGCAAACTGTTCGAATAACGGGATATGACCAAATAACGAAATTAATGAGCTTCCAGGGGTTCCAAAAATCAGAATTCTTTTTTTTTATGATACAATTCAATCTCTTCTAATTTTGATTAAAATATCTGGCGATATGAAACAAAGCGTTCGTATCTGTAGATGCTTAAATGATTAAATAAGTTTAACCTTTGTTTTACCTGTTCTGCAATATAACTTCCAAGTATCCACCAGCTCGACTATTCTAGCTGCGTTATCTTGCTAAGGTTTTATTATATTTTTATTTAATTTGTCGCACAATGTCTCAGCCTTGAATTCAACCAACCAGTCTCCAAAGAGATGTTATTTCTCAATTGGGTCACGTCCACAGATAGGTCATAGATAACCAACTCGATGGTAAAAATTTTTAGGATGGCAAAGAAAAATCCGAATTAGATGTAAACCGAGAAACTAGAGACGACGTACTGGAAAATAATGCAGCCAACACCACGGACAGATTTTCTGCTGGCTGGCTGCTTGGGATTTGCAGTGATCGATATCCGGAATATGTGAAAGTAAACCGGTTCCCATCCAATCGGAGCTCAAACCCGAAGCCTTTCTGCGATCAATTCTGGACTAAACTCGTATCAAACATGCACCACCAAGACCAAATTTAATGGTGGCGAATAGGAAAATCGACATTATGTGAATTTTCATAAAACTACAGAGTGAAAAATATGAAAGATGTAAACGGGTCACATCACACAACACAGCGTAGCCTCTTTATAGAACATACCAAAAAAAAGAGCTTTTTGTTCAATTTTTTGTTACCGTTATTCGTTGCAGTAGCAAACTTTTACACGTTCTTACTTTGCGTTTTGCGAGGCTACACACTATCGCTTCGTGGACAAAATAACGCAAAACACAAAAATATGAAAGACTTACCATTGCGTGCATGAGGTTTTCTCATAGGCTCGTATGGGCAACTTTGATTCCAATGTGCGCGTCCCGAGTTATTATCCATGGTTTTGGAGACGTTTTAGGCTGCTGCGGCGAAAGGATGCGTTTACGGTCGCGTTCACTTCGAGATTCGGGCATGCAGACAAAATTTTTTCTCCGTCGCGAAGCTTTTTTCCCTTTTATTACTCCCAAAAAAAAAAAAGAATTTGAATCGAAACCTTGTGGCGTTAGTAGAATGCGATCGTAGTATTCCAAGGGTTTATATCAAGGGCGATCAATTGCATTTAAAGTAAACGGAACTTTTTTCGCCAAATCACCAATAAACCAATTCAACTTTTTTATAATGTGCGATTCCCGAAAAAAATTTCTATCAAAATTTCATTTTCTATGCTTGACATCGAGATGGAAAATGACAGCTAAACTTTTCGCGATGCGCGGTCGCACTTTTGTATAGGTGGCGAAATTGCGGCGTATCGGCTAGCGGCTAGAGTTGTTCAGTGGCTCTCAATCGGTTTGGTGGTTTAATTAAAACTTGTTTTTAAATTAAAACTTGTTTTTAAATCAAAATTGTTCTGTTTCTTAGGAGTTTTTTTCGAAATGTCCTGATTGAACTCGTTGCTGGATTTTTTTAAACAATGGATTCAAGCAGAACATAATTTTGTTGCTCGATTTACCGCAATAATGTTTTTGTTTCGGAAACAGGTCGCGCTCGCCCAATTATTTGTGCCTTTTGTCATGTCTTTTAATTTGTACAATTTTATACATATAGTTAGTAGTTGTACTTTTATATTTAATTTAATTAAGTAAAAAACAACACCTCTGTCCTCTAATCCAAACGGAAGTAAAATTTCACTTTGCTGTACGTCCGAGAGCTGTTGTTTTAGAACTTTAAAAGGCAGTCATTGATGTATGTAAATAAAAAAAATAATAATTCAACAATGGAAAAACGGTTTTTTTTTCTTTTAAAAAGAAATAAATTTACTTCCGCAAAAAAACTGAAAAATTTTCAAGGTTTCGGCTAAACTTAAAAGTTTCTTGATGAATTTCTTATCTCCTCGTTTGAAACTGCGCGAATAAGAAGAAAATGAACTCACGTTCAACTGTCAGGTATTGCAGTGTGATTGCGATAGGAGACAAGTAGGAAGGAAAAAAATCCACAAAAAAGAGAACATTCTTTTCTTTTTTATCAATTAATTTAAGAATGATGTGAAAATGGCAACTTTTGTCGCATCAAGTAAATTATTTAATAGTTAAACTCTAAAGCGTTCTCGTCAAGAATCAATAGAATCAAATCGTAGATTAGTAAAATGAAACCGCCTTATCCGTGGTCGACAGCATGTCTGCGTCGAATTGGAGAACTTTTCGTGAAAAATCTTAAAGAACGTTCCAACATAACCTTGCGACTTTGGGCCGATCATTGCGAGTATATTGTGGCGCAACGATTCCGGCGCGGTCAACAAATTATTACATTTTATCATCGCATTTGGGGCGAGCATGCATTGTTCCAGCTGTTGTACGGATTCCGGAGGCAGGTGGGTAAATAACAATTAAAAGAGCCAATTGCCGGTAGTTATCCGCATTATTTTCACTTGTTTTTAATTTCTTTAGACTATAATGTATGTGGCCCGTTTAACTCTGTATCAATTAGTCGTTGCAATATTTCAGTAAATTATATAAAGCTAAATTGTGTCTTGCATCAATCGATTACGAAATAATTAAGTAGTGCTTACAATGTTCAAATCGTTGATTATAGCTTAACGACGTAATTGGCATTATAATTGAATACTTTTGGATTTAAATACAACCATTTCAAAAATATTCTTCCGTTGTAGAATCGGTATGGGGATGATGAAATCATCCACAGCCTGTCTGACTCTAGGTCATACGGTTATCGCTCGTGATCTTAACACTGAAGGATAGCTTTTGGCTATCGACGACGTTCAATGAATGATTGAACGTTCAAAAACTAAACGACAGTGGGATCCAATATCAGTTCTATGTCCATCTGAATGCTACATTTGAACGTCTTTCCAGTGGTGATATAAGTATCATTTCTGCAGGCATAAACGCTCTAGTATGTTTCGACTGTACTGGGATTGAGCACGGTGTTTGAACTTCAAATACATTTTTAATCCCTTGTTCCTTTTTGACCACAGCTCATATTTTCCAGAACAAATTGTTCGATCATTCTTACTGCGTTAACTTGCAGCCAGGAGAAACAATGACAACTAAGCTGTTGATCTATAAAAGGCGATATCTTTCCATTCTTTCTAAACATCACTGATTCGCAGTTTCCTGTTATGTCACGACTAGTACAGTTTAGAAAGAATTAACAACGACAGTTCTTGAGTTTGGTAGGCACGCTGCTCTCAGCTGTGTCTCTTTTAAACGCAGCACGTTTGTGTACAATTCGCCTAATTAAATTTTCTTCTCTCTAGGCAAGTACCCTCAAAGGAACTTCGGCGACCCAAGCACTTCATTTGTATTTTTTTCCTCTAGTTTTTTATGTGAAGCACTCTTCCATCTCAACCAAAAGAGGAATTAAACAACCTTAACTTCGATCCCAAATTGTCCATCCATCGCCAGAGACATTTCCTTCGGTCGACGCATCACGACCTCGAAGAAAAAGAGATCCGAAAAAGTTTAACAATGATACCGGAGGAACTCTTTTTCCATTTTTTAAAATATCTTTAGTCTCCCCTAATAGTGGCATTCAGAACTAGATTGGCTAATTTGGATTGCGAGCAAAGCGTGGGGTGAGTGATCACCATTTGATGGTACAGTTTTCGTATAAAACGTAGACAGATTTAAGATCGCACAAAACAACGCGAATATAATGGGGTATTTATCTACTTTAGAAAGGAATGCAAAATTATTCACATTTTTATGCTATTGCATCGATCTCTATAAGACTCTGGCATAGAATCCTAAACCGAATTTTAGTCTTTAATTGTACACAAGGATATGATAAAATATATATAGATATAATAAATTAGCTTTGCTAAAATGATGTAAATTACGCACTTTTTAAGTCGTCTGGCACTGGTTTTTCCCCAGCAACCGCGTCCGAAAATTTTGTTTTTAACATTTTCTAAAACAGCTTTGTTGAAATGAGTTTTTTTTTCTATTTTCCATGTTTTGAACTCAGACTTAGCCCTACCTTTCCAATAAATTCCAAAGAATCTGCTTGAGAAGTTTTACGCTTGTCATAATGGTATAAGAAAAACCGTTTCTATACCTTCATATCTACGACCTTTACACAAAGCAAGCGTTAGGTACTTACTCCTTAAATTGTTTTGAATTGTTTTTCTAAAGTCAGTAAAACATAAAGTTCTAATGTAATTTAGTTATTAACGAACTACTAAATCAAAACGAAAAATTTTTGTTTGAAATCTGGAAAACGCATGGAGTAAACAATAATTTAGTTTGGTGATCAAACAGAAGATTGAAACTCATTGAAATTTTTTACTCTTTTCTATTTTTTCACATTTCCATGGGTTTTATGGTGTTCATACTACAAAGTACACAATAAAAAAACTGTCTCTTTTTAATGCCAAATTTAACGTTATACTTTTAAGAGCAGAAAATCCGAATGTATTCCCGTAATTTTTTTTTAGATACAACGAAACTTAAAAGGGTTCATGCTATCATCGGTTGGGCTTTACGCATTTGATTGGAACAAAGAACGCATTAGCTATGACACTGTTAAAGTACATTTCGACGATGTTGATTTCGTTCAAAGCTTAAAAAAAGAAACATTAATCTGCATGTCTTGTAATAAGCGGAAGGTTATTGGCGAAAAATATGAAGATATGACTTATTGCATATGTCCGGAAAATGCTACAGGTGTTATTGTAAGTAAATCCGGCTGGGCACCATACATTGAACGTAAGAATATGCTAATATGGCGGAAAGAGGAGAAACCATCGCGGTTTTGTTATAAAGGTAATTAATTAATTGTACCCTGAAAATATCGATAACGAAAATATCACAAACTGGGTTTACTTGTAGTTTATTGCGTGTATAAGGATATAACAGCCGATGACTTTCTACAAGTGCAAACTGATATTGACTACAGAAAGCAGTGGGATGAAACAGCAATTGTATTAGACATTGTTGAAACGGATCCGATGGACACATCAAGAAGCCATATTGTGTATTGGGAAATGCGATGGCCGGTATGCTTAAAGTACTTGTTAGTTTGGTTTTTAGGCTAACAATTCTCTTTTAGACGTTATTCGCAAATCGAGATTACGTTTACAGCCGAAGATATTTTATCAATAATGTGAAAAATGTAATGGTCATATGCAGTAAGAGTACGAATCATCCGAAGTATCCTGTAAAGTCCGATAAACATAGAGTTGTTGACTACTGGAGTTATATGGTGGTGAAGCCATTTACATCATTTAATGAGCCTGGTTAGTTTTTAAAACGCCTTTTTTGTTGTTGTGATTTCTTACTCGTATTCATTCAAGGTCTAGAATTCGTCTTGACGTATTACGATGATCCCGGAGTCTCACTTCCCGCATACATAACAAATTGGGTAGCGCAAAAACAAATGCCAGATTTCTTGAACAAATTATATTTAGCCACAAAAGAGTTTAATCATTTCAAGAAATATAACAAAAAAATTAAGGTATGAATCTACGAGTGTTGGATGAAAATTATATAATATATCAAAAATTATTTGTTGACGAGTGCATTTTAATTCGCAGTACTCATGGGAGCAATTAAAAAAGACGGAAGACGCAAAATACCGGAAAACATCGACAGAAGTCAATACGGCTGACAGTGAAGGTATATAAAATATAGTTATAAATATTTGTTTATATTGTGGATAAGTAAACAATGTTGAATGTTTTAAATAAACTTAATTTAAGTCATAATTTTATTCGCGTACATTCTCTCTGTTTTCTGTTCGCACTTGTTTTGGAACATGACTTCTACCGACTTGCGACCAATTGTTTAACTGACTCAAGTAATCGATTAAAGTAAATATCATATCGTCAACTCCTTAGCGAACGAACAATAAAATGGATAGTAAGATAAGAATCAGGGACTGAAACATAATGTTTGTGACATTGTGAGAAAATTTTTTCTGTTTTTTGCGTGATTTTATTTCTTAAATTCCATTGTAGCTTCACTGGAAGTCGTTGAAAGCTGAGGTTCGCATCGATTACTCGAGCAACAATTTGCCGCTTGTCTGTAGTGGTATTAACATTAATTTAAATTTTCTATTAAGGATTGCACGAAACATGTAATTCTGATTACACTGATCTAATAATAAAATTGCGAAAAAAGTGTTTGAAATGCTGTGAAACAGTTCAATATGAAGTCTAGCATAGTTTCAAAATATATAACAATGAATTTCGAATCTATTAAAATTCACTTCTGATATTTGAACGGCAAAAGCTGCTTTCAGTAGTTTCCATTGTTTATCGCGACAAGGAAGATAAACGAAATTGTGTGAAGAAAGGTTTGACACAATTTTAATATGAATTCGAATGGTAATTATTTTTTGTTTGTTGTATAATTTAGACGTCTAGTCATCTTTTTTCAAGATTGCATCACTCGTTCAAGATCTAAACGGTTAAAACTAAAATTAATGAAATAATAATTTATTTCATACTAAAAACAACTTAAAAGGAACCTTGAAACTATAACGTTCAGAGTAAATTATTTTGCATTTCATATCTCTTGTAGTAAAATTAATTGAAAATAAAATTTGACGTGATACTATTAAAATGGTGGAGACTTTTTCCAATTTTTTATAATTTCTGATTTATTCAATATAAGGTCTTTCGATTGTTTCGGATGTAATCGATGAGATCATTCCTGTCTTTGTTTCGGCATTTGTTTAAATTCAAGATTATATATATACTCGTAAAGTAGAGATCTATTAGTTTTTGCGTAGAGGAAATTTGGATAAATGGCAATTGGGGCGGTTTCTATTTTGAAAAAATTAAAATAGACGGCTCGTCGTTCAGCGATAATTTTAGAAAAAGAATTGATCCGATAGGTGGTTTCTTGCTTTTTAGTTAGTTTAGTGTCCTTCCAAATCGCACATATAAGTTGAAAATATTATACATTGACACCCATTTTAGATGGACACAATTCTCATTACGGAGAATGACGTTGCTATCAAGTGACCTCTCCCTTAGTCTAGTAGAAACAAGTGAACTGTGTACATATGTCCTCTTATGTGAGGTTTGACTGTATGTTTTGATAGGGAATTTGATATTTTAAATTGATTATGCTAAGACACGCTTATAAGTATTTTTATCATGCATAATAACGGTGGCAGCGCTGATAGTCTTAGCACCCGGTGCACATTTTGCGTTTTAGTACACAAATTTTATAAATTTTCTCGAAAAACGTAGGGTAATTTTCAAGATTTATCATTCAACAATATTACAAAAAAATACATTTCCAGGACGGATTTTACGATTCCTCCATAATACACTAGTTCATAAACGTCATGGTTTTTGAATGTCACATAGTCATTGGCTATCAGAAATATATTTTTATGGATCTGCTAGGAGGAGCTGTACGCTTTGTGTTAAATCTTTTTCTTGTTTTTACTAATTCGTCGAAATTAAGTATAATTTTACGAGTTGTCGCACAGCACCGGCGTCAAGAAAGGAATTGAATCAAGCCGGGTTTGTCAGTGCACTTAGCAGGTGTTCGAAAGGCTTTATTTATACTTTCGGTTATAAGAACCATGCTGAGGCTGCTTCTAGTTAATCAACTGCTTAAAGAGCTTTGAGTCAATAAGCAGTTTTGAAATTATATGGAATGAAAATATTTTACTCACATTAACTTATCTACCGAAAAAATTTTATAGATTTGTTCCTTACCTCATTTTTTAGCGTTGATCAGGTCCAATTTCCGTTAGAGTATTGCTGGAGCCAATATGATGCGATATGACGTTAAATTCAGGTATAGCCACGATTTAATGCGCTAATTTAACATTTTAAGTTGCAAATTGGAAAGTTTAAATGTATTAAATTGGCAGCGAAAATTTTAAAATTGAAACAGATCTTTATTTCGTCAAATCCTTTCCTTTTCGCGTTAGTCATTAACGTAGGTGTGGCACCAGCATATCAATAATACGTACTGCAACTTTTTCTGCTTAGTTTATATTTATTCATAACGCCGCAATCCAATGGCGCAACATGCAATAAAATAGTTTCTTCTACAGTGTCCTTTCATGGATGGAATTATATGTCGTTCATGAGAAGGAGAGAACAGTAGCAAGTAATTTTTGCCAGAGTCAAATATTTATTGTAGTATGTATACGCGGTTCCGAGAGCGCGCTTACTCAAGTTTTGGTTCTCGCCAATAAGTATTTGCTATTTCGAGCAATTTTTAATATCGTTGGCATACAGTGAAAAGGCACTAAGACGATTTTCTTCGAATTTGAGTTGAAAATATTCCCCACATTTTTCATCAGGGAAAATTCACGAAGTCAGCAGATATCACTCGGATACCATGTTTTTTCACTAAATACTAATAGCATTAAGTAGATATTACAAAAGTCGCTACCAAAATAAAAACTAAAAAGCTCTTTCACTTCTAAGTCTCTGATACTTTTAATTCACTGTTGTGGCGTAATTTCGCTGCATAAGAACTATCTATTTTTTTTCACTATCTAGTTTATTCGATTTGGTTTTACAATAAATTTTTATTTTTCTATTTTTCTTTTTTTTTTGTTGTTTCTGTAAACTTTAACCCACAAGTTATTAGAGTCGTTACGCTAAGAACCTCTCGCACTAGGCGGTTAATTGGTTAAATTGTCGTTCACAATATGATTTAATACTGTTCACCAAGGTCGTGATCCTTTGTTTAAACGAATGTACCTTGTTCGCAACGACTATCCGCTTAATGCTCGAGGTTCCTGAGAAAGTCCACTTAGGGAAATTTTATAATATTAATAGGTTCAATTATGTAAATCTTCTGATTCAGCCGATTCACCAATATGTATATAGCGACCCGTTATAGCATCGAAATGATTTCTACCGTAATTAGACACGACAAGACCAAGTAATATCGAAATGACCGATAGTTTATAAACTTATTAATATATTCTTCTCGCTTGTAACATTACCGATCAGGACCACTATGTTTAACTACTGGTAGAACACTAAAGGATGACCAGCGATCACTCTAAATTTTAGTCGATTCCATAAAAAAATTGGAAATAGTCTGAAATAATTTCATTTAACATATCGTTAAGAACTAATTAATTTATCATGCTGCAGTCGAAAGACTTATTTAATAAGGGCAATAATACAAGTTAAGTTTTACTAGCAGTAAAATTATTTTCAAATTTAAACATAATATCTTGTCTCTTCTTTTTGTCGTATAATAGGTCTCGAAAATGAAGTGAAAACAACGCCAACTGCAACAGACGATAATACCACTGAGAACGAATCAACAAGACGATCGTGGTGGTCATATTTGTATCCCAATTATTTGTTTGCATAAGATATTCAAAGTTGAAATTGTTTAGATCTTTGATTGTAGAAATTGTACAATAATTGTTTTTAATAAAACAAAAATGTTAGAATTTGAATTTTAAATCTGCTCTTTTTAGAGAGAAATTTTCTTAATTTTATCTTGCAATTAGTAACTTCTTTATTATTTGTGTTTTGAGTAAGTAATTTCAGCTTTACAACATCTATCTGTTGCGATTTCAATCTTGTTTTATCACTTTTATGTCTGGAACTATTTGGATTTTTTAACGATGCACAAAATTGAACAACTAACTAAAACACTTTTGCAAATATTACTACAAAGTGTAATGACTAGTTTTAAGCTGAAAGGTTCAGCGAATTAGTTACTGAATTTTGGATACGCATCTTTTATACAAAAATTTTTTTATGACTTGTATAAGCTTATTTGTGATATTTACCAAATTTATTTATTAAGCATTTAATTTTATATCATCGTCATTTTGTAGTATGTATGTATTTGTAAAATAAAACGTCCATCCAACATTATATTTTCATAGCCTCGATAAAATGTGTTACGAGTAATTTAACTGTACAAAAACTTATAATCTACATGTAATGCATGATATTTGAAGCAGAAGAACAGCCCTATGCTTCCGCCAAATTCAGACAAATAATATGTTATTTTTCGATAAAATATAAGACTAGTCAATCTCTTCGGGCTATGGCTGTCTAAATAATAATCATAATGGAGGTAGAAAACTGTAATTTTATATGAATATTTGGGCGTAAATTAAACGCTAGAAACTTAAAAGCATTTATGCTCCATGTAGTTAATAAGGCTATATATCTTCATCTAGTTGTTAATATCATACTCCAAACTATACTTTCGGATTCCAGCCTGTAGTGTTAATATAGTTTTTTTTTAAGATTTAGGTGTCCGCCTTTACTACAGAACTTACAGTCCAGTCAGTTTGGGAAAGGATGACAAACACAAAATTAACAAAGAGAATAAAAACTTCAATTAAAAAAAGGAACGATAAGTTGATAATGTATGGATGTTCCGGATATGAAAATATTGCAGATGTCCTATCCTGTATACGACCAACAGCTCATCAGTGTTTGATTCTGTTCTGACGGCTGGATAACAAAGTACATAAAATCAGGCGACGTCTCATATTTAACCAGTAAAATAATAATATAATATAAATGCAAATAGACTGAATAAAAGTACGGATCCCGAACATATTCACAGCAGCCTGCCGAATAACATAGACAAGGGAAATGGGAAAAAAAAGTTCAAATATTTTGCGCCATGAGAAACAGGACGAAAGTGTCAACAACGTCCGTATATCTAACCCTGAACAAGTATGTTATAGGAAGACCGAACAGTGCAAGATAAACTTTTGATATTTGCGTTCATTGTCGAACATGTCTAAACTGGAATACAAAGGACAGAAGTCATGCGATTGACAGCATAGAACATGAAGTCCAGAGAGAAGCACGGAATATAAAAATTATGATGCTAATTAAGAGCAGATTTCTAGAAATGAAGTAAGGAAAGGAAAGAGAAACAATATTTAAAAAAAATTTATTTATGCGTAATAAATAACATTTAGTCATCATTATTATCTTCTTCATTTTCATTTGCTTCTTCATCTCCACCGTCACCATCAAATTTCATTCCTTCTTCTTCATCCTCGTCCTCTTCGTCGTCGCCAGCAACTTCAGCATTTTCAGCTTCGGCGCGTTCCATTCGACGAACCAGATCCGCTTCGTCAATCGCGGTAACTACCTTGGGCTAATCAATTAAAACAAGTAAAATTGTAATTTTTTTTCTACTTAAGTAAAAAGAAATCTCTAATCAACTTACCGCCATTTGAATCCTAAATTCACCATTGTACGTTGCGATAGTTTTCCTTATATTCTCGATAGCATTTTCCAATGCTTTGAGCCCGTCTGCCTTTTCAGGAGTAGAAGTAGTCATAACTGCATCAACAACAGAAAGATTATAAGCTATTATTTAATTCAAAAGTATGAATAAAGATAAAAGTCTTACCGTATAGTGGGGGCGCAATTAAATTAATTTTGATTGGCAGTTCTTCCGTTGAAAATTCTAAACCAGATTTCAACGAAGCCTTAACAGCATCAATTCCTTCGTATCCGTAGCAAGAGCACTCAATGTCAGCTCGGATTTTTACCGCTTGCGACGTTAATTTCCTCTTAATGTTATTCAGTAGAACATCACGAGTAGAATCGTCTAGACCACATTCATCGAGCAGTGATGGATCGCTGAAATATACAATAAATAATTACTATTAAAATTATTTTTATTTAAATTGCTCTATTGAATGAATTATAATTTTTCATTTTTTAAACATTTCATTGCCAGAAACTGAAGTGGAGAGGCATTGTAGATGGTTTTTTATCCATCAATAGGTTTATAGTAGCTAACTGTTGTTTGATATAAAACGCGGGAGTAGTGAACATGTTATAATTTAGTGCGGGAGTACTCAAAGGAAGAATATTGCTTATACTTCTCTTTTTTATAGGTATGATTGAACTTAAGACTTTCAAATGTTATAATTCCCAGCACCCTAAGAGCATCTTCATTCTGTGTCATAGACTTGGAAGTAGTCTCGTTCACCCATTACCGGTAGATCAGATTACAAATTGTAAATAAACAAACGTATAGCTTACAATGCGCAAACAATCAAAACGTAAACAACTGTAATAGTTCGGTGACCTACTGTGGATGCATAGGAATAGCCTGGAGTTCCAGTTTAGGTCTCGGCACCCGGTCGCGTTACGGAGGCGAAATTTCAAATCTGGCAAAACATACAATTGTTCATTTGAACTGAACTGCTACGCAAGAGAGATCCGAATAAGACTTGGACTGAATTCTGACAATTTTCACTGAGTAAGACAAAGTCCGGTATTGATTCCAGGTTCGTTGCGTAATTTCCAAAGTAGAGTGTAGAAAAATTGTATTTTTAGGGCACCAGTATTTTTTAGAGCAGCAGTAATTCAACAAAAAAGGAAAATTAATTAATACTTTCATTTTCTTTTTCCTTTAGACAAATTTTGAAAATTATTCTAGGTAAGAATCGACTCTTCAACTAACCACTATTTTTTGGTATTTTCAGAAAAAAATAATAACTGGGTAAAAAACAGTCTTATTAATGCGTTTACATTTTTTAGGTTTTAAATGCTCAGTTTTACCTTGCCGTGGTGTATTTGAGATGATTTGGGGAATACCATTTGGAAGGGACAAGAAATTGAAAAACAGAGTCGGACATGAAAGGAAAAAGAGTGCAAGGTTTCGTCGGAATGGTGAAATAAGATTTGAATTTTTTTGTCAAATTTTATTTATTATTGCCATTATTTCGTATTGTGAATGTTTTTTTTCGAATAGGTAATTCTTGGTGCGTGGTTGACAAATATTGGAAGTGTAAAAGGATAGTGGGCCATGCCTCGTCATATTTTAAGGAATGTCGTCAGGGCAAAACAGGAATTAAACATGAAGGAGCCTGTTGTGCACGCCTAGTGTTTATGGCCTGATTAACGAGTAATGTATACTCACAACTGCAGTTAGCTCATAAGTCAGCAAGCACGTCGCTCCTGTTTGATTTTTAGTCAGTCAATTTAGATGTGGCGGTGGGACCCGGCCTCTGTTCACAACATAAAAGTGTGGCATTCTTACGAACGCGGAAATCACACTTTTTCAGGCGAATAAAAATTTCTTAAATCTTTACCCGTGTCTTAGTATCAGCGGATACTGCAGACGCAACAACATGATAGCTACACCTTCAATTACATTACCAATACGTTCTTTGGAAGGTTTCAGAAAGGTATTCTTTTAGTTGTGCATTACTCCTATTCTCTGATACGACGGAGCTACCATAGATTCAATTGGAAAAGTTCATGCTGGATAAACTACTGGTCTTATAACTAAACAAAATTAAAAACCAAGAGTACTTACATTACAGCCTGTTTGAAAATATCATAAGCAGATGCCTTATTTTTGTATTTCTCCTCGAAATGCCATGCGGTTTTTTGATAAAGTTCTTCTAATTGAATGTTCGATTTATACAAAAGGATGTCGGCCACATGACGCAAAATTGAATTGACGGCCTTCGCTTTGGCAAATCGTTCGGTACATTTTTCGACATCTTCGGCCGAAACACGTCGTTTCGACAAATCAATGTATCCTGAATTAAGTAAATACTGGTATTATAAATACGAAAACGAGGCATACAGCCGGCACTTACCTTTCTCTTTGTCGACACGAATTACAACAACCGGTTCGGTTCTTCCGACACGAATCAATTTATTTATGGAACGGATACGTCGACGAGACAATTCCGATAACAATATCATCCCTTCTATGTTATCGTACTCGAGAAGATGAACGTAAGCGCCCATTTCGGCAATTGATCGGACATTGACCATAACGACATCCTCGACCTAAAAATCGACAATTATTAGAAACAATACTTGTTCGGTTATGGCGCAATACAAACCTCGGGGTATTTCTCCTTGTAAAATCGACTCGTAAGAACCATTTTTCTTTCTAATTTTTACTGAAAAAGCGGAATTTCATCAATTCGAGGTTAAATTTGGGGATGTGTCAATTTTCACTTTTAGAAACGGAAACGTCTCATCGCGAAGCTTTGCAACAATAAATTTTACTTACTTTCAAATTTTCGCTAATTTTTTATATGCAAATGTGCCGGTTAAGTAAACTAAATACTTTACACTTTTTGATTTTCATATAAAATAATTAATTCCTCTCGAAATTGGGCGAAATATCCCACATGTCTTGTACTCAACTAATCTTCTTCTTCTTTTTATCGCTATTTGGCATTTACGTCTTCTGGATTCAATATCTTTGTAACGAATTGAGTGGACGCGGCTGACAGCTTTAAGCCAAAGTTTCGTGTAGTGGACAGTTTGAAAATAGCTGTGTAGTTTTTTCAATCAGCTTACAGATGGCGCGTGTCCAATATGACGACATTGTTAATTATTGCACACGGTTTTATTGAAATGATCTCATCTACTTTAACACGAGTTCACTTTACCTTGTCATTTAATTGTTTTGTAGGTTCAAGAAAAATCATCTCAGTGCAGCCTTAACATATTTTGACTGGGATTGAAAATTTCTTGTCAACAAATCAAAATCAACGTTTGTTAGTTACTGAATGAGAATGACGAAGACGGAATTTTTATTTTGAAAAACATAATTTTTTTAAAATCCTTAAGGCGGGAAGGGAGAAGGAGCTGGTTCTGGAAAAAACGGAAGAAAAAAGAAGTTTAGGAACGTTTGCCACTCCAAGCGTGCGGGTCTTTAAAACTTTAAAATTGATGACCCAAGCCAATGTATGAATCACCTGGGGCAGGAGAGATCAGTTTCGATTCGAATGGGCAAACATGTTTTCTCGAGCGAATAAAATTGATAAAAATCAACAACGAAACCGAAAAACGAACCGAAATTTTTTATCTTTATACACGATTGTACCGCCGGGGATTAAAAACAGAGCTCTTTTCTCAGGTTCGAATAGTATCAATACTGATTACACGATTCTAAAGAAGGATTTCGATACATCCTTTAAAATCTAAGTTCACCCAGTAGCGGTAGGTCTTAAACCTTTTCATTAAATCCCCGTTGGAGTATCAGGAGATACGTCGTTTTACATCATATCAAAATAGCGACAAGGCAAGGGACGACGAGCGACGGTATCCATCATATGGCCCCAGGCCCCAGGACGAAATTTTGTCTTTCAGTTCCTAATATGACCTCTTCTGGGACATGTAGCAGTAACAGTGTTCCTTTGAGATAATGTTACTGCTTTAAATATAATTTTGTTACCTAGACTTCGGATGTTAAGCCTATGGCTTGATGTGCCTCGAGCCCACGACCTCAGTTTTTGTAGAGTACCGCATCACCGAGGCCTCATTTCAATTCACCACCTGGTTAAGTGGGTCGGTAATGAAATAAATGTCAAACAAATTGCAATTTTACCTAGAATACAATTTTTCGGTTACAACTGACAGCCAGAGGAAGAAACCAGAGGGCTACAAGTACGATCCATGTAGTTTCAAGAAAATTGATTTATTTTATGTTTTAAAAATTATGGACAACGAAACCGGTAGCCCAATTTTTCTCTTTGGGACGGTGCCATAAAAACCGATGGACACTGTAAAGAGAAATTTCCCACCATAGACTCAATATCCGGGTGGGTATTTTGCACTTGTACCCTGGTTCTAAGTCCGCCAATTATTAAACCAAAAAAAATACTGAATCAGCAATAAAAACAAATTTGTAATTTTCATTACAATACAATTCATTTTTAGTTATTATTTAAGGTGTAGTCAAAAATAAAATAATATAATAATATTAAGCTAAAAAATATAACTCTCTTAAAATTAATTCATCCATTTCCTACAGTTTGGTGCTCCACACATACAAGATATCTTATTTGCATCATCTTCAATGTCAAACTTATAATCATATGAAAGCTGGAGAATGAATAAAAGAATAAAATAAATTAAAAACTATTTCAGTGAGAAGATCTTTACGATTTACCTCTTCGCCGCGATTTATTCGCCGTTTTGCAAAAATAATTATCCTATATTCCCTATCAACTTCTACTATTTCTGTTACACAGTTGGGATTGCATGAATGATTTATGTAACGTGCAAGACCGCCACTTAGTGTCGCATCAACAACACGATCCTCATCCAAACGGAACATATAAATTCCACGATTCTGTTAAATCAAATTTACCAACTTTTAGTTTAAAATCGGAAAAAAAATATTACGCTATTATTTTACTTACTCTAGCTTCATATTGTTTTTCTCGTAATTCAGACACTTCCGTCCGAATTACTTCGCCTATATACTCTATTACCATTGTGTGTTTTTCTAAGTCTCTAGCTGCGTATAAGCCTAGACCCTGGATTTTTGATCTGCAAGTATTGGATTATGCGTTAGACGCAAGCATTATTTAATTTTACTAGATTTGGACATTACCTAGCTAAGAAAACATTATTTCGCCATTCCTGTTTCATTTTCTTATACTGCGAGCTTTTTGAATGTACAAATTGTTTACTATAAGGACAGGCTACTTCGCCGGCGATAGATGTTGTCGGTGCCAACGGTATCCTTTGATTTGAAGAGCCCGAACGTTGCGTATGCGGTTTTCTCCAGCCGACTGTTTGTTTTTGTTTTGGCTCTGCTCGAGCAGCACCCGATGGATTTATTGCTAGCGGTAATTCCAGTAAGGGATTCCGTCCATATTTAAAACGATAGTCCGTTAGGGTATCAATACCCGGAAGACTTTCTAATATTCGAACTACAGCTGGTTCCGTTAAACCGAATAAGTCTTCTCCCGTTACATATTTCGGAAAAAGTTGAACTAGTTCGCAATTCTTTCGGAGTGTTGCTAAAGGTTCTAAAATACGTTGCCACACAGATTTTGGCGTGGCATCTCTCAGCTCGATATCATCTTCCGAAGGTTCTTGTACGATCACTCGAAATTCCGGTCGACCGCAAACATCTGCTATCGAACAAATGTATCGGCATCGTTTGTTTGGTTTTCGCATGGACCAATAAAAACGAATCTGTAAAAAAGAAAACAAAACAAATCCTTACTATTGCAATCGAAAACCATTTCAATTTAAATTACTCACAATTTTATAACCTATTGGATAAATATAATTTGGTGTATGGAAAGCTTGCAACTGATGCGGCAACAGTTGTCCAATATTTAAAAACGTTAAGCTTCCCACTCGTAATAAGTTATTTGAATCGGAATGATGCATAACAGCTGCCACCTGCCGGCTCTCATCCCGATCAACATATACTCGCCGTTGGACACTAAGTGTTGTTAATTCGTTTTCTTTTTCGTTTTTCAGAATGTGTGCCATGCAATGAGTTGATTTATTTTTATAAAAAATACAATTGTCCTTAATTGCGCACGAAAGATGATAAACGTTTCCGCATCGAGCTTTAAAGCATTTAATTGTTGCACCCAATTGATGGCAAAGAGTGCATGGCTGATTTAAGCTCACTTGTAAGGCAGCTTCTAAATTCATTAAGGCCCCATTTTCGGTTTCATACACACCATCCGACCATAACGCGCAATTTAAATGAACCTAAAATAGAAAATAGGATATAAGTACAATCATTTTAGATACCACCAATTAGAACAAATTTATAATTTGAACAACGCATCAATATTTTGAATCAAACTAAATTTAAAAAATCTTGGATGAGGCAAGTTCTGTGAATTGCGGTCTGACGGTAAAACCTACAGCAGTCCACCGATGCACTTGTCTCAATGCTAGGATACAGCATGTACTTTAATAATTTTAAACAGGATCTAGAGTGCTGTTACTGCCCTATGCCCCGAACAGTACAAAGACATATTGCAATTGCTAAGCTTAGAAGAAAATATGAACGCGACACCCTCAAACCACAAAGAGATCCGTGTAAATTAAACTTCTGTTACGAAAGATATCGGAAGAAAAATTAACAAGATTGTGCCTCATTCACTTCACTTTACATTTTAAATCAACGAACTCAATTTTTATTAAAATTGCTTACCCATTTATCGACATCGTAGTTCAACAGTCTCGATGGTCCATCCGCCACGCCATCGCCAATTTGATTACAGAAAATACATTGGCGTGTATCATCCGGCATCTTATTGACTGGCGCTACAGTTATATTCATTCTAAATAGCATTTCGGTTATCTCTTTTTCCGTACTCTTCTTGTATTTTAAAGGCGACGCGAACGTATTATGCGAAAAATACCGATATCGCGAACTTTTCTGTGCGGTTTCAGAGCTTTTAGTTTTTTCGTTCGATCGTTGGGAATAATTGTCACTGCTACTTTCGTTACTCATACTTTTCATCATTTTGTTTTTGTGGTAGTTATTGTCATCCAGACCGGACGATGAACATTTTCGTGAATTTTTCGGCGCATGTTCGAGCTTAATAGCCTTTGAGTCGTCCGTAAAATGATCGAATCGATTTAAATTATTATCGAGTGTGATATTAGCTTTCGAATCTAAGTGATAATTATCATCGATAATGTTTGTTGGTCGCCATTTAAATTGTTTATAACAACTTTTACTACAAAAGTATAAATCATCGGAATTATTGAGAAGCTCGTTAGATGTAAGCAGCGGAAATTCACTGGCTTTTGCCCGAATTATAGTATTTAGAATAACAACATCGCAATGCCTACAAAATTTCGCTGCACCATTTAGAATTGTTTGTATGTCGATTGGATCACCTTCTTTGCCATCTTTTCCTTTTGTCCTATACAATCCTAGCTTTTGACTGGGCGGAGTTGTTGTTCTCTCGACTATTTGATATGATGTCGGTGCAGGTATATGCAAAATGTTCGCTAAATCTCGCAACACTCCCATAATATCTTCGGCGGCAGAAGAAGTCAATGTTAAAGTGACTGTTACATTGGGATCCTTTGCTGGCGTATTTTGTTGTGTATTCCTGTAAAATTTAAAATGTTGATTGGAAATTTTAGAAAGGTGAACTACAAAATTTGACTTTACCTGCTCTTCCACTCATTACATAAGGAGTTTTCTTTATTATTGTCATGAAGTCGTTTATCTATTGACAAATCGATACCAGTTTGCAATTTAATTGGTATGGGGGCAATAACAGGCACGACCGGTGACATTCTATCGTAAGGATGTTCTTCGTCGTCATCTTCACTTATAACACGAAGTCCGGGAAATGGTGAAACAGGTTCCCAAGCAATGCATTCAGGACTAGAGCTTGTCACTATACTTTCGGGCGTATCGATATCGCGATCTTTGAAACTATAATCCATTTTGTTCATTTGATCAAAGTCGGATTCAAATTTAATGGGCGGAAATTCTTGGTCATAAAATTCATTATGTATTGTTGTCGAGGGTGACTCTTGTGACATGTCCAACACCCCAAAGGGCTTAGTATTATAAAAATCTGTTATATTTGCACTTGTAGCACTTCCGAAACCGCCTTGCAGCATTTCAGACGCAACTGAATTCTCCTTCATATTGCCTAATTTTGATAAATCGCCGGCACCATACGGCGGACATATTCCATAATTTCGACTCAACAGTGGCTCCAACACTTGCAGCGACGGCATTTGTCTGAGTTGTTGCATCAAATTATCGATAAAATTATCGTAGTCTTCATCAAGTTTTGAAAGTTTTCGCGACCGTTTCTTTGTAAATGGAACTTCCTTATTGAGTAATTGCATTTGTCTTCGATTCTTTTGATATTCACGTTTCTTTTTCTTTTTTAGTTCCGCAGAACTATCAAGATCGGCTGATTTCGATTTGTCATCTTTTGCAGAATGTTCCTGATCTTCGGATGTATCCATGCTAGATGCAAACGACAGAGGAATAGAGTTGGGCCGTTTCAGTGATGGCGATTCATTCGAATCGGATTTTGAAGTGTCGAAACTTTCATTCAACGATAGTTTTAAAGAGTCATCAATTTCCGTTTTTATAATTTTTTGTTCAATCAAAGTCGATTCACAATTAGTTCGATGGATGTTCATTGGTTTCTGTTCGTTTTTAACAGTTAACGTGTTTTTAGTGGTCAGTTCATAAGTTGTTTGCGCCACTGCTGGTTTTTCCAATACAGATGTATTGTCGCCTACTTTACTGATATTCTTTGCTATTGGATTCGATACGAACGACGTCTCTCTGGATATTATTTGAAGAGGTTTTTTGTTGTTATCGTCTTGCATATCCGATTTATGTAAATCTAGGCTAACTTTTAAATTTGAATGCGAAGGAGTTGACTGCAATATTGTTGGTGGGTTTGCTGGGACCGGTGGAATTACAGGACGAGCAAGCTGAGCTTCCAATGAACTGACAACACCGAGACTTGGTGCACGCAAACCGGGCACTTTTCGTCCGGGCAACACTTGCGACGAAGACGGTGTATTGTTCGTGTTTGTGCTGTTCTGTAGTAACTGTTTAAGTAGTACATTTTGCGAATCGTCCTGTTTGGAAGGTTGTGTAATCACATTCGATATTTTACATCCATTAAGTGACTGATCTGCTCGCGTAGTTTGAATTTGTATGTGAGATTTGGCTTGATTTTGACTTTGGTTTGCATTTTCTTCTGTATTTTCCGGCCCATCCGTCTTAGAAGGAACAACTTCCAGACTATATCTTTTCACTCCGGTAATTTGTGCGGGTATTTCTCTATCCCTTTCTATGCCATCATCGGTAGATTTCGATCGTTTGAGATGCGACGAGGAAATATGAGCTAGCAAAGGTTTTATAATTTTCTTTGTTCCTTCATGATTACTCTGAACAACTGCGATTGAATCCGACAATTGTGTTGTATTTGTGGACGATGATATCGTTGTCATTACAATAGTTGAAGGCAGCCGTGTTGATAAAATAGAAGTTGGCACTACCACCTTTGTCTTCTTTATTTGCAGTTTGTCATCACCACTATTTGTTGACGCTTGAAATTTATCGGCTATTTGTGTTGAACCCGAAGCATTTGTCAAGTACAGCGTAACTTTATTAGAGTTCGTTGTCGTCGTTTTCGCGCCGATCAAATCCGTGTTCTGAATTACAGCTTTAATTTCTTTATGTTCCTCAGCCTGTAATTGTTGATGCAGTGGTTTTTCAACTTTACTCTCGAAAACTATCCTCTGTTGTTGATCCTTTTTTAAATCGTTTTCAGCCAGTGTTTTGGAATCATTTTGATTTGAATTTTGATTTGAATTTAGATTTGACATTATAGTTCTTAGCTGTTGGGATACATTCGCCATATTAGTAGTCATTTCAGTTGGCTGTGAGAGAGGCGACAGTTGCGGTACTAGCGATATTGATCGTGTTTGCAATTTTTGTGCGTCTTCTTTTTGCGAGGACTCCGCTGCGTTGATTTTCTTTACTTCTTCTATTGGTCCGGCTGGTAATTCTTTACGTGAGTCATTTTCAACGATTTTATTGATTACTATATTTTTCGCTAGATCTACCGTTTCAGCTTGTTTGCTAATTGAATCTAATTCTTCCTGTTCGGCAGAGCTTTCCGGCGACATTGGTTCATCTTCGAATATTTTTGTAGGGAGCGCCATATCCTGCAACACTGTCAATGTCGATAATTTTGGATAGCTTAGGGTATGAATTAAATTGTGTTTCGTTAAATTCTCCACTGTGGTATGCGGCAATTGTAACTTTTTCCCGACAACTGTTGCTTGAACAATTTTTGTATTGGCCGATGGCTTCAGTTGTAAGGATGACAACGACACGATAGTACCAGGGTTTAATTTTGTACCGCGAACATTAACAATCGTTGGCTGCTTGGTTAAAGTAATGTTGGTTGGGACTTTATTTTGCTTGTCAGATGAGATAATATGCGGTGTATTCAGGGTCATATTTTTCAGTAATGGAACCGATATTGTTGTATTACCGAAAGAAACTCTGGCTGTAGTTTGTGTTACGTCGCCAACAATTTTTTTCGGTGTTACTCGGAGGGTTGTGGCATTTGTTGTTTGGGTTGAAGTCCCAGTTAAAACACTGCACTGTACAGATGTAATAGGTATTCTATTAAGCGTCATTAAACTTGAAGTCACTCCGTGAGTTATTTGCAAAGGTTTCGTAATTACAGCATTCACGGTGTTTATTGTAGTAGTTCCGACTGTCGTTTTCAATTTTACATCTTCTTTTGTTGTTTTAGAATCGATCATCGCTTCGAAGTCTTGAGAAGTTGTAAAATTATTTAAATCGTGGGTATTTTTGTGAGATGCAGCTTGCTCCTCTTTAATTACAATCGCATTATCTTGATTACTTAGATCGGACTTACTTTCCAAATTTAACGAACTCTCTGCCATTTCAGATTTCATTTCGGTTTTCGGTGTTTCAAAATCTTTTTCAAAATTTCTGTCAATTTTCTTCGTTCCATCATCTGATTGTGGTATGATGTTCTGCTTTAACGAATCATCGCTATCCGCATAGTCAACGACATCTGATGAAAACAGAACATATTCTTCAGCTACTTCAGATTCTAGTGGACTCGATACGATGTCTGCCAGCTCAGACGAAGCAAAACTTTCGATAACAGTCATATCGTTGTCCACAATATTCTGAGCCACGGAATTTAATGAGACTTCGGCTGCTACAAAGCCTTTATCTTGAAAATCGTCATAGTCGATTATTCTCTGTTTTTCATCGGGACTACTATCAATAGTTACAATTTCGTGATCATCACTTTTTACAAGTCTACTAGAGGTACCAGAACCGTCTGCAAGATTAACATTACTATCGGACGATTTATCTTTCACAATGACATCACTACCCTTTTCCAAGTCAATCGATGAAATTTCACCACTTTTCGCTTTCTCCAAACTGATTTTCTGATTCATATTCGACAAATTCCACATTGGCGATCCGCCAAAGAGTCCTAATCGTATTTTACCAAATTTGGAACTTCCACCACAAACAGGTAAGAAACTACTTGTTAAACTGGACAGGCCCCCACCACCGCCACCATTGTTATCCTGGTTATTTCGATTAAAATTCTTCATATCAGGTGTGGGTGTCATCGTGTCACGACATTGCTGCATGTATTGCTGATCTGGCGAATTAAGTACTGAAAATGTATCTACAATATTCCGGTTTGGATTCTGCTGAACCGGGTATTGCAGTAGAGGTGATGAAGGCGACGTAATCATGTGACTGGGTGATGACACCGGCTGATTCTTAGGTTTATTCATAGCTTGATTGATTATGTTCTGATTGACTTGTTGGCGTTGTATTTGCCGCTGTTGGAGGAAGTGCATTGTTCTTTGTGTTTGTAAAATTTCTGGAGACTGCTGAAAATTATGCATTTGTATCGGAGACACCATTTGTTGTTGCTGCTGATTATCTAAACCGAGTTGAGTTTGATGCAAATGCTGTTGTTGACCAATTTGAATACGCATTCGATCTTGGTGCGTTTGCGGGGCACTGAATTTTGAACTCTGAGAAGGCATAATAGAATTGTAAGAGTGACCAGGACTAGTAGCTATTCGAGTGGGTAATTGTTGAATATTAATTCTATGTTGTGGTGAGGTTATTCGTGGTGCTGGTGAAGCGTGCCGACCAGGTAAGGATGATGGCGATGACCTAAAAATATACAATTTTATTACCACGTTATTTAAAAGGATATTGAGAGTGTTTACATTGTGGCTGACGGACTAAATGAGTTCTCATCCATTTGAGAATGTGGTGTTCCTATTCTCGGTGATGTTTGCATTGTGCTATACGGTGATGCATTTGCATTTGACTGATGCACAGGGCTTTGAGATATGCCACCTGGACTATGAGACAACAAAGGACTAGGCGATTGTAAAGGACTTCGTGTCGATTGCAGCATATGAACGCTTAGAGGCGACGGAGATGTTCGCTAAAAAAATTATATACATTAAAATATTTCACAATAGTAACGTAAGTTTTACATTACCATTAGCATGGATGGTTGAGAGTTGGTTGACGGTGATAACATCGGTGACAGAGGAGTCATTTGAGCTGGCGATGGAATATTTGGAGATGGCATTTGCATTTTGGACAAGTGTTTACTTTTATAATCCTGGAATAAAAATTGTTCGAAACTTTTCTCTGAAATTAAAATTTAAAATACAAACCTGTAGTAACAGTGCATGTTGTCGACTTTGTTTTCTAGCATTATCTAGTTGTTTTTGAAACCCGGGTTGTTCTGCCGTTATTTGCGCAAGTTGGCTGGCATCTTGAGGTAGTAATTCACCGCCAGATTTTTTCATAAGCCGCTGCTTACTATTCAAAGACTATAAACGAGAATTTTTAAACAGAATTATTAAAATATAATTATATATTCTAGGCGTGGTTCTCTTTTTATCAGTACAAAATAGTCAGCATAAAGTTTTCGAATTATTACAGAACAAGAAGAACTACGGTTTGTTAGCAAAAAAACAAACTCTTAGTTCTTAGCCACGAAATTTACACATGAATTAAAAAATTATATTCTTTTGTATTACACGGAGGATATTAATTTATAAAGACTTTAATTTAAACACGTTACCTTGCGAATTTTCCGTAGTTTGGAAACTTTATCTTCGAAGTGCTTCAATTGATTTTCCAATGCCAAATTTTGACTGTTTAACCACTGTTCGTAATTTATTTGCATGACACGATCTTGTTCTGTGATAATATTGTCTGGAGGCTGTGGCGGAGCTAGTTGAAAATTGAAATTTAAAACCGGAGGATTTATTCTGAAACAGAAAAATCATTAATAATTAATTGCTTGTGAAACGAACGAGTAAGATAATATTACATTTCTTTTTTTATCTTTGGTTCCATGTTCATCATCATATTGTTACTGTTTTGCATAATTTCCACCGTGTTCTTTCGCCAATTGTTTACAAGAGTGGGTGTACCGCGATGCATATTATCCACTTTTACAAACGTTTTCTTATCAATCAATTGTCCTGTAACTATCGACGAAGTTAATTGCTGTTGCTGTTCACGTTTTTCTTGTTCAAGTAAATCCTCTAATAGTAAGGGCTGCTCCTGTTGTCTCACATTTTGTGTATTAGCTGGATAGGGCGGAGGTGGTCCAGGATAAGGTGGCGGAGGTGGAGCTAGTGTTGGTCTCGGCGGCATTTTGCAAATGTTATTTGGTTGTACAATAACGTTGTTGTAGCGAGGTGGAATTTGTCCTATGTTTATTTGATTTTGCATTGGCTGAATTATAGACTAAGAAAACAATAAAATATTAATTTTGAAAATATTTAAACAAAAGAGTGTGCAGTTAGTTTAAGAGCACAATTTTTTAAAAAGTTTTTAAGAGTTGTTTTTTTTACAAACCTGTCGGTCCACCGCCATGTTCTCATTTCTTTGCACAGCAAATTTACTGAAACCAAAACTTATTAGTACTTTGTCAATTAAAAATTCAAACAAAATAGTTAATTACTTTTCGGCAGCAGATTTCTTTTGCCTTTCCTCGGGATCGCCTTCATCGAAATCCAATTTATCCAGCAAGTTCTGATTATCTCCTCCAGTCAAAGCATCGAGTTCCGGATCGGCATACTCTAATATATTAAAATCAGCACCCATTTCGGCTGTTAATGATTTCAATAATTCATCGTCATCATCTTCGCCTAGTCCACCTAATATATCGCCGACACCTTCAACTTCACCAATAGCAACATTCTCTTCTTGTTCAAATTTTTCTAGCTCTGCCGTTACATTATCGGGAATTTCAGTTCCAACAGCATTGATCACTTTCGATATATTTTCTTTTATTTTCATTTTTGTCTGCATACCACCCTTTCCAGCTATAATATTTACTTTTTGATTGGCTATTTCCGTAGACTGATCCGATTCTACTTTACATTGTTTCTCCAATCCGATATTCATTTTATTTGGGTTGAATTGTTGATTTAAGTTTCCAATTGTACCCGCTGCTGAAACCGGAAGACGAACTGCACTGGGACTATTTAATAGTTTCGAATTTCTTCCTTGTATGGTCACAGGGAATGGTTCTCTAAATGTACTACCAAATTGTGAGTTTTGTGTATTCAGAGTACTTTCATCACTGGTATTCCAACGTGTTGGAAGCTGAAGAGTTCCAGGCGTAGAGACATTTAGAACGGTATTTGGGTTACCAACCAGCCCAGTAATGCCTTCTGGTCTTTGCAATAAATCTCTTAATTGTTTATTATTTTCCTGTTGTTTTACTGCACATAATTTTTCCTGGACCGATGTGGTCATCAGTTGTAAGTTTGGTGCTTGATATGTATCTAAGTGCGTAGCATAAACAGTCGGTTGGATAACATCTGTATTGAATTGTGGACGTGGAGTGCCTGGTATCGAACTGTATGGTGAACGTTTTTCCAATGCAATTGTTTGATCAGCCATGAAAATTGGTGTACTACTGCACGGGATAATTGATGGTGATGTTTGGCCAGAAACTAAACGGAGAAATAAAAAAAATACAGAATTTATTCGAAAAATTCTTAAACGGAGCCAACTAAAATGTAGTCAAACATTAAAAGTCGGAAGCTTAGTGCTGAAATGTACCATAGACATAGAGGTCATGAGTTCGGATCACTCTTGCAGCAGAGGACGTTCTCCACTACAGCACCTGTTAAGGCTTTTGACAGCGTAAGTAGTATTGCATTCCATTAAATCATTTGAGTAACGAAACGCTCTCTACAAGATTCCAGGTGCGAACGAATGTTAGGTGAGACAAACAATGTTTTTTGTGCTGAATTCAAAGATCCGAAACGAAAACGAAAAAAGTAGCATTCGGTTAGATGGTACTCAGAACTAATCAACAAACTTTTAATCTGTTTTTTTTTATGTAGCACCGAACTGATCTTAGGGATCAATCTTTAATATATTAACGTACAGTGTAATCTGTTTAAGAAAGGAAAAATAGGATACCCATAAATGGCGGCGGCATCACGGTCGCAGGTAATGTGTTCCACATTCTAGTTGCACGTGAGAGAAATGACTGTCTGAATTTCACTGTTCGCTCAACCAAAGAAAAGCAGTTACTGAGAAATAGTTCAACAAGTTATATATATCCCGTATCTCTGACGAGTGACAAACGTCACTGGTGTTGGAAAAACAGCTTCATTTCAGACCTGTTGGATTTGGTGGTTTTTCTAGTAGAAACAAAGCAACTGAAAATAGCGCCCAAAAATCGAACAAAACATCAGATTTTGTATTGAAACTGCATTTGGTTGTGTCTCATGTGTAAAATACACACACCGATTGATCAGTTGTTACGTGTGCGAATGGCATATAGATCTCTTGCCCGGGAATTGGGTAACTATTTGATCGATTGTCTTGCAAAGTCCATTTCGCCTGCACGAAACAATTGGTCGTTCTCGAGTATAGTACTCGTAGCTGTGCTGAACATCAACTTCATCTTCAGACTTTTACCCGAAATTTTATTTTATTTTTTCTTTGTTCTGTGACACGATTTATTTTTTGTTCAAATAATGATCAAGATCGGCTAGAAGAGTCATGACCAACCCTCGTGAGACAATTGAAATAAAACATACCTTGTGGAGAAAATTGTTGCAGTTGTTGTTCTTTGGCACGCGTAGCTTGCAACTGTTTCCATTGTCGTTCTTGTTCTTGCTCCTTTAGAGATTTCTGTTGGGAAGTAATTTTTTCTTGATCCTGTAACAAAAAAAAGATTTCCTTATAGCATTATTACGAAATTTTCTCGAATATCATGCAAACAGGAAAAGCATCTCTGATAAAGCCACAAATTTTCATCCAAATAAAAATACTTCAAGTAAAAAATGTTTAAAAAAATTAGAAACTCTTTCCTGCTGAAAATATCTAGAAACAAAATTAATTTCAATTATAAACATCTGATGCACAGCGGTAAAAATAAAAGTTATAACTTAAAAGTTAGATGTAGATCGAAGCAGCAACTCATATCAAAATTCGATTTGAGAAAATGACAACAATGAGATTTATCAAAAAGTACTAAAGATTATAAACAAAATAACGCTTATGTTGGCAAAATTTGTTTAAAGACTATTCAGAGTGTCCTAAATTTTAGCGATATTATTCTGCTTGTACATAGGGAAACGATAAGACAGAAACTGTTCTTAATATAGTGTTTCAAAAGATTAATAAGCGTAACTTTTAACAACAAATTAATTATGCTCCTTTCTAATAAAAGAATCTGAAACTAGGCTTTGAGTGCGTCCCCTGCTCTTCATCCTCCATATGTAAACTTAAAATAATTGCTGCCTATTGGATCTATTTCCCTATAAAATTTAGGACACCAATTTTTTCCTAATGATTTTAAGATGCTGAAAAAATCCCGGGCATAATTCGGCTGAAATAATTATTGTAAATTATTGCAAGATTTAAAAAGAGACTAGCAAAATGCTGCAATTTTCATTTACAACATTTTGTATGTCTATAGGAATTACGAGGTATTTACGAAGTTAAATATTCCACAAAATGTATTTCATAAAAACCTACGAGTACCACATAAGTTCAAATCATTTTAAAGCATGCAAGCAAGATTAAAAAAAAGATTGAAAAAAAACTACGGCTAACCCATTAACGCAACAACGAAGGAAACAACTTCATAGCTTTCAATGAACAAAGCGCTGATGTACAATAATAAACTCAAATGTATACACAGCTCCTAACACACGATTAATATTCTCTTCAAATTTAATAAAGCGATAATGGGTCTTAATTTACGTTTGTTCAAAAAACAAAGGAACGAAAAAAAATATATATAGATATTCACGTATACCAATAACAATCTATGCCATATCAAATTTTAAAAATATATAGTCAATTTCCTCACCAGAGAACAACCGGAAATGATTCGATTCGTGTAATCTTTAACAGTTGAAGGAGTAGAAGAAGAATCTTGACCCGGTATTATTGGTAATGTTTTCATTATTTCGGATGGAGTTAGTACACGGATATTTTGATCCAAGTAAATTGAACCGATGGCTGTTGTAGCATTAGTTTTTTTCCCGTTCACATCCAATAAATCGGATGAATTAATATGCAAGATTTTTTTATTGCCAACTTGAAATTTACTTCGTGCATCGTCGAGCAGGGCCTCATTCAAAACGTTTTTAATTAAAACTTGTTTTTCCTTTTGAACTGCATTAGTTACGGTTGGCAAATCGACTGACAAACGTTGCGGATTTTTATTCATAACAAGAAAATGATTCGTTATAGGACGTGAAGAACAATATGTGTGTAATACACTTTTCGAATTCGTATTGAATGCTCCGTTTGCGTTCACCGTAACATTCGGCGCGGGACCATTCATATTCGCGCTTATATAAAATTTCGGAAAAGTATTTCGTTTAATCGGACTGGTTTCTTTTGCGGTTTCAACAATTTTGTTCTGTTGAATGGGCTCTTTGATCAAATTTAATTTGTATCGCACTGCAATGCCGGTCGGATGGGAATTTGTTCTACTTTCGGCTTTATTTTCATCGACTTTCAAATCATTTTTATTAGAAACAACGGAATCGCTTTCATCAATTTCACTTCTTATTTCAAATGTTGGTGTTTTCTCATTTTCTACATTCGAGGAACTACAGGAACTAAGTCGTGAAGTACTATCTTCATCATTATTATCAGTTGTCATATCCAAGTCGCCGGAATCTGTTCCCAATGAATCCGTTGGATTTTTGTCCTTGTCAATATCTGCCGCCTGTTTGTAATAATTTGACTTTTTGTTAGTGAATACTTCGGCACTTAGTTGTATGGTATCACACGTTTCCTAGCGCACATTTGTGTGACAAATAAAGAATTTCATTTTCAATTCAATTAAAACCGACTCTCTTAATTTATAAATCTTATGCTTTTGTTGCTGAGGAATGGCATCTCTCAAACGAATTTTTTTCCCGAAAAATTTCAATTTCAAAAACAGATTTTATAAAATATCACAAAAACCTAAAGGGTATCGTCGAATATTGGGATGGATATTGTGAAAAACACCATTACCTAGGTAAACTACAGCATTATGTTATACTTTTAGGAATGAGTGCTGTTACAATAATTAAAAACGTAAACATTTGTATTCTATGTTAAAGTACAACACAGGAAATGGCCAGTGTTTTAGGAATTTTATTACAAAGGATATAACGATTAAAACTTTTATATTTTAGAAAAATTACCTGCTGATTTTTCTTCATTCTCAATGCGGTTCGATTGTCTCGAGCTTGCTGTAAAAAGGGCGCTTTCTTCTCATTGGATAGAGCTCTCCATTTTTTATAAATTTGTTTATACCTATCGGACCAATTCGGAAAGTCAAGTTTCAGCTCCGGATGATTTGTGTTCGCATATAAAACGGCAGATATGGTTGCCATTTCACCAAGTTCTGTGGGGAAAACAAAGGTCATAATTATATTTATAAGTAGGAAAGGTGTACAATACCTTCATCACGACGCATTCGTTCAGTGGATTTAATAGCGCCACTTTGAGTGGTTGGTGTTGATACCATAGACTCTTCGGTTTGATTACCCGAAAAGTCGGTATTTTGCCTCGGACTTTGAGAATTCGATGACCAAACGCTCTGAATCGAATTGTTTGTGAAAGTCATTGGTGAATTTGAGCTGAAAGTGATGCTTTAATAAAAAATGTTCGATTCAAATTTTTTTCTTAATAGATCAACTTACTTTGTGGTCTGATCATTAGGACTGATATAACTTTGTGTTGCTGTTACAGATGTCGAATGAACTTGATCGATACCTTTGATATCGTTGTTAGAAAATGTTTGCTGAATTGATAAATAGTTGCTAATTCCTATAGGCGGTTTAACATCTTCCATAACACCATTTGACACATACTGAAGATCGGTATTTGCCTTTGGGAACGCAGTATTTGATAGAGAAATAACTGGATTTTCTTGTTTTATCATGGGATATTGCTTGGGTTCCTGAAAAATTTTTGTTAAGGGTGGTTTTTTATAGTGACAACCATTTTCATATCTCATTACATATATCTGTCTATAGATAAAATTAAGAAGTCAGTCACACTACCTAATCGAATAATCTATTGAAAACAAATTTTACTTGACGATTGAAATTTGAAACTACCACATCAAATTTATGTACGATGAAAATCCTGATTACTGATAATAAATTTTTACTTACTGGATTTATGACACCTTGGAATATTTCCTCAACGTCTTTGCTATTAATTTCTATCGAATCCAAATTGAAATTCGGACCAAGTATATCGGGGAGATCATCCTTCCGCGAAACTACCGAGTCATATTGCACACCAAGTCCACCTAATTTAAAATTATTATAAAAAATTCGAAAACCCAATAGAAAAAACTTACTATTTTTCACTAAATCCTCGCTATCATTTATAATAGAATTGACTAGATCGGAGTCTAGTAGATCATGTGTATGTATGATGTCTTTGTATTCTATGACAGCATCGCTTTTATCGTTATCATCATCGCATTGAGAAGGGGGATTTGATACTGCACTAACAGGAATCTTCGTTTTTAAACTCTTCAAATCGGCATAGTTGTTATTCTCCTTCACAGTCGTCGATGGAATATTCTTGTGTTCATTTTTCATACTTTCGAGCATTTTCAATTCTTCTGGCGAAAGTTTTACGATTTTATCTTCCGAAACATTACTCTTGGCATCGTCATCACTACTTTCCGATTCGAAATTAGTTTTGATTGTATCGAGTAGACCTTTACCGAAAAATGCCTCTTGTAAATAGGCTGGATAGGTTTCAGTTAATTTACTTTTTTGCCGTTGTTTTCGCATTGGCTTCTTCTTTTTATCGTTTGGTATATTTTCATTTGAACCTAAATACAGTCCAGTACTATCACCATGATCTTCATACTCATCTTTGTAGCCACCATCTTTTTTCATTGTTCGATTGCGAACGTTGAATCCGCCGATGCCTAATTTTTGTAAATTTCTTTGACGCTTTTTACGCAATACGACAACACCCTGTTCATTTGTGCATAATGCAAAGCCTTCTGGTGGACTGCCATCGGATCGTTCCCATACCATTCCATCTTTATATATTTCCGCTTCTTCTTTTGGATCTAATAGTTCGACAACTTTGGAATCTTCGATGCAACTCTCAATAACTCCACTACCAGCGACAACAGATTCTATAGCTGCAAGTATTTCTGCGTCCTTATTATTTATAGACGATTCTTGAATAGCTTTCTGCTTTCGTTTCTTTCTAATATATTCCATTTGCTGAGATTTTATTGAACTGAGACCGTGTTCACTTAGACAAACCCCATCCACGAAATGTGAGCCTTCTAATCCGTGTAATATAATTGCTTCAGTGACATCTTCTACTTTAGACGGATTTTGCCATGGTTTTGGTACTGGTGGTATCTTTTTCGGCGGCACTAAATGTGGTGGTAGTACATCTTTAGGTCGACATAAAATACACACATACCCTTCATCGTCGCATTTCTCAGCTTCTTCTTCGTTTTTAATCATATCACACTTGCAATGTAGCCAACGTTCACAGTGCATACACTGTATGATTAATTCTCCATCCGAATAGGATTCAACACAGACCGCACAAGATGCTTGACTTGCACACGGCCCACACTCAGAGTAACTGTTTTTCCATGTTGAATTTTTCCCTGCCGAACTACGACCACATTTTTGACAAATAGCACACCACTTACATTTCCAGTTTCCCTGTGGGACAAATTCTAATGGCGGGTCCATACAGTAAATATGAAATGATATATCACATTCGTCGCAAAGAATTAATCGTGCTTCGTCGTTTTTTTGACCACATCCTTCGCAAACTGTACAATCCAAACAACGCCAGCCCTTTTTTAGAATCACTTTAGTGACCTTGACATTTACACAGTACGGATGATAGCACTGCCCACATTGTGTGCATGATATAAGACAACCTTCATGATCGGTACCAATCGCTCCGCACATAACACAAATATCTTGTTTTAAAATGAATTTATCTTTGGCAGAACAAAGTACTAAGCGGTTCTCTATTCCCGGCTCATCATCATTTTTATATGATTCTGCGGTTGGTCGCTGTAGCCCTAGTCCAGGTACACCGAATATTCCTCTCATTTTCGATTTAGGTCCACGTTTACGACCAAAGTCAGAAAGTCTTGACCGTTTCGGAAATCCTAATTTCCCTTTAGTTTTATTCGTTTGTCCGAAGGATAGTCCGATCCTTTTCTTAGGTATTTTTATTGCATGATAAGGTTTTCCCTTTCCCAATCCGAAATCGGCATTTCGATCGAAAAGTTCAAGACTATCAAATTCTTCGGGGCAAACGCTGTCCTGCGAATTTTGCATAATATCATCATCGAAATGACTATTTCGTCTAACTAACGATTGATTTAGACGGCCGCTCTGAATGAGTGTCTTGCAGGGCGGACACACGTAATCGTAATCAGGATTATTTTCTTTTCGTGCATGATACACTGCTAGGTCAGCTTCCGAATCACAAGTGCTGTGTACAAATCTGAAAATAAAACGTACAAATTTATTAACTTATAACAAAAAAATACTGTAGATCAAATTTACTTATTGCACAAACTGCATTTCACCATTTCTCTGTATGCAGCAGCTCTATACGCTCTATGGCAAATTGGACAAGAAAATCCTTTATTCCTCTGTTGATAGCAAGAATCGCAGACTGTATAATGAGCGTGCCATCGCGATGATGTCCCAGCTCCAGGGGTTCGAGACCCACAGTCCGAACAAACTCGACAACGCTTCATAAGTAAATAAAAAAAATGCTATACAGCTGCTTTAATTCACAAATATCAAATACATACTCTACATTTCCACCCATATTTGGGTATTGATGACATAATTGGTCGTAAGCAGTTAGCATGATATATCTTATGACATTGTTCGCAACCCAACGATCGTCCTTCGTTGGTGTCAGGTACTCTACAAATCTGGCACTTATGACATGATACACACTGCCAACCAGCACGTACTCCTGGTAACTGAGGGAGACCTATACACGTTCCATGATAATGATCTCCACAAATTGAACACATAACTAAATTGGAGACATCTCCTAGTCCACAACACGAACGACAACTTATGTCGTCTGTACAAATAATCGGAACTTGCCCTAAATGTTCTTTGCAAAACGAAACATAAGTTTGAATTGTCTGAAAACCTCCAGATGCTGCGACACAAGGAAAATGGAAAAACTTCGGACATGCCATCTAAAACGTGATTAATTAAATAAAATTTTATTCGTATGAGACAAAAATCTAAAATTTAATATTATCTTTACCTTGCACGCGATACTAGCGCCATAGTGATTGCAATAGGTGCACTTTCGTCGCAAACTTTGAGACACTACGGACGTCACTTTGCCCAGCGAGCCCGATTGGTCTCTTATTATTCCTAAAGACCATGTTACACACGATCTATGCACATAGTAATAATTGCAATCCTGAATTTGAGATAACTCGGTGGATTCGAAGTGTCCGACCTTTTCCAACTCATCCACATATTCGGATGTTATAACTGGATTCCTTCAATAAAAAAAACATATCACAATGTACCAAAATGTTATCAAAATTTACTTACTTGCACTTATTTAGCCCCTTTTGTCTTCTATTACTAAACTGAGGGAATGTACTTGAATTGGTGTTCATATCATTCGTATATAATTCTTTATCTTCGGAGTTCGGAGAATATGTACAGTACAAATTTTGATCTTCTTCGCTGATTTCCATTCGAAGCATTTCTCCCTGACCTAATTGACTCCTCTCGCCCAGGTTGCATAATGCACACACTTTACCCGGCCTACCAAGGAACATCCAAAATATATTTAAAAAAAACTTTCATATCGTAAACAGGATTCTTACCATTTCTCCGAAAAATATGGTGGTTCTTCCATTACTTGTAAAGTTTTATCGCTCATATCCGAAATATTTGATTCGGTGATATTGTTCAAAAAATCTGTAGGTGATTTCGATGGCAACGGTAAGAAGCCACTTTCTTGTGATAAACTGAACAATATATTTCGCTCGTCTTTTCCCAACATTTTTTTACGCGGCACGCCTTTGAGAATTCCTCCTCGACTTTTTTTAAACATTGCTCGGGCGTCTCTTATAGCTCCTCGCATACCAGGATAATATTCTTTTCTCGGTCGACCCGGACCACGTTTCGTACCATACGGTTTTCCACTACTGAAAACTAGAGTATTTCCGTTTTGAGAGTAAAATGACGAAACTGGATCTTCACTGTTGACTGGTGGAGAAGAAGTGCATGAATTTGGTGTAGACGGAGGCCCTGAATTATAATATTAAGAATAGTAAAGCGTTTCTTACATTATTGCCTTTTAAAAGTGAAATAAAATTAATTATGTATTTACAAAATGTTGCAAAACATTAAATTCTCAGCAATTAAGATATTAAGATATTCTATCATGTGTAAATGGACCTACTCCCCTCTCCAGCCAGTGTAACATCTCTGAAGACAATTTTCTGATATACATATATGTTCGTACGAAAGCCGCTGCCTAAACGTACCGCCGAACACCAAAGTTGAGGGTGCCCCAAAGTGTTAAGATAATTGACTGCATGCCTTTCGCAAACCAATTGTTTTTGACGAATTTTTGAAATACTCTGACCGTTGATCTTTGGAGGACGATTGAACACTTCAAGATTCTTTCAGAAGACCAATGCGAAAAATTTCACGACACGTAGCGAATCGACCACAAAAACACGGAAAGGAATAATCGAGAATGAGCTTCAAGTGTCTGGCGACAAAAAGTTTAAGCCCATTACATATTATGTCTTGTGGAGAAGTATTGCAACACAGAGACTGAAGAGAAACTGTGATCAAATATTTAGTTAGCAGTAATGAAGTGCAATACATAAGAGTACAGAAATACTATCTGACTAGCAGATATGAAAGCGGATGAGAGTCAATCGTTCATCTTCTAACTAAAGATTATATCAATCATTAGGGAGAATAATCGGTTATCGGGGTATTGATTCTTCGATAATAACTTGGTAATAATTTCAATATAATATCATTCTTCATGTTTCCGACGACCTCTTCGTTGCAACTTTCACGAAAAGCAAGGTGTTCCATATAAGCTGTTATCAATGGCGTAATGTTGCTGTCAGTAGACATTAGTCGGCACACAGGAGTCGAGAAAAAACTGTGACCATAGATTCACTTAGCAATGACGCAGCACAGGACATACCTTGAGGGTCAAACTAAAAACCAAAAATAAAACAAAATTAAAAGCGATTTAGAATCAATCATTCGCCTTCAAACTAAAATTTGTTTGAACCATTACGGCGGATTGTTGGTTTTCACAATCGCAGTAAGAATTCTTCGTCAAACTTGGTGGGTTCTGTATAGTATGGAAAATAAATTCAAATTTGCAAAGATATTCAAGTATTGCAATGTTTTGGTAATGGATCCGCGTATAAACTGAGGAGATACACAAACGATTTAAACTAAATTTTTCAGTTGTTATTAGCTTTGGAATATTAATATAAATAGTGAACAGGGCGGAATATTTAATAGGGTCAATACTGAACCAGACAATAGTTGATTTGTTAATGCAAACTTTGCAGTTTTGGAAGATGGTATCTCAGCCCATAGCACTAAAAGTTATTACCTCCTAGAAGTACGCATACATGGCCAGATTCCTGATCTTCTCAGCCCAAAACTGACTTGACTACGTTACCGCGCATTAAAGACTAACTCCCTATGTTCAGTTCGGTATCCTTAAAAAATTATCTGTAATTCCTCTTCAATAGCGGCGCTGTTAGTGAATCACATTATTTTTCAAGGAGGAATTCAGTTGGTTCCAAGGAAACCAATGCCGAAGTGACAATGCATTTTGTGAGCAAGCCCCTCAAATTCAAAGAGAATGTGATCTATCGTATCGTCTTCGTTATCGTGAATTCTGCATGTTTTGCTTTCTGGGAGACCAACCCTATGGAGATGCTTCCTCATGTAACAATGCCCAGTCAGAGCTCCCACTAGGATTCGAGTCTGACATCTGCATGGTTTCAGGTAGTCAGACGGTCTTTTCTCCGATTGTTCCGGTATAAATAGCTATGAGTGTCGGTTGCCCGGTGTCAAGTGCCAGTAAATTCCACTTTGCACAAACTTTTGGACTTTAATTGTTGAGCTTAACGGCTCAACTCCGCGGAGAGTTGGACAAGCTATTTTGCGCACTGTCGACAGATCTTTAAGTCATGGGCAAAAACAGAGAATTTATACATATCAACAAAAATTTCAGATAGTTACATCATTTATAAATAAGAGAACGAGCAAGGGTCTGATATGTGAGCCTTGAGATACTCCAGAGTTAGCTATGATCACATACGCTGATTATCTAGCGATCCTCATCTTGATCCTTGGAGAGATCATGAAAGCTGGTATAAAACTGGGCGGGCAGATGCGGCCTTCAGCTTTACCCATCCAAAACTAAGCTGATTCTTTTTACTAGGATAACGATAGCGAATATTATCCAACCTTGGCTAGGAGAGGCGAGACTTTCAGCTTAACAAATCATGCTAAGTACCTGAGTCGGTATTCTTAACTGACCTGTAAACTGATTATAGCAGGTAGTGCCAAAAACCCCACTACTATCTTCTGGATATGTAGGAGGGTATTCGGGAACATTCGGTGACTCTCAACCCTTTCTGTGCTGTGGTGCTAGAGTCTGATGAACAGCTGTCCACAAGAAATTTGTCACCAGAACAATGGACAGCATCCAGGCCCCACAGCATCCAGAGAGCGTCATGCCTAGTGGGAGCACAAAAATCGTTTGCGGCAATTTTTAAGTCCGTTTTCCGGTTAGAGAGAAATGGGGAAAGCGTAGTGTCCCTGACGATGGCGACAAAACCATCTTGTGCACCAAAAGCGGGTGTACCTTTCATAGTCGGTGTTATCCCCTTTGGAGAAATACATCACGAGCTAAAAGGCAGAACTTGTAGCAATTCTTAAAGATGCTTCAGTTCTAATGAAAACAGAAACAACTGGCAAGAAAACCGTCATCTGCTCTGATAGTCAACCCACGCTGCGGGATCCGCATGTCTTCTCTAAACTCGTCAAAGTGCTACCTACCTTTACAGGCTATTTTAGGATAACGAGATAAGCCTAGTATGTATTCATGGTCACGCTAGCATTGAAGGAATCGAGAGAGATAAGCTGGCTAAGAGTACGCGCGGTAATACGCAACCCTCACATAACCACTGGCAGTTGTCAAAAAACACTTTTAAACTGTGGTGAGAACTGCAATATAGTTTCCAAAGGACCAATCTAAATGATTGATTGATTGTGTGTCTAGGAGATAATAAGAAGAGCGCTGATAAAACCAGGAACATAATGGCACTAATCGGAGTTTTCACTGGTCGTATGCTGATCGATTACGAATAGGTGGCGGTAAGGAGATTCCGCATTTGGCTATTAGCAAGATAAAGGATACGAATGGAGGATACTCTTGACTGACGAAAGACAAAATCCCAACAAGATTAAATGCAATATTTTTTTAAAAATTCAGTACTACAAAATCTTACAGGTCCGAAAATGCACGGGCTGGAAGGTGATAAAATTACAAATACCGGACAGGTTATAGTCTGAAAAAAAATTTATAGCGCAAAAATGAGACGCTATGTTCCCATTCCACTTGCGGCGGAGGACCGAAGGCGGTACGTAAGAACCCTAAAACATATAGCAAAAATCACGCTGGAAATGTAAACAAATCGGCGAATCGAAGCACCAAACAAGAAAAATGCGCTTCAAGATTCTACAGAATCAACCAGCCGCCCCAAATATTGGACATGTGAGTTCCGTGCCGTGTGCTCGTGCTGCCCTTTTGGCTGCCAAGCTTCTGATACACTGCTGCTGTTTTCTTACCAGAGGAGGGCTGCGTTGACGATGGATCGTTGAGGTATTGGAAATCGTTATCAGCATCGTCCGAACCTTCTTCAAAGTCTTCATCCAATATTTCATCAATATCCATTCTGGATGCAATCGAAACGCGAATTTTTTCACTCACAAAATTTTCTTTTTAATTATGTTAAAATATCCGCCATTTTAGTACAAAGCAAAACGTCAACTCATTTCCACAACAATCCCGATATTTCACTCAAGAATTTCGCGCCGCTATCGCAATCAAACTAAATCACCAACGAACGAATTTGCGAAACGTTTTCATTTTCGAGTTGGGAAAAATTAAGAAAACTACACAAAACCTCGATGACAACAGAATTCAGCCACCATATTTTTTTTACTTTCGTTCTACTATCCTCCGGACTGGTACAATTTCTACGCGGGGTTTAATTTAGTACGTTTTTAGGTGACGATCTCGTTGCAAGTGTCATCGGTGCCGTATTTTGATACAAATTGAATTAATTGCTGCTTTTTTACCTCTGTAAATAGGTCTTACAAGTTTATAAAATCGTGAAATTGTATAATACAACGCATAATGAATTAAGTCACTGAAATAATTTCTTTTTTTTATTTCGAATTGGTAAACATCATGAAATTGCAGAATTCCAGTACTCTTTCAGAAAGTGTGGATTCTGTATGCCGTCGCTCCGATTTATTATCACCACGGCCACACCAGACAACAGACACCACTCACCAGCGTAGAGGGTATTTGTCATTTGTCAAAGTAGTGATAATCGTTTTGAATAGCGAGTTTAAGTTTAATTCATGTGTTAATATAAGAAAAGACGAAAACAGCATGGCAACGATACCCGAAAACGCAGCACATGGTTGTCCCGGCGTGGAAAGCGACAATGCCGGAAAATCGAATGCATGCGCTGGCTGCCCGAATCAGTCGATTTGCTCGACGGGTGGCGGAGCTAAGGAAGACCCGGCAGCGCAGCTGGTCGTTGAACGCCTAAAGGAAGTCGACACCAAAGTTCTTATCCTGTCCGGTAAGGGTGGTGTCGGCAAAAGTACATTCACCGCTCTTCTGGGACGCACGCTATCGCATAATTACAGCAGCCAGAATTTTGGTGTTTTAGATCTGGACATTTGTGGTCCCTCACAACCTCGGATGTTGGGCGTCGAAGGCGAACAGGTCCATCAATCAGGTGGGTTGTGCTTCACAGCGAAACATTTTAAAGTAGATCTTGCTTTGGGTAATCGGGTTATTTGCGGCGGTCTGGACTTCCTTTGTTCAAGTTGAGTCCAAGGTCAGCATGAGCCTGTGGATATTGTAAGATTTTTCCAGTATGTTGAGCTGAGAAACTGTTCTGTCTGCAGATCTTCGGGCGGGGGAAGTATGCCATTGAGACGGAATAAATTGAGCAATTAAAAGAAAAATCCTATCAAGTCTTTTTTTATTTTGAATGTAACCATATAAATACCTCTATAATTTATTTTACATGTATTAATCTACTGAAATTATTATTGGCTTTAAAATTTTCTTCTTCTTGAGTTCTACGTCTCCGCAACAAATTTCCAATAAACTTTCAAATCGTGACCTTGTGGTGAGTAGTTTTGCGGCCAAATAACTCAGGTCGAAAACACTCCTCACAAGTTCGATTCCATCCAAGAACTCTGTGTGTCTTTTCAATTACAATATAAGAAGTTTAAAGTTTATTGCCATATAAAAAACGAGTACAATCCATTGACTTAACATAGTATACTTATAAAAAAACTACAACACAAAAGGTGTTCATTGAGTAGTCGCTAACGATTATGAAAAACAGTATTATGTCTTTACTTTAAACAATATTATCATGATTCCAATTACAATATGAGAAAGTGAAATCGAAATTGTACCCAGTCGTTCGCCGACTTACACCAAAAGTACAGGGCGTTCAACTCGACATCCACTGCACTGCGCTACTATAAAGTGATTACGCTGATAGTCGTCGCTGCAGATTAATGAGAAGACACCGTAAAAATACACAGCGGTCAGCCGTAACCGGTAGGCAGGAACTATACCGACGCAATAAAATAAATCAGCGGTTCGACGGCAGCGATCTATGCCGACTATTATTACCGTCGTAACACAAAGTCCTTAACAACCCCTGCTTCTTCCGAGAAAGCATCCGAATCGCCTTCAATTTAATTGTACCTTCGGAAGCTGTCCTGCGAGATTGCATGACGGCAATTCAATATTCAATTCGGCATTAAAATATTCGACGTAACGAATTGAATTAACAAAAAATTCTTATTTTTTCCCGTTACGTCTTCAAAAATAAAAATTTCTCAACGCTTTTTTTTTCTTTTCTTTTTAAAATTTGATGGCCAACCATTTTCATTCTCCACGAAGTTAAGCTGTTTTTATTCCATTCCGAATACCATACAACGAGAAAATTGAACAAATTAAAGCTATGGAATTGTTTAATATTAAATAAATGAACACAACTATTAGGTTGTTGCAGATGAAATGTCGTTTTTGGTAGTGCAATTTCAAACAACTGTAACTTTTATAAAACTTAATTTTATTAATCAAAATAGGCACCAGCATATGAAATACACTTCTCCCCACGAGATACAAGTGCATTTATGCCAGTTTCGTAGAAGTCCGACTTTCTAGAGCGAAGAAAGTCCTCGAAGGCACTTTTGATGGCTGCTTCATTATCGAATTGTTTGGCCGCCAAAAAATAATTCAAATGCTTAAAAAAGTGGTAGTCGGTTGGCGAAAGGTCTGGTGAGTATGGTGGATGAGGAAGAGTCTCATACTGCAACTAAATATATAAATACTTCTCTGCATTAATGGTTTCACCACGCTTCAAAAAGGAATAGTGAATAACTCCAGCTGCAGACCACCAAACAGTCACCATTATCTTCTTCGGATGAAGGCCTGGTTCCGGGATGTGTTGCATGTGGGGTCTCATCAGCATCCAACCATTGTCCCGATCGGCGACGATTGTCGTGCAGTATCCACTTTTCATCACATGATCGTTTCTCTTCCGGGAGAGCAGAAAACTGCAAATTTCCAGTCGACGCGTCATATTTTGCTAAGTAATCTCATGCGGAACCCACTTATCAAGCTTTTTGATTTTTCCAAGCTGTTGCAAGTGTCGGGAAACTGTCGAATAGTGTACGCCCAATTTCTTTGCTATGTCCCTTACAGTTTGGCGTGAATCAGATTCCACTAAAAAATTCAGCTCATCGTTCTCGATCGAAGGTCCTGGGTGACAACATGGCTCACTTTCAAGGGTCAAATCTCCTGATCGGAACTTTTCGAACCATCGCTGTGTGGTTCGTTTGTTTACTGTATTAGTTCTAAATGCCCTGTTGATGTTTTCGGTTGCCTCCGTTGCGCTGTGGCCAAGCTTAAATTCATAAAGGAAAATTACCCGTTTTTGACTTGAATCCATTTTTTTTTTCTTTTTTTTTCAGTCCGATCTCAATAAAGAACTACAAAAGTGAAATGACTCCATGAGTAAATGTAGGGGTATTTATACTTCAATACCCAGTACCACTTGTGCCACCTGGCGGCAGTTTGAGACATGAAAATCGCAACTGACTTTACTTCATAGAGAAAAACGACATTTCATTTGCAACAACCTAATATTTTTGAACACGCCATTCATTCCACGATAGAACAATAGAATACTTCGACGAACGTAAGTCTTGCCAAGATGAACATTATCCGCCTACGTCAAGAATCGAAGATCTTCAGAACGATTTCCTTCAATAGAAATGATAATGTCTTGCTACAAAGTGATTTTCTTTGCTTCTTCGACTAGCGTGCAATAAATTTCATGATACTTCATCCCGCAAAACAATCTCCAGTCCTATTCGATTAATTAATAGACGGAAAAGCATTATGTACTGAAAACGCCTAGATCGCACCTACTTACATTACATTCGCTCATAGCCTGAACGATTTCATGATATCGAGTTCGCGAAACTATACTCCTGCGCCCGTTATATTTACCAGCTTCGTTGCTTAATATAGACGGCAGCTGTTAACGAGATGAGAATTGAAAAGTTTATACATAATCATAGATTTCAGGGTATTACAAAACGACTTCCCATTGATTTGATAATTGTTTGCAACAACCTTTCCTATTTTGGGAGTCTGATGACTGCATTACGGAGGAATAAGATTCTTTTTACTTTTCTGGCCGCATTTCGCCCTCAATGAGGAGTTTCGTGATAAATAGAAAGCGTTAAATCTGGCTACAATTCACGTTTTTACAATATGCTAGACTCAAACGTAATAGGTCTAGTGTAATGCATGATTACAAAAGTATTACAACTTACTTTCTTTAAATTTCGAATATGAACGTTAGATTGATCCAATGCTACATAATATTGTCTACTTAACGTATAACCGCGATACTTAACAAATTCATTATTTCAGGTTCCGGTTGGTCACCAGTCAACATCGAGGACAATCTTTGCCTTATGTCGATCGGATTCCTTTTGTCCAGTCCAGACGATGCAATTATATGGCGCGGCCCGAAAAAGAACGGAATGATACGTCAATTCCTTAGCGAAGTCGATTGGGGCAACTTAGATGTTCTCCTATTAGATACACCGCCTGGTACTTCAGATGAGCATTTATCATCAATATCCTACTTGACTCCAACAACTGGTAAAGTTGGAGCTATTATTGTCACAACGCCACAGGAAGTTTCATTGTTGGACGTACGAAAGGAAATTTCGTTTTGTAGAAAAATGAAAATTCCGATTTTGGGCGTTGTCGAAAATATGGCGATATTTGAGTGCAAAAAATGTAATAAAACTTCGGAGATTTTCCCAGCTAAAACAGGCGGAGCGAAGGCTATGTGTAAGGAAATGGAAATTGAATTCCTCGGCAGTCTACCATTAGATCCACTCATAACGCAACATTGTGATCGAGGTTCCGTTTTTACGGGAATTAAGGAATCAGCACAGTCAGTTTTAAATAAAATATGTGAAAAAGTGGAGAGTTTTAAGAGCTCATAGAATTATGTATTCTGTATTGTTGGATGATTGTTTGTTTTATTAAATTTATTCTTTCGAAGTAAGGCGGTTTTTTTTTGGATTTGCCAGCTGTACAGTTTTCCTTTTATCTTTCACAACTACGGCAACTAGAAGTTATCATTTGGTTCTGATAAAATCTTTTAAATTTTCGAACTACATTCAATTTAGAACTGACACACGCCTGTTCGATAAATTTGTTTTAAAAGAAATTATTAAAAGTACATCAGAAGAGAACAGACTATATCAAATAGCTATATCCATAGCTCGTCGTTCGATGCCAAATTTACGGACGATTTCATCATTTTGGTACCTACAAGCAAATCTAAAGGGTATTGATGACGATATCCGAGCGAATAAAGGAACAAGGAGAAGCAAAGATGTTAGATTGCAGGTCTGGCGAGACCGTAAATTCGTAACAAAAAAACGACACAAATCGATAGTCACTCCAATTCTTAAAATATGGCGTGAATCCATGCGCGTGTGCAAGGGGTGACACGGTGGGGATATGTTCACTTCACCCTTGAACAAAGCCGCATCAAACGATGATTATTCATTTTTAAGCGAAGAATTTCTTGGTACTTTAGCATAGTACTAAGAACGAGCGTTATAAAGATTTTCTTGTAATTGCAATGAGATTCCTGTCGAAAATTATACGGGGCAAATGGTTTCAATCAATGCAATTTTTTTAAGATCCGCGAAACTTTTCATTTCGCTTGACGGTACTACCAGACTTTAAGAAATAAATAAACCCCTGCTATTCTCTTTCTTTTGTCAATGCTATAGGATCGTTTAGCAACGACAAGGAGTCACCCCTATCTTTCGAAGGGTCAAATCATAGGCTCAAAAGTTGTGAGCCCCACAAACCCTCACACGCGACTGTAAGATCATTCTGTCTTAAATAATTTTCACTCAACGAACAAGACGAAAAAATGCGGCAAAAATGTGTATTTATTTTTAATCTAGTTTTAACTACATATAGATACAAAAAAAATCATTTAAACAAAACAGTGGTTCATAATCTTGTATGTGTAATTGCAATAAATAATGTAATGAAAATATAAACTATTCTTTTAACACAATTTCCACACAGAATATTGAGGGAAAATTTGCCTTACATAATTGTTTGTTCCAATTTACAATGATATCATTACTCCTTTCTTTTTCTTTTTATTTTCTTATCTTATCGCTAATGAATTACAGTTTTTTACAATATATTAAAATTAAAAAAAAAGAAGGAATACAAATTCAAGATGAACTCATATTATTTTTATAGTTATATTTAAAGGTTATGCCATACAGTATCTATTCGAACAGAGAGTGTGACTATCTTTCGCGATACCATCGACCACGCGGTTTTCGTAAACGTCTCGGAGAAATGGGCGACGATATCGAAGGGCTGGATTTCTGAACTTTGACATTATCATTTGACGGCGGTAATGACGAAGAACACGAACTGCCTTCGATTTCTTCAATGTCGGCTAATTCAAGTTTAATATTTCGCCGTTTACGATGTAAAAATGGATTACCTTTTCGAAAACTAATACGACAAGACTTCCTTATTTTTATCTCTGGCGGCAATTTAGTGCTCAGATTTACTTTACACTTTCGATTAGCGATTATTTCCTTTTGTATTTCAGTTTTTATTTGACTGCCAACGTCGAGAACGGTATCGAGGCTATCAGACGATACGGTAAAAATGTCCGAATTATCGGCACGATCACTAGAGTACGTTAAATTAGTGTTTTCGTCGCGACATACAACAACTGCATTTTTTTCACATTCGACCTTCTCTTCGATATCCGTTTCCGGCGGCGTAATTGGCGATTGGGTTGAAATAATTATTTCGTTAGTCGTTTTATCGTCGAACTTACTTGTTAATTCGACACTCGCTAGTCCATTTAAATTTGGCATTTTAATATTATTTTGTTGTCGAGTGATGGCGCGTCGTTTTTTTGGCCAACCGGTTTTATTAACTTTCGTCTTTTTATTGATTGCAAACATTTTATATAGTCGCAACTTATTTGCTATTGTTTTATTTGTATGAGTTCTAAAGGTATTTGTTTCGTTGCTGCGATTCCGATCAAAGATCAGTTCGCCCAAATCTAATTCATTGGTAAAAGTGTCTACGACTTCTTTTGTTCCTAGTACAATACTTTCATTTTCACAAATATCCCAATCGTTTAGCGGTTGAGAGAGGTAGAGATCAATTTCGTTTTTCAATCGATGCACATCTACAAATTTATCCTCCTTCTGGTACAGTTTTTTATCGTTCATATTTAACTCGATTGGCTTCTTCGGTCGATTCCCGAAATGCTTTCTAGGCCGGCCAACATGATTCCGTTTTTTCTGTACTACTGTATCTTTTGATTGTTCGACTTCGATTTTCAATTTTTTACTTTCGAGTAACTTCTCGCCGCGTCGTAACCGTTTAACGTTTTCACCTATTTGTGGTGATATTTCCATGTTGATGGCCTCATTGGGTACAGCCTTTACTTTAGCCTCTGGCTCTGATTTCGGTGGCAAATCTTCCAAAATGGTAGTTGTTTCGACTGTCGGCGATGTCTTCGTTTCGTCTTTTTGTTGAATTAAACAGCTTAGAATCGCCAACGTAGATGGATGTTCTCGTGGCGACTTCCGAGGCATTTCCATACTAAGTAAACTGGCCGTTTTGCTAGCTGATTTCTCCTTACTATTCAGTTTCAATTTTAGTTCTTTTCTGTCTACATCTATTGGATTCGATTTTGACGCTATCGTCTTCTCTGTTCCGACCAACGTAGATTTCTCTAGCGGCGAATTAGCATTTCGATTACTGATACAGTAACAATTTTTGGGTAGTGGCGGTAACGGTCCCATTTCGTACGGTAGCTTACGATATACTGAAAAAAAGAAACATTAAATCTTTTAATGGAAACTAATGAGAATTGAATTACCAGTGCTTCCATAATATTCGAATATTCTTTCCTTACATTCGTCCTGTCTGTTAAAAACGTTATACCACGGTTCACTTGAGGGAACCCGCTCAAAGGCGAATTTGTACTGGCCAAGTTCATTTTTTAATATGCTTTCTAAATTATATGTGTCCTGTTCCCCCATCCCATCCTCCGGTGGCGAAATTGATGTAACGGCATCGTTGTTATTTATTGATTTTTTTTTCAATTTTTTTCTTCCACGCGACTGGATGGGGGCGGACTGAAACCTCTGATTTTGATTTCCCGCTTCTTTCTCTGAATGTTCAACTTTATCCGGTTTAATATTTAATGACGTATTGCTCTTTTTCCTTTTACTGATTTCACGATTTTCTTCGACACATTGTGTCACTAATGAATGCTTACGTTTCGGGCTACCTACAATTTTTTCACTGCTCGAGAGTTCACTGGATTGTGTTCGTGAATCTGACGTGGTCTGACGTTCGACATCAGTCGACAGTTCGCTAGATACTTTACGCGGAAACATGAAATTTTCAGCTTCGCCGTTAAGGACAGTGAGTTCAGTCTGGCGAATTTTCTTAAATTTTACAATTATCGATGTGGGCTGCTCGGAATTACTCTCGGTGAGGGGTTCTTTTTTTTCTTGTTGATCTTTTGTCTCGACAACTTTGTATAGCACCGATATCGGTCGCTTTGGTTTAATATCGGAATCTTCCGATTTAACTTTCACCTCCACCTCTTTAGTAACCTTCCGTTTTCTTTGTATCTCGAATATGGCATCATCGGAATTTTCTTCATCTTCACCAGGCTCGGCATAGTTGATTTTCTTGACCGATTCACGCCTTGATCTTACTACGGCACTTACTTCAACTTTTGATTCGCGGTACATATGCCTGTTGATCGTCTGTCGCGATATTGATTGTCGTGTATTCCTCGTGTCCGAAAAACTCTTCTTTTCTTCGCTGGTCGAACTTTTAAGGTCGATTCCGTCCGACTGACTATTGTGTAACATTCTATTGGTAGCATTACGCTTCGATCTCTTTGGAAATAACTCGCACTCACTGCTGTTGAACAAAGTCTTGTTAATACTTAGGAATTTATTGACATTAGCACTAGATTTGATCAGTGAATCTAATTCAATAAAGTTTGTGTCGTTCTTTGCGAAATTCACGTGCTCGTCGGTTTTCAAGTGAAGCGTAAGCACATCATATTCGACGCGACATATTTCACAGAAGCCGCACTGCTTTTCCGATGAGATCCGGGAATTCTGCTGAACACGAATGTGCTTGGAGCGATTTTTTCGTGTCATACTGCTTTCTTTTGATTTATTCGTTTCCGGCAACTTTTGTCCGTTGGCCTTTACTATTTTATTATCCTTTTCAAACTGATCATTTGAATTGTAAAATGCACCAATGCTATTGCAGAATTTTAAGTTTATTGTTGGCCAAGTTCCTTTCAGGAATTGATAGTATGGTCGGTAATGTTTTTGAAACGATTCAATTTTAATAAAATTCCCTTTCAAAACCTTTGCGTTGCCGACTTTCTGTTTTCCTTTTGACTCTAAATTTCCCTTGTAGTGATCTTTTATGGCAGCGTAAACTTTCTCGAAATATTTTATTGCATATTCTGTATGCCAAATTGGTTTACCCCAATTTTTTGCAACCTGCGTTGGACTTTTATTAACAATTGACGGTCTATCAGATTCAGTTGTTCCTTTGCGGGCTCTCTGTAGCATTGCATCAGCACGACTTTTTATTTTAACTCCGGTCTGAAAATAGTTTACAAATTTATTTATTTCAAAACTTTATTGTCATCAGTGGTTCTTACCTTTGGGTCATTTCCCACGGATGCATTGCTTCCGACTTCGGAATAATTCGATAATGGAGTCTGAGGTGTAGCTGGAGTTTGCGGTGAATTTATACCAGTATCCTTTTCAAGAACTTTGTCTGTTATAAAATGTGTAACGTCCTTTGTTAAAAAGAATTCAATCGACTGCAACCAAAATCAATTATTAACGGGAATGAAATATCGAATAGTAAAAAACGTAAAAATAATATTCAAATAATTGTTTAAAATCTGTGAATTTTTGAAAAATTATTTTAAAATACTATTAAGTAAAGAAGTTCGTTAACTCAGCATTTTAAATAAAGTTGTAATGGGAATGCGAGTATTTTGGCATTTATAACTAATGCAGTTTTCCAAATAATCCAAATAACTAAACTTGAAGCAGTTCCGATAAAAACTTGATTAAATGCTGAATCTTATTTAAATCCCTTTTCTCTTCCGTTAGGATTGAGTGAGTAGTTTTTGCTCTAGCAGTCCTGCCGGACTTACAAATATCAGATGAAGGTGATGGGGGAAAAATTAAACGAGAGGATGAAAAATTAATTGAACTAACTATAATCATACACTCTTCAGGTTTTTATGTGGCGCAAAATGAAATGGCGGTCACCTTTCTATCATCAATCCTGTGTAGGTAGCATTTTAGAAATAGTTTCGTGATTGATTCCAAACACTAGTGTTTCCGCGTAAAATTCTATTCGAAAGGTTTTGGGAAAATTCGAAATGGACCAAATATAAATTCTACGTCCCAATAAATTACGTTACAGAGAAGTATCATCCGACACTTTCACGGAGAAATGCGCGCCGACAGTGGAAATCTACCTTAACTGTGTCAGTCTATGAAGACCACTGCACTGGAGTCCGACTGGAGGAGACGCTACTCCGCTAGCTTGGAATTGTTTTCTGATTCCTTTGTGAATATGTTAGAATATGTACGAGAGCAAGCAATTTATTTGACAGTATATTATACAGCAAGGGATGACCACAATGATGTTATGCCTAGCCTCAAATAATTAGTAGCTATATATACTACAATAAATTTTCAACCTCAAACATAAAAATCGCCGGATTTGTGCAACATTTCACATTCAATCCCTATTACCGGTACATCTCATTTTTTAAAATTTTCGAAACTGCTTTTTATCGATCTCCTTAAAACCGTCTTCATTAGGTTCATAAAACCATATTTTTGAGTATAATGATGTCCACAATTCTAGCACTGCTAATGCGAGAGAAGAACCACATCAGTTTTTTCTTCATTTAACACATTTTGAAAAAACTTTAAAAAACGCGACTAATAATTTAAAATTGAAGAAATCGCAGTACACTTTCTCTCCGACGGGTTTCAGAATTAGGGTGAATGCTTTTTTTTATTGAAAGAACCGTTTTTAACAACTCAAAGTACTCAATTGATAAATTTAACCGAATTGGCAGTGGTCAGGTCATAAATTGACTAGTAAAAGAAAAATGTCTTGTGTCACCATGCTATACCCAAAATTTGTTTAATGTAGCACTGAAAACTGCGCAAATAAGTTTGGTTTACACTCTAATCGCATTCACAGATAGCATAAGCCAGTAGTTGATTTGCGACGCAGTGGTCTACTGCTGCTTTCATATTACTGCTAGTGTACCTTCCATACCCGACACAATTCCCAATTCTCCAATCCTCCATTCGATCACTGCACCCTACTGTTCACTCTCGGCAGAATAATTCTTATTTCTGTCTAAAAAGCAGATATCCAAACTACCAACCGTCTTGCGATCGGTAGTTTTATTTTTATCGATAATTTGTTTGAATCTTCAATAAATCTGAAAATAAATAAGATAACCTTGGTTACGTCCTTTTATCTAAAACAGTTTGTTTTATGCTTATACGAGTATAGCGAAACCTGTCTGTGTCTTGCGCCGCGTTCAGTGTACACGATTTCACCGTTTAATGTGGTGTGCAAAAAGGACATAGTGCGGAATTTAAAATGAAAATAATTTTGCAGAATACCAGGAAAAAGGCGAAGAGACTTCTGTTCGGAATCGATTACATCCTACTACTAAACGCAACAAGGGAAATATTGAAATAAAATTAGAAATAGTTATTCAAAAATAAAGTTCTTTAAATGTCATCGAAGCTAATTCGGTTCACCTGATTTCACAAGACCGAGGATAGAGGAATACGCACGTGTAATATTTACATGTATGAAAGACGAGACGGCAACAGTTCTAAATATTCCAGAGAATATCACCTTAAAAATAACAAAGATACTTTGCCTGTTATCTGTGTCTATCAATCGTTTGGATTGAAAAACTCTGCACAACATGACAATGATTGAATAATATTCTCACGTTGCTCGATAAATGGAGATCGAACTCAAGTTAAGGGTAAAATAATCAAGTGTATAGCTTTTTTAAGGAGTTATAATTGGATTCGTTGCAATACGTACAGCCCAATGATTTGGCTGAAGGATAAAAGCACAAACCAAACAAACAGAATTACAACATTAATTTGAAAAAGAGTAGAACTGGTTGGAGTCAAAAGATGTTCCCAAACCCCTGTAAATTGTACCCAATAGGTAGAAGGTAGTGTATTTCATATTTCTTAAGTACGAGAGATGAACGTTTGTCTAAACTTCACTGAACGAAATTTGGGTGGCTCAGCCATATACTCCTGGACGCGTTCAACTGAGTGAGTATTACGAGGGAATTTAAAGAGAGGAATAAGATGGTTGACTTTATTACTACAGCGACCGTATCTATATATCTGTAGCAGATGATGAATACAAAGGAGTGTATCGATACCGTAATGGCATCGTCTCGTCGAAACGTAAATTTCTGTATGCAGTCAATGATAGATGAATTTTAGGTGCTCTTTCGCATATCAACAAGGCCTGATAAGAGACTTGAAGATTTTTGTAAGATTTGATGCTTTTGCATTTTGGAGAAATCCTAGGCACATGGAGGCATCAAGTACACTCTTATGGCGCATTTCCACTCGCCTTCATGTGCATTGGATGATGCGAACTAGCGCCTATGCGTAAGTGGAAACGGCACATTCGCGTTAGTTTGCAACTCAAATCGAGAGTTCTAAAGAATGCATTTCGTAAACATTCCAATTCAATGGATGGAAGAATACCATACTTTTCATACTAAATTTTTTCTGGAATGTTGAAGGAATGATTCTCTATACATTTTTCGGAATGCGAAAAAGACACATTCTAATAATCTTGCATAAACTAAATATTACATACAGTACATAATACATTACTCATATTCCCGTTGGGACTGAACTGAACACTTGATAGCCCCCACCAGCACCAAAAACATTCGCTTTGGACATTCGCTTCGGTGACGGTTTTTAACGCACATCAAAGGGATGTGCGCACAGCACGTATGTGCCGTTTCCACTTACGCCTAGACATTCGCGCTCATCGCACATGAAGGCGATAGTGGAAACGCGGCATTAGAAGGTGGAAATGCCACTATGTCACACGCCATAGAAAATTAGATTAGGTACCGACGAATCATGTTTGCGGGAAACGTAATAGATTTGTGTTTTAGAGGCATTAAACTCTACTTGATTTGCCTTCGCTCTATTAATGAATAATTTAAAGTCGGAGTTCTCCAATTAATTCGAAACTAAAGCTGTAGACGACGAAATAAAGATTTGCGATTATTTTGGCAAACGATCAATATAGTTTAGATCTTTTAGGATTCTCAGACACAGTTTAAGGTAGTTTAATGAAATATTGTTTTAAGTATTTAAGTATGCAAGAAATGCAAGATTTTTTCTTGAGTAGGTAGCATTGAGACAGTTTCGTATAAGATTTTAGATAGGATTTAATCGGAACTCTTAGTTTATCAACCGGATTTGCCCACCGACAAATCAAATTGTTCTATTTTACATAAAATCCGACTGCTGTAAGTTTGACGTACACAGGGCCACAAAATTAAAGTCACAAGCTATAGTTTTACATAAAACACTTTACAATGTCATACAAATTTCTAGAAGTCTAATTCTTGAATTGTTGCATTAGAGCTCTAACAGTCTGTACGTGCATTCCGTATATCAAGTCGGTGAAATAATTGGCAGATCATTTTCGTCAGTACGGACAGTGGAAAAACGACTGTACTCTCCTCCATAAACATGGACGTGGTAGAAAAAAAACTGCTCTCGCCCAAGAATGAACAGTACGTTTGACGGCAAATCGAAAGGATCCAAAGAATTCTAATACCAATTTGCAAGTTAAAGTTTCAGAAATGATCCAGAAGCAGATGTCCAAGGAAACAGTAAGGACACTGAGAAACCCATGTCTAGTGGCATTAAAAGCAACTCCAATATAAGTGCTTATTTTTTAGAACTGTGCAGTTTCTAGTAATGACCTTAAAAAATTGTCATGCACGAAATCAAATAAGTCGTGTGACACCAAATGGGCTATATTAGTAAAGGTAATTAGATTAGGGATTGCGGGAATAGTTGCAATTTCGAATTTGTGCGGTTGGAGTATAAAATTACAATTTTTTTGTTTTCCAGATTGTACCATTTGCTGGTAAATTCGCAACTAACAAAAGATCCCAATAAGAACAGCATCATTTGGTTAGAATCAGAAATACACCAAGGTGGATTGAAACCTAATCAATGAAAAAATCATGGAAATTTATTGCAACGAAGCAACCATCGCTGGTCGAGTATCCGACAAGCCATCAGTTCGATATCAGGCGTAAATGCTCTGCTGTAGTCATGCAAGAAAAAAAAACTTGACACGTCGTCCGCAATATTACAAATATAAAATGGAACTCTTCATTTTACCGAATAGAAACCCTAAGCCATATCGCAGTCCGGTACAGCCACAACAAAACGGCGAGAAATTTTTTATGCCCCACGTTCCCGAGCTCAGCAGCGAACGAGAACGATCCGAACACCATGCCTCCATCCGACGTCACACCGAAACCGTACATACTTTGACGTTTTGGGAACTCGGCTCCCCGACGAATGGATTCTTTTTTCTTTTTTTTCTTGTTCGGCTCTCATGTATATATGGAAAATTATATTGGAATTGGAAGTAAACAATCAAAACAAATGGGGCACAACAAGAAGCTGGGACAAACGCAAACGAACTGAAACTTTGCCCAGTGCCACGGCAGTCCCGTACACGAATTTCACTCAACCCGTTCTGAAAAATAGAAAAGAAAACCAACGAAACCAACAAAACGCTGAACAAATGTGAGTTACAAGACGAAAAACAAAATTGAACATAAAATAAAACTTACGCCGCCAAGTTCTCGGATTTTTGTTTCGATTTTCAATGAAATGTTGTGTTTCTCGATGTCTAAGTAAAACTTAAAATTGACCAGGGGTTTTAAGCTCTTAACAACTTTACATTTATCTGAAACGAAAACAAAACAAAATTAAAGCGCAACGCAATCGACCCGACACGGCGGAAATACGTGAAATTCGTTCAGTGATTTTCCAGCTTCACGTTGTTGGGAGGGAGCTGTGACGGGTGTTTCTATTTTTTTTTATTATATTTTTTTCGGATTTATTTTCCGCGCAACGACGGCTAAATACATACGTCCCGCAACTTGGCTTACTTGTTTTCTCGTTGGCGACTCTGGAACATTTCAAATCTGAGTGAGGTTTCATGCCGTTCACGAGCGACCGAATTGGAAATGATTATCATTCAGTTTGTTCGCAGGCCGCAACATATTTTTATGTAATGAAAAACGCGAGAAGTAACACACACGAATTTCACACAATGGCGTGTTGGCCCGCGCGTCGCCGAACCGCTTAGCACACAAAATTCTTTCTGACTTTTTTTCCCTAATCGAATTGACGATGCCGTGAAAACGCGACTTGGGCTGGTACGACGACTTTCTGTGATGCACGGACACCGCGAACGAAAAGAAATCCAAGTGACATCGGTGATGTTGCGGCCATTAAATGCATTCGCTTTGTGGGGCTTTTTTTCACAGTAGCAAACGAAGATAGGCGCTATTTTTGGCCTCTTCCGAGCTCACTTTTACTTCGCTATTGCCGCAATAGCTTTGATTAATCTTTGATTTGTCTGATTGCGAATTTTCGTTGATTATTACACGGTTTTTAACTTGATTTTAAGACTCGCGACGTGAAATTTTGTCGGATCGCGTACCACTTACACCAACAACAAGCTCTAGCTCGCCTCTGCCTCTGTGTTTGGATTTGGATTGCGCGCACACTGAGATGGATTCGTCTTTTTTTTTTTTTTTGCTTTGCTTTTTGGTATTCCTTCTACGCCAAACGCCAGCCACAGCTGCGGCGCGCTGCATCTCCCGCTTGAAAACATCAAAAAATTACAGCTTTTAGCAGTGTAAAGAATAGCGACATCTAGCCGTGAAACAATTAAAAGTTTGTCGGAACTAATAAATAAAAAAAATTTAAAATTAGTTTTGCAATAAATAATCGCCCGTTTCGGACGTATTGTTTTTCTCTCCACTCCTACACCCCTACTTTTTTTTGAAACAGCTCCACTATTAAAGCTCTATGTAAATTCCAAGTTCCAGCCGCCTAGTGCAAGCGACTCCTGAGATATACTCGTAGAAACTAAAATTGTTCCTCTGAAGCGCTTCCCCCACTCCCCCCGCGTCCTTCATCATACCACTACCACCCGATAAGTCTCACTTGAAGCAGTCCACCAATTCAAATCTATTTTAGTAGCTCGAAGCGTTTGGAAGATACGAGCCTTCAAATACGTTTGTGCACGGCGGACAAACGGACTGAATTTATTTTTTGTCTACTACACCTTTTCCACATGTATTTCAGATTATGTAAATTGTATTTCAGAATAGTGAATTGTATTTCAGAATACCTAAGTTTGAATTCAGAAAACGTAAATTGTATTTCAGAGTACATGAATTGAATTTCAGAACACATATAACATAACATTTTAATTGATAATCGAAATATTCAAACTTAATTTCCCACTTGCATATCATCCAATGCCAAAGCTTTGGCATGAAAATTGGTAGTATGCTGCGCCGCCCGAGCACAGTCACCACCAGCTATTGTTGTTCACCAATGCCTGGGCCAGTGACATTTGGTAGCTGCAAGTGTCCTTTTACATAGCTCTTAATTTTCAACCAAATATACTCAACAGGATTAAGCATTGCAAGATATGATGAAAGACGTAGCAAGTTTGCAGTACCATGCTCATTCACCTTTCTGGTGGCCACCTCCAGTTTCGCATGGCATGGGGCATTGTCGCAAATAATATTCAAATCTTGTAATTGATTCCCCATTCCTTGCCACCGGTGTAGAATGGTTTTCAACCATTAATTTGCCAGCTGCGAAGTAAATGAACCCCTTCTTCTCTCCATTAATACCACACCTGCCCCGGAGATTGCTGCAATTAGGTGCACATTTGACCCTCTTGAAGCAGGAAGAAGTTGTACAGCTCTACAACCAACCTTTGCACGTTCCCGAGTTCTTCGGCAGAATAAATTAAAATTTGTCTCATCGATCCAAATGATTAAATGAAATACAATTCACTATTCTGAAATACAATTTACATAATCTGAAATTAATATTATATAGTCTGAAATACATGTTGAAAAGGTGTAGTCTTAGGACCAAATAAATTTTTTTAGAGTAGCTATTATAATTTTACTTTTCTGAAAATCGATCACAATACTTTATTATATTAAAATTAAGTAAAAGAATATCCAGGTACATCCCCCTTACGCAAATACTAAAATTCATAAAATTCTGTTTAGCCGTTTTCGTATGATGTCCATCGACAAACAATTTTTCAATTTGATTTATTAATTATAAAAAATTAAACGTCAATAAGACTTTATTGTTCAATCCGTTTGCATTTTCAAAAGTTGATCTACTTTCCAAAAAAAATTGGAACGACAGCACCGTGCTGTGAATTGTCAAATGAAAATTCATCTGAACTGAGTGCAAGTTTCGAGCGATTCGAAATTCGAACCATTCGTTCGCGACATTTGGGGTGTTTATTCCTTGCTGCATTTGCTAGTGTTATCCGTTTCGTAGTTCCTTTTAATTTTTTTTATTAAGTTCGTGAACTTTTTAGTACCATTTATTTACGTTCAAACATATAAAAAATCTTAGACGTTTCAAGGTTTATTTTGTTTAAAATCTCGAAAAATGTCTTTGCTGTCGGTGAGTTCCTATAAAATAAAATGTTCAGAGTGTTCTCTAATAACCAGAAAACTACTTTAACCTACTGTCTGAATTCGTAATAATGTTATTGTTTACTTTCTTTGCTTTAAAATGTAAGCAAGAAAATTCTACAGGTATGCAAAGCAAAAGAGGGACTTTGACCCTGTGGTTCAAGTCCAATTCGTGATGACGTATTCCAGCGATATAGAAAGCACAGTCGAAGCATATTTTTATGCACAACAGAAAGTTACCTAACTGAACAAAACCGATTTAATTGCGGAATGGTGGGCAAAACCCCATCTAGAGATAACGATTACAGTTAATTTCGATGTTACTTGTTTTTGCTTTCATATTTATAATCAAATCAAAGCCATCCGCAGAAAGCCAAAATTTATGTTCAAACGATCTTAACGTGTGGGCGGCAGATAATTTTCGACAGTTACACAAGTAGCAGGAAATCTTCTTGAAGGGATTGATTTTACAAAGGAACCTTTTACTTATTTGGCACAGTAACAAACTGTTATCTATCAATGATCAACCTTTGAGGGGAGGTCAGAAAGTTCTCGGAATCGGGAATAGTAAACATATTGTTTTCCATTTTCCTCCCGAATACATTAATTAGATATTTTCATTAATTTTGATATCTCGTCGTACAAATATTTTTTGTCCTTCGCTTCAAAGTGGGCTGAAATTGCGGACTTGACTTATCCATCGTTTTGAAATTTCGCTTTTTGACTTGTGACCTTGCACCAGGAAAGAGGATTTTTCTGGTATCGTAAGCCTAAGGTTTCATGTGTTAGTAACGTCGCTGAAGCAGACGTGAAGGGCTACAGAAAATTAGCCCCAAAAATTTTATCGAAGGGTTTCTATCTTTGAAACCTGAAATGATGTGTTGAGCGAGTTTGCTGACTGTATGAATTCAAGTAACGAAGCTTCAATTGGTACATTTGCGAGTGAAAGTACCGGAAATTTTAAAAGTTTTTATGATTGTTTAAATCTTGGTCGTTCGATATCATAAACCCCGGCTTTATGTCATGTCTTTCTTTCACCGGATCATAACAATTGTATGTACCACTGTTCGTTAAGAATTTTCCTTATCCCCAGCAAGACTTATAACCACGAGCCGCCACTACCCTGTTGGTCTGTATTCAAATTGCTGAATAAACTGTAGGCAAACAATCGCAGCCCTAGTGGACCATTCATCCAAGTTTTAGGAGTAAAGTGGCGTAGTACTATACGGTAAAGTTGACACCCTTTTCCTCTTAATCGATCAACACGATACCCTCCGAATCCCAAACTTGTGGTAATATATTCGACCGATTGTCTGACCTTAAATTTCTTAGAGAAGTGCTGTCTTTTTTGTGCCTTTACATCGACCCCTGTTTAGATTCAGGTTCATAACGATGAACCTAAGTTTCATCTTCAGTAAAAATGTTTCGAAAAATTGCATCTTCGTTGCCGCTGCAGAGCTTCAAAAATTCTTGACACCGTGTACTGAACCAATCTTGCCTGATGATACTCCGGGGATTTCCATACTTTGTTTTTTCTTCAAACACACAACCGCCAAAATTAAAATTTTGAGTGTTGTGGCGGTTTCTGCAGAAGTAGTGTATATCGGTTATCCAGAGCGAGGATTGTTATGGAGACTTTCCCCGCCTGCCTTGAAATGACTTGTGTATGTATTTCTAAATTGTGCTCATCGAAGGGCAAACGCTACCATTTCTTATCTGATGTTTTTTTTTGCTTTACAAGAAATTTACTGTCGGCACGAATCTCAATATTCACGAAAATCAATTTTCTTCATATTTTAAATTTTCCTATACTTAAACTTGCACTCAAAGGACATTTACAGGATCAGTTCCAAAATTGATACATATTTATACCGCCACAAAACATCTATTTTTGAATGTATTTATTATTATTTTTTGACAATTTTTGTAGAAACTTTTCTTGAATTACGGAAACGCAAAAGGCTATAAAATGATAATGATTCTATCACATCACAACAATACTGTTATTGAAAGACCTTCTCGTTGCGTTAATTTTTGAGAAAATTACAGAAGACAATAGAAATTTGGCGTAAAAGAAAGCAAAACTTTGGACTTAGGATTCCCCTCAGTAACACTGTTTTTTCGGTTTGTTAGTCTATCGCTCAACCCCGAGGTATAAATAAACTTCAAGCTATTTGCTCCATAGAAAGAAATGAGCTGTATTGCACTTTAGTTTATAGGAAACAAAATATGTATTGTATTTTAAATCTGCGTAGAAGACATATTTAACATATTCACAATGCAATCTTTTTTTTGTTTTTAGTCACTGAAATCAGCAGCTCCGCTACTTGGCCGAAAAACCGTAAAACAAGCCCTGAAGGCTTACTCCACTGCATCCGAAGGATTTTCACTTAATTTAAGCGATGAACAGCGCGAAATTCAAGAGCTTGCGAGAAAATTTGCTCGCGATGAGATTGCACCAAATGCTGCTAAATATGATACAAATGGCGAATTCCCGTGGGATATCGTGAAAAAGGCCCATAGTATTGGTCTTATGAACGGACACATTCCACAAGATGTCGGAGGACTTGGACTAAATACCTTTGATAGTTGTCTTGTTACCGAAGAACTCGCCTGGGGTTGTACAGGAATATTGTTGGCTATTGAAGGAACATGTCTTGGAGTAAGTAAATCATAGAGAAGTTAAAATTTATTTTTTGTTTTATTTGAACGTTTTCGACAGCAAACTCCAGTCATTTTAGCTGGCACTCCCGAACAAAAGAAGAAATATCTTGGTCGACTAATTGAGGAACCACTTCTGGCTGTAAATATTAAAATCCATTAATTAATGTATTACAACTTTCATGCATTGTCCTTCCCCCTTTAGGCATACTGCGTTACCGAACCAGGTGCTGGATCCGATGTTAATGGCGTCAAAACAAAGGCAGAGAAAAAAGGCGACGAGTACATACTTAATGGGCAAAAGATGTGGATCACAAATGGTGGAGTAGCGAACTGGTACTTTGTGTTGACCCGCACTGATCCTAATCCCAAAACCCCGGCATCGAAAGCATTCACCGCATTTATCGTCGACAGAGACACTCCCGGAATCACACCTGGCCGAAAAGAAAAGAACATGGGACAACGTGCTTCTGATACGCGCGGTATTACTTTCGAAGATGTGCGCGTTCCAAAGGAAAACGTTCTGCTTGGTGAAGGTGCTGGATTCAAAGTAGCCATGTCGACATTCGACAAAACCCGTCCACCCGTAGCTGCTGGAGCAGTAGGTCTTGCGCAACGAGCTCTAGACGAAGCGACCAAGTATTCACTCGAACGAAAAACTTTCGGTGTTCCAATCGCGATGCATCAAGCCGTTTCGTTTATGCTTGCCGATATGGCAATCGGAGTCGAAACAGCTCGTCTCGCATGGATGCGGGCATGTTATGAAACCGATCGTAATGGACCAAATAAAAGTCTTCTTGCTTCTATTGCGAAGTGTTATGCTGCGGATATGGCGAATCGAGTAGCCAGTGATGCTGTTCAAGTCTTCGGTGGAAACGGTTTCAATTCAGAGTATCCGGTCGAAAAACTAATGCGCGATGCCAAAATTTACCAAATATACGAAGGAACGTCACAAATTCAAAGATTGATTATTTCCCGAGAACTTATTGAACGTGCCAAAGGTAAGGCATAATAACAAAAAGATTTATCACGTTTTGTAAATTTTGAGATTCATTTTGCAGATTTGTAATTAAAAAAATAGTTAAGGACAATGAATTTTTACTGTTATTATTTCATACATATTTCCTTTCTCAGTGTGCGCGGACAATCGTTGCGCACTTTATAACGATTATTCACTGATAAATTTATTCGTGAAGTGTCATTAAAAATGTCGTTACGTCTGTGTGAAGATACAATAGTACCGAAATATAAGAAAGGTCGTTGGGTATGGGATAATGATGACGAAAAGTTCAAGTTCATCGCTAAAGAAAATGGTTCACCCGACTGGGCCATTCCTACGCCTAAGGTGAAATTCGGTGTACAATTTAAAGATCATCTCGATCAAATTGACGAGGTATTGAATCTAACTCGTACTGCATATATTTCAAAATTAAAAGAAAGCTTTGTTCTTAACAGCTAATATTTCGAAGTAAATTTGCAAGACCTCAAAACAGTCACGACTCGGACGTTATAACTCTGCAAGATATTAAAGACGTTGTTTTTTATACGGCACCTACCGAAGCAATCTCCAGCTTGATTGTTGACCTCTTTCACACAGAGACAGCTGATAAATTGTTAAATGCGCTCGTTATTTATTTCGAATGTTTTTTAAAGGTTGTTGAGTTTTTGCTTATTCGTCGTGACGAGGCCAGTGGCGATCGAGCAAAATTAAGAAATGAAAAATCGAACAAAATTAGTAAAATGATTGCTGAGCGATTAGTGCGACGAAGGCTTATACTGGCCAGAGAGTATAGCAAGGTTATTAAAAGACGGGTTTGCATGTTACGGTGCACGATGTCTCTAATATAACAATGCAACTGTATTCTTATAATATGATAATTTTTTAGATTCTTTTAGGAAAAGGCGACATGAAACAATTTTACCATCGATCTGAATCAGATAATCGATCGAAAACGATACGAGATAAATTTCTTCATAAACATTTTATATCATACTGCACTCAGATGGTGTGGATCGCGATGCATCGCCGGTCATATAGCGTTATCGACACCGAAATAAATCGACTGTTTTGCTCCGGACACTTTAATGTGGCAGAGAAAGAACTTCCCAATATCATTGAGTTCAGTAAAATCGAACAACAAGTTCTGTATGGACCAAACGATAAACGTACGAATTGTCAAAAACAACGATCGCCATTAATTGAAGAACTGAACAACGTGAAGCCGAAAGATTTAGATGTCCTTTGGATTGGAGAACGCAAATATCGCGGAAAAGATCCACAGCTACGCGAACTAGAGCTTGAATATGTAGTGCCAGACAGTCAATTGTCTTTTATTGAAATATCGCACGGCATTCTCGGACATCCAAAAATTTTGTACAATACTATGTTGGCCCTGGACTGGCACGCTGCTCGTAAACTTGGTTTTACAGAAAAGTACGATCCATATAATCTCGCACGACAGCCTCAATTGGATTTATCCTTTTGGAATAAATTTGATAAAAAGTATGTAACAAATATTTTAGCTAGAGTGTACTTCAGTTAATTACTTGTCCTTATTAGGTACGCTCGGGAAAAATCGCGATATAAAATAATAGATGTGAAACGAGAGGAGGACATTGTCGACAGACAGACAAAACTTTGGAAAAATCGAAACAAAATTATTAGGGCAACGAATTTCATGCGAATCGACGATTTTAATATTGTGAAAAAGTGCCAGCGAGAAATCGAAAGCGCTGAAAGGGGCATTACAATTAATAGGGAAAAGATCGTGGCAGACTTCTTGGTGGAAAAAACTAAGCTGAGGAAGCAAAAAAAGAGTAGTTCTGAGATATAACAAGTTCGTCTTTTATAGAAATAACTGAAACATTTAATTTATATAGATTAATTTTGGAACTCAATTAGCTTGTATCATTTAAAGTAGCTGCTAACAACATTAACTGGGACTATAACTGCTTTTAGATTATAATAGAAACGCTTTATAGCGCGACTCATTCGAGCCTTCGGCAATTAAGCAAACTTAGTTGAAAACGAATTTATGAATAAGCAGTGGCGTAGCTGAGAAATCGGGTTCCACGCATTGCCTTTGTTGGAAGTCCTTTTTCGTATTTTCAATAAGTCTAATGTTGGTTAAAGGCTCTATACTTTCAAAATTAATACTGCATTTTACTAAATATTCTCAAAAAGCAAAAAAGTTCTTAGTGTTTTTTTACAAGACACGATTCTGAGTGATTGTCTTTACTTGTTGCTAGGACTTCCTACTTGATTGTTCGTCTTCATGTGTTTTTGAAATACCTATCTTCCAGTGTATATTTAGGGATGTTTTGCTCTGGCTTCTTCAATGTCTGAATGTCGATGCATATCTTATTCTGAGCCGTACAGCGTCTAGCAGGGATAAACGGATTGCTCAGGACAGGAGGCGCAGACACCTTTTACAGTTTTTAATTCCTATTTGTTAAATTTTTATATCATAAAATTTTATGACTACACCCTTACGGTAGATCTTGCCTATAATTTGCTTTGTTTAATTCTTGCTCGGCCGATGTTGATCGCTAGCTTTAAATTTGATAGCTAAAAAATTTTTTTAGATTTAAATTGAAATTGTAGTCACTTTAAAAGTTGTCGCTAACGCGTTCTAGTCGTTTTTTGAAATTAATAAATTTTAAACTTTAAGTTGTGCAGTTTTTTAATTTTGAAACAAATGAAAATTTAGGAAGTTGTCCTATCAATGTGTTTAAATGGTCAGCACAACATAAACTTAGTTATTTGTTGAAATTATTTAAAATTGATTCAGTTTTTTATTAATTCTTTCAAACAAATCACTTCCGTTTAAATGCACAAGTAAAATGCGATACCAACGTGACGAACTCAAAAGCACAACTTCGTTTCAATCCAAATTAGTACATTTGCTGACAGCTGTCACAGTGGCATGTTTGTGAAAAAGTATATAAATTTAAATTATGTCCAGCCAATCTGAAGACTTCACCTTCTCTAAAGTGAAAATAAAGCAAGAGAAATTGACACCTCCCCGGCCAAAAGAAAAAGACGCCGATGAAATTATCAACGAAATAATTCCGACGTTATTTAGTGCTTCTCCGAAGGGAAGCAGCGCAGCAAATGAAGATGAAAAGAAGGCAATCGAACCGGTAAAGTCCTCGAATGAAATCTTGGCAGAACTTTTCAGGGTATTCAACGCCGCGCCTCCTGAAAGTCTCCTCAACGATGACTACCTGCTGGACAAAAAGAAGAAGCATAGCCACAAAGATAAAAAGCATAAGAAAAAGTCGAAGAAACGAAGCAGGGATAGCAGCGACGACGACAATTCCGGTAACGAGAACAAGAAGGCCCGTAAGAAAAGCAAAAAGAAAAAACAGAAAAAGAGCAAGAAGCACGACACAAAAAGTGCAGATGTAGTTAAAGTAAAACGCGAAGGATCAATTGACTTGAATTCAAGGTCGAAATCGCCACAGCCGGCTGCGACTACAATTGGAGATTCGAAAACCTCAGATATATCGGATTTTATAATTTCAAGTGAAGACGAGTGCAATATTGTTAACAAATCGCGTCCGGATCCGGTTGTTGTTAAGCAAGAAAAAAAAGACAGTCCTAAGCATGTTCCCGGTAAGATTGTCATTAAAAGCTTAAAGAACAGTTCAATCTTTAAGGAGGTAGCACGAAAAGAAATAACCCAGTCACGAAACGGAGGACGTGACGGCAGTTCCGAACTTTCACTGTCCGACGAAGAAACGTATCTGAAAGAAAGGCAACAGCGATATGCTGATAGACGAGACAATCGCGACCGAGATAGATACCGCGACAGAGCTGATCGTGACCGGTACAGAACCTCATCGAGAGATCGTTTCCGGAGAAGTTGGAGGAATAGCAGAAGCAGAAGTCGGTCAAGATATCGCCACAGGTAAACAATTTCAATTATTTCTCGGAATCGGATAATTTTATCGATACTTAGATCACGATCGCGCTCTCATCGCTCGGACGATTTGGTCATTGACAAAAAACGTCTTCTCGAAATTGCAAGAAAAAATGCCATTTCCATGTTCAACAATGGATCATTGCCGGGAACTCAAGCCATGACACAGGAAGTAAAGGATAAAGTGCTGATGAAGATGCGCTATGGAGGTATGTGGAAACCACTTTTAAGTTTATGTGATTTAATCTAATATTTTCGATTAGGTAAATCTGTTGAGGAGCTGACCGATTTTTGTAAAAAACTTTCGAAGGGAGAATCGCTAAACGACTTATCGAGTCTGTCATCCAACGACGATTCGGATCACGACAAACATGGCAACGACAGGGCTTTCCATCATCCGTTTGTGTTGAAAGATCGCGGCCCAATCGTTATGAATATAAAGGTACGAAATGTCTTTGAAACTTCAAGAAACTAGCATTTTCGATATTGCGCAATTTCAGAACGCAACACCAATACCACCGAAATCAGCCGAACAAACCAAAGCGATTCTCATGCAGTTCCCGGTTTCGTCTGGTCAACAACATCGACTAAATGAAAATGAGTGGGTACCGGTTCCAGCAACGAAACCTCCACGACCAGAACCGCCACAACCTGTTCCACCACTTAAACGTAAATTATAAAGCACATTTCTTAACACGTTCCATCATTTTCCTTTTGCTTATTTTTTTTTTTTGTAGCGCAACAAACGAAAAATGTGTTCCAAAAACCTTTGCCTGCAGAAACGCAACTACCAGCTTTTGTGCCCAATATTCCAACTGATACAGTTCCACCAGTTGTACCCATTGTAGAAAAAATAATTGAAAAAGAAACTATAGCGCCAGTACCAGTAAAACCGCCGTCACCGGTAATAGAAAGTGTTTTTCCGCATTCGGATAAAGTCGTCGATGTAACATCAATTATCACGAAAAGACTGAACGCTATGCGAAAGCTACAGGATAATCCGACAGATCCAGAGGCATTAAAGATGATGTACAACTCTCAAAAGGATGTAAGCATTGGGAATTTTAATTACGTTTCAAATTTAAGGGATATTTTTGTAGCTAATGTCAATTTGTTCATATGTTCTTCACCGACGGGGCAATAGTCTCCTTCCACTAGTCGATTCATTTTAAACGAACAATTTTAGGGAATTGTTGGGCGGGGGTGAAAAACTTTGGATTACGATACCTCGCAAATTAATCATGGCACCAAGATAAAAGTTGGTTTGTGTGTATAAGGGCAGTAAGAAGAAAAGCTTTTTTAAAAAAATCACGTCTCGTATATCTCGAAAACCGTTAATTATGGATATGGTACTTGGTGAGCAGATGTACAAGGAAAGTAATTTAAGTATCCATCGGCGTACGAAGGTGGGGCAAACAAAATCGTCAGTGAAAAAGTAGGATGCATATATTTTTACAAATTTCGACATATCTCTTAGGTCTTCTGAAATATTAAATTAATTTTGGTTCTACGTGTTCTTTAGATAAATGCCTAGAAACTGTTTTTTTAAATTCCCCACGTTCATAGTAGTGCGGTCATTGAAAGCGAATAAATAAAGTGTTCTTATTTCTATTGATTTTAATCGATTTATGTTTTACTTGAAATCCCGGCGAACCCCTAGCTCACAACAGTACGATTAGATATGATGTATTTATATACCCTTTTATTATAGGAATTTAATTTCATAAAATTTTGTATGCCCCATTCTTTCCCCCATGATCTAGTTTCTTCAAGGTTAGTTTGATATTTTGTTCCCCATGCCTGCTTCCAAAGACAGGTCACATTCTATGCATACAGTCAACACAGATTCGACGCAAGAATAATACATTTGAAAGTTTTGATGAATACATACATTTAATTTTCCAGGTTGTTTAAAACTGCTATAAAATATTTCTTCCTTTTTTCCAGATGTCAGCATGGGCAACGTCGAAATTCACACCTGGCCAATTCACTGGTAGTACAGGCGCTAATATTCTCAGCGCACGTGAATTAACGGCAGGGCAACAAGCGTGGGCAAAAAGAGTACGTTCCGTTATAATGGAATCACATTTTATATATATACATGAACAAATTTTTTTTAGCTAAATTGCACACTTTTCTGTTATATAGTAATGATAGAAAATTTTGCAATTTTTAAATGTTAAATGGGCGAGTTATTGTCTACCATTTTTAGAACAATAAAATGAGGTTTAGAAAATCGGGATAGTAATAAATTAATTTTTTTTTAATCGACCGTTTGTTATCGATTTGTTTTTAAATTGTTTACTAAACAAAATCAATCTAAACGTAAGATCTAAAAATGGTATATTACTTAAAATAGGTTGTCGGGAAACATTTAAAACGAAGCCATTTTAAATGTTTTTCGAACAACATCGTTTTCAAATGATATCGTTACTTAAACAGACACTGATTAAAATTTTTAGGATTCGGGTTTAATTTATTAGTCAACAAATTCTTTACTCAAATTGCAGTTTAACCGTAACCAGAAACTATTGAAGCTGAAGATCGTCTTAATAAATCTCAAATTTATAGGGAACGATCACTTTGAAGACATGATCACTTTTGTGTGATTTTTAAATCGTGTATGTGTCAACACAGGACGGGATAATGACACTCGAATCAAAACTAGAAACACAATTTTTTTAAAGTGGACATGATGAGCAAGACCACAAGGTTTCTCATTTGGCTACATTCCGCCTGGCTTGAATACAATTCATATATTTGGCTGGTCTGCTACTATTTTCTCGCTGAAGCACCAACGTAACATTGGTTGCCCATATCTTCTTTATATTTACTCTTATGGCAACCGAAGGAACTGCCAGTTATGAAATGAATTCACTCTTGATCGCCGTAGTACAATGCGTGAGTATGTCTTGAAATAAAATTCGTCCATCGATTGCCGCACTTTTGAAATTTCACATAAGAAACAGGGTAGCATAAGTTCTCGGAGCTTCGTGCCTCATTTTTCTGGCGAGAACTTGTATAAGGCTTTATTTTGGGTTTGATCACAATTTATTTCGGTATGGAGAGAATTACTTCATTCACTAATTAATAACCAAACGTTTCATAAGCCAACCACTGCCAAAAGTGATAGCCGTTAAACCCACATCCGTATCCGAGCCACTGTGTCTATTTGAAGTATCATTTACTTCTTTGGCCACAAGTCCATAAGATACTTATTTAATTTACAATCTTCCGATTAATGTAGATACCCAAATTTCAGCTACCATCGAAATTAAACAGCTTTTGTGTTTATCTGTAATCGAAAATGACCTCACATACATCCTTTTTATTCTAATTTCTCTGTTTTTATTATTTTCTGCTCCGTATTAAAAATGAAATAAAATAAAACTATGCACAAGTCGTGCTTAAGTGATAAAAATACTTTAAATAATTCTTTGTAATCAATTTACAATATTTTTTCCAAACCTTAGAATCGTTGGAAAGAATATTGTAAAAATTTAAGTGACGATATTATTCGAAAATACTTACAGATACGGAATTGCGCAAGTCGATGAAAATTGTTTTATTTTTAAATTAAGTAAAATTTGGTTTCAAATATTACCTATATAATTTATATGTACGTCGAGAATAATGTGTAAGTATGGTATCGAATAGATTTTGAAATTGATTGTAATGTAGTTGATACGAATCATCTATAGTGAAAGTGTTTATAGTGTTTGTATGGGCAAACTACATTACAAATCGATAACATTAAAAATCGCGAGTATACGCGGACGTTTGAATAATTCTATTTCGTTTCATAACAACGAACTGAAGCGTTTACCCGTAGAATTTAGCAATTAAGTAAGAGTTAAACTAATGAAAAATCTATTTGTTAAATCCAATTTAGGACCAATTAATCTCAACAGCACCTGTATCCGGTGGAATGGGTATGCACTTGCTTCAAAAAATGGGTTGGAGGCCAGGCGAGGGTCTCGGAAAAGGCAAAAATGGTTCGTTGCAGCCGTTGCTTCTAGAAGTAAAACTTGATAAGCGGGGACTTGTTGCAAACGAAGAAGTAGTCTACACAGTTTTATATAGTTTAATCGAATCTTGTAAACTACTACTTTTTTCTAGGATCCCAATGCAATTCAATTGAAAAATCGACGAAAAAAGCCTTCGCCACCGACCACTACACAAGTACAACAGTCCATTGAAAGTAAACATCCAGTTTCTCTATTGGGCGAACTTTCAGCTAAAAGAAAATGGGGTGCACCGTTTTATGATCTGGTCGATGAAAATGGTCCTGCCCATCAACGGAATTTTATTTATAAGGTAAGAGTTCAATTCAAAATTTTTATGGGATAATTCTACGAAACTAATTTAAGGTAATTGTGAATGGAATGATGTATCAACCTGCCATAACATGTAATACGAAAAAGGAGGCAAAGGCTCTGGCAGCAAAGTACTGTCTACAACAAATGGGTATTTTACCATCGTAAGAATTGTGATATTGTAAGTAACATTTTAAGCGAATTTAAAAATGATAGTAAGATTATTCACTGTGTTATTGACTTATTTACCAATTCGAACCTGATTACCCTTTTCCTGAACGCCTGGACCCCGACAACACGGTACGATTCACGCTTTTTGAGTTATTGAAAACGGATAAGCGATTCACAAAATCAAATCGACAGTTGAAATCCGCAATAAAATACTCCGTTTGTGAAGTTTTTTTTAAACAAAGTATTTGACACTTTTACTCTTTCCGCTTTGTAAAATTGTTCGAGATCTACTTTAAAATATGACATCAACGGCTCAAGGACTCTACAATTCTTCCACTAAGAAGTAATTCAAGAAGCAGATTCGTTTTATCCAAGGATTCTCTACGGCAGCTCTTGATGCTCTAAGCAGGAGCGAAAATTCTAGCAGAGAATATTAAGATATCCGTAGGAACCGTTCAATCTATTTAACATGACCTAAACCTGTCCAAGGTAGTTCCAGACGGGAATCACGAATATTCACAGCACCTTAGAATGAAATGTCAAGTACTTTGTTGCAAGGTATTTTTGCTGCTGAAGATCAAACTTTGGTTCAATTTTATGATCTAAACAGCAAACAAGTCTATACAATTGCATGATAATGGCGACAGAGCCCAAAAAAGAAGTCGAAGTGATTCCATTGTATTGTCACAATCATAGATATATATATACTGGATATGACAAGCAGCGATTGAGTTGAAGGCAGACATCGTCGCATTCACTTACACGCAAAACAACAACAATTGATATAACGAACCTGTGTTTTCTCACTCACATTTATATTATGTCCCGCTCTTGAAACACGCAAAACAACAACAATTTGATATAACGAACCTGTTTTGTCTCACTTCTCTGGCTTCAAAGCGCTTTATACAAAACCGGTGGCTTGTCATCTCCATTAGCTCTATGGTCACAATTAATCAATAGAATGTAAGTATAGTAGTATAGAGGCAAAACAGTAAGCGAGCGATTCTCTGCTGCTACCCGCAGACAAAAGGAAGCAATCAAACAAAAAAAATGTTGCTGATCGATAATACTCCGTCTAACACAGTTCAAGTTGCCAAGGCTGCTGATCGAATATGAGTACGCAGCGGTGAAATCATTTACTCTACAGTCCTGATCTGATTTCAGTGACTATTTCCTCTTTCCAAATTGTCTTCTTTTCTTCCAATAATATGGCAATACCAGTAAAATTTTCGGTTCTGTTGGGAGTGATTGCTGCCTTGGCTACTGTCTTTGTGGTCAAATTTCTGTTTCTGATGGCATAGATCCTCACAATAATAAGAATCAAGGTGGACAGAAAAAAAATGTGCGTATATACAAGCGTCTTATCAATAGATACATTCCAATAGAGAATCCTGTCCAGAATCTTAGGGCCAATTAAGGAAGGATCTGTCTGGCGAATCCGGTACAAAGTTGAACAACCTGTACAACATACTGGCAGCGTCAGCCTTAGACTTCGCAACAAGCTTCGTAAATTGCAATGAGTTGACCATGTCGAGCGGGTAGTTGTCAGAAGAATAGCCAAACGTATTTTGAAAGGCAAAGCCTAAAAACCTAAACGATGGGATGTCTTAATTCCTATCAGTAGCGATATTTTGTGATTTTCCAACGGTCGTTAGATCGAAATGAGTAGAGCCCGATATGGGCTATCGCGACATCGATGATGAGGCTACATACAGTGGAACTTAAGACACTTGGCAAGATCTTAGATAACAAAAATGTGGATAAGAAAATATTTCATAAATCGACAAAACACACAATTTCCTTTTAACTCCAGTTTGAATTGTATTTTAAAAGAGAAAACTCGACATCTAAGAAAAATATTTACAATCAAAAACAAATCTTACAGTATAGAATCTCGATTATTCGAATCGCGATTACTTGAACTCGGCGTTACTTTTAAAGTCCTTTTTCTATTACTCCACATTATTCGAAGCAATCCATTACATATGAGTACTAACTATGCTCAGTTATGACATTTTAAAAAGCCACTAATGTGATTTGCTTTATTCTGTGATAGTCCAGCTCAGTTATATGAATTTAGTTTTTATTATATTGTAATTCATCGGAAAATTTTAAATATACGAATCTTTAACTGATAGCGCGTGTTAGTTCGAATAATCGAGACTCTACTGTAATTCAATATATCAATTGACAAAAATTGGCTTTTTTTTAAGTTCTATTCATGTTACAACCAGACTAGAGCCAAAATCATATCTCTAAAACTGAAAATAAATTACTAAAAATTAATATTTTTCCGACATAATTAAAACGGTAAGAGCACTCCATCCTGTGAAAGGACGGCATCCAGAACCCTCTCCTGTTTTGTCGTTGTACTGCTCCCAAATATATCCACTTCTATAATATTGTCCTATCACATTTGTAACTAAATTCTCTCTTAACTCAATATAAATGCGTTTGGCATCTTCGCTGAAAGGACCTGGAGTTTCCGCGTAATGATGAAGAGCTTTCAATGCCAAATAGTTTATGTTGATCCAGATTTGTCCTCTCCAATATGGCGGATCATGTTCAGTATTTCTCTTCATATAAAGGGGTGAACTTCTCGATAATGATCTCAGACCGTATTTCGACCAAATGTATTTCGGGTCTCGAATATCGATCAAAACTTTGCCCAGTTGAGGTGAATCGGTCTCTAAAATTTCCAAAAGGAGTGGAAATAAACTTACGTAACCGAAAGACGTATCGACATAACGCAATTCCGGCTGTTTTAACGTTGCTCGTTCCAGTCTGAAGTCTAAATGTTGATTGTTGCTTACAGTTTTCTCGGTTCGTCGTAGAACTACCGAATCTGTATGAAGACCCCAGTCTGAATATGAGTTTGAGTATGGACTCAAATGTAGTTCATTCAGTAAACTATTGTCGGATAGATATGAATATGTTTCCCAGTATTTGGTATCATCTCGTCCGATGAGACGGGACAAATCAGCCATTACACTAGCAGCGAAGGCAATCCAACATCGCAAATCGACATGACGTTCCTTTTCTGTAGGATGCGATGCTCGCGGATAGTCGTCTAATCCTGATGTAAGTGTCTTCGGATTGAGTTCGGCCCTGCTTGATTCTTCGCGACCTCGCCAACGATATGTTCCGAATAGTTCACCTTTCTGCGTCGTATTGTACCATGTAAACCAACCCTGCAAACGGGGATACAATCGCTCTAGTATGGCAAGGCGTCCTTTCGCCGACAACTGATCTCGAAACTTCGTAATGATTTTCTTTAGTGTTAGGAAAAATGTCGGAGGATTCGCATTTGTATTTTTTTGCGTAACAAATTCTTCTGGTACTTTACCCAGTGCTTCTGCTCCCAAAATCTGTTCTCGCGGTATCCAACCTTCTACGTTGATAAGATCGAACCAATGGCAAATTATGTCGAGCTCGATATCTAAATCCCATTCAGAGATGAGGAGTCCGTGAAATCCTTCATCCCAAAGAAAACCACGTGGAAAGAACGGACGCGATGGAACTGCTGTATAAAGTGGTGCCTTCCAGTACGGGACAGCTTCTTTGGTATGCATGCTTTTAACTCTTGACGAGCCATAGAAATAACCAATTCCACCAATCATATTACTTAGTGCTGCTTTCGCAAAAAGTATATCAGACTTTGAATAGCCCTTCTCGATCAGTCCAAAGACAGACTCGAATCTTCTGTTAAACTCTTCTTGTTTAGCGTGTAACTCTTTCTTATAGGCATCCCCAACAATTGGCTTTGATGAAGAGCTTATACCCAGCATAGACTGATAGCTTATGTCTAAAGTAAACGGAGCGTCGACAACGAGTTGTACTATTACAATATTTTCCTTTAGTTTTTCACCCTTTTCGTTGTAGAGTGCTTCACCGGGTAAAGAAATGACCTTTTTGTTAGAAGATTCCGTTACATATCGCAAATATCCACGCAAAAGTGATCCTCGTAGATCCTCTAAGTTCTCAACGACAGTCGTAAGATATGATTTGTGTACTACTGAAACGTTGTTTGTATGAAATTTTAATTGAAATTCTCCTAAGCCTTTGGTATCTCCATAAATTCCGATCGGCAAATCGTCAGAATCTAATTCGGGTCGTATATTTCCATCTGATTTCTCATCGAGCGCAACATACCAGAACAATGAAATCTGCAAAAAGAACGATATTAAAACTTAATCGAAGAACTACATAAATATGTACATTATTAATATTAAGTGGAGCTAAGTCTGATGAGGGCGAATACCATTCGCGAATTTTCAAAGATTAGAAAGGATATTCGAAATTACGGCCTGCAAGAAAACGCAATATGCATACCACCGCCTCTAAACATCGTTCATAGCTCTCCAGAAAAAAAAAATGGTAAGCCTAGCCGAGGCTAGGTGGGAAGCCATAACTTGGAGGCTGTTATGGCATTGTAAAGAAGACTCCGTTACATATCATTGTACCATTGTTTAATTGGAGCTTACGCATACAGACTGGGTGTGGTTACAATCGATCTCTGCAGAAACTGCAAACTACCTGGAGAACGCACAACAGCACATCTTGTACAAATGCCCAGCTCTTGCTAGGATACGCTTGAAGGCTCTTTAAATCTCGGTAAACAGCTTGTAAGCGGAACTTTCGACCTTAACGAAGAACTCTCAACACTGATCGAGACGTCAGCACAAGCATCATAAGAACCTTACGTCTCCACAAAGTAGTGGATCGATATGGACCCTCGTGAGGCTTAGGCCACCACTGTAACCTAACCTAACCCAGGCCTACAGGACAGACTGTGGGTCAGAGCTCTGTCGTTGCCGTAAAAGCGTGTTACAGTAAAACCTGTCTAAAACGGACCCTCTATAAAACGAAAACCTACCATAACGGAAAAAAACTGGGAACGGAGCATTTTCCAATGCAAAACACCCTGTATAAAGCGAAAACCTGTCTAACGCGGAAACGGAACGTGATTCGCGGAACGAAATTTTTCGCACAAAACGGAAAACAGTTGAAATGTGAATTGAGTGGATATGAGTATGACTGACTGCAAGTGAAAGAGGGAAAAATGCTTTTAATTTATTATGGAACTAAAGAGTGTTACAATAACTCGTCATATAATTTTTGACATCTATTTTGAAATTTTGGTAGTTCAGTCTTTGGCAAATTGTTGGTAAGGTGCAAAGCAAAACCAAGTTGCCAATGGATTTTCGACCAAAACTTATTTTCTGATGAGGCTTACTTACATCTCAGTTGCAACGTCAACGAGCAGAATCGCAGAATATGGGCTGATGAAAATCCAAGGGCATTCTTTGAAAAGCAAATGCATCCAGAAAATCTCACTGTGTGTTGTGCATTTTGCGCTGGTGGAGTGATTGGTCCGGTTTTCTTCGAAAATGCAGCTGGCAACTCTGTCAGAGTGAATGGGGAACGGTACCGTGCCATGATCTCCGACTTTTTGTGGCCAAAATTGAATGATTATGACATCGACGAAATGTGGTTCGAGCAAGACGATGCGACGTGCCACACAGCCAACACAACAATGGAATTATTGCAGCAGAAGTTTCCCTGGCGAATAATCTCCAGTAACAGCGAAATTAACTGGCCACCGAGATCGTGCGACTTGACGCCGTTGCACTTCTTTCTTTGAGGTTACCTCAAAAGCAAGGTTTATCCCAATAAACCCATCACCATTCAACAACTGAAGGGCGAGATAGGTAACCATATTGGTCAAATTAAGGAGCAATTATGCCGTGATGTCATCAAAAACTGGACAAACTGGTCGAGGTGTGCCGTAGGAGCCGTGGCAAGCGTTTGAGTGATATTCTTTTCCATACTTAATTGCCATGGACCAAATAATAATTTTTAAAAAAATTTTCATTAACTCCATCATCCACTTGTTTTTAATTTTGATTTAACTTCGGAACTCGTTATTGTAACACCCTTTATTTGAACTGTATATATTTTTATTTTTTGTTTGTTCATTATTTTTAAAGTACCCAAATATATATTGTTCCGTGTAAGCCTGGCAACCGCGCAACCATGCAACTCGATCGTTACACATAGTGAAAGCGACAACAACCGAATACCTAGTTGCAAAATGGCCCAATCAGAGGTCTAGAAGTGAATAGGGCGAAGCAGCACGATTGTGTCTCCCTTCTTGTCGAGTGCTCTCCAGTATACTGGAACTCTTTGCATACACCACTGAACGAAGATCGAAATCGAAAGCTCTAAAGCTTTCGAGAAGATTCCACACTGAACGAACATTCGGGTACATCCTAGACTGCAACCGGCTAGTGTATGAGCGGGTGAGGCTTTCAGCGAAGAGACAGTAATTTTTATTACGTCGACTGTGACAGCCAGCGTGTATACGCGACCGTGTTGAGAGAGAACGAAAGTGAACGAGTCAAGCGATATATGGTATAAGCGGGCGGTATTGCCATACAGTGCAACCGAATTGTGTTTTACTTGAAATCCCGGATAACCCCTAGCTCGCAACAATATTATAAACAACATATTAGGTGCGTTTTAATGCTCTCTAGAGTAGGATAGGATAGCATAGAAAATTTATATACAAAATAACAACAACATTGCTGTTTTTACGATTCTTTATTACTTTTTTCCATAGATAGTAGGCTAGAATATAGATTTTAACCGGAATAGTTCCCCCAGTGAGCTCACTGGGGGAACTATGCGCGATAAATTCTCTAATGTAGCCTACTATCTATGGAAAAAAGTTATAAAGAATCGTAAAAACAGCAATGTTGTTGTTATTTTGTATATACATTTTTTATGCTATCCTATCCTACTCTGGAGAGCATTAAAACGCACCTATTGTATATGAACTGTATTTTCAAATCAAGAATTTTGATGAACAAAACTGTATAAAACGGAAACCTGCTAAAACGGAACGAAAAGTTGGGTACCACAGCATTCCGTTTTAGACAGGTTTTACGTATTATGTGCCCTTGTTTTTTTCAAAAGAGTGCTTCATAATACGCTGCACTACACGACGTAAGCGAGTTATGAGAAACATGATTGGCAGGTTCTTGAGGAAGCGGAACAGCATAATCATGAAATTTAACTAAAGTAATAACTAACAAAATTTCTACTGAAAAATACCAGAAATTAATCAAATAGTTCCGTGGATTCTGACGATTATTTTCTTGAGCCAAACCTACGAAGGTTCATGGAGAGTTAATGCATTCGACGCTAGTCAGTGTCTCACACTGAGCTCAATTCTAGACATCTTTCTCGAATTTTGCTTGAAAAATGTCTATACACAAGCATCGAAACATTAAGCGACAGCCGCGAGAACCCATCGCCACCCTACTCGCCCAGTAACACATAACACAGAAATTCTTTGACGCAGTCAGCCGACTGGTTAGCAGACCATGCTATCGGAAAGCGTATAGACGAAAAGAAAACACGTTTTTGAAAAGATTGAACAGCGCGTAATTGAAAGGCGTATAGAAGGAGTCGTTATCAAAAAACGTGAAGAATAACACGTGGGTATAATTTAATTTCTTTTGGTCAACATCCACAATTTAGTGTGTACTTATTGTGCGGCAAAGTGGAAACCTAAAAATACCACTCTATTCAAATATGTTTCATTGGATAGAATAATGCGTTATTTTTTTTAACAATATTGACATTGCCTAGAAAATCAATATTCCAATTTTAGTTGGCCTTCTTATTAGAAACAGAACACAAACATGACGTGAACACTATTCTATGAATTTCTTCAGATGATTCGCAATTAAATTCTACCAACTAAAATTCGGCATACACACCTCTTTCCGCGCCTTTTTTGGCACATTTTTATTTAGTTTTATATCGATCCTGGCTGTCCAATCACCGCCGTACTGATTTCCCGGGAACTTTACGAACGACGTTTCAATCAAAAATGACGAATCGTTAATCTCTTGCAATCCAAAACTCCGCCCATCATGTTCAATCCAACCGTACTTCTGTATCTCGTCGTTACTGCTACACCAGTGTCTTCGAATAAACAGAAGTAAAACTAAACAGTTTTGAAAGTAAAAATTTTTTTCCGGTTACCGGAATCCGTGGCCATCGCTTCGTACGTTCGAAGTATTGTACCACATGAGGCCCATCGAAAGTGAGCGCGGATCGCGGGTCTTCATACCGAAGTAGGCTGCCGGTCTGTATGAGCCCCAATAGCGTTCCTGGTCGTCTAGACCTGACCTTTGCACCATCTGGAACCGCAATAATTAGTAAATGTAACTGAAAAACGAAAATTCCTTTACCTTCTGACTATCGAACGGGGTATTTACACGCGTCTCCAGGTATCCCAAGTATCCAAAATAGGAAGCAATTGCCAGGCAAATGCAGCCGAACGCCGTCCTCCATTGAGTCATGACAACGAAGCGATTATTATTGCCGGCTGGTTTTACCGGAGTTTGGCTGCCAGCACTACTGCTGCTGGTTCCGTTGTTTGTCTGGCGAGAGACTTTCTTTGAGCTCTCAGCGCCAGCGTTATTGCCTGCGTTGACATTTTTTTTCGGTCGCGCCTGAAAAAGAGAAGTCGATCGGTCAATGAAACGGGACCTTTACCGGATATCATAGAGTCGCTATTGCACCGTTCCATTTACCATTATCTATGTATTCACTTTTCGTCCAATTCGGAAATAATATCAGCACATTATTGCCCGGCAATTCAGAACACGTCACTTTGTTTATTTTATCTTCTGCTGTGTCGATTTTGTATACGAAAAAAAATTTTGACAGAACTTTGTGTGCACTTTTTTGACAGTTTGTTCAAACCTCATGTCCGCACCATAAAGCCTAAATGCCTAAATTCATACCACTGCAATTCAGAAATTGGATAAGGAAAAGCTGCGTTAGTCGAGCTTTTGTCCGAAATTTTCTTAACGGATATCCATGTTGGCTTCCGGTTTCAAATCGTTCTTTTTATTTTTTACTAGCTGACCAGGTCACGCGTTGCTGTGTCTCAGTTCGGCTTAGTTAAAAATATAGAAAAAAGTTAGTACAGTAACGTTTCTAATAAGTTTGACTAGTTGCTAGCCTTGTGCCGTTACAAAGACGCGGTTGGTTGATATTTCGCAACATTATGACCACCGATCCGACCTTCAATTGAAGATTGTGAGGCGGCAATCCTGGCAAATCCAGCGAGTTCGAAAATTCGAGTGGATATTTGACGACATCATCTTGGTTAGTAGCGGAATCATCTGATTTGTATGTCCTCAATTCACCGGCAATTTCATTTTAAATTTTGAAATTTAATTCATTTACATCCATGTTCTTGGCAGCCAATATTGCTCGTTCGCTCAACCAAACATGATCTGTGTAACTCTTATCAACGTTTGGGAACACCTTTTGAATGAGTTCGGTTTTTGATTCAGTAAACTGATAAAAATTATCAGGAAAGGTTATCCAGCCAGTCAAAATGTCTAAAGGGAATTTGCCATTACCAATGTCAATGAGTTGTTTTGAAAATGTTTCTCCAGATCGATCATTTTGCCACTCGACACTCATATTCTTGCTTAATATCTTGACGTGCTTCCACAAAATGGAGGACTTTAAACATGCATTTAGTTCATCAGCTGGCGTTGATCGTGGAATCACTGGCAATCTTTGACGAAATCTCCAGCTAACAAAATCATCGCACCACCAAATCGGTTTTGATTGTTCCGCATGGTTCCGTCTAATGCCTCCAAAGACTTTTTATGTGCCATCGTGCATTCATCCCATACTATAAGTTTACATTGCTGAAAAACCTTTGTCATTGCAGTTTCGTTGCTTTGCATATTTAACGGCAATTTAGGCGCTGAATGGGCTGTTCGAATGCCTTCCAACAATGTTCCTGCAATGCCTCGCTTCATCAGGCATTGCAGCAACATTGTTGGAACATCTTTACGTTTTTCCGGGCAATTTTTCCAATTTCTCTCTTCATAAGAACCTTCCTCGAACTTCAGGGAATGTTTGGAAAAAAAATCAGCCGAATTGGTCCAGCCGTTCTCGAGTTTTGCGGTTAGCACCCATTCCATTTTTATTTATATAGAAGATAGATTGGCTGAAGGTCGTAGCCAGGGGAGTTCGACAAAGATCGAACCTACCCCACCCCCCTCCACCCCCACCCGAAACTACCAAAGATATCAAAGTACTCAAAATCAACCTTCTTTTCTTTGTCTGTTTAATTGAGAAACACCATTTCTTCGTATCGTATTTTCGTTGAGTATCAGTGGATACGACAAACGTATCTCCGTTCTGTATCAAAATATGAAACAAAGAAACGCTACGAACCTGATCGGTTATTTGGCGGTTTTTTGCCGTCACATCAAAGGAATGATACGATACGCGGTGGGTTCACGTTTGGACATGTTGCGTTGCGTTGCTCATAGCGTTGCATAGTATTGCTCATTCGTGTTCGGGATGTAAAGTTTGAAATTTGTTTGTGATTATGGAGAAAAAAATCGAACTCGTGGAAAAATTTTGTAATTTCACAATATTATTCATTCGTGGTGAACTCATATTTGCAGTTGGATTGAAACTGAGACACGTGTTCAGTTGTAATCGCGTGTCATTTTAAAACGTAAGACACTCTTGATACAAGAAAATTGTGTAGATCGCTGCTACCAATCAAAATCGCTTTCACGTAGAACAGACCGTCGTCTGGCTTTCATCGTAGCCAAAAACTGATGCTGTGTAGAGCTCTCGCCGCTTAAATACTGCATATGTTGAGACGAAAGATTTCTCGCATATTCGGTGATGCATGTGGAATTCGCAAGAAGTATCTTTTGCATGCGAGTAGTGTCAAGAGATTTGTAGACGATTCTATTTGGGTGTTGAAAGGTAAGGTTGTTGTTGATGTTGTTGTTGGAAACTGATGTAATTCATTTTGTGAGTGTTGGCAGGGTACACATGTTACACTATTAATTGTCAGCATTGTCCAGCTTAATTTCTCATCGATAGATACTCCTAAATATTTTGTGAACTAGACTCTTCTTAATTGGATTCGATCGATTTGCGGTTTGATGACAATATTTACCTTGTTGTGCTCCTTGGACAATATATAGCTGGTTGTCACTCTTTTACTGGAATTCATATTGGTGTTGGATTAACGACAGTTTTAAGCACGAAGGAAAAGTTCCATTGGCCAAATCAACATTTATAGCCTCAGATTTCACGGTTTTAGATCATTTGTTGTTATCATAGAGCTGGAGACGACAAGCCACCGGTTTTGCATAAAGCGCTTTGAAGCCAAAAACACGGTGAGAAGTGAGACAAAACAGGGTCGTTATATCAAATTGTTCTTGTTTTAGCGTGTGAGTGATTAAGACAAAACAGGAGCGTTATGTCAATTTGTTGTTGTTTTACGTGCAAGTGAATGCGACGACGTCCGCCTTCAACTCAATCGTTACCTGTCATCTCCACTATATATATCTCTATGGTTGTACTATCGATTTCTGATGGTATGTTGTTCTTGAGTCCCGAAATGATTTTTTTTATTTTTTCCTTGTTTGTTGGGAAGAGGAACATAGTCTTATAGTCAGGACGACAAGTCTGTCTAAGAAAATTAACAACTTTTGAAAATACTGTTTTGATTGCTCATTTGGAACCTCGAATAGTTCATTGGCTCTACCTAACCTTGTCGAAGTCGGCATATCTGTACCGATAGCAGCCCTGCCTCCTTCCAAAAGTAATCGACTCGGATTCTTGATTTTGACCCTGACTCGAACCCACTCCACAATTCTAAATTAAACGAGAACTTAGACTACTTTTCATGTGGAAGACATAGATAGAAATTTGTTATGAGGACTAGAGGAAACATTTCTTCCTACGGGTGGTAATGTTTGAATTATTTATTTGCTTTTGTGACTTACAGATTCACCATGGATAAACCTTCATTTTGTTTGTGCTTGAGTTTTTAGTTTTTGTATTTTTACAAGATATATCATCAATGGCGCGACAGCCCAAATCGGGCCCTGGCCTCCTGAAGTCGTCGCCTCCAATCGTCGCGGTCCAAAGACCGCGTCCTCCAGCTGCTAATTTTTAAGATGTCTTTGCTATCTACATCAATCGAGTCTTCCCGTCGTAAGATATAAGATCTCTCTGTATTTCGAGTTGGTCCATTCCACATTTTGTTGCAAGATTGTTTCAAAATTCTAAAAGGATGGACACCACCTCATTTTTTCTCAAATGCTGACGGAAATGGAAATTTCTTAATTTTTGAAAACTTTAGCAAAACCTTACAGTTCTATGGTTCTATCTTGAAGTACTGGATCGCTTCTCTAGCTTCACATTCTGGTTAACATTTCGAACTCACTTCTACTTTCAACGACGCCTGCATACGAGACTAGTCTTCATTCAAGGGGCATTAGCTCAAAAGAAACTAACCACGGGCGGTCTGGAAACAGCTTAGACTTCTGCGATCTTATTACTAATTGCAAATGTTGAAATTGAAGGCGCTTGCTGCAAGCAGTCGACTCGTTTTTATTCGATTTACCTGGTAAGAGCAGTGCTGTGCTCCTACTTCCCAAGCAACAATGACTTCACTTTTCACAATGGCAAATCCAATGAGACCACGCCACAGCAACTCGAATTCGAAACGGCCAGCCACTGAGTGCGATTCGCGACTACTTTACCTGCTACTTGGCGGTCATGTTGGCCTGGTCACCAATAGGATTTCGTTTTCAATCTTTTGATTTGTGCCCATGCTAAAATTTTGTTGAATTCCTCCGAGAAGACAGACGAGACCGAGACCGACTGACTCTTTTTTCTTGGGGCGGTGTCGACACCTGGAGACGACTTCGCCATTCGCCTTGCTTGTTGCTGTGCCATTTCTCTTTCTCTATCGATACACGATAGACAATGATAGCGTCAGCGTTCCTTCTTTGGAGCAGCAGACCAGCATCTCCGCATGGAAGGAATTCCGTAGGAGCTGAGCTGCCTCGTGGCTCCTCTGGCTAAGAGACAGCAAAAAAGTAAACTGATGGAAATTTTCACTGTGGAATAACATTTCTAGAAACATCAGGCGCGCAGATCTCGCAGCAACTAGATGGGGAGCTGCAGTCTGCGCCAAAAGTTTGTTCGTGGGGCCCGAGTTTTTGTCCGGAGCGGTATCACCTTTCCTCTGAGTATGTACACACACTCATCGTGCTTATACAGTTACAGCTTATAGCATACGGTCTCCAGTCCGCATGCCACAATGCCGTTCATACGGAAACATTGAAGCACCCAGAAAACGTGGATCAATTTTATTTCATTCACAAACAAAATGCTGCTGTACGTGGGGAATATGTACGTGTCGAGTAGGTGTATTTTGTATACCTTGGTTTACCTTTTTTTATCTGGTCAAAGTATTTTTGCGCTCATTATTGTTGTAATTATACTTGGATAAGCATAAAAAAATCCCCTCATTGTTAATTGTACAATTATATTTCACTTTATTATTTTCTAGAGTGCAACACTTCAGCGACTGTACTGCAAAAGGCTATTGTTTTCCTCGCATGAATATTCTATGAGACATGCTATGCAGGCGTGCATCCGCTTTGGAAGGCGGATCTGATTACAAAACCGCTGTGGATACTTCCCTTTCTTTTACGAAAATATTTCGTTTAGTGCAAAGCGTTTAATTGAAAAAAATGTATTAACAGGGAGAAGATGTTACGTTAAGGAAAACAAAGCTGTAAAAATCAAAGAGAATGGATCTCATTGGAGAATTTAAAAATGAACATGTGCAAAGTAATCACCAACAATCATTTTCAATTTAAAAAAAATTAGCAATAAAAAATTCTCAGATATTTAACACTGTAGAAGTTAAAGCTATTGTGTTACCACTAAATTTACGAAAAAGTTGAAACTTATATCAAATTGTAAGTACACAGACTACCAATATGAGACTCAGACAGACCGGCAAAGACAGACATTGGATGTTGGCAAAATACGGTGTGATTGAAATATGAAGACCGCACAGAGAAGCCCTTTGGTGACCCCTAAATTATCTATAATTCCTCTTCAATACAGGTGCTGTCAATGAAGCACAGTATTTTTCGAAGAAGAATAGTTAGGAATTGTGATGGTTCCATGAAATCCTGATCGAAGTGACGAAGCCTTTTGTGAGTAAGTTGCATGTTTTGCTCTCAGAAATCCCAACAAGAATGTTGTGCCCAGTTGTTACTACAGTCACATTTTTAACACATCGACGCTACAGAAATGAAAGACCCTAACCCCCAAGTCACAACGGCAACGCAGTCCGAGGCAGACAAGCTGTCAAAAAATTGAACACAGTGTATTTTCATTGTAGTAGTTAGAACGAACGTAGACGAAGGCAGCCTAAAGGCTGGTTTTCATTACTGAGACATAGTTCTCATTACTCCGATATTACAGATCTGTAGCAGAAAACTAAAAAGAGACAGCAAATCGGTTTTAAAAAGGAAGAAAGGGACAAAATTTTCGACTTTATAGCAAAATTATAGCAATAGTTTTTGACAGACAGAAATTTCTAACCTAAAATTTCTTGTGTTTTTTGCTGTTTGTACGCTTTCAATTGAGAAAAAGTACAATATGTAAATTTTCTCGACAACTATTGTAAGGTAAAACCGATCTGCGGCTTGTCAACTGCAATGTATCCCTCATGTCGAGCGAATATACAACAGAATGATCTATGCATGCACCTCTAATGAAATTCTTAGCATATTTATCTCCTTTTTTGATATTCATCTCACATTACAAAATTGTTAAGAAACCAATTACCGGCTCGACAAATGTCAAAGTCATAATTGCCATAATTTGGCACAGTAGTGTGCGTGCGGATGTCTATTGTGTAGGTTTGTCGGAAGCAAATTATAGGAAAAAGATGTGCATGCAAGTCTTTTTGCTATAATGTACGTCCTTACTTTATGGTTACAGATCACAGATCTGAAGTTGCAGACGAGACACTTTTTTTTACAGATCTGTTGCAGATGATATTTCCTCTCTTTCGCACGCATGTACAGTTTATATTTTGATCTTGTTCTTGCAGGCATCTGCAGAATGTCGGCGTAATGAAAATCAGCCTTAACGCAGTCATCCAAAAATGTTCGTCAACTCTGAACTTTTCCGTAGCCCGTAGTTAACCTTAAAATCGACAAGTGATTTTTTTATATTTAAAACATTGAATCGTTACTTGATATGACCGGACTGAACTGAAATTAGCTTAAAAATCGTTTTTAGTTGTTCGCTGCTTTGTATGCACGAATACGAACGCTTTTTGGAAAATTTGAAATTTATTTTAAACTTAAACTGACACAGACAGTGAATAGTTATCTGTCTTGCTGATATGATTTTTGCCATAAATTTGGATGTTTATTTTTGCTGTGCTTAACGGTACCCTACAGAATGGATAAGTCTGCTATAATTTCATATGCCTTGAGTCGCTGTATGACCTTTTCGATAGGGGCATAGACAATAGCCTTAACCTGCCTTGTTTACTCCTCGAATTTACTTCTCAATTGGTCGTTTCCATGATTTTCTTGGACAATCCACCACGACTTCCTCGCGGATTCCAGAGTTTGTTTGAAGAATTTCTGCTCCGAGGAATGACCGAGCCTTTGCGACTTCGCTTCTGAATAATCTCAATGATGGTCGGTCGTCTTCCAAAAAAATCCATTCATCCGTATCCAGTATCCGCCACCTGCTGGTCCGTCCCATAGGCGTGCCGTGGCCTGAAATCTGGCAGGGGCCAGGGGCCGAATGACTCAGAACATACGACTTCTTTTGAAAGACACACATTGATTTCGTACAAGTTCGTCCTTTTTCTGTTTACAGATTAGGTGGTCGTATAACGAATGATTAGTCTTAGTCTACGACTTTGAAATGTTTTATACATTGTTTTTCCAATAGCTGCAGTTGAAGGAAAGAATTTGAAAAAGTTGCTATGAGTCCTCCTTCGAGTAGCTGCCATACAAAAATCCTGTAAAAATGTCTTCACTGTCTTTTAGTTTCGAGTAGCAACCAAAAGAGAGTCCTTAAAATTGGATTCAATGTTTATGATTGAGAGATTCGAGAATCTATCTTGAGTAGTAGCAGCGATGCTAGATTTGAAGATTTTTCTTCAATTTGAAGATTTTTAGTGCTACCGAAGATTTGAAGACTTTGATGGCTATGTATGTAGAAGATTTTTTTGTATTCATAAGATATTTTCTTCAATTTCGATAGCAAAAAAAATTTTATTTATAAATTCCGAGCTTATTTTCTATTATTTTCGCAATTCTCACTTAACAGCTTCGTGTTCGTTTATATTTTCTCATCTATATTCATGTTCAAAGTCAGTCAGACCAGCCACACTGATCTAATTACCGAAAATAACGTTTTCTTCGATTGCGTTTTATTTGTTCTTTATCGAAACACAAAATTAAAAATAAACAGTATTTTATCCGGAAAGCTAATTTTGCTAAAATAAGTGAATCTTTTAATTTGAAAAGATTTTTACGAGGTACAACGAACCAGTGTTTTGAATTTAAGAAGCTTTTTTTTAATTTGCAGGACAATTGAAGATCGTCTTGTATATTTCAAAAATTCTTCTGAAATTGAAAAGCTTTTTAAATCTTTCTTGTAATAATTCGCGTCGCTATTCGTTTGCATTTTCTTCGGTGGGAATGCAAACAAAACGATCGATCAAAAATTGTGAAAGAAGTGTTATGTATTCTATTTTTTCAATATTTTCCATTTTAAATATTTAATTAAATTTCCGTTCTAACATCGCGAATTAGGTAAGGTAAGATAATTTCTTGTTTTTTTGCAATTGTGAAAAAATAAACAAAATAAAAGTCCCTTTACTGACATTAAAAAATATTTAATCCACATTCGAAAATATCATAATGGGTTTGATGGGAATGATTTCAAATGTCTTAAGTTTAATGGTAAGTTTCACAAAACAGCTCCATTAGTCAGACATATAAAAAGATGTTATGATTCTCAGAAAAGTTCTTCTATTCAAAACTCTAACTTCAATCCTTCTTTTCCATTCACATTTAATCTTGATGCATGAAAAAATTTGCGGCCGTATTGGTTTCATCAGATGAAAACTAAATCCATTGATATTATGGACATGTGGCCAATGCGCAAACATAGTGATGGAGTTTGCTTAGTAAGTTTATAAACGAGTATAATTTATTTTAAATTATTGATTTTATTATTAAAGATTTATAATTTTATTTTATTTTTATAAATACCTGAAGATTTTGCAACAATCTATATATACAACTGTGATTTGCAAATTAGTTTAATCTTGGGATATATTTAAAAGCGCAATAAAACGCAATTGACAAGTAAAGTGTTTGCGGTAGGATAGGGGGGAATTATTTTTTTGGAAGGGGCCAGAATTATTTCTCTGGGAGGGTCCAAGCCGGGATCTAGGGGGTCCCGGCCCCTCCTGGCCCCCTCACGGCGCGCCTATGGTCCGTCCGCGTTTTTATTGGAACCTCTGCTACTGTACAGCGAAAAGCCGGTCCTCATTTACTTTCGCTTGCTTTTAAGAAAACGTTTTCACTCCTTATTTTTCCTTTGGTGCATCCGAACCATTTTACACGGAACTTAATTGCATGTCCCAAGTCAGAGATTCCAACATCCATTCAGCTTCTTTCTGCAGCTCGCAACACGAGACACGACCGACACACTACGAGCGAATCGGACTGAAGCGCTTGCATGATGATGGCGGATAATGTTGTGAGTAGTCTGATGTACCAGGCACGCAGGAATCGAGACGGTGCGCGGTAACCGGTAAGTGAAATATCGTATGCGACCAATGCGACCATTAAAATTGAAATCGTAGCCAGCGACGAGCAACGGGGTCGGCAAACGTGTGCTAGAAGAGTGAGAAAGCGCGCAAACCATGCCACGGGAAAGGGTTAAAAACAAGTGAAATCCCGTGCGATAACACCAGGCGCTCATAACCACCGGCAACCACATTTCTTCAAGCCGGCGAGGAAGCGTGCAGCGTTTTAATTTCAATCTGCCGGCCGCCCATCCCACACACAAAACACAAGGCGAGTCAACCGCACGAACGAGTGGATCGAAGAAATTTAGCGCGTTTCAGTATTAAAACGAATAGGAACCGTCAACTTATATTTTGATTTTTGAGCTCGTATTTCTTCTCAAGGGTCGAGTTTACTTACGGAGATGATGCGGATGATATCATTGGAGCTTTGGAAACATTCCTAGACCGTCTCTATCAGTTCTACTACAGATGGAAAATAAAAGTCAACCGCACAAAAACTAAAGCCATATTTTTCAGTAGAAAGAGAAAGCGCGCTAACCTTCCGAGTCGTGAAATCAACTTCGCTGGACAAACTGTTCCTTGGTCCGACACTTTAACCTACCTCGGTCTTACGCTAGACAGAAAAATTACATTTGCTCATCACATAGAAAATGCATGCTTCAAAATTTCCAAGTGTATTCATGCGCTCTACCCACTCAAACAGGAAATCATACCTATCCTATTTTTAGTTTTTGTTTAGTTTTTAAGTAGTGTTTAAGTTAGTCATTAAGGTTCTTTCAAGCAAGGTTTTTTGTTAACAAAATTTTTCCTTGAACATTTTACTGTGTCAGATTAACGTAAGTTTTTGCAAATAGAATGCAAAATTTTCAATTGCAGCTGTAAAGATTAAGATCTAATCACTGAATTATTTGTACTTGTTATTATACATACAACCCAATGAATTTAAATAAATCTATCTATCTATCTATCAAGGGTCGAGTTTTTTTCATTTTCATCGGTGAAATTGTAGGGGAAAAGGGGGTAGTAATGTGGCTCCTGCTGTTAAATAATGCCTAAATATTTTTAATACCATCTGTAGTTTGTGTTACACACCAGAAAGGCTTTCTGTAACATGCGAACGATTTGCAAAATTTATTCCTTTACCAGGAAATTGCACCGTATTTTCGCGGAGCTTAGAATTAGGATTCAAAACTTTGAATCTAATAAGCTCATAATTTCCTCTGAAAAGATTACGTGTATCTGAAAACTAAAACTTTTGTTTATATTTAGTTAGCTGAATATAAGATTTCTCACGTCTCATTTATCAAGAATTGTTACGTCTTTTGGTCATGTTCCAAATAGCGCTTAAGAACTACACTTCTTGTATCTCTGGCGACTATAGGCTTCACTCCTCCTCTGTTTTATTATTATTAATATTATTTAATAATCAGGAAGGCAGCTTTCGCTGATACACCTGATATCACAAAGTACAATATTACTACAATTGTTGTGTTATCCAAAACAAAAAAAAAATAAAATATTAATAAGCAAAGTAGAATGTATATAACTAAAATTAGTGCTAGAGTAGAAGTATCGAAATTAATAACGAAGAAAACAAAGTTTAAATTGAAAAAAATGAAAGAAAAAATGAAATTTAAATTATAAATCTCTATATATAAAAATGAATGTTTGGCTGTTTGTCCTGTATAGGCTCCTAAACCACTCATCCAATTGCGATGAAACTTTGGTGATTTGTTGAGGGTACGCCCTCGATGGTTTCTGCGTTAACAAAATTATTTAACAGTTGGTGGTACGCGAGTTATTTCAACATTTGAGTGTATTTCATATAGTTTAGCGGCAGTTCCTTCGATTTCGGTGTATTAGCTATGCGTTCCCATTACTAAATGGTAAAGTTGGACGATGGATGTTGGAGCATGGTGGATAGAGGATGGAGTAACGGGAGCAACGGCGCGACGGTAGAAGTGGGGGATGGGGGACGATGGATGGAGGATGGTGGATGGAGTAACGGGAGCAACGAGAGAAATGGGAGCAACCGGAGTAACGGGAGCAACGATAGTAACAGGAGTATCGGGAGAAACAGGACCAATGGATCAACGAGAGCAACGGGATCAACGGGAATAACAGGTGCGATGGAACAACGTGAGCGAAGCGAGCGTAGCCGCGGTATGCGGCTAGTAAATAAATAAAATAAAGATATAAAATTATGAGTACAAACCAAAAGTTAATTCTGAATTCAGCCAAAATTGAAATGTCTATCTACTTTGATTTTAAAATCCAACACTGAAGTAGCGCCAATAACGTCCACGGGAAGAAAATTCCAGCCATCAACTACTCTGTTCGGTAGAAAGTTCTGAAAAGGGTTCGTGCTCGTGCTTACTATACATTCGCTCAGTTTGTCGAAATGTCCTCTAAGGTGAGGATTGCTGTTGCGCATGAATAGATTCTGTAGTTCAGGGCAGTTGAAATGACCGTTTAAAATTTAAAGGTCTCTATAAGGTCACCTCATCATCCGTCGTTGCTCCAAAGTTGGAAGTCGTAAGCGTGCCAGCCTGTCTGTATAGCATAGGTTTTTCAGTTCTTGTGGAAGCTTCGTTACACGACGCTGTACTTTCTCCAGCAAGTCAATATCCTTACGAATGTAGAGGCTCCAGATTTGGAATCCGAACTTGAGAAGAGGCCTTACGTAGGTTTTGTAAATCTTAATGAAAACCTCACAAGTGATAAAAGTGAATGTTTTTCGTATTAAGTATATTAACGAATTGGCTTTTTTTGAAATATTGATAATATGCTGTTCCCACTTTAGTTCTGATGTTACTGTGATTCCAAGGTCGCAAATTTTGTTGGTGGATATTAATTCTGTACCGTTAAGACTATACGTGATTCGGGGATTATTTGGTCCGACATGCAAGACTGAACACTTTGCTTTGTTTAGCAATTGACCGTATTGTGAATGTCACGTCACGTCACTTCGATACCAATTCAACGTGTCACGTCGATCGAAAAAAGCCGCATCGACATGACTCATTAGCATTTCCATACTGATATGTATGTGTCAGCTGTAAATTGTGAATTTAAGCTCATGTGAATGCTTTCATTTACAATCATTTCATTTTTGCATCGACGTTAATTTTTTTCAAGCGTCACGGACTGGAATCTTATCGACGGAAAATGACGATCGAAGTTTACAACTGTCGATGACAATCGACATTCACAATCGCTTTTTCAGGCGTCGATGTCGAATCGGCATCGAAGTGACGTGACGTGACATTCACAATACGGTCAAATATACACCATATTTCTGACCATTCATATATTTTGTCCAAGTCACTCTGCAGAGTTAAATTTCCATGCAGCGGATTTCCAAAAAGTTTTGTATCATCAGCGAACAAACATGAGCTGGATGCTAGGATGTTAGGTATTTCAGCGGGATTAATTATAAAAAGAAGTGGCCCTAAAACTGATCCCTGAGGCACACCACTAAGTACTTCATACGAACTTGAACATGAATCGCCGATTCGAACTTGAAAATATCGATCTGTGATGAATTACTTAATCCAATCCAAAAGGTGTTCACGGATGTTATAGTGGTCAAGCTTAAATAGAAGTCTTTTGAAGGGAACTCTGTCGAAGGCCTTTTCAAAATCTAAGTAAACTACATCAGTTGGTTGTTTTCCATCAAGGCGCCGCATCCAATCATTCATAGATGTAAGAAGATTTGATACTACTGATCTTCCGGAACAAAAGCCGTGTTGACAGTCAGATATAATGTTACCGTCGCTGATGTAGTTCCGAACCTCTTGGGCGATTATTCTTTCCATTGTCTTACATACGACAGATGTGAGCGATATTGGACGATAGTTGGCACAAACCATCTTATCACCTTTTTTAAAAATTGGAGTAACCTTGGCAATCTTCCAGTCGCTTGGTAAAACTCCGGACAAGAACGACTTTTGCATTATCGCGGTGACAGTACAAGCAAGAATATTAGAGCATCTTTTCAATATGATTGGAGGTATTTCATCTGGACCGGCAGCTGAATTCTCATTAAGGTCTGCCAATGATTTCGTACTACTTCCTCGTTGCATTCAATAGTTTCCAGCGTATGTGTCGTGCGTGCGATTGCTTTATTTGCGGGCATTCTTCTTTCTGGTTCATCCACGTATGTTGTCTTAAGGGGTAATACCTAGTCGAAATTTTTTTTTTTCCATTTTTTTTTATTGGCTTAAATGGTGTAAAAACATGTCAAGAGTGATGTCTGACATCATTTTTTATTGAAAAGAAATTTTAAGTGGTCGTAAAAGACGAATTTTCGAAGCAAGGCGGAGCGCTTGAAAATGACAAATTGAGTTTCGGAGTGAGTTTCGCCCCTTTTACTCGTTACCGACGGTGCAAAGGTACACTATATAGTTTCTAAATGAGGTATAGATGGCGTAAATATGTAGTTTTAAGCAAATATTGAACATACATTGTTTGTGTAGCCAAGCCTGTATCTTTAAAATTTCATGTAGTAAACACATTGTGAAACTTTAGACGCGTTTTTCTCGAAACCATGTTTTCATAAACGGCTAGCAGTAGAACTCGAGTAATTTTTATCCGATCGATATGAAATTTTGGCTGTAACTTCTTAGATAGATTATCTAGTAAAGTACACACGATTTTTGAGTTTCATAAACAATTACGACTTTTATAAACAATTTGAGGCCGATTTTTTAGTTGAAAAATCGATTTTTTTTTCGAAGTGCTCGCAAATTTTCAAAAATTAAAATTTCTGAATATCCATGTGTACTTTACCAGTAAAACTCGTGCATATCATGAAAAAATTTCTTTCATTGTTCCAGATATGTTCGTTGAAGACTTGTGCTGCTAGCCGCGGGACGCTTACAAAAAATAGACCTTCGTTCCGTGCACTGCTCAGCCGCCATTTTTTCATAAAAATTAAAATAAAATTTTTTTTTTTATAGTTCAAGATAAGTGTAATGATCCCTTAATATTTCGCATTAATCGATTTTTTAACCAAGACACAAAAAATTAACAAAAAACCGTCTTATTTTTTGCTTCCGACTAGGAAGATTTCTTGAGGATATGTAATTAGTTCATCTGAATGCATCGAGCGCAAAGTAGCTGGAGTGGTTACACGAGATGATATTTGTTTCCGCATATAGTTGTAGAAAGCTTGTTCACCACTGAATGCAATTTTAACTTCATAGTCCCTTCTGGCTTGTTTCTCAGCTTTATTTATTTTATTATTGAGATTCATATATTTCTTGTTCATTATGTGTTTTCCTGTATTTAGACCAAAGCTTCGACTTCTTCTTAATCAGTTTAAGCAATGGCGGAGTTATCCGGCACATCATCGCAGTCTCTATCTTGCAAAACAACGACAAACCTCTTTTAGTGCTGTTTAACTTCGTAAACAATATAAGCTTTTAATATTATTTGTAAGTAAACAAGTCCACAGCTCCAATATGGCTATAGCCTCTGAGCCTCTTAAATTAATTTTAATTAAATAAAAAAAATATAAAGAACTGTTTAAGATCCTGTAGTGTTATCTGTTGGCGATCACTGGGTTAGTTGTGGCATTACTATCACGTCGCGTCAAAATTAAGAAGGTAATCGAGGGCGGGACGAAGATCAGCTGAGGTGATAATGATCCTCGATCTCGATGACATAATGGTTCTAAAGAACTTCATTTCTGTTGGGTGTGGTGTTTTCGTTCCTCCGTGATAAAGAGAAGCGTATTAAACCAGTATTTGAGAAGCCCCACGGCGGCGAGCTGACCTGTCCATCCAAGAATATGATGAAAATAGTATTTGCCCATGAGGGGATAAAATATATGCAGGGTGTCCGGTACTTGGTTGGCAACTTATTCTTTTGATTCCTTGTTATATTTTGAGAAAATAAATGTTCTACATGGTGGGTCAACTTTCAATACCCGCGGAGAAACAGGACTTTTTTTGTCAGCCCAGCCAATTCTTCGTGGCACTAAATTTTCTTAACTTGTTGCTGAAGTTCTTGGCTTTTTCAGCTTAGTGTTGGGATGTCGTTTGACGAAATTGAAACTAAAGCGTTGGGCAGAGGGGTCCTTCAAAGTTCTGCAAAAAATAAAGAGGTCCAATTTAATCCAGTTTTGTGAAACGTCTTCTTTATCCGAACCAAGCATCTGAAAATTGTTTCACATGCAAAGAAAAGAACGATTTTAATTTGATTTTATCCAAATGTTTATTTTAATCATTTTTTGTAAACATTGTATTTTGTAGTAATCTAAACTTAACCTACAGCTGAATCGTAAATTTATTATTTTTACAATAAACAGAAGAAAAAAAACGTGTTCATTATTTATAAGTATTTATATATATATATATATTTTAAAAACATACACAACTCTGTTCATTATCTTTCGAAAAAAATGTTTATACTCTTAAAGACTCAACTCACATGAAATATCAATCACATCACGCATCGGGCTCCTCTTTCTTGATATCTTTGTCAGAAGCAGCCGATATTGTAGCAGTTGTTGCATTTGTTGTTGTTGCTGTTGAATTGGTTGCAGCGGCGCTTACCGCCGTATTTGAAATTGTGGTCGTTGTTTGTGCTGTTGTTGTCGTCGCCGCTGGCTCAGTCTTACCGAGCTTCAGCTTGAGCAGATGCGACAAACTAGCCAATGCATCCTTGACAGCATGATAAATAATATTCTTAATTTGCAGCTTATCCTCATGATTGGAATGCGTTTCAGACAATTCACGGAATTCTTGTGTTAAGTGGAAACAGTGCGATACGTTTTCGGGCGAGACGAAATCCTCGGCCACTTTAATGCAATTGTGTAGATTTCGAACTTGATGCGGTGCACCGGCGGGTATGAAAACAGCGTCACCTAAACACTGTGCTATAGGATATCCCTCGACACCGTACTCTTTGTAAAGTCTCTCGCGCAGATTGCCATCCAAATACCAGCTCTGATCGTGTATCGGATCGTGATTTTGTTCTAAACGGGCGCCCCGTTCAATTGCCACCTTGTTAAGTAAATCACGAATTTTGTCGGCATCGCGTGCTGCATAAATGTGCCACAGTGCGCCCGGCAATTCGTGCTTCTCGCGAACACGACGACGTGTTAAAATATCACAACCAGCCTCGTCGATAGCACGAAATGCTTCCTTGATGTGTTCCTCGTCCTGTCCGTCTTTCGGTATGCCGACGTAAACCATTACGTTCACCGCATCCGATATATCTAAATGGAGATTTGTTGTGCCTTTTGTTGGATGCAGTGCCGATCCGTAGGCGTTGTACATTTTTGGTCCAAGATCGGGTCGAACGAAGCCCTCCGGAAGACGGCTGGCTAAATTCAATCGACCGCTGCGCTGTGTATAGTCGCCGAGAGGAAGTGCCTTCATGAGATCATTGAAACGTGTTGGCAATATTTCAGCGAAATCTTCGCCGGGCGGCCAATCCTTTAGCTTCAAAAGCATCGGATTGCCCTTTTCGTCTTTAAGTCGCTTATTCACGAATTCAAAACCGTCCCAAAACTTCTTCATAGGCTGATTCGGTACCAAATTTCCATTCATACAATTTACGAGATCATTTTTATCTTCGCCAAAGTCGCGAGTGAACGATTCGGGTCGCCACAAATCCATGTCCAAATATTTCGAAACTTCCGACACAAGAACGGGCTGACCGCGTTTCCATTGATCTTGGAAAATTTTAAAATTGTCCGAATGATTCGAGTCCAACAGGCGCAACAGTTTGCCATCACAGAGCCATGTGTGCGGTACATCGGGATACAATCGTTTCGATTCAGTCAGTGTCATTATTCGGATCGGCAGATATTTCCTCCGCTTCTTATCGCTGCCTATGTAGTATTTCAGGTGCATGCTTTTGGTAATGTCGTCCTCATCTCCGTCGTCGTCCCTCTTCTTTTGTACACTTTTCAGCACCACGTCGAGTGCCTCGAGCTTTGATTTTTTCGGCATCTTCGGATGTCGAACTGGAGGCGGAGCAGGACTACCCGATCGGCTGCCATTGGCTCTATTCGAACGAATAAGAAGTTCGCGTAAGGTCGAATGTTGACCTTCGTCCGAGCTGTCTGAACTCGAATCTGTATCCATATCTTCTCCGTTATTTTTCTTCTCGCCGCCATTATTTCCGTTCTTCTTGCCTTCGTTTTGCAGTGCGACATCGGCTAACCAGGACAAGGCCGACTTATTATCTTCCTTTTCGTCCTTTGTTGCACCGTTCGCTATGTCGCCTTCTTGCTTCACTTCGTTTTTAATGCCGTTAAATTCGTTTCGTATCATGCTGCGTATCAATTCCTTGGACACACCGTTTGGCGGCTTCGTGGCATGATCCACACTAAGTGGGCAGCCACAGAACTGCGGTATTTGCCAGAGAGAACGCGCCTCATGTATTCTATTGCCGAGTATTTGCAGAGAATCACCGGCAATAATTTGTGTCAACATTAGACGGTATTGTTCGTGAGCAGCACGATTTGTACACAGAAGCCATGAAAAATCGTCGCGATCCTTTCCAATTTCGCCCCAAATTTTCGACGAATTTTGCTTGCGATCCTGCAAAAATTGATAAAAATTAGCAACGACTAGCGGCGTAAACGATAAAACTGAACTTACCTTGTAACAATCGAGACAAACAACGAATCCACATTTGCCACACGCCCAGTGGTAATTGAACAGCGTGGTCTCACACACATCGCACATTTCTCGAACTCCCTGGACCACACGTTTCCAAGCGACTACTTTATCTGGAAAAAACAACAAAAAATTTCATTGACTATTAGTTTAAAGTCGACTTGCTCGTCACATCAGCTCCGTTGCTTTATTTCTTATTTTATTTACTTTGTGACGCAGAAAAACAAACTGAACAAATTCTAACCAATGAACAATCGACTGGTACAAGCATAGAGATATAAATACTGGAGACGACAAGACGCCGTTTTTGCATGAAGCACTTTGAAGCATTTAGAAGCAAAATTGAACGTTTTTGTATGGAGCGTTTGATGCCAGGTGGTAGTGAAAAGCAAATAGTAGCCTAGTATTCAAATGTTTGGCATTTTTGTGTTCAAGACCGGAGTATAACATAAATGTAAGTAAGATGCTAATAGTAGAATAGTGTTTATTGACGGTCCTTTGCGAGGAATCGTCCGGCTTCGCTGCTCGCGATCTCCAGTACATATATCTCTATGGGGTACAAGGGTGTAAATTCGCTAATTATTTTTAAGTTGGCTAATTTATTTTTCTAGCAAGACCAAGGCACAAGCCTTACGTCCTGCTTATTGATACGTGAAAGTTATGTTATTTAATCCGCGCCGGAGTTTTCATGACTAGACCAAAGTCCTGTGAACCAAATTTCTTCTACAACTTCGATCTCGCTGACATAGTTACTATTATAACAGGTCACTGCCGTCTGAATAAGCATCACAGTTCTCCCATATGTGACTAAAGCTGTGAAGTGGGATCAGCACAAATTTTTTATGTAAATGACCTTTTACTCGTATGCTTCTTGTATTATGGGACGGTAGGAACTAAGAATTTGGACCCAGCCAAGCGAATTTCGAGGGAAACGAATCGGCAGCTTCGGTAAGGAAGAAGTCTCCTTCTTTGCAGTTATTTTGTGTTTACTTAATGAGAAGCGAAGACCTGGACCTAGCCAAGGTATTCAGTTTGTTAAGTAGTTAAAACAGCTTGCAAAAATGAAGAGACTGGATGTAAGCTTAATTCTGATAAAGGAGGAAGTAACAATCAGAACCCAGTCAGGGTACGCATTTTGTAAGAAATTAAACCGGCTAGGCTTCGGATAAGTTCATGAGCACCTTTAAATTGCTTAACGAAATAAGAGTGGTGAGCCACTGCGTACACTAGCCACCAAAAGAGAGCCAATAGCGATCCCTTCGGAACCTCCCAATCATCCCCAAAACACCCTAGATCCCTAATAAACTTGACCAGCTTGTCGTGCTCTATCAACCTCAGATCCTCCAAATTGTCAAAGAAAAGACTGTCCAGCCACTTTAATCGCCCGCCTCCTTTCAACCGCCTGACATTCACAAAATATGGGTAATATCCTCATCATATATGTCGCGGCAGTATCTACATAGGTTACAGTCAGCGATCTCCATACGCATATCATGCTTCCCTAACACGCAGTGCCACCTCAGTGTTCCGATGAGTAACCGCAAAAGCAGCGGACAGAGCGGCAGTACTGTATTATGGAAATGACAAAAGAAAACCTCGTTGCGTTCAACAAATTGCAATGCAAAAATACCCGGTGAATATCACGCATAAAATATTGCATGCAGATTGCGTCTCTTTCTATAGAATGGTTAAAGCGATGGGACAAAGAACTTTAAGTCAAATCAAGGTGCGGATGGAAGTATGTAAGAGCTGTTCAAAGTCTAAACATTTATCAATATTATCTATCACGATCTGTACTTCTTGTTTTGGCCAACTGTGTCGAGTATCCTCACGTCTCGTTGAAAATGGTATGGTATATAGGGGGGTGATGTCATCATCCTCCTTCACTTAGACGTTATTGTTCGTCCATTGCGCTCCCCGTTTGAGTATGAAAACTACTGGAACCTAAAACCATTTAATAGAGTTTATAAAGTTTGCTGTTACATAGCTTTCCCTTATCGATATCACCAAGGTCATCGAGGAAATAAGCGCCGAGGTTCTCGTTCCCGATAGGGCCGGACACTCGCATAGGACGTGGAAGATTGACTCTTCCACATCTGGGTCACCGCAGCTACGACAGAGATCATTCGCCTCGGCTCCAAGTCGTCTAGCGTATCTACTGATCAGGCAGTGCCCTTTAGGCACTCCAATTAGTGTGCTAGCATCTTTTCTGCTCAGGCTCAAGTTATACTTGCTTTTCCCGTGATCATATTCAGGCCAAAGAGTTCTTGATATTGAGCATGTAGTTAGGTTTGACCATCTATTGTCTGCCCACTGCACGAATGGTGAGTCGATAGACTGTTTTATGGATCTGTTGGGAATAGCAATGTGCTGGTACTCCACTAGTGAGCTTAGGCTGGAGCTTGCTCGAGCGAGTTCATTAGCTTGCTCATTCCCCTGGATTCCACAGTGGCCTGGCACCCATCAGAGGGTAATTTTGTGCCGTGTGCCGACAGTATTAAGAATACCACGACATTGTCTAACTAGTTTTGATCGTATTGTGTTCGAGCTAAGGGCCTTAAGGGGGTCGTTGCAAATTTTTAGCTCCCATACATTTTGTATGGCGAAACGAGTTATGTTTCGGTACCTGAATCTCAGCTTCCACTTAACTCACACCAGTCAGATTTTGTACACTTATTGTTTAGTGTTATTAAAAGCTTAGAACATGAGTAAATTAAAAAATTTTCACTAAAAGTCGAGATATTTAACAAAAAGGGAATGAATAAAATTTTTTACTGTTTTTCTTCTTTCATATTTGAAAAAATGATAGTTTTTCATTAGATATTTTAATTTGCTCATGTGTGAAGCTAGTCAATATTACCACAAAAAAATTAAGACGCTACTGTGTGTGGTTACTGAGAAACGTGTACCGAAAGTTGAAATAGCACTACTTTTCAGGAGAGCCAACAAATAAAAAATATCTTGCAGGGATTTATTCGACTTCCCCCACTTCAGAGCAAAATTTGAGGCACTTCCCGTTATCCGACAAAGGGACGGTCTTTTGTGTGATGTGCAGAAATGAGTATAGAAAAATAATATGAAATAAAAAAAAAATCAATTTTTTTTTCATATTTTTTGCACCGACCCCCTTAATGGCTGCTTGGCTATCAATGCAAATAATGATGTCTTCTCTTCCATACACCTTTGCCTCAATAATTTTGCAAGCCTGAAGTATTGCAAAGATTTCCGGTTAAATACACTGGCATGGTCCGGTAGCCTGTAGGCCTCGAGTTCCGAATACCCCCGCGCCCGTGCCAGAAATCATTTTCGAACCGTCGGTGAAGATCATTGTGGTTCTATTGTCTAGGTAGCGTTCTTCATTCCAGTCGTCTCTGTGTGGGATTTTAATAGAAAATTCCCAACCGAAATCTATTTCTGGCATAGTGAAGTCCGTTTCCCTATCGATATTACACTCCACTTTTGCAGCTATGCTTTTGTTGTATATGTCCATTGGCAGCAGATGGAGGATAGTTTCCAATGTCGCCGTGGTAGTGGTTCCGAATGCGCTAGTGACCCCAATGCATAGTCAGCTTGCTTAGATACGTAGACTTTCTAGTCGCCTCCCACCAAACTATCGCGCCATAGCTTAAGATTGGTCTTATTATGGCTATGTACATCCAGTGTACTAGTTTTGGTTGAAGACCCCACCCGTTTCCGAAGATCTTTCCGCATGCGTAAAATGCGTTATAAGATTTTTTAACGCGTTCTGCCAGATTCAGTTTCCAGCTGAGTTTCTTGTCTCGTCGCTTCCCATCTTTGGTAACGCAAAGTCTGGAATTTCGTACTTCTTCGTGAAGAGGACCAGCACAATTTTAGAGTGATTAACCCCTAAACCGCAGTTGTCGGCCCATTTTCGTAGTTTGTTGAGTGCTCTCTCCATCAAACTACTAACTGTCGGTAAATGTTTCCCTGACCACGTCGTCGGTGTATGCACATGCCTTGATTCCGAGGTTCTCAAGTTCCACAAGGATTTTGTTGACTACAAGGAGCCAAAATAAGAGTGAGATCACACCACCTTGCGGGGTGCCTCTGGAGACTGACTTTGTGATAAGACACTCTCCTAGTTCGTATTTAATAATTCTGCTTCGTAGCATTAAGTCAAGCCAATTGCAAACACACTCTTGAATTTTTATCAACCCTGGATATGGGTGTTATTAAAAGCCTCAAGGGGAAGTACACAGCAAATTTCGTTAACTTCATTCTAAAAAAAATTGAAGACAACATACTTGAACCGAGTTCTACGGCGAAAAACACAAGCAACAAAACAAACATTCTACAAGCGACACAATTTCTAGCTGATAGCTGGAGAGTGGTAATCAGTAAGACGATTACTAAGTGTTTCGCGCATTGTGGATTTACGAACGAGGTGGAGAATCGAGATAGACTACAACATACATGTGTATCAAACTGATATTTTTTCTAGAGGAGTAAGAAGAGTATAACTCTTATGACCATTTCGAAAACCATGTTACGATGAAAACGGCGATTTTGATGAAGTCATCGCAATAGCTCTAAAAGACAAACAAGGATTGCGAGATGACACTGACGATGAGCCAGATGTACCGCATGTTACACTACAAGCAAGGAATTGCCTAGAATTATTAAGACGCGGGTTTTTACAATCAGGTTACAAAAATAGTCACCAAAGTGCTTTAAACATCTGCCATGATTACGTAACACATAAGTAGTTGATAAGGCCGGAAGCAAAGGATGAAATGCTCTCAGCCAAAATTTACAATAAGAATTATTCGAGTTTTGAACAAAAAAAAAATTCATCGAGCCACTTACCATCCGACATGTGCTGAGCCATAGCTTCTTTTTCCTGTTGCAATAAATCACAAAATTGGTCAGCAACTTGCGCCAAAAGGAATCGAGACATGTGCAAGTCCAGATCAGTCGGTGGATTGTCCGGATCCGGCATCCAAAGTTTGAGATCGTCAATGGAAGGATCCTTGTACGGATCTGAGAAGCCAGCAATAGCCAATTGACCATTTTTGGTATATCTGTCGAATACAAAACCGTTTAACTAAATTCCAAACGGATAAGAACAGGAAACTCACCTAAGCCTTCTAAATGCATAAAACCGACAAAAGATGTTTAGAGTGTTCTTGGATCTTTGATTCGGTGTCCAACGGCATTCACGGCACTTGGCCAATTTCGGAGCTACTTCAAAGCACGGACCGTCCTGCAGAAAGGACTCTCCAGTCTTCTTCAATTGCGACACTGGAGGCTTCCGAAACGGATCCTTAGCCTTCTCATTTTCATCCTTGGGCTTCTTTTTCCTGATTTTGAATAAGAAGAAATTGTGAAATACGACGGTACAATAAACGCGCGCTTATTATACGGCCACAAAACGTCGCTCCTACTTACATAGGTTCATCTTTCGAGATTTTAGGTCTGCGTCCCCTCTTTCTTGGCTCCTTTCCCTCGTCTTTTGTTCCCGAGGAGCTCATTCCAACGGTTGTCAGCGCCACTGAAGCCCCGCTGCCGGTGCTCCCGTTCGCAGCCTTCTTTCCAGCTGAAGCTGACGTACCACTCGTCCCGCTATCGCTGTCCTTGTCCGACATATCGCTGTCGCTGTCTTTATCACTTTCGCTTGCAGCGTTCTGAAACAAGAGAACCAGAAAAAATCGTTGAAGTTGCAAAATCGAAAAAGATAAGTTTGGGGTTCTTGTTTTTTTTCACCGGATCGCGAACGACACACGCAAAAACAAACAAAAATGCTCGGCGGCTCAGCGTCGTACAAGAAACAGAAAAACCACCAAAGCACAGAAAGTAAGAAAAAAATAATCAAATAAAAACGGCACCGACTCACTTTTTTCTTTTTCTCCTCCAACGGCTTGCGCGTTCCGCCTTTCCGCCGTTTCACTTTTGTTGATTTCCGTTTTGGTGGACTTTTCTGGGTCTGCTCCTGTTTCCGATTAGAAATTTAAAGATAATTAAAAAACGCACAGAAACTAACTAGAAACTTGCGAACGCGACTAACAAATGGCTCCTCTAATTTCAAAATTATGCGCAGCGTTGAAATTACGAAAAGGTCTCGACTCGACGGACTTTCAATTCAAGTGACACTGCGAGTGTGTGGACCGCAACTTGATGGTGTGCGGCGAATGCTGCCTGCTGCAATGGGAAACCGAACCGGCTACGTGCCGAACGAAAATCGCGCGAAACCGGCTGTCGGCCTGCCGAGTGCCGATGTGCCGGCCGAGCGGACAATTCCGCTGAACAGCGCATGAATTCCACAGCAGCCGTACGCATACACGAGTGACAGGAACAGCAAGAGGTTTCGACTTTTTTCTGTTCCAGCACAACACGAACCGCACATGGGCGAACGGGATGGAATGAAAACAAAAGTGTCATTTCAATGTTTTGTTGCCGTTACGAAACCGACCTCCCTTTCTCCTCCACGCCGTGCGATGAAATATTCAACCGTTCTGCGATGAATCACCCACCACACGAGAGGAAATGCTTCGAGAGTTTGTACAGTGGTGCCTCATACTGAGTTAACGGTTGTGTCGGAAAAAAATGAACAGTTTCGAATAAACAATTTATTGTATTTTCGTTTAAAACAAGATGGGGTGCATGCGGAATTATGCTGTTATGACACTGGTTATTTTTCAAGCTTAAAAAAAGCGCAGGAAAAACCAATCGTGCGACAAGGCGAACAACATTAAAAGAAAGAGATACCGCTCTTTCCGACGCTAGCAACATCTAGTAATGCTGTTATGACACTGGCTATTTTTGCGGCTTTAATGGTATAAACACAATTGCGACGAAATTCGCCAGCGGCGGCGAAGTTCGCTGTCAAAATTTTAAAATTGTACCGCAACACACGTACTGACGCAGAATTACGACGGCGAGCGGTTGGGCGAACTTTTCGTTGCCGCTGGATTAAATGTAATCTCTAATTTGTTGACAGTGAACATTTGTTGACAGTGAAAATTAGACACAACAACTTCTTGCGACACATATTTTGGCGAAAAGTGCATTTTGTGTGTTTTTTTAATCTATTGGTAAGTAAAAAGCATAAAATTATAAATAAAGAAGCATAAAATCGTCGGCGAAATTCGCTCGCATTGTGTTTCTCCATTAACGAAGGCGAACTTTTTCGACGAATTTCGCTCGCCGCTTGCGAAGTTCGTCACAATTCTGTTCATACCATAAAGCGGCTAGACAATCCAAATGGAGAGGGATGGAGACTTTAACATACAATTTAGACATTGGTGTGAGAGAGACAGTCCGAACAGCAAACTATGGGTAATGCTGTTATGACACTGGCTATTTTTGCGGACAATCCAAATGGAGAGGGATAGAGACTTTAACATACAATTTAGACATTGGTGTGAGAGAGACAGTCCGAACAGCAAACTATGGGTAACTGTCAAAAAACAATCCATAACTGTCAAAAAAAAAGCTGCAACAAAGCGCATTCGAGCAGTGTTTCGCAACATTCTAGCAGTTAATCCAAGAAAAATCCGCTGTCGGCTAGATTTTCCAGCCGCTACCGACTTGTGTTTGACAGTTCGTTATGAATAAATTATGGAAAGTGTCATGTTATGTTATGAAACGCGCTAAGATCAGTATTTTTTATAACAAATCAGTTGTTAATTTCGTCTACTAGATGCCGGTAGCATCAGCAAGGGTATTTTTTAGCGGTAATCTCTTTCTCTCTATATTGGTCGCCTTGTCGCACGATTGACTTTTATTGCACTTGAAACTAGCGAGGAAATAGCCAGTGTCATGCTGTTATGACACTGGCTATTTTTGCGGCTTTAAAGCGGCTAGACAATCCAAATGGAAAGAGATAGAGACTTTAACATACAATTTAGACATTGGTGTGAGAGAGACAGTCCGAACAGCAAACTATGGGTAACTGTCAAAAAACAATCCATAACTGTCAAAAAAAAAGCGGCAACAAAGCGCATTCGAGCAGTGTTTCGCAACATTCTAGCAGTTAATCCAAGAAAAATCCGCTGGCGGCTAGATTTTCCAGCCGCTACCGACTAGTTTTTGACAGTTCGGTACGTATAAATTATGGAAAGTGTCATGTTATGTTATGAAACGCGCTAAGATCAGTATTTTTTATAACAAATCACTTGTTAATTTCCTCTACTAGATGCCGGTAGCATCAGCAAGGGTATTTTTTATCGGTAATCTCTTTCTCTCTATATTGGTCGCCTTGTCGCACGATTGACTTTTATTGCACTTGAAACTAGCGAGGAAATAGCCAGTGTCATAACAGCATCATAACAGCATAAACGAAGTTAACAATTGTTGTTAAGGAAAATACCAGTTCTAGCGCGTTTCATAACATAGCATGGCACTTTCCACAATTTATACGTACCGAATTGTCAAAAAAAAACGTGTAGCGGCTTGAAAATGAAACGCCCAGTGGCTGTTTCTTGGCTTAACTGCTAGAATGTTGCGAAACACTGCTCGCAGGCGCTTTGTTGCAGCTTTTGTTTGACAGTTACTCACTTGAGCAGGAATATATGGACACAAATCAAGGGTCGACATATATGCCAGCCTTGACAAGTCAAACCCGATTTTCCAAGCAGAAATTCATGCAATTGCACTATGCATCAGGGAAAACATTAGAAGAGGATACAATATCTACATTCTCTCTCTGACAGTAGAGCAGCACTACTTGCGGAATTGCTGACAGGAACTCAAAAAGCTAGCGAACTCAAACACGTTTATATACGTACTGGTATGGATTCCTGGACACAGTGATATTGTAAGGCAATGAGTCTGCGGACCAGTTATCGAAAAGAGGAGCTGACTTCAAATTCACAGGACCAGTGCCTACCTGTTGCAACAGATGCGCCAAAAGAGTAGGCTGTATAGGTTTGGATTAACATCCAAGCTGATCTAAACTGGACAAGAACGATGGGGTACAGACAGTCCAAACTGTTCTTGGAAGGCCACTCCAAAAAGCGAACCTCCGATTTGCTCAAAATGAGCCGGAATTAGGTTCGGCTAACACTATTTATTGGATACTGTAACCTTTAAAAACCATCGACATACGATTGGACTGATTTCAGACGATATTTGCAGATTGTGCGAAGAAGAGGAAACTGGAGGGCACGTTCTATGTCACTGTGAAGAACTCGCACACAGACTTTTTGGACATTACTTCCTAACACCATTGAAACTCATGTCTAATACCTTGGATACACAGCTCGTATACATATCATAATATCGTCAATATCACCAGTGTATCACCCAATAATCTGCATATACATAGTACGTCAACGAGCTGATATCTATGTACATAATATCCAACCTCTTTCCTGGTATATAAATTCGATGATTTTAGCTGATATAGCCTTCTTTTAACTGTCATCAGCGCCATCTTTTACTGAAATCAATTGAAATTGCAATGAATGACAGTTGTTGATTTTTATATCCTTCCGTCAGTTAAAACTGTTTCAGCGTGCTTTCATTTTTGTGTGCCATGTGATGGTTCGGTTTCTACAAGTATAACATGTATGGGCTGTGTATCATGCCATCTTGTATCGCATATCATGATTTGAATAATGTAATTTGTATACAAGCAGTGTATACATGGTATAACTCGCTCAAGAGCATATTAAAATTTATTAATATAACCGATCTGAGAGGACAAACACAATATGCCCACTGAGGCCACAGTGATTTGGGATTTCAGACCGTCCTACACCATTTTCAAATCTACAAGGATTGGTAGCAGGGTTGTCGATTGCCAAATTAATTATCGAGTCCACACACTTTTTCCTAATATCACGCATAATACCCACGTCTTACAAAGATCTACGTGTCATTTTTTTTACTTTATTATTTCAATAATACAGCATTGTAATCAGTTCTAAAAAAAATAAAAAATTGCTACCCTGAAAAATAGAAGCCATGACAAATATGAATTCATTACACGGCGAGATAAAAAAAAGGAGGCTCTGCTAGAGGCTACAACAGTACACTAAATTCAAGGCAGGCGACCTTGTCGGTCACCTTAAAATTCTACAGGAATTTAAGCAGAAGGATTTAAACGACTCAGTAAACGACAACATGCCAAAGGTGCATGATTTTGTGAAACCATATATGGTGGCTCTGGGAGATCGTGTACCATGGCAATCTGGTCTACCAGATTTTGGAGAAGGTGCTTCACTCTCTAAGACTTATTTTGGAACTTGAGTGGGCGAATTTGGATCCAATTGTAAAATATGGAAAGCTATGGGACATACAGCCACCGTGTTTCAGGCTGAGGTACATGCTATAGAAATGTCCGCAGGTAAACTTCTATCGAATAAACTTAAACTCATCACAATTAAGATCTTATCGGACAGCCAAGAACCATGCTGTGCGGGACTACTATTCCCATCTAAAAAAGCTGGCATATCATAATCGTCCAACCTTCATCCGGAAAACGAATCGGCTGACCAGGCGGGGATCCAACTCACCAATGTTTGACCCCGAATCATTCTGTGCAGTAGGTACAGGCTTTATTAAGGAGGGTATTTTAAAGTGGGTAAATTTTCAGGTGGAAGTTTATTGGAACTCACTCTCAGGACTACGACAGTTAAAAAAAATCCTGACTTTCCCCAGTAAGAGAGCGAAGAGAAGAGAGAATTCGTTTCCTTAAACAGGTATAACGCAAGGGTTATATGGGATATTTCTCAGAACATTATTTCTCCAATTATCACCTTAAAATCATCAGTAACGTATCACTAGATGCATGTTGATTCTGTGAAAGCACAACCAGTTTAAGTAGAAACATAAAATTTGGACTGTGTTTACTGATCGTATTATGAGAGAACTAGAAATTTTCACCCTTAATAGAATGGAAATTCTCCACCACGATCGCAATTATTTTGGCAAGATCTTTAAGTTGTTTTACAAGAAACTAGGTCCTGTTAGAATCTGGCTCACTCAAAACCATTGTTGACTTCTGCAGTGGTCTCACTATGACTTTTAGAAAGCTCTCCGTACAGGACAACAGGCTCAGGAATCACATTAGCCTTCGGCTATGATCATTTCGTTATGTCACTCTACTTTATTCAGCCCCCCAATGTCGTCGACCAGTCAACCGTCGCTGAGATTAGGGACTTGAGACTGCATGGCTGTTCAAAAAAAGGTAGATGACTTTATCAGTACAAATCTCTTGCTTTGTAATTTAGGTGCTTTGTTTTTCACCAGACCTTAGATTTTTTTTCCTTTGTGGCGTATAATAATCCTTGCAGAAAAAACCGAGTATTTGAATCTTGCGTTAAAAGCCGCGTTGTTTTAAAATTGTACCACATGAAACAATGTCGACGATAAATTTACTAGAGAATTGCAGACTTTCGTGATCTAATGTCATCGACTCATTCAGGGGATATTTTGACCAGTCGTTAGTTCCGTCCTTGAAGGACTGAGATTAAGAGGCGAAAATGACAAGCGATCAGTCATAGTACCCTGTGGAAGGCGGAGCAGAGTTTGAAGGTGTTTTCTTCAAGTCAGAACTAAAATCCGCAAGGAAGACTGACGTACGCATGATGTTTTTTTTAATAAAAAAAACATTAAAGCATTAAGCGTTGTTTATAAATTACCTGATCTGAACTGGAACTTTCTTCCTTTTGTTCCGAATCGGAGTTATGTCCATTATCACGACTGAGCGCATTCTTTTTCGGGTGTTGTTTATTACCTAAAACGCAAAAGGAATGATATTAGTTGAATAATGGTCAGAAAAAATCAAACTGTAGCGCCTTACCTGGCTTAACAATTTTATTAATACTATTCGAGCCGATCGGGTGCGAGGAATGAACTGGAGGAGTACTACTCGGTGCAGGTCGTTGTTGCTGGTGTTGTTGATTCGATGCCGATGTCTCTGTTGATGTACTGCTACTACTCGGCGATGGGCTTAAGGTTAATGGAAGCTTAACGCAGCTGCCACTGCCAACAACGCCTGTCGTATCCTCAAAATCCTCCCCGGTATGTCGTTGAAGCCATGCTTTCTTCAAATGACGCGGTGGAGCATTGCTTCCGCTGCGTTTCGGTGCCGGACTTGTTGATTTTTCTGGTTCGGAAAATTTGGCCGGTGTGCCGGGGGCACTTTGTACACTAAGTCCCGGACTACCAGACGGACTTAAACTTGAACTAGCACTAGAAGGACGCACGATGCCATCCGCTGAACTTGTACGAATTGGATTTGTTGTATTTACGGACAATAAACTACTAGCAGGTGGACTACTCGATGGTATTGATTCTGTTACAGCTGGAGGTGGTGGTGTTGGTTGCATGAGCGGTTGTTGCATTTGCAATTGATGCTGCTCCAGTTGATGTTGATGCGGATGTTGTTGGTGCTGCTGTTGTTGTGGCTGCTGCTGCTGTTGTTGTTGTTGCTGCTGCTGCTGCTGCTGTTGATGTAGTTGGGGTTGTTGCTGTTGCTGATGTAGTTGCAATTGTTGATGATCCAGCATCAGTGGTGCCGGTGGTGTATTTGAAGGAACTGCAGCCTGTTCAGTATGTAAAATTCGCACGCTGGATGAATCAGCAACGGGAAACGTAGTACCGCCAGCCAATAAAGGCGACGATGTTGTGGGTGGCGAAGGTGTCGCCGACACATTTAATGCTAATGGACTACACTGGGGTGGTTCAGTTCTCTTTTTCTTAACGTCTAATGGGACTGGGCTTCCCGATGGATGATGTATTGGCGTGGAGGCTTTTCGCTTCGGGCTAGCACTATCGTCTCGATTTCTATCGGAAACTCCCAAGTCTAGTGGTTGTGTTTGATAGGATTGTGATCCCATTTGCATTCCCATATTTGGTGGTGGAATCAGTTTCATCATAGCCACAGGAGAGCGAGACATAGGAAGTGGAGCTGATGAAGCTGTCGGAGGTGAGGTACCGTGCATTGCCATGGGAAGATTTTGCTTAACAGTTGGCGCAGGAAACATACGAGTATCGTATATGGAACGCGATGAATGAGCTGGCGGTGGAACCGTTGGCGATCCGGCCACAGGAGGATGTGGCAGTCCGTACATATGAGATTGAAATGGAGACGGCGAACTTGATTTTGCGACAGCAAGAACTGGCGGCTCCTGAGCACGACAAACTGGTATGCCAGATGCAATACCAGCTCCTCCAGGTTGACCATAAATATGAGATGGTGCCGGCGATGATACTTTAGGCTTATTTTGAGGTGTAGCCGTTGCCGTAATGCTGTACTGAACTGACTTTGATTGCGATTGTTGCTGCTGCTGTTGTGGATGCATAATAGATTGTGATTGCACGATTGGCTGTTGAATATATTGAGCAGCTTGGGTTGCTTGCATCGGGGTGGGCTTGTATCGATCATTGGCAGTCCTATATTCGAACATAATGTGTGGTGGTCCACCTGGCACTGATTTATAATGTGACGGATGAGGATTTTTCGAGTGGATGACTTGAATTGGCGTTTGCTTATGAGTATCATGTTTTACTATCACACTGCCTGGCGGTTTATTATCAGACATTAGAGGCGGCGGTGTTGGTAGGCCGAGCTCAGATTTCGATTTTAAATCCTTCTGATAGCTTTGGGTAAACGGAGTATAACTGTAAATTGAAAACGGCCCTGGCTCGGATTTCAATTGTGGAGGTGGCTTTTCAACTTGTTTCGATTGTTGTGGTCCCGAATTTCTATGCTGCGGCTCATAATCGTGCACTGTTTTTCCCGAGTTCCGTTGAAGCTGAAAGAAAAAGTCATGATAAAAATTTATAGTGATGTGAATTTTATTATAACATTTCTTTAATTTAGAGTTAAAATTCTCAAGCCCACTTATCTTATTTGATTAACATGGGAAAACAAAAATGTTTCGTTACAAAAGCATTTTATCTAAACATGACCTATAATCGTGGTCTGATATATTCTTATCTACCGTGAAATATTACGATTGCTTCCGTCTGCATTGTTGATTATTATATAGTCGGCTTGTTACTAATTGCTGCGTAAGACTCAGATAGTGTTCATACTTTGAAATTTTTAACGTTAAGAACATACGAGCATTAACAAAAACCCATTCTTATCTAATCACGTTCTCCTAGTTTGATAATACACAAAATGAATGTGCTTTTAATTTGCACTTCACGAGGATTAACTTTCATAATATTTGTCATTACTCTTCGGGCTTTTTTACGCGTTATTGACATGCATATTTATTTTGAGGCTACAAGTCTTATCGCTAAACAAATAAAATATTTTTATAAGATCCACAATGAATTTATCATTATTTTTATGGCTATGCATGTAACTGTATAGAAACTATTATCCGTGTTGATCGTTAGATCATGTTGTAAAATACTCAATTTGTAAGGTCATCGTTTTAAAGACTTTAGGTGGGATTGGGCAGCGAACGACGACTAAAATCGAATACGGAAAAATCTTCGGAGTATATCAAGGTAGTACATGGGATTTTTGTAGGATCTAAGCAAAGACCCGATGTAATTTATACTGTTATGGTCGTCGTCTTTAGCTGCGACGGTATAATCCGCTGTTACTGATGCTGTGTTGCTGCGGCAGTTGCACCTTAGTCGAAACCTTTATTACTGGTGGTGCAAACTCTTGACTCGTGGACGAAGGACTGCCATTGCGATTTCTTGTCCTTTTATAGGAATTAAAGTGACAACCAGTGTACTTGGATTTGCTCCAAGTTTGTGTAGAGTGTTTTCCAACAATACATTAAATTTAAACCGATGGATATCAATTAAATTCTACGAAAAAATAATTAGAATCTTTTAAGTGCAATGTTAGTTGGCATGATAAAGTTATGGACATTTAGAAGTTCTCTGTCCTGCTCCATCAAGTCTCGTACAATAGAGAAAACATTTTCCCCTAACCTTGGTCGTAAATCTCCCAGAATGAGTTCGACAATATAATGAAAAACTAGTTCACAAGTTGAATAGCATAAAAAGACAGTCTAACCACTCCTCTCAAGGTAACGTGCAAGCACAAAGGACATTGCAAAAGTTTCCCTCTTTGCAAAGTTGCCCAGTTTATAATGCCATCAACAAAACCCTTGTACGAACTTCAGTGTATGTTTTTCAGTTCAATCCGTTTTCCGGGCATTTTCGTTTTTCTGGCTGGGTCGACGTTTCCTGTCTGAAAGAGGAGCAGAAGAAGATAAGTATAGGCAGGATATAGGTATGCTAATAGCCTAAAGGAATCGTATGTGATAGACGAAACGAATGGAAATCTTACCCCGGCTGCAGATGAGTAGTATGTTCTTTGTTGTTGCTCCTGCTGTTGCTGCTGTTGTTGTTGTTGCCTTAATCTATCCATTTCTCGGTCCTTTTCACGATCACGTTCCTGTTGCCTTTCCCGATCCCGTTCACGTGGACCTAAAATCCGTTCACATTCCACCATCCTGCGACGATGTTCGTCGGCTCCGCTCATAATACTCTGCGATTGGGAGGGATTCTGTGATTGCTGCTGCTGGGACTGCGATTGATGTTGTTGTTGCTGCTGCTGCTGCTGTTGTTGTTGTTGCTGTTGCTGCTGCTGTTGAACAGCCGAGGCTAGGGATGCTGCTTGCGACTGGGCTACAGATTGCGGAACTACCCCGATTGTAGACAGATTCACTGTCGAGGATGTGTGAGGTGGTAGTTGCGCCTGTATCCCGTGCGGTTGTATACTTAAGTGGGGTGGCATTTGTGGATGCGATGGTGGTAACGGACTCAAAGGCCATGCATGCATTTTAAGCTGTAACGAGAATAAAGAAAAAGTTTTGATTAGGTTTCGTTAAATTGATTAATGAAGTTGAATGGACCGGTTTTATCCGGACGAAGAACTAATGGGATCATAGGATAATGGACAACGATGACTTTGAGTTATGTAGATGAAAGAGTTTGTAACATGATTCGGAATTTTCGTGATTTATTGTTTCCTAAGCGAAATTGTTATCTGGTCAATATATTCCTCGTCCGGTCTAAATCTGATGACTCTGTCCTAAAGTTGAAGGGTTCGAAACAAATGCTACTGTATTCACACGAATACAAAACACGTGAATACAAAATTATTTCGTGGAACTACGTGGGTGGTTCGATAAGTAACTGCGTTCGATATGAAAGACAACAATCTTATCGTACTTTATTTTTTGACATCGAACCTTCGAAGTTCAACGCACTTAGCACTACGTTTCTCCAGTCCCAATTCCTTTCCTGATGTAGTTTTCTTTAAGGTCCTTGAAAAAGTCTGGATGGCTTCTTGATTGCATCCAAAATTTAGTTCAGCGTTAAAGATTTCAGTTTCGAAAACAGATGGAAGGTCGATAGAGTTAAATCGGGTAAATTTTTGCTGAGCGACGCGGTATGAATGAACTTTTCATAATTTCCCCGAAAGTGGGCTTCGAATTCACCCATGTTTCAGAGTTCCATTTTTGTTCCCAACGAGGGGAGACCGGGTTAATTATAAAATAATAAGGGAATTCGGATATGTCGAAAATAGATACTGGAGGACGTATTCGAATAGTTTGCTCCGTCCATGTTTCCGTCAAATAGGTACATTAATATCATACTAGCTTAGAAAAAGCTAAGCTAATCCGTCCAAATAGTCAAAGTTAAGGCCGTGACACATTAAAAGCAGAAAGCAGCGACAGAAGCAGAATTGGTTTAGAAAGCACAGGATCATATGACGCCTGTTTAAATGAAAGCAGCGGCAGAAGCAGAGACGAAAACAGTGCTGCTTTTTCTTCTAAATTCTAAAATTCTGTTTCTGTTTCAGTACTGCCAACGTATATCCCTTAAGAATTGGGAATGTTGTCAGCAATGTAAATATTACATGTGTCAAAATTGTTTCCATATACTCGTATAATGATCATTTTAAACGAAAAGCTCAGAAAAATCAACGGAAACAAAATATTTTCGTCCGCTCAAACAAGAGACAAAAATACTTGTGACTGTTGACAGTTAGCATGGACACATTATTCCGTGCTTCTACCTTCGGTAGTAGTTAGCATGGACACATTCTTCTCTGCTTCTGCTTTTATTTAATTTCATAAAGCAGAGCAAAAAGCAGCACTGACGACGCTGCTGTTTCTGCTGCTGCCTTCTGCTTTTAATATGTCACGGCCTTTAAAGTAGAAATTTAATAATGTAAATTTTCAAAAAATCTTGTGCAAATTTCATTTAAGTTTGCATGGAAATCTTATAAAAAAAATTATTTCGTTATATTTACAGCAGACAAATTAAACTGGTTTTATTTCAATAAAAAATGTTAAGTCTTCTCTCTCCTTGAGTTCGTCAGTTGTTTTAAAAGACGTTAAGATAAGTCAAGACACCAACCAAAAGTTAGTTGGGGCAGGAATTTCCGAAGCCTGACGTCATAAACTGGTATAAACTAGACGTAGACGAAGCAAACTATTTGTGGACGTCCAAAGAGAGATTTTCTCTGCCGATATGAATATTCAAGAATCCTTTCATTTGGCGGACTACTCAGTTATTTTTCAAGCTAAGGTTTTTGCCGTAAGCAGTGCAATGGATAATTAGAATCAGTACTAAATTTTCTTGCCAAATCAGTTCTGGTTAGTGAGCGCTGGGATCGCCTTAACTTATTGGGCGCAACACATACGTTTCCCTATGTTGGGTTTCGGATGATCCCAGGTAACGAGGCAGCCGTTGACCATCTGATCAACGATGGATCTCAAATGGATACTGTTCGTGCAATTCAAACTGTAAGAACACCTCTTTTTTTCTGTCAATAAAACCCTTGATAGAAAGGCGACGGGGTCAGCTCCGATGGTTTATCAACCAACGGGTGAAAATATTTCGTGTTCTTAAAATCCTTGTAACTCCTGAACGGAGCAAACAAGGACTATGTCTATTATGTAAGGGAAGTTACATGCCAAGACCAAGACTCGGCAGAGTCAGGACTTGGAGATAAATCTTCCAAGGATTAAAACTATCAGCATAATTGCGTTTACCAAGCTACTGAACTGGAATTAAGATGGATTAAAGAACGTTTGCTTACCAAATTGTGTGTTCTTCTTTTCAGTACAGAATTTTCTGTCAGCACAAAAAAGCAAATGTAATTCAAAATATAAAACTAACAACTAATTCGAGAATTTTAACAAAATTTCTGGAATTAATCAACGATTTTCGCGACGAATGAACCGATCGATATTACACAAGGTTACATAACGCGCAAACTATTCCAGCAATTTATCTACCGAATAAGCACGAAAACAATTCGAAGGTTGCCCGATTAATAATCCAATCAAAAAACTAATTATTCGAACGTGTGCCGGTTGTTACAGTTACGTACTTTCACACTTTGTCTGATTCGGTAAATGAAAACATGAACCCATACATTATATGCACAACACAAAAAATACAGATAAAAAAAAATTAGAGATGGATCGGTCACACCGTCGCCCCCGAGCTAAGATATCACCCAAGTCGACGTTTTAAGTGCTCGCAGTAATTGCACAAAAAGACGCTAATTAGAGTGGTTCACCTGCTTATTCGCTAATCGGAATCGCTACTATCGCTACACAGAGGCCGCCAAGGTAATAGCAAGTGTGAACTCGCGGAACAAATAAACTTAACTGACAGAAAAAAAACAACAACTGAAAAGAAACAAGAACGAGCGACAGGGAAAAATGTGAATAAAAAAAAAATCCAAGATATGTGACGAGACCATGGCTAAAATTGCTATTTGAATTTTGAAACCAATAGCTTCGGTACACAACCAACTATACGTCGCCTCTCTCACCTGGGCTTACCTCCTCGCATGTATTCGCTTCGAGCAAATGCAACTTGAAAATCTTACCTCAACACCGAGTAATTTCTTTTCTGGTTCGACGCACCTCTGCGGAAGACATCTGTGCCTTATGTTAATGGGATTGATGTTCTACACTCTACACATACCAAAGTTGATCTTTATCGCAACGCGGCATTATTCATCTTCTACCTGTGCGCCAGAGTTGCCAGGTAGTAGAGCGCTCTTGGAACTTTTCGTTCTGAGGATTTTGTTAAAAAAAAAAATGAAGACAGCAGCAAGGGATTTACGGAAAATTTGGCAAGAAAGTAAAGAACAATTACAGAAATTAAATTAGGTACAGGAGCAAACTAAGGGTATAAAATCGTCGACGGAAGACGACCCCAAATAATGCTGAAACTCCCGCTTGAAAGAGCTTTCGTATTTTTCAAAACCCGGAAGTATACTTGATTCCATGAGGTGGTTTAAGGAAGTCTTCAAAATTGAGGGTTTAATTTATTTATAAAAAAGTAAGGTTGCGCACCCTATTGGAATCGAATGGAATTTCACTTCTACGAAGGTTTCCATTTCACAATATCTCTTAAGCCCAATGAGGCAATTGATTTTTAGTTCTGTATGCCCTTCATTTAACGCATAAAATTCCTTTGCAGAATTTTTCGTTATTAAACCCACAAATGGATGAAAAGGGGTTAAATATGTTTTTAGATATTCCTCAATATCTCTTAGGTAGTTGAGATGGTTTTCAGTTCTAAAATACACACAACTAAAAAGAGATTTGCCTTCTTCGATATTCGGCCCTTATAAAAATGCCTAAAAAGGGGGTTAAATTTTTTCACGTATTTCCAATATCTCTTGCGGGCCAGATTGAATATCAAATTCGCTTTCCCTTCTACATGCTACTTAAACAAACGCTCAAAAAACAAATTTAGTGATTTTTCGATATTCAGCCCCAAAGTGCTGATAAATAGGTTCAGTATGTTTTACCGAGTTGCTCAATATCTCTCATTCCAAATGAGATATCAAAGTTTCTACAGGCTCCCTTTATAAATGCCTATAAATCAATTTCAAGATTTTTTTAATATTGAACCCTCGAAGTAGTGAAAAGGGATTATAGTAAGTATTCAAATGCGATATTGAATTGGTTTTTGCTTCTACAGGAGACTTATAATATCGAAAAATCCCGAAACTGCTTTTTAGGCGTTTGTATGCCTAAAAAGCAGTTTCGGGATTTTTCGATATTCAAATAAGGAAAGGAGGGATGCAATATTTTTTCACGACCTCAATACCTTTTAGGTCGGTTCAGATCAAATTGGTTTCCCATCGACATTAACCTGCCAAGGAGGTGAAAGGGAAATTCAGTATGTTATTACGTAGTCCTCAATAACTTTTGGGCCCGACTAATTGGTTTTGAGCACAGGGACAATGACTAATTGTGGTAGATCAGCTACGACACCTACTCATTGGCGAAAATGGTGTCGAATAAAGAGGCTTTACTGGTGGAGGTAGTGCACATATCCTTTGTGGTTCATGACAATTATGCAAGTCTAAGTCCTCAATGAAGTGAAACCATCCTCAATGAAGTGATGTAGAAGAAAAGCAGATCCTTTTCAAATAATGGACAGGGTTACTCGAAGAGTAGCATCGATGCAGGTAACTGTGTAGGGTATATGGCCGACAAAATTTATATTGGAAGATGTTTGTTTGAAGAACAAGGATCTTCCGGATTTGGCTTGAGTATCATATACACCAATTTTGAGCATCGACCATGATCAACACTTCGGAAACGATCGCTTCGAGTGATCGGGAGGTTCTTTATATATGTAGAAATGAAAAATGGTGAGTCGTAAGAGAAAATTCGCCAACTTGATTCAAAAACTAAAGGAAACTGTGACGGAAAAGACAACAATTAGTGAACCAAAAGATAGAAGGGTTGCTCTTGGCGAAATAATGCAAATGTTCACCGGAGAAACATTCATAGGAGTGCAGATCACATAACTATTGAAAACTATTCGATTTCAATGCAATGTACGTATTTATCAAAAATTGATAAATGAACCAATTAAAAATGTAAACGAAGATGATTGCTTTTAAGTACTGCGATTTTATCTGAAGAGTTGCTAGTCACAGAAAAAAAAATTTATTATGCATACATCTCCTCCCAAAAAAAAACTTATCAATTTTAAAAAATCTGTGTGCTGGCGCGATCTCGATCAAATATATCTTAAGATTGTAGAAACACAAGATCGAGTTTGAACTGAACAATTTATCTCAACAATAATCTAACGCCTTTTAAAGACTTGCGAAAATTGGATCGATCGCTTACTGATCGTTGATCAACAATCAGATAAACTATGTCTGGAATCCATCTCGAGATCGAATATGACATCTTGCTATTCAGTTCTCAGCGATCGACAATCCGCTTAGCCTATGCCAACATCAATCATTAAGGCTATTTATCTTTATTTTACGCCATAATTATACACTGTAAACCGTGTTGTATATACAAACTCGTATATTTTTAAAGCCAGGTTCTTTTTTTTTATACATATCCAGTTTAATTTTAAATCTGAACCAGTTCTCCGACATTTTTCAGCCGCAAAACCTGATCGACAAGACGATCATTTCAAGAAACGGGATCTCAAATGAAAGTGCGCACACAAAAATATTATAAGTTGTTAATCCGGTTCACTATGCAATAGCAGCAACCGCGATCAGATCGGACACGGCGAAGGTGCTTGATCTTTTCAATGGGTACACACGATCGATTAACGATCATGTCGAAAAACTATAATAAAAAGCGCAAAGTTTGGGATAACGATCGTGTTACGTATGCATGGGACTGCGCGACAGTAATCCAATTGTGAAATGCTCAATGAACGTATAATTAGCCTACTGATCTTGAGAGAATTAAATTCGCTGAAATTGAAATTTTTAAGATGTTGTTGCTGATGATTTGATCCGCGAAAACATTAAAAAGTAACGTGCACATTCATTCATTGAATTGGGCGGATCAACAACAATTTAATTTTTTTTGTTTAATAAAACTGGAGCGAGTCGTTTGAATGTTAGATAAATAAATAAAAGCCAAGGTCTTGAAGTAAGTGGTTGCGCGTCAATGATTGCCTTACCGAGTAATAAATAGGTTTAAGAACAAGCAAAAGTATAGTAAAGAAAAAGTTGTTTGTACTTTATTAAATTTCAAGGTACAAAGAAAATGCTAAGAGTTGAAAAAAGCGTACTAATTTCCTGCGTCTACACCAGCAATTTATCTGGCAATGGCAATGACAACGGCAATATTTCCATACATAAATTGACAGTGTAGAGGCATCAAACGCATATGGCAATATTACTCTTAACATTGCCATGGTAATCATTGCCTTGTCAATTTTGAGAGCAATATTGCCAGAAAACGCACCGTTTGACATAAGTGAGCGTCGCTTGTCAACAGGTAAGAATAAAGTTGTTTTTGCTATGATCGCGAAATGGCTGAAACTATTCGTAAGTTGACTAAAGAGAAAACTATTAAACTTATCAATAGATTTTTTTTTTGATGCAATGTCCGACATTTGCTTCAGAAATAATGCCATTCCCATTGCCAGATAAATTTCCAGTGTAGACGCAGGGTTAAGTATATCATAAATCTCGGCCGAATGTCCAGAGTTACGATGACCGAACGGAGTCTCAAACCAAACTGACTCAAATCTATCGAACTGAACCCGATCTGAAACAAACTAATTACCGAACCCCCACCTGTTTAACCCAACCGAAGATAATATAATGTTCACATGACAAATGCCATACTAGAAATGTGTATCCAATTTTTAAAATTAGCTGGCAAACGTTTGCCAGCTGACGAATCTTGGGTAAACGATGGGTTGAAGTTACAATAAAGCTTTCATGCTTTCAATAAAATTTAAGATCGAAATTAAAAAAAAAATCACAATAGACAGAAACCGACTGAATTTTTGTTATCAGAATGTGATTTAACAACGTTCTGTACTACAAGTTCTGAATTTTTTACAATAATGAATTAGAAGAATAATTTTTTTCAACTATTATATGTCGTGTTGTATTTGTCACTTTTGTGAATAATATTTGGGGATTCAAACTCAGGACCAGATGCATCTAAAGACAACTTACACTTTACAGTAAAAAGCTCCGTAAAGTATTTTATTGGAAGAGATTTTATTTAGATGTGCATAGTTTCAATTCTTTCAGTGCTCACACAGTACTGATTTTAGGAACTCGCAAACGATAATCGATCAGCTATAAAAAAGTTGTAAGAAACATTTCTTTTAATTTGAACACGAGCAGTTCTAGCAAAAAATACGAAATTTATACCATTTCTGCATAATAATTTAGAAAATCTGAATAGTGAAATTTTTCCAAGCTTCTGAATAGGTACGAGAACTCTTTTAAATCAACTACAAACAACATCCGAGTTCTGAACAATGATGAATCTAACTTCATATTGGAGTCCAAGGGTCATTATTTCATATATTGAATTCTTTTTAAACTATTTGTTTTAACAATAGCTCCAGTATAAGATTTTCACTTTCAAAACGTTGCAAATTGCAAGACATTAGAACTTATGTCCTGTTACAGTATGAAATTCTCAATTAGTATTACTCTTTACAGTTCGGTACTTCGCTACTGAAATACAGAATTACTTCAGAACTAACTTCTGAGTACTGAACCAGTTTCGATACAGTATTGATAAACAAAAAATCCTCCACAGAAAAAGTCCAAATTCAGTTTGACGGTATTTATTCTGACGGATGACAACCGAGTTGTACAGCCGTTACAACGAACTGCGGACATCACGTATAATAAAGCTGGCAAAACTGCAACGGATGGATTAGTCAGTTGAATTCCTAGAGACGTTTCTTATCATACTGTAATTTTGTTAAGATTACCTTTTTTAACTGTTCACAATTTATTTATTTATTTCCTCGATTATGTAATGTTGGTTTTCAATTCTGGCCACGACGTTGTACGATTAACTTTTTAGTCAAAAAATCCTTTTTTCTGCGACGAATACACTTTTATTACAAAATAAACTTCATAGTTAAAAAAAAATATTAATGTCAATAATATGGCAACACTGGCTACGAAACCGAAGAATTCATTCCATTCAGAAGCTACAGCTTGCCTGCAGCCGGGCACTTTCGCATTTGGGTGAAAATACTAGGAGACGATTTTGTGCGGATGGATTACCTGCGCAGTTTGTGCGGTCATGTGGATGATTTTCAATGTCGCGCTCGTTTCTTCCATTTTTTTTCAACTTATTTTTGAGTTTTATACTTTCTATAGATTTGTAGACAATGCATGAATTATATTTTATACTTTTCAAAGGAGCAAGACAAGCTACGTGTAATTGATTATATGGACTGAATGTTTGTGCAATCAAGGATCCCTCCGAATTTTGCAACTCAGTTCCTGCGTGGCCCCCGATGGAGGCATAGGGTAGTAACAGTGTTTCTCCACAAGACAAATAGCCTTTTACTGACGCCAGGACTTATTTATTTCAATTTCCTCCTCGATAATTCGTCCCCATTTGTTCCTTGGCCGATCTACCAAGCGTCTTGCGAATTCCAATCCAGAGCCCGATTTTGACCAATCCAATAGTCCTCCAAAGATTATCGTTGAAGATAACGTCTGGCCAGAATATCATCAAAATACGTCGAAAGGTTTTCCGATAAATTTATCGATCAAACTCCATGTTTATAAACCAACAGTCTTGACGCAAGATTGAAACACTTTTGTGTAAATGATGATGATATATCGAATCTTTCAAAAAAGTGAACAAATATCGAAGGTCTGGCGAGCTTGATGATCCGATCTTTTCAGGTAATCTTCGCCAGTTTATTGTTGCTGAACTTATAAATAAATTGACTATCTACCAATAGAGCACAACTTTTAGTACTAGTGAAAACAACTGATCAGAATTAGGGGCTCTTCATATGCCTGACACTTTTTCAAATGTTCTTTCAGGTTTCGAGTAAATCACAACTCTTAATAAGCGTGTACTAAAGCTAAATATCACAAAAATAGCATTGAGAATGGTCCAAAGGATTACCGCCACATTGATTTAGCCATAAAGTGTTACTTTCTTCTTCGAATGAAAAGTCAATTGGCGCAGCCGGTAGGTTAAAAGCTGAATTAAGACGGCTAGTCGCAATTTGTTTTTTGAAATGTATTATTCTCGTAGTGTTACCAGTGTTCTTTGGAGAAATATATCCTGTACGCAAGGAAGATTGGATACAGTAACACTACGACGACAGAAGTAACCCTTTGGGACCATGTAGAATCTACTATTGAAAAGGCCGAGAGATCAGCGATGACTAAAACAATTCATACTTGCTAACAGTGCCTTCTTCGTATTCTCGGAACTCAGTAAGGCATTGAAGTCGTGACATTGATCCACTAACCCCTGTCATCGTTGCGTAGAGTACATCAACCCACCGTTTCTTAACGATCGCATCGGTCAAACAAAGAAAATTGCGTAATCTTATTGTTGCATTTTAGTTTCTCTACAAAAAAAAAAATCATGTATGTTACACAAATTACCTGACCCGAGTAAAAGGAAAAAAAACGTGTGGAATTAACTAAACTTAAAAATTTCTGAGATAAACTAGTTAAACAGGTATAATTCCAAAACAAGCGAAAATTTTCCGCGCGAGACATGAAAGTCGGAAGAAAAAACGGTAAAAACCTGAAATCAACTCCACAGAAAAAAAATAATGATCTCAACGAGATAAGAAACATAACAAAAAAAAAAAATGTTTTATAATAATTTACAGACGATAAAAAGTTTTGGCTTCGGGCCATCCAACAAAACTTGTGCCATTTGTTAGTGCTTTTTGGCACGATGATGGTCACTTCTCTCGGCCATGCATGAGACATGACACACACGCTGAGCCATTTTCCTTCCCAGCAATAACAACAAATCACGTCAAGAGAAACTTCTGTGTGGAAATGGAAGCACTTCAGAGGCACTCTACTCGAGCTCCATCACAAGTAGGCATGACAGCAACAAAACTACCATTCAGCGAAACGCTCACTTTCTGTAGCATAGTGAACTTGCAATAAGTTAACTATTCCCGGCACTCTTAATTGCCATTAATTAGAATCGTTTGTCTCGCTCAGGCTGTCGCCGCCGCTGGCGTACCACCGGAGCCTGCGATCGGGCCGTGTTTATTCTTTTTGGTTTCTGAGCAGGGGCGCAGATATATAGTCCCGATCGTAGAGAAAAAAAGCGGACAAACTGGCCCATTGACAGGTTACCCATCTTGAGAACCAGCAAAACGTGATATCCTCCTCCTCAACGAAAAAAAAAACTTGTACTACCAGTTAGTTAACCGGTTTTCTTGCCGCACTTTTAATAAACTTTGGATTACTCGCACACTGTTCGAGTATACACAAGGTACGCTGCGGGTACCGGACGGGTATATGTACTA